>CM031960.1:34634651-35267151 GCA_018749465.1 Paracanthobrama guichenoti
TCTCTTAATGAGTCACGGGTGTGTTTTGGGTGTAACGTGCAATAAACCAATCAGAGTCTCATCTCCCATTCCATTTAAAAGCCAGTTGCGCTAGAAGCAGAAAGACTGAACGCTTCTCCAGAGAAGAATCCTTTTATTTTTAATATTTAAAAATGTTTGTGTCCCCATATTACTAACACGCCCTTTAAATAACACAAAAAATACTGCGCTATTGACTTCAGTCCAGGTTTTTGTTGGTCAATGGTGCAGTCGTTTTCAGTTCCTCAAAATAGCAACGCTCCAACAATGCGCCTGAACACACCTGGTTTTCAGACCAACACGACCATGGGTGAATAGATGGGCATTTGCTACAACATGATGCTGGACGTGAAAATTTGCAACAACATGATGCTGGACGTGAAAATGATAACTGCGTCGGGCTGAAACTAGCAACAAAAAAACTTGTCATGCCTGCCGCTGCATTGCTCCGGGTGTATGATAGGGCCCTAAGAGAGTCTTTTTCTTTGTCAGTATTCAACAGGCCTGACTAATCAAACATATGCTTTTACTCTAAACATCATGCTTGAGGTGAGGACTGTACGCTCGCCTTCCTGGCCTTGGCCTCGATGCATGGCAGAGCTGCAGAGGGGGAAGTGTGTACGTGACCTTGAGCTGAACTTGAGTGTGAATTTATCCATATACTTCATAAGAACTTGCATTAATAATAATCAACACTAATAACCCAATATTACACACAGTGCATATGAACACCTCTGTTCAAAAGTTTGGTGTCGGTAAGATTTGTTTTGAATACTTTTTCAGCAAAGATGCATCAAATTGATCAAAAGTAAAAAATAAAAATAATTTTACAAAAGATTCAATTTGTTTAAATGCTGTTCTTTGAATGTTCTATTCATCAAAGAACAAAAATATTAAGCCGCACTACCATTTTTAACATTGATAATGTTCTTGAGCATCAAATCAGCATATTAGAATGATTTCTGAAGGATCATATGACACTGAAGTATCAGTAATGATAGTATCAGCTTTTTCATCACAGGAATAAATTACATTTTAAAACACATTACAATAGAAAATATTAGAAATAATTTCACAACATTACTGTTTTCACTGTATTTTCATCAAATAAAGGCAGCCTTGGTGAGCAGAAGAGACATAAAAACATACTTTTGATTGGTAGTGTATAGTGTTCATAAAACATTATACACTTCATAATATAAAATGCATACACATTACATATATTAATAAACAATATTTATCTGTAATATAAATATAAATGCATTTATTATATCATTATTGCATTATACACAGGTTTTTTACTGTGTAAATGTATTAACTTTATAATTTTAGATGCGTGTACATCATGTTTAATGTTTATTATGAGCAATAAATAATAATTCAGTGCACTTTATGATTGTATTATCGTGAGAATGCAATCTGTGTGTGCACAGTTAAAATGGGTATGTGTATGAGTTTGAGCGTGTGTGTGTGTGTGTTTTGCTGTCACCCACCGGTAATCCTCTGAACACACCATGTGTGTGTATGTGATACTGAGTGCTGCAGCTGTACATCATGGGAGCGGCTTCTGAGGACGGATCGGCCTCATAACTGCCACTGTGACTGGACACAAATCCAAAAACAGAGACCAGTTACGCTCAGCAGATAAAACAAGAGCACTCACATAGGGCAAGCTTGTTTTCACCACAGAATAAGTAAGAAAAATTGCAACTTTTTATCAAGTTTATATCTCACAATTCAGACTTTTGCTCTCAGAATTTTAAAATATAGAAAGTCAGAATTGGGAGATAGAAGGTAAATTACTTTTATTTTTTATTCCGTGGTGGAAACAAGCTTTCATAGCATAGCACAAGAACCTGAAACCAATAAGATTCTCAGTACAGAAGATCCAGACAGGACAGATCTGAACATGTTAATGATAACTCTGCTATATATGAATCAGCTTTTCCTCCTTATTAACAAAAGGATGTTGTTATAGCCAGAAATGACTGTAAAGCTGCCGTAACTGTCATAAATGATAGCGGAGGAGGACTGTTAGTTTGGAGGGGGATCTGTAGTGTGGGCAGTAACGGATGAAGAGCTCAAGACCTATAAAGCTTCTTTTTTGTCCGACTCACTTCACATCTCAGACTACACAATCAGCCATTGCTGGTCCAGTCCTCCCACAGCCCATCCATTCATCCGTTCAGAAGATAAACACCCTGTTGTCATGGCAATGGGTGTAAGGAAGGTAGATACCAAATCTTTTATCTGGACAGCTGGCATAAATATTCTGTCCAGCATCCCAATCACCTATTCCAGTGGCAGAGTTCATCTGCCTTCCTACACAAGCACACATACACTCAATCACTCAAAAACAACCCAAAATTCCCACAATGCTGTGGGACTGCCCCTCTGCCCTTCAGCCAGTCTGGATCTCTTCATGTTAACATCTTTCTGTCTTTCACACACACACACACACACACAAATGCCCCTTCAGCAGGCCCAAGGTCAGACACTCTATCTGGGTTGGACTGGTTGACTGAGCAGGATTCATTCCTATCTCCTGTACCGTCACCACAGCATAATTCATGCTCCTACTTCAGACTGTGCTTTTGTTTCAAAGTGCAGTGCCACATTATAGAAGAGTGCAGACACCAGTAGGAACAGAGCACAATATGGCAGAGATCCCGAGATGAGAAGAGAGCTGAAGAGGATATAAAAAATGAAGGGTATAAAAAATTTGCTCTCTTTCTCTCGTTCTCAAGGGATGGGATAAGAATTGTAGGAAAGGAAAGGAAAGGAAAGGAAAGGAAAAAGGAAAGGAAAGGAAAGGAAAAAGGAAAGGAAAGGAAAGGAAAGGAAAGGAAAGGGAAAGGAAAGGAAAGGAAAGGAAAGGAAAGGAAAGGAAAGGAAAGGAAAGGAAAGGAAAGGAAAGGAAAGGAAAGGAAAGGAAAGGAAAGGAAAGGAAAGGAAAGGAAAGGAAAGGAAAGGGAAAGGAAAGGAAAGGAAAGGAAAGGAAAGTCTCAGAATCACAGGTGTTGATATGAGAGAGTCTTTACCTCTTCACACTGGGCGTCAGTGAGCTGACGGGATTCCAGGCAACACATTCCAACTGAGACGCCATTTGGTACAGATTATCACTGTCAGGGCAGAAGAGATAAATTACATGTGACCCGACTTTCACTACTCAGCTTCTCAAGAAGCACAAAGGTTTAATAATAAGACAAAAAAAACAAAGAAAGAGAAAAAACTTATTTCTTTTTTTTATACAGTTTTTTTGTTTTTTATGTTTAGACTGATTAGAAGTGCACATTTGTCAGCAGTCTGGTGTGCTGTTGTCTCTTTCCAATCATCCACCCTGATTCATGACCAAGTTTTTTAAGGAAGTAGTGAAACTGAAGACTTGTTTGGCACTGTGGAAACTGCTAACATCATTACGTTTCACCACATGTTGTGAGGAGCCGTATCTCAGCCAGCTCTCACGTGGTCCTGCCTGGCGCGTCGAGTGCCTGGCACAGTGATGTTATAGTGTGACGTCACACTGATTTCTGGGTATCGTGGAAAGGATTTGGGGAAATGATCTTGACTCATATGCTGTCTGTCCCCTTTCTGTCTGCTAAAGTAGCAGTTTTTGAAGGCCAGACAGTTTCTTTGGGGTACAAAGTTTATCAAACTTCATTATTGTTTGTTTATTTAATAATACATTATTTAATATGAATTATTAAACTTTATTTTAAGGTGATGTAATTACATTGTACTTACTCAAATAAGTACTGAGTAATATTAATAACTACATGCACTTACTATAGAGTAAGGGTTAGGGTTAGTTACTTGTAATTATGCATAAATTACTGTTATTACTATAGTAAGTACATGTATTAACGTGTAACGGTAATGTTTTTGAATTATTTATTTATTTAATAACAATTATCATAATTGTTGTTGTTAATATTTAATTAGTTAATTATTCCTTTATGAAAGATGATTTTCTATTTTTTATTTAATAACCAGACAAATTAATAATATATAATTAATATAATATAATATAATTAATATAATATAAAGCAGAAAATAAAGAAGTCATGGTGGTTGGTCTATGACTGGTTGCCACATTACTTCCCAATAAATAATTTTCCATTACAGCTCACACCAGTGTTTCAAAACTTCTAGGCCAAACACTGATGAAAATAAGGTGGAATTTCCCTTTTCACTCCCCTCTAATTTCTCTTTATAACCAAGAAATGATGGCTCGTGGGGTTACAAGATGCAAGTGAGTGAGATTGTTAGAGTGAATGTATTTTCTTGTGATGGTTTCCAAAGGCGCTCAGAGTTTATAGTGAGAAGGGCGCAGAGAACGCTTTGTTCGGGTCTTATCAAAACTGGATGCTTTGTTGGGTTCTGTGTTCTCCTTTTTCTCTAAACAACATGAGAGCAGTATCTGAAGAATGCACACTGGTTCCTATGTGACTGATGAGAAGCTGCATTTCTCTTATATCTTCTTCTTTCACACCCTTCCATTAAGGAATATTTTTCCCCAAAATGAATATCTTCAATAATTACTCGTCTCTAGTCATTCCAAATCTGGGTGCCGTTATATTTCAATTGGACATGAAAGAGATTATTTTGCAGAATTTTCATAAAAATCAGAAAGGATGCGTTAAATTGATCAAAAGATATGTTACAAAAGATTCCTATTCTACAAAAATATGAAGCAGCACAACTGGTTTGAACATTGATAATAATCAGAAATGTCAACATCATATTAGAGTCATGTGACACTGAAGACTGGAGCAATGATGCTAAAAATTCAGCTATCACAGGAATAGATTGCATTTTAAAATATATTCAAATAGAAATATAAAAATAAATTGTAATATTTCACCATATTTTTTACAATTTTTTATTAAATAAATGCAGCCTCGGCAAGCATAATTGGTTCTATTGTTAATTGTAAATTGTTATTTATTGGTTTACTGATTAATAATAACAGTGTTGGAATGACATGAGGGCAAGTACATAATGATGGAATCTCATAATAATGTTTGTTTTCACATGCACGGCTTTCTGTTGAACGAGTTAATGCGATTTATAATAGTCCTTTACGATTGTTGCTTGTCAGACTGTATGAACATGATCCCCGCTGTAAGCCATGTCACACTGTAAGCTCTCAGTTGTCATTAATGTCAGACTGTGCGATTGTACAAAACGGGTGCATGCAAGAAAACTCGTCCGGAGTTTTACATCATCAATCAATGACGCGTTCGGTGACAGTGAGCTGCATTACACGCGGGATTGAAATGGTGGCTACAAAGAAATCTCTAGCGCTCATTTTGGTCATGGTTTGTCTTGAAAAATGAAGACAATTTGACGGTCGTCGTAGGAGAAGTCACACTGCAGGACTGCAGAAATCTTCTGACACTGCCAGAATTTCGTCTGAGGTTAAATTTGATCGCAGCAGTCATTAATCGACTGTCAAACTAACAATCAAAGACGTCAGATTTTAGCCTAGGATCAGAGAAATATCTCAGCCAAATTGCACAGTGTGTACCCGGCTTTAGACGTGTTGCTGGGTCAACATATTTTGTTGATCCTGGAACAAATGTAATGTTCCTAAACCTAACCCTACCCATAAGTTACCCCTAAAATCAGAGGGACATGATAGATGAATAACATTGCTGTAGAAGCACCTAACCCTGATTGCAAGCTTAAACTTGAACTTAAACTCCCTCAAATCTGATTGGCTGATTGGAATGTTGTTCCTGGATCAACAAAGATGTTGATCCAGGAACATGTTGTACTTGGTGAAATCAGGTTCTGTCTTTCTGTCCTCCCCCCTCTCTCCTCCTCTCATTCAGAGAAGGGAAGAAGAATTCGGAGGAAACGGGTAGTAGATCACTGTGAGGGTATTTTGGCCTGCTGAGAGCTGCTGTGCAGTTCTTAACCTTTGTGCAGACAGCAAGACTCACTGCAGACTCACTCAGGATTTATCTGAGCCATGCAGACTCGATTCAGTCACTCAGAGATCAGAGGGGGTAGTGCCACAGCAAGGACACAATCAGAAACACACATATTTTACTTCTTACACTAATTAATGTGCCTTTTTAAATGAATGTTCCGGGGTCAAGTTCAGTTCTATCAGTAGTGTATGTTGAATACCACAATAAAGTTATTTTTGTAAAAACAGCAAAAATCATCTGTAGAATGGAGATCTACGGGGCAAAACATCGCATGAATAAACAGTACAAAAGACGCCAAGAGCAACATGTTCCTGGATCAACATCTTTGTTGATCCTGGACCAACATTCCAATCAGATTTGAGGGACAAGTTTACAGTTTGTCAAGTTTAGGCTTACAACCAGGGTTAGGTGCGTCTACATCAGTGGTATTCACCTACCATTTCCCTTTTAGGGATAACTTAGGTAGGGTTAGGTATAGTGGTAGGGATAGGGTAAGGACTACCCTAACTGCAAAATCTAGAGTGCACAAAAGACATACTGTTTATAAGTATAGCCGCGCAGTTTAACATGTTGGCCTGGTTTCACAGACAGGGCTTAGATTAAGCCAGGATTAGGCCTCAGTTCCATTAGGGCATTTAAGTAGTTTTTATAAACGTGCCTTAGAGAAGAAAAAAACATTGGTGTGCATCTTGAGACAAAACAATGGCAGTGAAATATTTTGAGATATATCAGAGTTAAAGTTAAAACAGCTCAAACATGCATTTTAGTCTGGGACTAGCTTAAGGTTGTGAAAGATTGGTTGTGAAAACATAGACTGTGATAAAAGTCACGGTAACACTGTATTTTACAGTGTCTTTGATACACATGTAACGTAGTTCCTATAGTAATTACTATACATTGTACTTAATTACATGGAACTAAGCCTAAACCTAAACCCTAACCCTATTATAAGTACATGTAGTTCATTATTATAACTCGTACTTAAATGAATAATTACACTGTAACATAGACACCTTAAAATAAAGTGCAACCAAAATCACATACTGTCATTGTTCATGTACAGTTACTATATATCCAATTTTTATATCCAAACTCCTGTCAGGACAATGTAAAGCCTGTTTATAATTCATGTGACATGAGAAAAGGAAATGATGTTGTTTTCACAAAACCAGAAGCATACACTCCTAGAACAGCAGTCCCAGCACAACTATTAAATCATGTTATGTTACAAAACACAACCCCAACCAATTGTCCATCAGAACATGATTTTTTTCAGTTGTTTGTGATTTACTAGATAAGGATTTTTCATAAATGCTTTACTCCGATAAAAACTTGGCATACTACAAAATTTACATTCATAAAATGTATAAAAATGGCCGTGCATTTTTTACATTTCCATGACTTTAACATTGGGCTACCTCATAGTTCCAGGTTTTCCCAGACCATGGGTTGAGGAGGTGAATTAAAATAAGAAATGTCTGGATGTTTAGTTGTTTTAGCTTGTTTTGTCTTATTTGTGACTCTGGACCACGAATCCAGTCATAAGGGTCAATCTGAAATTGATTTATACATTATACATGTATACATTTATGTATTTATATATCTGAATAAATAAGCTTTCCATTGATGTATGGTTTTTTAGGATATTTGGTTGAGCAAAAAAATCTAAATACTGAGAATTTTTTTGTCCAAATGAAGTCCTTAGCAACACATTACTACTAATATTTTTTTTTTTAAATATACTTATGGTAGGAAATTTACAAAATATCTTCATGGAACATGATCTTTACTTAATATCCTAATGATTTCTGGCATAAAAGAAAAATCGATAATTGTGTATTGTTGGCTATTGCCACAAATATACCTGCGCGACTTATGACGGGTTTTGTGGCCCAGGGTCATCTCAAGGCCTCCTTGGAGGATTTCTGAGGCCTTATTCTTGGGAACAACTGATTGTTATATGTTCCCTGTGACATGTTTGTATGCTATTTCCTGTCTCGCACCATGTTTTCTTGTAGTTTGATTGTCTCCCCAGGCTTGTTAATCCTCACATATACTCCAGTGTTTCTTATGTTCATTGTCGGTTATTGTCCTCCCATGGATGTGGTTTGAGGTTGTTCTCAGTTTTGTTTCCTTCGCAACAACCTCCACCATTTATATATCATTTAGATCCACCTCTCCTTGTTTCTGAGTCTGCCCTCACATTTCTGCTTTTGAACTGTCCAGGATGCTTGTTTTTTTACAGACTGAGGGACAAGTGAAATTGTTGATGGTAACCGACAGCACGTCTCAAATGTTATTAGATGATATCCAGGAATATCCCTTTATTTCAGCAGTTGCATCAACAATTCATATTTTTGTAACTTCTTGTAATTTATGGCTGCTTCCTCTATGATGCAATTTATTGAATTTCTATTGTTATTATTTCATGCATGACAAATTCTTGAGGGTCATTAACTTAACTCAATAATTAAATATCTTCATACTAATGTAAGTATGAATGTAATTGTGTCTGTTATGCATTGAGTAAATGTGCTAAAGAAGGTACCTGTTGAAGGTGTTTCTCAAAAGCAGGGTCTGACTGTCAGGAGGACTGTGGCACCCATAGACAGGCGGTGGGACGGGGTAATGCTGCTCACCTGCATATTCACACAATCAAAGCACATATTACAACACTCAAAGAGCATGTATATCAACCATATCTGAGAGAAAGTTCTCTTCAAAGACCTCATACTTCAGCTTTCCTGTTTACAAGTGAAACAAAGCGTTTTACAGTAGAGCTAACAGAGAGTGTGGCCTCGTCTTGACTGCGGTTATCCAAACAGCGCAGGGCTCCCTGAGACCATAAAGCAGTCAGCAGAGTTTCTGAGAGCACACTGTTCATTTCTTAGGGCAACAAACCGGGATTCAGTCCCCCGGCAGCATTAAAAACATTCTTCTCCACATCCACAATTCTGCTTCCTCCTGTTAGCTGCCCGAAGAAGAGAGCCCATAATTTATGCTAGCATAATTTATGCTTAATGAAGTTAGAAACTGTTGCATACAGTGTTTTGAGTGTTTGAGGAAGGAGGCGGAGAGGTAAAAATGAGAGCGAGAAGGGAGAAAAAATCAGTATTTACTGCCTCGCCATTAAAACTTCATCTGACACTTAACCTCGAGATGATCCTTGCGGTGACGACTTTAGTTCCTCTGTGAGCTGCAGATACAGTGATCTCCAGATATCTATATGTCTTTTTTGTCATAAATATACACTCACAAATTCAATCCTGCACAGCCCTTGTGAAAAAGAAGTACACTTTAACTTTTAAAAAAAGTTAAAAAAATAGTACTTATTACAGAAATAATATACTGAAATGCGAAGTGATTGCAATGTTATTTATAGTTTAAATGTTTATTAAATGCAATTAGTTTAACTTAAGAGTGCTTTTTTTGACCCAATTAAGTACATCTTTATATGTCATTTCATAATTACTTCTATAGTCTTTGAAATATGGTTAAAGTGTACTGCCGAATATGCACAAGCATTTATGGTAGACTAAAATATACTGTTATTTCTCTTGAAACTTGTGTCATGTATTTAAATAAATTTGTAATTACACAATGATGATACACAACAAAACATTATTAAAACATAATGATTTAAAAGATGCTTTAAAGTAAAACCTAGGTGTCATGAAAGTGTACTCTCTTTGGCCCCGTTTACACCTGGCATTAAGATACGTTTTGGTCGATTGGATCACAAATGGACGACGCTTTATACAAGTATAAATGTGGACTAAAACGTTTTGAGCTTTGCCCACTTCCAGAGGTAGCCGAAAACGCATTCAACCGGATTGCTCTCGTAGTGTAAACGTTCATGTGATGAAATGCATTCAAACAGCCCCAAAAGATGTACACATTATATCAGACGGGATTTAAACTTTGTCAGCTGGAGACCAAAGTTTGGTTTGAAGAGGAAAAACATACCTAGGGTAAACAGAACAGAAGCACGATGTATTGCAGATATCATTAATGTCAATATTAAAATGTACAACCTAATTTGTGAATTTAGTCTGATTCAGGAGGAATCAGAATGCCAAATTCTGACTGGACTAGAGGACGAGCTGGGGATGGAGGAGGGTAATTAGCTCCGGAGAAACGTGATAGCAGCTGATAATACTGAAGGAGCTTATATATGTATGCTGTGATAGGCATCGTATTCCTATAGGTATACATGATCAGCTGATGCGAGCTTGACTAACGTGCCCTGCCAGAACTAACGCTATACGCTGGATTTGCGTCTCTCCGTTTGTTTTTCTGTCATCTCCAGGCACATTCATATGTAAACTGAAGATCTGAAAAAGTTCATTAAATTTAGCCGCCCATAGACCCTCCCCTCGAACAAATCAGGACAGAAGTGGTTAAAAGTGGACAAAAGAGATGGATTAAAACACCAGGTGTAAAGGGTAAGCGTCTCCCTCGTCTACCAAAACGCATCTTAATACCAGCTGTAAACACAGTGCACTTAAGTGACCTTTTATTTAATTCATATTCTATTATCTTCAAATACAAAAAATACTACAAATGAACACAAGTGTGCATTCAACACTATTAAGCATACTTTTTCTTAAGGGAGAGCAAAGTATTTAAAGGTGAAGTGTGTGATATCTGTGGAACTGCTAACAAATAGCTCCGCCTCCACACTCACCCCATTGGTTGAGTCATTGTCGCTGTGTTGGGCTGGTCAGTATTTATACTTTCCACAGAAATCAACCTACTTACTTTTGCCTCATAATTCTCACATTTACATTTTGCATTTGCATTTACATAATTTCTTCAAAGGCAGCGTATGGCTTATTTACTGCTTTACAAGTCACATTGAGAACATATTTTCCTTACCTATTGTGCATTGTGGGGAGATGGGGTCCTCTTGTTTGAAGGTATTGTTGGGGAATGGTGGCGTGTGGTGTGCAGGTGTGTGACCGTAGCTGGGAGCTCCATCTAACGCTACGGTACCATAACCTGTGCGAGAAAGAGACAAAACAATTATGTGTTTGTTTGTTTGTTCTCAGTGAAATCAATCTTTTTTCACTTGATACTCTATCTCCATTCTCCTCATTGGACAAAGGGACCAGGTGAAAAATCACACAAACAGGAAAACGTCCGTAAAGTTTCTTTAAAGTTGTCACAATAAAGAAAAAAAAGGTTTACAATAGGGTTTAATTTGTTAACGTAAGTTAACTATATTAGTTAACATGAACTCAGAATGAACAATACTTCAACATTGTCAACATTTACAAAAAAGCAAACACAGAAAGGGTCTTACTAATACTCCTGACAAAATGCCTTAAGTTATACAATACACATCCCTATCAGACTTATAATTCATGTGAAACCCGCTCGAGACCAATAAGCTTTTCCAATGAATCACTGTCATTATGGCTTTTCCTGAAGTGAATCTAATAATAAATGAAATACAGGGAGACTTGGTCTAATCTAGTCTACAATCAAGTACTGTGATTTAAATTCACCAACACATTTGCATTGTGAGCGCTCAGATTCAAAGGAAAGGAGCTCTTCAAGAGTTTCACATGGTGCTGAAGTCAGACATCAACACAAAGAAAAATAATGAAGATAGATTCACTTTTCTGTGAGACTTGAATTGTATTTGTATGTGCAACGCTTGTTCAGTCAAATTAATACAAATAAATAAAGACCCATCTTAAAACACTGCAGAAAACATCATTTCACGCTTCCTCTTAACTTCTTAATCCCATTTAGTCCCAATAGTTTTAAGGAGGCCATAACCGTAAATCTGGCTGGAGCGTCATCAAATGGAAGATCCAGTATGTTTATCAAAGCATATAAATGCCTTTATAGTGTACCGTTTCACTACAGCGGATAATGGTGGCTGAATAGTACCGTTACTCTTTTACGTTCTCTTCAATAAGTGTCTTAGATTTTCCGGTATGAATCACATATTCAACGTTATTTCAGATATTTTACTTCTATATGTCCATGTGAATCTTACAGATGATTTCAGATTATTCAATAAAGTACAGAAAACTAGGTTGCACTTACAGTATTTTACAGTATTACAGTAGTGTAAGGTGTTAAGGTTCAGGAGTAGTGTCATTAATACAATAAGAACACAGTATGTTCAAGCGAAATAGGACTGTAAAACCAAGTGCTGCCGAAAACCATTTTAGTCATTTAATGAAAAAAGCAAGTTTAACTGCACTCTAAGAGTCGGCTACACTTTAATTTAAGGTGTCTTTGTTACACTGTAATTTAATTTGTATATAATTATAGTCATATTAATTAACTACATGTACTTACTATAGGGTTAGGATTAGGGATTGGTTTGGTTTAGGGTTAGTTGCATGTAATTATGCATCATTTATAGTTACATGTAACATATGTAACAATGACATTGTAAAATAAAGTGTTGCTGAAAAGTTTGTAAAATAGGGCCCAATTTACTGTTAATATACAGTTAATAATACTGTTAAGGAATTTTCCATATTGATTTTTGGTGCGTCTTTTGAATTATTGCATTGTTTTGTGTTTTAGGGTTAGAAAATGTCTGTAAACTTAACAGATAATGGGTTTTTTTACAATATGCTGGTTATCATATACAATATGATGTGATTACAATAATTATTATTTGAACAATTACATTTGTTAGTTTCAAAATCAGGTGAATCACAAATGTGTACAACATTAATATTTAACTGAATTCAGATGCATGATTAATGCACTTTTCAGAAATAATATTTTGAGGGTGATGAGATCCTCCAAGAGTAATTTGGCATCAACAAACTCCTAAACTTTACAAACACACACCTACAATAAAAATATTTTATAAATATTTAGTAAACTAAATGTATTGTGCAATTGATTTGTCAAATGTATTTAAATTGACAAAATAAAAAAAGTTATCTAAGTATGTACGTAAAATGTAAAAAATAAAAGCATGGGGAGGGGGGTAAATATAAAGAGTTGAGATTTTTTTACACATACACAGACATGCGCTCCACTCTGAAGTTTCATATTCTTTAAGTTTTTTACACCAACAACAGACACAAACAGATTATGTGGCTCATGAGCCAGAAACGGGACGACTGTCTCACCCTGGTTACGCGGGACAGGAGGGCTCTCCATGCAGCCTGGCAGATAAGGCCCACTGGAGAACATCCTGCTCTGGCTGGAGGGAGAATCAGCGAACGGCATCCCTGTGAGCTGCCCTGAGAAGTGCACGGTGAAGGCCCCCAAACCACAGTGAGGATCCTCGTGAGAGTCTGCGGGCCCCCAGCCCGGCTCCTGTTTGACGAAGGAGTGGGAGGGAAGAGATCCGTACGGGGAGGCATGGTGAAAGTCCAGCATCGGTCCCCACTGCGGAGCTCCGCCGACAGGCAGGGAACAATTCGTGTCCCTCCCCGGCAGCGTCGGGACCGCTGGAAGCAGGGCGCTCAGGTCTCTGACGTCCGATCCCATCAGGCCACACGGCTCAGTCAGCATTTAGGAGGATTTTCTTCGCTGCAACACCCTCAAATATCTGCAGACTAGATTTCACAAAGAACACAGAGGTCTCCTGCGCTGACAACTACTGGAAAAAAGACTTTAAAATCTCAAAGAAAAGATCTTGGAGGGGCTATCTGCCCGTGAAGAGGTCTTATGAGGCACGTTTGTCTGCTGGGAAGTGCTGGTGATGTGGTGGTAGAAATGCATGGGAGAGTTTGAGCAGGAGTAACTTCACTCTTATCCATTTGTCTGGGACTGTCAGCTCTAAAAAACACCCCACCATCTCCAGAGGAGGAGCCAAGAGCTTCACTTCTTCTGTACCTTACTCATCTTTTACTCGAACAGCACTTTCAGTCCTCGTCTGACTAATGCCTTGTAAATGTGTGTGCATGAATGTGTGTGTGTGTGTGTGTGTGTGTGTGTGTGTGAGTGGGTGTTTGGGTGGGTGTGTTTTTATTTGCTTATAGCCTAGTTAGTATGAAACTCAGAGAACAGAATTTATTTTGTGTTATTTATTATTTTATTTTGTTAAATTATAAATATACACACTTAATTTCTCTAAAATAAGGGTTCTTTGTTTGCATAGATGGTTCCTTTAACATACATTGAATCTTTCCATTGCACAAAAGGTTCTTTTAAGATGTTCTACCTCTTTAAAGAACTGCTGACTGAAAGTTTCTTTGTGGAATCAAAGATGTTCTTCTATGGCATTGCTATGAAAACCCTCTATTGGGACCTTTATTTTTAAGAGTTTATAAAGTCCACACATTTCACCACACATTTGTGTTTCCCTTCAATCTCAAATGTAAGTGCATTATATGTTTAGAGTGTACTGAAATGAATGCAGATAAGGGTCTCCGACTGAAGTGTTGACACTGTGTTCTCTGTGGGGAAGTATAAATGAGTGCTATCTTAGGGATTTGGGTTGTCAAAGTGAAGATTCAATTAAGCTGATGGATGTGCATGGGGATTGAGCAACACTTTTGTGAAATACCAGCACCGTCTGTAGCCTGCCTGTTTGAAAAAATAAGAGATGTAAATGAAAGGCAAAAGGGGATTTTTTAATTTTCCAGTGAAAACTGAATGCTGCTTCAGATATGACATAACGAAGATTTCATTCATTTATGTTTGAATATGCTTACCAAGACTTATTTGATACAGTAAAAACAGTAAAATTGCTAAATATTATTACTATTTAAAATAGCTGTTTTCTATTTGAATATATTTTAATATGTATTTTATTCCTGTGATCAAAGCTGAATTTTCAGCATCATTACTCCAGTCTTCAGTGTCACGTGACCCTTCAGAAATCATTCTTATTTGCTGCTCTAAAAACATTTCTTCTTATTATAATTGTTCAAAACAGGTGCTTTATATTTTTGTGGGAAATGATACATTCTTTCGGGATTCTTTAATGAATAGAAATGATTTGAAATAGAAATCTTTTGTTGCATTATTCTATCACTTTTGTTATTTGTAATGCATCTTTGCTACAAACCCAATTCCAAAAAAGTTGGGACATTGTACAAATTGTGAATAAAAAAGGAATGCAATAATTTACAAATCTCATAAACTTATATTTTATTCACACTAGAATATAGATAACATATCAAATGCTGAAAGTGAGACATTTTGAAATGTCATGCCAAATATTGGCTCATTTTGGATTTCATGAGAGCTACACATTCCAAAAAAGTTGGGACAGGTAGCAATAAGAGGCCGGAAAAGTTAAATGTACATATAAGGAACAGCTGGAGGACCAATTTTCAACTTATTAGGTCAATCGTCAACATGATTGGGTATAAAAAGAGCCTCTCAGAGTGGCAGTGTCTCTCAGAAGTCAAGATGGGCAGAGGATCACCAATTCCCCCAATGCTGCGGCCAAACATACTGGAGCAATATCAGAAAGGAGTTTCTCAGAGAAAAATTGCAAAGAGTTTGAAGTTATCATCATCAACAGTGCATAATATCATCCAAAGATTCAGAGAATCTGGAACAATCTCTGTGCGTAAGGGTCAAGGCCGGAAAACCATACTGGATGCCCGTGATCTTCGGGCCCTTAGACGGCACTGCATCACATACAGGAATACTACTGTAATGGAAATCACAACATGGGCTCAGGAATACTTCCAGAAAACATTGTCGGTGAACACAATCCACCGTGCCATTCGCCGTTGCCGGCTAAAACTCTATAGGTCAAAAAAGAAGCCATATCTAAACATGATCCAGAAGCGCAGGCGTTTTCTCTGGGCCAAGGCTCATTTAAAATGGACTGTGGTAAAGTGGAAAACTGTTCTGTGGTCAGACCAATCAAAATTTGAAGTTCTTTTTGGAAAACTGGGACGCAATGTCATCCGGACTAAAGAGGACAAGGACAACCCAAGTTGTTCTCAGCGCTCAGTTCAGAAGCCTGCATCTCTGATGGGATGGGGTTGCATGAGTGCGTGTGGCATGGGCAGCTTACACATCTGGAAAGGCACCATCAATGCTGAAAGGTATATCCAAGTTCTAGAACAACATATGCTCCCATCCAGACGTTGTCTCTTTCAGGGAAGACCTTGCATTTTCCAACATGACAATGCCAGACCACATACTGCATCAATTACAACATCATGGCTGCGTAGAAGAAGGATCCGGGTACTGAAATGGCCAGCCTGCAGTCCAGATCTTTCACCCATAGAAAACATTTGGCGCATCATAAAGAGGAAGATGCCACAAAGAAGACCTAAGACAGTTGAGCAACTAGAAGCCTGTATTAGACAAGAATGGGACAACATTCCTATTCCTAAACTTGAGCAACTTGTCTCCTCAGTCCCCAGACGTTTGCAGACTGTTAGAAAAAGAAGAGGGGATGCCACACAGTGGAAACATGGCCTTGTCCCAACTTTTTTGAGATGTGTTGATGCCATGAAATTTAAAATCAACTTATTTTTCCCTTAAAATGATACATTTTCTCAGTTTAAACATTTGATATGTCATCTATGTTGTATTCTGAATAAAATATTGAAATTTGAAACTTCCACATCATTGCATTCTGCTTTTATTCACAATTTGTACAGTGTCCCAACTTTTTTGGAATCGGGTTTGTAAATAAAAGTATAGAAATATTACTGAACCCAAACTTTTGAACTGTTGTGTATATAGTTATCTTTTTGATTTTTGTTGTTCAACACAAACATGGTATAAATTTGTTATATGTATAAATATAAATATTCTCAGGATGAGTCCATGTATAAAAGTGCTCTGCCTGTGAATCATTTTGCATGTTTGAGATTTCTGATATCGGGTTGGCAGGTTTTGCAGAGAAGACACATGTTTGAAGTTAGCAAAGAGGTTTAAATTGCTTAGTGTTCCTACTTTAAGCTTTCTCAGTTAAACAATTACTCAGGATATGTATCAATTTGTTCTGGGCTTGGGTTCAGTCCCAATGAAGAGAGTCATACAGTGATGACAGTCTTGTGAAGAAGGTTCAGTCTAGCCTTCTGTGATCACCCCTTCTTTACCTCTTCACCCTTGGACATCTGGAGTGCTGGTCTGAAAATGTATGAGCTCCAATTTGTGAGAACTCTGGAGGTGTATGACTGAGACACAGTCCAGCAGAGCTGATTCCTCAATCCATGCATCATCTGTTTTATAACAGCCAAATAATGGGGAATTCCTCACTGAGGACCTGAAGAACATGCCAAAAAG
The DNA here is from genome assembly GCA_018749465.1 of Paracanthobrama guichenoti. Lineage (NCBI taxonomy): Eukaryota > Metazoa > Chordata > Actinopteri > Cypriniformes > Gobionidae > Paracanthobrama > Paracanthobrama guichenoti. The sequence continues at coordinate 34,651,802 of CM031960.1, forward strand.
CAACCAGATTTCGCATGGCATTTGTTTACAAATGTGTTGAGCAGTGCTCTGCTCTTTGTACATAATTAAAGAACACTGTGATGGACCGTTCAGGGAGTTTCCCTGTTTACGACCCAAGACGCTGCGGTCAAGCCATGCTAAAATACACAATATAGTAACAGCTGTGACACGAACACACAGCACTCAATAGCATACTACTATATTTGTCAGGGAATAAATCTTATTCCCTGTAGTAAAGTGCAGAACCTAATGAATTTGAGAAACGTGCCAGTGGTGATATTTACCATGTAACACACCCAGATAGCATGGTGACATTGATACAATGTTGAGTTTTGATCCAAACCATCATGTTGGATGTTGGATCAGCATTGAAATTTTGATGAAAGTCGACAGCACACATGGGTGCAGACAGTGACCTTGAACTATCAGTGATTTGTAGCTGAAATCTCAACATTGCTGCACAATTAAAGGGGTCATATCATGAAAATCAGGTCCCCGGTGCATCTACCAACCCAGAAAATGTGAAAAAGGACAACACAGTAAATTTGTTTTTGTAAGCCTTTTTCTACAAGCATGTGAAAAAACGAGCCACTCAGATTTCTCTCCCCTTCTGATGTAGGAAGGGGATCTTATTATATTACCGCCCCTTAATCTGCACGTTTCCACCCACAGTGCAGACAGACTGTTCCTGTCACAGTTATGTTCTGTTTTGTTCCATGGACTTCCTGTTTTCTTTTGTCACATGTTCCTTTGTTCAGTTTTCCCGCCATTTGTCTGTCCCCATGGCAACCCTCATTAGTTAAGTTCCTTCCAACTGTGTCCTGTTAATTATCTCATTTGTGTGTTCTATTTTAGTTCTACCATTTCTGTCACTCCTTGTCCGGTATTGTTAGTCCTACGTTGTGTTTAACGGGTGCCTGTGTACTCCCCTGAGAGATCCTACTTCATTAAACTCCATTTGTGAATTGAAATGGAGCTCGAGCAGCTGTAGCGACAACAATGTCTTGTAAGCAATGCAGGTGCATTGCCTGAACGAGGGACAGGTAATCAAGGCAGGTTTTGCTAAACTTAAAGCTCAAGGATGGATCAGTACCAACTATTCGTGATCCAGCTTATAGTCTGCGGAGCGATACTGGTCACGGCAGTAATGAAAGGGAGAGCACACACTTTACAGTTCATTGAGTTGTTTTACGGATATAAAGTTTACCAGTTTATTAAGCACTCCCTGAAAGTCTGTATATATGTTAACTGTTGGTTAAGGAGTGTTTTAATGTAATTCACTGTGTATGCTGATCATAATGCAAGAAAGTGTTTGGAAAAGACTTTAATGCACACTTGTACTGTTTTATTCAGCTCTTACAGTGATTTTTCTGGAATGAAAACAGACGCTTCATCTTTCGCATGATGAACAATAAACGTCATAAAATTCATCAGTAAAGTTTTGGTCATCATTCAGACTAGTGATGGGCAGACCGAGGCTTCGTGAAGCACTGAAACGGTTGAAGCAAATGTGCCATATTGTTTCAACGCCTCGAAACAATCCGACACCTGTCTCCACGGCGACACATAGTGGTCACTTGCATGTGTTGATCTGAAATAACCTTGACACTGATCCATGTAATAAAAATTAAAAAAATTAAAAACAAGTTTTTAACATCTCATGTCTGACAACTACATGATCTTGGTTTTGTAACCTGTAGCCTCCTCATTGTGAATAACTTTTTTTTTTTTTGGTCATGAAAATGAAGATTAATAAAATAAATAAAGCTACAATGTGTCACATGTTTTTATTCAAAAATAATAATTGTTCTGTTGTTGAAGGACTTCTTTTTTTTTACATAGAATTTCTCCAGCCTTTGAAAAAAATCCTCTCACAAGGGACACTTGTTGCTGGCATGCACAAATATATTTTAGCAAATACAAATACAAAATACAAATGAGGGAAAATTACTGCTCTCTCTTTCCAATAAATTAATGGATCATGCGTATCACAATACACACATCTCACTTTATTTGATGTTTCCAAATGGAAATGCTCCCACACCACAGATGTACGGCATCTCTTACGTGGAGCCTCCATTTTGATCTATTCTATTAATATATCTATCTATATATCACCTATGAATCTATATCTATATAATTCTATATCTCTAACCTATGCTGTGCTATACGTCACTAACTTAGCCTATATGAGTGTGTCACTATATCTATCCTAACTATCTGTCACTGTCTATACCTACCAGTCAATATATATAATTTAAATCTAGCCTAAATATAACTAACCAAAGTGCATTATAAATCTCACTTATATCACAAAATCACTGCTATGACAAAATCTCTCTCCTCTCACAAAAACCCACGAGGTGAAGATGCATTAACTTAACTTTTAAACTGTGGGGAATTAGGTTCATACAGATGTGTGACTGTGTGGTTTGTTCCCGCCCCTTTCAATCAAACGCAGTTTCGACAGGCACCACCTGATGAAACACTTGAAGCTTCGTTTAGTCATAGTCACGTGACATGGATGTTTTGAATCACAGTTCGGAGCAGTGTGTCAAAACATCTGCGATTCGGGATCTCGTTATCGCACGTTAGTTTCGCGTCAGCCATCCCTAATTCGGGCAGGATCCGCTACAACATGTTTATACTCATGGGCGTCGGAAGCAAAAAAAAATTTGACTGGGTCCTCTCCCAGAAAAATTTTACTGGAGTAGATGCCATTTACATTAAGTACAAATATATCACCTTGTTTACTAAACATCTGGTTGGGCCAGACAAAATTACGGAAAACACAGAATTGTTTGCAGTAGCACTGGTGTCGGGGTAAGGTGCATGGCATCAAGTTTTGAAGCATATCGACCCAAGGTTCGAATCCACCTTTTGCTGAATTCGCTCTACTCCCTTTTCCCATCACATATCAGATCGGAAAGGCATTTATTTTCAATAAAAAAATGAAGAAAATATTAGAAAAGCATCTAAACATGAAAACAAAGCATCTAATATGTCTTTAAAGGGTCATGAAACCCTAAACCAAATTTTCTGAGATTTTAGCAGAATTATGTGTGTTGAACAACATGGAAGACCATTATGTTACCTTCTGTTAGTTTTGAATGTGGGAGAAAACTAGTTAATTTGAAACCTTTTTGCTCTATTTTCAACTTCCTGGTTTAAATTCGTCTTCATGTCAGCGTCATAGGCTGTGACGTTTTCTCGTACTATAGTACGGCGATGACTCATCGGTGTCTCATAATTATTCATGAGACTGTGCGTCTTCATCCTATGAGAGATGCGTTGCTTAATTCATGACAACACACGTTGATAGGCATTCCTCTGACTGGCACTTCAAACAATGAGATGCATTAAAGGTGTCATGTTGTCTGAGGTCAACCAATGACGTTTGTGTGGTTTGTACATTCAAAAACATCATAAATAAGTAATAGGCTATTTTCTGCCCTGGTTTTAATGGGCGTGCCGCACTGAGGACTTGGAAGTAAACGTCCATGGATAGGATTGGATAAGATTTGCATATTTAATGAGATTCAGCTCCCTTGTCAGTACATGTGAGAATTGTTTTGAAAGCGTGTGGAGAAACGCTCACAGGGCTCGCAAAATGTCTTTATCAAAAAAACACAATGATTTATCTCTCATCCACCCGCGATTGATTGTAATGTTATTTTTTATTACTTGGCCCGCCCGATCGGTGGATATAAGCACGAACCATACACACACACACACATACACAGGAGCGTGCGCCCTTCAAATATCAAGTCAAGAGAGTGAACAACACACATCAATAAATGAATGTTATTTCACATTTCAAGATAGCCTGTCGGCAGGCCGGACTTACGTTTTGGTAGCCCATTTGGAAAACACATAGCCCCGGGACGGTGGGCTTTACGAGCCCTGGTCGATACATGTCCAAGTCTGATCCCGAATCGCAATGAACCAACAACACCACTAATAAAGGATTCTCCAGCCTGTGACAGCGTGCTACGGTATGTTCAGTTAGACACGTACACATAAACAATACGATCTGTAACTATGCAATACTATCACATATAAAAACATGTTTTACTCACATAGTAAGTGTGTTGCACCATTCCTGTCGGATCCAATACAGAAGGCACAGCATTGTGTTTTAATCTCAATATTTCTGCAAATCCAGTCTCGACCTGTGTCTTGTTTACAAACGATTCCGCAGTGAAATGAACCAAACAAATGTGCAATGTCTTACACACATGAGCTGGAAATGGCATGTTTATTGCTCGGTAGCACAATCCGTTTAGCTCCACGAGTCGGTGGGCGGGCTTGAGGCAGCCACACTCTGATGTCACAGCCTGGCATATTCTGAGATCGATCGTTTACTGGGCCTGGTGTCAATAAAAGCTTTTCTTTTACTAACAAGGAAGTTTTCAGCTCTGAAACTTACAGGATATTCTTATATTGCCATGACCTTTTATATATCAAAGGCTCAAGGGAAAGTTGATTTCTCAATTCAAGACCCCTTTAATGAATCAAAAACGAGTGTTTGTTTTTGCTTTGTATGAGTTTCTGCGCTGCATACATTCTCTTCAATGGATCCTGAGTCTACAACACAGGTGAGTGTAACCGCTCTTTACGGCCATTTAACCGACCAAACGGCTTATAACAATTCCACAAAATAAGCCTCAAAAGTTATCAAAGTTATGCAACAGCGTGTTCATATATATTTTCGATGCAGAGAACAAATTGCGAATGGCTGTGCATTTAATTGTGCATTGAATTATAGCTGTCACAGGATATATATGTATTTGTGTAACGGTAAGCTTACAAAAACATGTGTATATTGTGTTGCGTGTAACTTAATGGTTATTTGCAGCATGCATTTGTGGGAAGCTTTGATGCTTTTAATAAGAGCGAAATAAAATTGTCCGAATCAGAAGCCGTTGATGTGCTGTCAGTCTCTCGGTCTCCCCTTGTCCCCCTCCACTCCGCTGCTAAACCACATCCACTTTTATACCATTTTATAGCAACTGTGGTGAGAATTGACTGCTGCTGAAACAGGGGGTTTCATGACCCTTTAAGTAATTGGACCCCTTTAATAATAAGTGTTTATCAGTTAGGGGTAGGTAAACAGACATGTGCTAAATTAGAGTGGGTCCAATATCATTAGTCTTAAAAAGTGGGTGGGTCTTGTCCCACCCACATACAATGGTTCCGACGCCCATGCTTATTCTAATAGTGGATAAAAGCAACATGGCAACATAAGTTAAAACCGGAATTAAACTAAACTATACCTGTCTCCATGCAGCAGATATTCTCTGGCTCTGTAGGCATTATTGTCCGAGTCAAACTGAACACTGTTAGTTTCTGACATGTTCTGTTTTGTTGTTGCATAGAGACAGAGCGACACGCATCATAATCTGAAAACCACGCCAACCCGGAGGGGAACTAACATCATGGTGCCAGGACAACTGTCTCTCTCTGAATGTTGGCAAGACCAAAGAAATGATTGTGGACTTCAGGAAGAGACAGCAACGGACATACTCCCCCCTCATGATCAGCGGGTCACCAGTAGAGAGAGTGAGCAGCTTCAAGTACCTGGGAGTAAACATCTCCGAGGACCTAACCTGGACTGCTCACATTCAGACACAGGTGAAAAAAGCCAGGCAAAGACTGTACCACCTGCGCCAGCTGAGGAAATTCAGGGTTTCACCAGCTATCCTGAAAACTTTCTATTTAGGGGCGATAGAAAGTGTATTAGAAAGTGCATCACAGCGTGGTATGGGAACAGCACCAGTCATGACCGCAAAGCCCTGCAAAGAGTCGTGCGCTTATCCGAGCGTATCTCAGGGTCAGCTCTCCCGTCTCTGCAGGACGTCTACACCAAACGCTGCAAAGGTAGAGCTACTAAGATCATCAAGGACTCTAATCACCCTGCAAACCCTCATTTCACGCTGCTGCCATCTGGTAAGCGCTTCCGAAGCCTGATGGCCAAAACTGAGAGACTCAGGAGGAGCTTCTTCCCCCAGGCCATCAGACTCCTGAACTCAGTCACTTAACATCACGTGACTTCACTTCAGGATAAACATCGATACACTGACATTGCACTGCACTTTCTGTTCTCGTTGTTACTGTGTAACAACCTGTTATAAACCTGTTTGCACATTATACTCTTTATACATTTGTTAACCACATATTTTTTTTTACTTCTACTTGACTTGATTATTTATAATTCTACAGATATATATATATAGTACTTTTTATACTATTTCTATTATAATTTCCTCCTTGTGTTTTTAACTGTGAATTTGCACTGTCCATGGAGCGGACCTGTTTACATTTCACTGCCGGTTGTATATTCTTAATAAATTAACTTAATAAAGAAACAAAACGAAATATAATTACTTTGAGATTAAAAACAAAATACTATACTATGAACTATTTTAATGGCTGCAACGATGTGTAATAATGCAACGATGTGCTAAAGCCTAGATTTGAGCATCTCCTCTGCAAGCGTTCATTTTTCACAAAAGAGAGTAACGCAAGTAACAAACTCATATAAATTTCAGTAATTGTAATTGCGTTACTTGATTAAAAAAATAATTTAGTTACATCTAAAGTTACTGCTAAAAGTAGTGGAATTACAGTAACGCGTTACTCCCAACACTGCCTTTAACTGAGGGTAACTGAAGCAACATCACCTTGTAACAGTAATTCAATGCAATTTCCTTTGATGCATCAACACTGACTCAACATTGTTTCAATTATTACATGCTATCTGGGACAGCCTCTTATACATTATTGCTTAATTATACTTGATACGTAATATAGCGGACAGCCGAGGTCACTGAAAGGTAAGCGGTCTCAAAGAGGTCATTTGACTGAACAACAGTCATTAACTCCCGGTTTACAAACAGTATATCAGGTGAGATGACATTCACTCCAATAAAGACATCCAAGAAAAATAACTTCTTTGTACGTAATGCTTGTTGTATTCCTTGTTTGTAAGTCGCTTTGGATAAAAGTGTCTGCTAAATCAATATTAAATGTTCCTTTCATTACTGATGAACTTTGCAACATTGATAGTTATTCAGCTGAATTAAGCTGAATAATGACACTATTTTCTTCTGTAGAACTGCTGCTGCTTTACAGCTGAAACTGAATTTGTTTCATAATTAATGAAGTATGCAACACTGGCAGTTATTGAACTGATTTGACTCTACACTGAACTAAACTGAGCAGAATATTGTTATTTTCCTGTAAATTTCTGTGAAGCTGCTTTGATAAAATTACTTTAATAAAATGTGACACTTGCATCTAAAGGAACGTCACAGGGCTTGAGATAGAAAAACTGTATGTTAACAATTCAGTTTTGCACAAATCCTTGGACATATTTCTAAACAAGAGTGAAGATTAGAAACATTAAACAGAAACATCAAGCCCTCCCTCCACGGCTGCACTGTGTGTGTGTGTGTGTGTGTGTGTGTGTGTGTGTGTGTGTGTGTGTGTGTGTGTGTGTGTGTGTGTGTGTGTGTGTGTGTGTGTGTGTGTGTGTGTGTGTGTGTCAACAACAATGTTTTCCCATTCCTTCACAATACAGTGAAAAGGACTTTCTTTCCGCTTTCTAACCCTCTGCTATGAGACTCGTTCTGGCTGTCTGTCACATCACTAATCAGTTCTTCTTCTGTAGCGTGCATGGGCACAAATATTACAACATCTCAAAAAACAGCATCACATGTTACACTTACCGATATAAGCTCTGCAATGTCTTGTAACAAAGGAAATACCCTTTTCAAAGCTGCAAAGAAGAAGGGAAAAAGGAGAAAATTAAAATAAAGGAAGTGCTTAATAAAATAGGCAAAGCATTTCATAATCCAGTGACTAAATGTATCAAAAGGTCCATAAAGGTCAAAGCCAAAACATATATAGTGAAATGCTTAGTATGTAAAAAAAAAAAAAAATGACCAAAACATCTGATAAATAATATCAGTATTAGTAGTGGTGCCTGGAAACTATTACTTTTGCTTTTTTTCAGGATTCTTAGGATTTAAAGGGATGGTTCATCCAGAAATTAATTTAGTCATCATACTCATCCTCATGTCATTCATCACATTTTTTTTTTTTTTTAAAGCCTGAGAGATTTATGTCCCTCAGGTGCAAGTCCATTAACCCAAAAATGTGATGCTTAAAAAAGTTCATAAATACTTCATGAATTAAGAGGTTTAGTCTTCTGTAGAGATCGTTTTATATGATGAACATATTTCATTTATGCTTTTATTAACATAGAAACACTGATCAACGCGTATACATTCTCATGTGTCACACAAGCACGTTTGAGCTTCTACAAGGTTTGTTCTCGTGTGCAGTGTTGGAGTAACGCACTACAAGTAACGCAAGTTACGTAATCAGATTACTTTTTTCAAATAACACATTACTTTACAATAATTAAAAATGTAATCATTTACAACAAAATATCTGAGTTACTTTTTCAAAATAGTTGCTTTGTTTCCCATTTATTGACTAACAGCTCTCCTGTTCCTGTGTTGAGAGAAAGCGTGAGTAGTGCAGAGGCGTTGTGTGTGAACATGATGGTTACTGTCATTCTAGTCTAAATGTGAGCATGCATTTACTCATCTCACTTGCACAAAAACAGATTCAGTATTCCTCCAAATGAATAAATACTATGAAATACAAATCTGCAATAATTAGATATACTTTATGTATTTAATCTCAATTAACCAATGTCTTTGCTGCTAACCTTCGATGATCCAATTCAACCATACTAATAAGCAAAAATTATTATTATTTTTAATTTTTTTTTATTGCTGAAGCGGCTGCATCCAAAATCGCATGCTTCCCTACTATATAGTAGGCGAAAAAACAGACAAAAGAAGTATGTCCGAACTCACAGTACTCATAAAAGTAGGCATAAAAAAAATGGATGACCTACTACTTCCGGTGAGATTCTGAAGTGTGCATATGATGGACACTTTACTATCCCATGAGGCCACGGGAGAGACTTTGTGAACGGCGGTGAAGCGACATAACTGATGCTGGCGAATGTAGTAAGTCTGAATGCTGAGTACCTACTCAAGAGAGTATGCGATTTCAGACGCAGCCTGAAGCCACCTTTCTACTGCTCACGACAGCCAATGGACCTGTAGTCATTCATCTGCTATGGAGAGTCGCACAGGGGCTGCGTGGGAAGCCGACCATCTGCGGAGGCAGAATTTTTTGATCCAATATGAGCTTTTGATGTGTTAATTTTTAACTTGATCGACTGTACCGTATGCAACACGCCGACCAGATGTGAAGTATTCCAATGTGTTTCAATCAGATTGGTGAGAGAATTATTAATACTTTTTGTTTAACTAAAATGCATCCATGTGGCCAAATCCACTTTTGCTAGTTTAACGACAGAAAACATGGTTGGTGTGCCAGGTGCATGGTCCAAAAGGGTTGTACCTAGTCTCTTAATGAGTCATGGGTGTGTTTTGGGTTTAAGGTGCAATAAACCAATCAGAGTGTCATTGGTGACTGGGCTTTTTCTTCTTTTGCTCCCAAACTCTGGAATGCTCTTCCCACTGAGATCAGACATGCTGACTCTTTTAGTGTTTTTAAATCATCACTTAAAACTTATTTTTTAGGCTAGCATACTTGCTCTAATGTATGTTTTCTTATGTTTCTTTTTTCAATATATATTTATCTATATGTTTCTGTGAAGCACTTTGAGTTTGTGTGCTGCTGTGCGTCCCTGTGTGTGTAATAAGTAGAGTATACACACACTGTGCACCCACCTATTGGCGTATATTACTAACACGCCCTTTAAATAATACACAAAATACTGAGTTTTTGACTTTAGACCAGGTTTTTGTCGGTCAATGGCACAGTCGTTTTCAGTTCCTCAGAACAGCAACACGCCAACAATGAGCCTGAACACACCTCGTTTTCAGACCAGCACGACCATGGGCCAACAGATGGGCGGGAGTGCATTTGCTGATGATGATAACTGAAAATGATAACTGGGTCGGACTGAAACTAGCAAAAAACACTTGGTCGTGCCTGGGGTCACATTACACCGGGTATATGATAAGGCCCTGAGTGTTCAACTTTCTTCTCCAGCATCCTGTTCTTCTGCAATCCAGAATGGCAGCACAGCTAAATGGTTTGTTTGAGCAGTGCCCTCTACTGTACAGGCGTGAATTCAGCCTGAGGCTCATTCATTTCACTTTTGGTATGAAAGGACCTTTGACATTTGCAAAAAATGTCAAACCCAGAACAGGTGAGAAAAAGTAATGCAAAAGTTACATAATGCATTACTTAGTAACTAAGTAACGCAATTAGTTACCCTTTTTAAGGGAGTAACGCAATATTGTAACAGATCATTTTTAAAAGTAACTCCCCCCCAACACTGCTCATGTCAAGCAAGTGAGGTTGAGCTTCAGCTGAGCTCTGATGATCAATGTTTATATATGAATAAAACCCAGAGTTAAACTGTTTGTCATATAAAGCGATCATGTCTCTTCAGAAGACCGCTGGATTCATATGGATTACTTTTACAATCTCTTTATGAACTTTTTGACACATCAAAGTTTTGGTGGAACAGACTTTTAAAGGAGGAACAGAAATCTCTCAGATATCATTAAGAATAGGTTCATTTGCGCTTCAATGAACGGAAGTCTTATAGCTTTGGAACGACATGAGGGTGAGTAATTAATGACAGGATTTTACTTTTTGGGAGCACTATCCCTTTAAACAGACCTAGGCTAGAACTTTAGTGCATAACTCATCTTCCAAGATTTTGTGAATCATTGGGCATGAGAACTTGCTTTTCTAAGTGATCAGACTTGCCTCATGGAAAATAGAAAGGGGGGGGAAAATCCAATAGACTTCCACTGAAGTAGAGATGCAAACTATACACCAGAATACATACATGAGAGTGCACTATTTTGACGGGCCATAATCAACCACCTAGAAACCGCATCCAGAACACAGAAATACACAACTTACTCAAGTAAGCCATGAAATGAAACCCCACCTATGTCCGAACAGTTTGTCATTGATCCAATTCTAATGGTGCGAATGTACAGAAAAAAACACAGATTTTATGGAGGTATTTTTCACTAAATGTATATCAAAGATCAAGAGGTTCTCAGTGAGTGATTTTAAACATGCTCAAGAAAGATTGCGTTTCTTAAAGTGTGCTCTGAGCTGACCTGAAGAAAGTTTATGGGATGAGTGAGTGAGATTATCCAGTGTATTTCAGACTGAAGAGATTGCATCTCCTCATAGATAAAATCACAGTACAGTCACCACAGCAACAGATAGGAGGATCCTAAAAACAGAAACACAAATCACTAAAGCTATTATCCTCTCATGAATACCTCTTTCCATCACATGTCCCTCTGTCATGTTGAAAACAAAATGATCTGGCATGAGATCAGATAACAGAACAAATACACTGTTTTAGGGGCCGTTTACATGACACGGTTTTCAACTAAAAACTGAACATTTCTTTTGCATTTTGGCCATTCATTTACATGATAACTTCTAAAATTGCAAGCTTTTGAAAACAGTTTTCAAAGTGCAAGTATTTGAAAATTATACCATTAATGTCTCCATGTAAACTACAAAATGCAAATTTGTGAAAATAGTGACGTCATGCACATGCATGTTACATGTTCAGTCTATAGGTGCGTAATGTTTCTTTACAATGTGACATCGCCATGAATAATACAGTGTTTTTTTGTCGTTTTTGCAGATCCATGTGAATAGGACAACATTATCCTGTAAACAAACCCTAAATTCCAAAAGAACTTCAAAAGGAAAAGAACGCCAATAGATCCTCATTAGATAACATCATGTACATGTGTTTAGCGGAGTGTGAAGCGCCTGGTTCTTGTTGCATTTTTTTCCTTTTGGCATGTTCATCATCAGTCCATCTCAGCTTTGTGGTGACAGACTGCTATCTATGTCTCTGCAACAGCAGGTGCATATGAGTCAGTCCACAGAGGATAAAAGGTCACAGGTCAGCTGAGTTACAGTAAAGAAATCCACATCTTCACCGTTACACACCCACCACACAGAGTATGAGACATGAGAACTCGGACAAAAAGATCATTCCATGTGATTTCATCATTGCACATTCTACACAGACAATTGGGAAATAGTGGATGTGTGTCAGACTAAACACTCTGATTTTTACCATTGCTTTGTGCACTAAAATACTAAAGTATTTTTTGAGTTTGATATCATTGTCATAATAACACTGAACTTGTGTCCAGAATAAAACGCATGCCAACAGAAATGTTGAGTTTGCACACTGAGCTTCTTACACCATTGACAATATTTTTGGACCACAAAAGGTCGCAACTGTGACCGCACCTTAAAGAACTATTTTTTAATGAGTCAAAATGATAAACAACCCTCAAACTCACTTGTAAATCAGCAGTTTGAATCAGACTCAGTTACTAACACAACTGACTCCTTGACCGAAGCGTGAATCATTATTCAGTTATGTCGATCCGAAATTAACTGAGACTTAAATTATTTACTTATTAAAACTGTCTAATATTTTATTCTTCACACAGGCAGAAATAGAGTAATATTTAGAGGTGAATTCAGGTAAATTGGGACTGATTTTGCCATTGAGATGACAGGGGGGGAAAAAGGCCCAATTATCCTGAATTAACCTACTGTAAACCCTAACACTTGGTTTGAGTAGAGCCAACTCAAATGAAACAAATTAGTTCAATCAAATTAACTTTTATGAGTGTTTAGAACTTTCTTTTTCTTTTCAGCTCACAAAACTAACACATTTTAAGTAATCAGAATTGTTTCATTGTTTGGATTTTTATGAACTTGTTTCTTTTAATCTCCCATGGTGCAAACACTATCAGGATCACTTGATTGACAGCATCGAATTGGAAGTAATGTGAATTAAACAGCTAAACATTATTGCAGTTGATACACTAAAACACCTCCTCACAGCAGTGACTGTTGCTAAAGCAAGAAACTATGCAATCAATAAACTGCAGTTCTGATCCATGATTATGCAATTTTTTCCATCTAAAAAGTCATGTTGCTCCTACACGTTTCATTTTAGGAACTGATGGCAAGCTAATTATTTATTTTTTTTTATCTGGAGCCCTGCTTTGACATGCGCAGTTTAATGTCTCAATGACAGAAAGGTCCGTTTTTTCTTGAAGGATGGACATGCCTAATGACTCATAAAACATTTCCAGCAAGAGGCACACTCACTCTGTTCCCTTTACTAACAGGGTTGGCATTTTCGTCACTTACAGACATCTATACATGTTAACGAGAATTCCAGCAATCTGGAGATTTGGTTCACACACTTTCCAGAGAAACCTCCTGTGCTGCTAATGCACATTGCAGATTGGAAACTAATAATTCAGAAACTGCCATAAATTAATTGATTATACTCCAAAATCTTCCCCCCTCCGCACTCTTAAAAATAAAGGTTCTTTACTGGCATCTTTAACAGAACCTTTAACATCCATGGAACCACAAAAGGGTTTTTATAGTGGAAACAGTTTCTTTAGATTTTTAAAATGTCTTCACAATGTTCTTAAGAAAAAAAAAATTATTTTAGGAGCTGCTCACTGAATGATTCTTTGGGGAACCAAAATGATTCTTCTATGCCATCGCTGCAAAACAAACCCCCTCTTTTGGAACCTTTATTTTGAAGAGTGTAGTGGCCATTTGTCCCACATTCCTGTCCATCCCCCGTCTGTTCCTGTACACCTAGAATCAAGTCACCCGCGGTGTGTGCGATTCGCTCAGGCGTGGTGCTTTCTGATGAGGTCACTGACCTTGCTGATACAGGAGAACGGTCCTGATACAGGGAGGAGAGGAAGGCAGTAACACAGACTGTGGGAACCAGAGTGTGGACTGTCTGTGTATTTATTACACTAAATAGAAAAGCATTTATCATAATCACAAAGAAACCATCAAAAACAGCCAGGAACTTTCCAGTCTTTCTATTGGTCTGTCAATCTGGGGTGCATTTCCCAAAAGCATCGTTAACCGACATCCTTCAATGACTTGGTGCTTTCTGAAACCATAGTTTAATTCGCAAATGACTTCATAAAAGTTGTGTGGTTTGGAACAGCGATCCATCTGCATCGTTTCTTGTTAGTTACTGATTTCCTGACGCTATACAAGCAGAAACATATACACATGGATAAATACTGAAAAAGTAAACTAGAAATAGTAGAAAAAAGATGCCAATTCCATCATTGAAACTTATAAAACAGTTTCAATAATCTCTTCAAGATTTCAGATTCAAGATTCAAGATTCAAGAGTTTTATTTGTCACACACACAGTTATATACAGAATATACAACCGGCAGTGAAATGTAAACAGGTCCGCTCCATGGACAGTGCAAATTCACAGTTAAAAACACAAGGAATAAATTATAATAGAAATAGGATATAAAAAATATATATATATATATATATATATATATATATATATATATATATATATATATATATATATATATATATATATATATATATATATATATATATGTCTATATCTGTAGAATTATAAATAATCAAGTCAAGAGAAAAAAAAGGTAACAAATAAGGATAAAGTGGAATAAAAATAATTGAAGTAGACTTTGCAGTGAGTAAACTGTAGACTTATAAATATGTGGTTAACAAATGTATAAGAGTATAATGTGCAAACAGGTTTATGACAGGTTGTTACACAGTAACAACGAGAACAGAAAGTGCAGTGCAATGACAGTATGTTTATCCTGAAGTGAAGTCACGTGATGTTAAGTGACTGAGTTCAGGAGTCTGATGGCCTGGGGGAAGAAGCTTCTCCTGAGTCTCTCAGTTTTGGCCATCAGGCTTCGGAAGCGCTTACCAGATGGTAGCAGCGTGAAATGAGGGTTTGCAGGGTGATTAGAGTCCTTGATGATCTTGGTAGCTCTACCTTTGCAGCGTTTGGTGTAGACGTCCTGCAGAGACGGGAGAGCTGACCCTGGTGATACGCTCGGATAAGCGCACTACTCTTTGCAGGGCTTTGCGGTCATGACTGGTGCTGTTCCCATACCACACTGTGATGCACTGAGTTAAAACACTTTCTATCGCCCCTAAATAGAAAGTTTTCAGGATAGCTGGTGAAACCCTGAATTTCCTCAGCTGGCGCAGGTGGTACAGTCTTTGCCTGGCTTTTTTCACCTGTGTCTGAATGTGAGCAGTCCAGGTCAGGTCCTCGGAGATGTTTACTCCCAGGTACTTGAAGCTGCTCACTCTCTCTACTGGTGACCCGCTGATCATGAGGGGGAGTATGTCCGTTGCTGTCTCTTCCTGAAGTCCACAATCATTTCTTTGGTCTTGCCAACATTCAGAGAGAGACAGTTGTCCTGGCACCATGATGTTAGATGCTCCACCTCGTCCAAGTATGCCGTCTCATTGTTGTTGGAAATGAGGCCCAGGACAACAGTATCATCAGCAAATTTGATGATAGAGGTGGAGCTGTGTGTGGACAAACAGTCATGTGTGTAGAGAGAGTAGAGCAGGGGGCTCAGGACACAGCCCTGTGGAGCTCCCACACTCAGGGTGATGGAGGTGGAGGTGGACTGGCCTATTCTCACCACCTGAGGCCTGCCAGTGAGGAAGTCCTCAATCCAGTGGCAGAGAGAAGGATTCAGGCCGAGATCCAGGAGTTTGGAGGTTAGCTTGGTGGGAACTATTTAAACTTTGTTTTTCCAACACAATCTCATGACAGTTTGCAACTACTTTACATGATGTCAAACTGGTGGCTAAATTCATTTGAATTCATACAATCATATATCTGTCTGTCTATCTATCTATCTATCTATCTATCTATCTATCTATCTATCTATCTATCTATCTATCTATCTATCTATCTATCTATCTATCTATCTATCTATCTATCTATCTATCTATCTATCTATCTATCTGTCTGTCTGTCTGTCTATCTATCTATCTATCTATCCATCCATCCGTCCATCTGTCTGTCTGTCCGTCTATCTGTCCGTCCGTCCATCTGTCCATCCATCTGTCCATCCATCCGTCTATCTGTCTGTCCGTCCATCCATCTATCTGTCCGTCCGTCCGTCTTTCCGTCCGTCCGTCCATCTGTCCTTCTATCCGTCCGTCCATCTGTCCGTCCATCTGTCCATCCGTCCATCTCTATCTGTCTGTCTGTTCGTCTATCGATCTGTCTATCTATCTATTGTCTGTCGTCCGTTTATCTATCTACACTCACCTAAAGGATTATTAGGAACACCTGTTCAATTTCTCATTAATGTAATTATCTAATCAACCAATCACATGGCAGTTGCTTCGATGCATTTAGGGGTGTGGTCCTGGTCAAGAAAATTTCCTGAACTCCCAACTGAATGTCAGAAAGGGAAAGAAAGGTGATTTAAGCAATTTTGAGCGTGGCATGGTTGTTGGTGCCAGATGGGCCAGTCTGAGTATTTCACAATCTGCTCAGTTACTGGGATTTTCACGCACAACCATTTCTAGGGTTTACAAAGAATGGTGTGAAAAGGGAAAAACATCCAGTATGCGGCAGTCCTGTGGGCGAAAATGCTTTGTTGATGCTAGAGGTCAGAGGAGAATGGGCCGACTGATTCAAGCTGATAGAAGAGCAACTTTGACTGAAATAACCACTCGTTGCAACCGAGGTATGCAGCAAAGCATTTGTGAAGCCACAACACGCACAACCTTGAGGCGGATGGGCTACAACAGCAGAAGACCCCACCGGGTACCACTCATCTCCACTACAAATAGGAAAAAGAGGCTACAATTTGTACAAGCTCACCAAAATTGGACAGTTGAAGATTGGAGAAATGTTGCCTGGTCTGATGAGTCTCGATTTCTGTTGAGACATTCAGATGGTAGAGTCAGAATTTGGCGTAAACAGAATGAGAACATGGATCCATCATGCCTTGTTACCACTGTGCAGGCTGGTGGTGGTGGTGTAATGGTGTGGGGGATGTTTTCTTGGCACACTTTAGGTCCATTAGTGCCAATTGGGCATTGTTTAAATGCCACGGCCTACCTGAGCATTGTTTCTGACCATGTCCATCCCTTTATGACCACCATGTACCCATTCTCTGATGGCTACTTCCAGCAGGATAATGCACCATGTCACAAAACTCGAATCATTTCAAATTGGTTTCTTGAACATGACAATGAGTTCACTGTACTAAAATGGCCCCCACAGTCACCAGATCTCAACCCAATAGAGCATCTTTGGGATGTGGTGGAATGGGAGCTTCGTGCCCTGGATGTGCATCCCACAAATCTCCCATCAACTGCAAGATGCTATCCTATCAATATGGGCCAACATTTCTAAAGAATGCTTTCAACACCTTGTTGAATCAATGCCACGTAGAATTAAGGCAGTTCTGAAGGCAAAAGGGGGTCAAACACA
The DNA here is from genome assembly GCA_018749465.1 of Paracanthobrama guichenoti. Classification (NCBI taxonomy): domain Eukaryota; kingdom Metazoa; phylum Chordata; class Actinopteri; order Cypriniformes; family Gobionidae; genus Paracanthobrama; species Paracanthobrama guichenoti. The sequence goes on from CM031960.1 coordinate 34,669,230, forward strand.
GTATTAGTATGGTGTTCCTAATAATCCTTTAGGTGAGTGTATCTATCTATCTATCTATCTATCTATCTATCTATCTATCTATCTATCTATCTATCTATCTATCTATCTATCTATCTATCTATCTATCTGTCTGTCTGTCTGTCTGTCTGTCTGTCTGTCTGTCTGTCTATTGATCTGTCTATCTATCGATCTATCTATTGTCTGTCAGTCTATCTATCTATCTATCTATCTATCTATCTATATCTATCTATCTATCTATCTATCTATCTATCTATCTATCTATCTATCTATCTATCTGTCTGTCTGTCTGTCTGTCTGTCTGTCTATTGATCTGTCTATCTATCGATCTATCTATTGTCTGTCAGTCTATCTATCTATCTATCTATCTATTAATCAATCAAACTGTCTGTCTGTCCGTCCGTCTGTCCATCCATCCATCCATCCATCCATCCATCAATCAAACTATCTGTCTGTCCATCCATCCGTCCGTCCGTCCATCCATCCATCATCCATCCATCAGTCAAACTATCTGTCTGTCCATCCGTCTGTCCGTCCATCCATCCATCTGTCTGTCTATCTATCTATCTATCTATCTATCTATCTATCTATCTATCTATCAAACTGTGTATCAAACATCCATCCATCCATCCATCAATCAAACTATCTGTCTGTCCATCCATCCATCCATCCATCCATCCGTCTGTCTGTCTGTCTATCTATCTATCTATCTATCTATCTATCTATCTATCTATCTATCTATCTATCTATCTATCTATCTATCTATCTATCTATCAAACTGTCTGTCTGTCCATCCGTCCATCCATCCATCCATCCATCCACCCATCCACCCACCCATCAATCAAACCACCTGTCTGTCCATCCGTCCGTCCGTCAGTCCATCCATCCATCCATCCATTCATTCATCCATCCATCCATCCATCCATCCATCCATCCATCCATCCATCCATCCATCCAATCAAACCATCTGTCTGTCCATCCGTCCGTCTGTCTGTCTATCTATCTATCTGTCTATTGATCTGTCTATCTATCTATTGTCTGTCAGTCTATCTATCTATCTATCTATCTATCTATCTATCTATCTATCTATCTATCTATCTATCTATCTATCTATCTATCTATCTATTAATCAATCAAACTGTCTGTCCGTCTGTCTGTCCATCCATCCATCCATCAATCAAACTATCTGTCTGTCATCCATCCATCCGTCCCTCCATCCATCCATCCACCCATCAATCAAACCATCTGTCTGTCCATCCATCCGTCCGTCAGTCCATCCATCCATCCATTCATTCATTCATCCATCCATCCATCCATCCATCCATCCATCCAATCAAACCATCTGTCTGTCCATCCGTCCGTCCGTCTGTCTATCTATCTATCTGTCTATTGATCTGTCTATCTATCTATCTATCTATCTATCTATCTATCTATCTATCTATCTATCTATCTATCTATCTATCTGTCTTTCTATCTATCTATCTATCTATCTATCTATCAATCAATCAAACTGTCTGTCTGTCTGTCCGTCCGTCCGTCCGTCCATCCATCCATCCATCCATCCATCCATCCATCAATCAAGCCATCTGTCTGTCCATCCATCTGTCTGTCCATCCATCCATCTGTCCGTCTAGCTATCTATCTTTCTGTCTGTAATCTAAAAACAGGTTACTTCAAAAACAAGAATTCAATTTTCTGAAGTCAGGACAAACAATAGTGCAAATAAAAATTCAGTTAAAATAATCTTTTTGCTGTGAATCTATGGTGAATCTATGGAATCTAAAGTGTTCAGTAGTGTTGAAACTAGAGTGGTCTTTTATCCGTTATTTCCTCTATCTTTCAGTGTTTCCACATTCTCTCTGCCTTTGCGTGGAGGTCACACATGTAACTTTGTCTGTATCTATGACCGCTCCCTGTGACTCAGTGTGAACAGCCAACCACAGACCCAACATCAAACTGAAACTTAAACGATTTAAGAAACATCAGTGAATAATCCTGAAAAGCCCCTAACACTCTTATGGTGCACACAACTTGTCAATGATGCATACTCTTTGAGAATAGTAGAGAAATATATATTTTTTTCAATTACAAATATAAAAGCAAAGAAAACATTATTTTGATTATTCCATGTTTCATGATCAGCAGTAACTCCAGCCAAATACTGGTGTATTTGCTCATTCAGATAGCTTTACTGTATTTATAAGATATACCTCCTGCAGCCACAGCTCTCAAGAGAAAAACAGCAAGGAAAACCTACACAGCACTTAGAAGATATATTGAATTCCCAGATGAAATATCCAAGGACTGGACATCGGAACTGCCTTGACCTGAGAGACACACATAAATCCCTGGATAGGAATACAAGTAACTGTTAAGGTGGTCCCATACTGCCGCTTGAAATGTAATACTATCATCTAACTTTCAAAAGACCATCACCCTTGTTGTTTTATGTGTCCAAGGTCAGGTTGGCTTTAATCTTTTAATTGCAAGATTGATAACCGGATGTTGGAAGAATTACAGACACTGAGATAGAGCTTGTTTAGGGCCAGATGACTTATGTGACTCATAAACTTTAAACCCAGAATGACCTGTTGAATGCAGAATACTTCAGCTTTTACATACCGTATGCTTGAATTCGGTGCCAGTTATTCCCGTCTGTACTTTTGGTAAGAAATGCAAGCATAATGTACACCTAAAAGGTAAAAAAAAAAACACAGTAAATAACCCTGGACTGCTGGAGTATACAGGTGTTCATCAAATCAAAAATCAAATCACCTTTATTTATATAGCGCTTTTAACAAGTCCAATTGTTTCAAAGCAGCTTCACATTGTTAACAGGAAAATAATGCAACAGAATTTGTACAGCCGTTCTGGCGAAACGGTGATGTTATCCAGCTAATTTCAAGTATCATATAGTGTCAATGTGGGCAGATCGGTAATATAGATGAGATTTAGGTGTCCCCAACTGAGCAAGCCAAAAGCCAGAGGCAACGGTGGCAAGGAACCAAAACTCCTTCAGGGCCAGAATGGAGAAAAAAACCTTGGGAGAAACCAGGCTCAGTCGGGGTGCCAGTTCTCCTCTGGTCGACGAACAAACAGTGTATGATTATAATTCTGGCAACATAGCAGGTCTTAATTCATATTAGGTAAATAGATATTCGTAAGATTATTCAAAGATTCAAAGACTCAAAGATTGGAGTCGTCACGCTGAAGACGGGTTTAATGAGGATGTCGTGTCGATGCAGCATTTACGGGGGGATTTTATTTGACACGCTCTCTGCAGACATTTCAGGGATGTGTTGGTCATGTCCAGGCGCTGGTCCACCATCTGATCTGGATACGGCCCGGATCCGGCTGACTGCAGTAAACCTCGGGATAAACAGAGAGACTGACATTAGCATAGATGCCATTCTTCTTATGATGTAACGAGTACATCAGGTGTTATGGGAAGTGTTCCGGTTCCGGCTGACCTAGTTAATGCAGCCTAACAATCATTTACTGATTTGAATAATAGAAATTGATAATGTTTTATGTGTATGCCATAGTAAAGAGATGCGTTTTTAGTCTAGATTTAAACTGACAGAGTGTGTCTGCCTCCCGAACAATGCTAGGAAGACTGTTCCAAAGTTTAGGCGCTAAATAGAAAAAAGGATCGACCGCCTGCAGTTGATTTTGATATTCTAGGTATTATCAACTGGCCTGAGTTTTGACCGCAATAGACGTGATGGAATATAATGCGTTAAGAGTTCGCTCAAGTACTGGGGAGCTAAACCATTTAGTGCTTTGTAAGTAATAAGCAAGATTTTAAAATGTATACAATGTTTAATAGGGACCAGTGCAGTGTTGACAGAACCGGGCTAATATGGTCATACTTCCTTGTTCTAGTAAGAGCTCGAGCTGCTGCGTTTTGGACCAGCTGGAGTTTGTTTATTAAGCGAGCAGGGCAACCACCCAGTAAAGCATTACAGTAATCTAGCCTTGAGGTCATGAACGCATGAATTAACTGTTCAGCATTTTGCATCGAAAGGATGTGCCATAATTTAGATATATTTTTAAGATGGTAGAATGCAGTTTTACAGATGTTAGAAACGTGGCTTTCAAATGAAAGATTGGTATCAAAGAGCACACCCAGGTTCCTAACTGATGACGAGGACTTGACAGAGCAGCCATCGAGTGTTAGACAGTATTCTAGGTTACTACTTGTGGAGGTTTTTTTTTGTCCAATAATTAAAAATTCCTTTTTTTTCTGAATTAAGTTGCAGGAAATTACTAGACATCCAATGTTTTATATCAGCTATGCATTCCGTTAATCTTGTGAATTGGTAAGTTTCATTCAGGCGTGAAGAAGAAATATAGAGCTGAGTATCATCAGCATAACAGTGAAAACTAATGCCATGCTTCCTAATGATATCTCCCAGTGGTAGCATGTACAGGGTGAAGAGCAACGGTCCTAGCACTGAGCCCTGCGGTTCTAAGTGAAAGGGAATATTGAACAGAGGGCAGAGTTTTACTTCAGCGCTCCTCCTCTCCATCTCTTGCTCACAGCAGACTGACGGTCGGAAGGGAGTGGTTAAGGATATTCAAACCCACAAGTTACAGGGGCTGTATCCAAAATCGCCCCCTATACCCTCAAATAGGGCACTATTTGACAGGACAGCCATTTGTAGTGGTGTCCAAAACCATAGTGGACATGTGCACTCATTCAATCCCACAATGCACAGCAATACGGCCGATGGGTAGACCAAGTTGGTACACTTTTTGCTTTTTCCGTTACCGCACCAAAACTAGGGACTGAAAATAAGTGATTTTTTCATATTACATTTCCTTTACTTGTCTACTAAAATATGAATAATTATTAACATCCATAAGTAGGTCATATTTGCCACAATTAGCTTTTTCACCCATGTCGGGTAGAGTTGGAACAGTACCCGAGTACAGTCGAGACACCCATCGGTAATGCTGTAAAGCTGCCTAACCAATTCATTGCACATGTAAAATACCTTTAAAAATGAGAATTCAACAGTTTTATTTCCATTCAGTATTTTATTTGATTATTTGTTTAGTTTAGTACTTTATTTTAAGTTTTAATTTGTAAAAACATTGTACAGTAGTGGCAAAAAGCGACAATATTTTACATTTATGCATTTGGTCTACGTTACCTGGTCTACCTACACACAGCAGCTGTCCGACTTCACACACTCGTTTTCATTCACTCCTTCAAGTGAACTGTATTAGTGGACTAACGTAGGGAATTAGGGTTTAGGGGGCGATTTCGGATTCAGCCATAGCTTTAAAATCGTGTTCACTGACATGAGATTTATTTAAAATATGAATTTAAATCTGTCTTGTTTTCAAGACCATTCTGTTATCTAACATTTGATATCTTTGTCAAACATTAGCTTCATTGTTTCTAGCTAGCAGGGTAGCTTGTCATGGGATTGTACAGTCGGGAGCAATTGTAACGCAAAGTAGTGTCAAGCTTAGTAAAGACATCAACATTTCTTTTTTCCCCCAATAGTTTAAGAAAAGTGTTTTTTGTTCAGTTTAAATATATATGTAATACATCTCTAAATATTGTATTGTGGTAGCAAAGTCCAGTGGTTTATAGTCTTTGAGTGCCTCTCAATCTGGGGACCGGGGTTCAGATCCCACCAAGAGAAAATTTCTCATGCTTTCAAAGTCTTCAATATCTATGAATCAGAAGTTGTCTTAACTTTAAATTAGTTAATATTTTTCGATTAATCATTTTTTTAAAATGTGGTTGACTCAAAATCGATTCTCAAAGGCCACGAATCGATTTTTTCCATATATATTTCCTCAAACATTGAACATAAGCTAAACGTAAATCTAATTATTAAGTCATTCATTCATTCATTCAGTGCTTAAATGGCGTCTTCCTGTGCGTTGTCGCCTTTTGTAACGCTGAGGTGAAATGCTGTGTAATACTACAGATCTGCGGAAGCATTTGATGAGACATCACCCAGACGTTGCAACACCCCCCACAGCCGAGCACACAAACGCTAAAAATAGATCACATACACGCGAATGCTTGCCTTGCATTAGGATCAAACTTTCATCAAACGTTCACTTAAGCACGTACGTTAGCCATTATAGACATATTCAAATCAACTGAGTCAACAGACAGCACAGGACCAATAATTCAAACCTAATAGCTTGCATTATAAACAGATTTCCTCAAGATTCAAGATTCAAGAGTTTTATTTGTCACATACACAGTTATATACAGAATATACAACCGGCAGTGAAATGTAAACAGGTCCGCTCCATGGACAGTGCAAATTCACACTTAAAAACACGAGGAAATTATATAGAAATAGGATAAAAAAGTACTATCTATCTATCTATATATATATATATATATATATATATATATATATATATATATATATATATATATATATATATATATATATATCTGTAGAATTATAAATAATCAAGTCAAGAGAAAAAAAGTAAAAAATAAGAATAAAGTGGAATAAAATAATTGAAGTAGACTTTGCAGTGAGTAAACTGTAGACTTATAAATATGTGGTTAACAAATGTATAAAGAGTATAATGTGCAAACAGGTTTATAACAGGTTGTTACACAGTAACAACGAGAACAGAAAGTGCAGTGCAATGTCAGTGTATCGATGTTTATCCTGGCGTGAAGTCACGTGATGTTAAGTGACTGAGTTCAGGAGTCTGATGGCCTGGGGAAGAAGCTCCTCCTGAGTCTCTCAGTTTTGGCCATCAGGCTTGAAGCGCTACCAGATGGCAGCAGCGTGAAATGAGGGTTTGCAGGGTGATTAGAGTCCTTGATGATCTTGGTAGCTCTACCTTTGCAGCGTTTGGTGTAGACGTCCTGCAGAGACGGGAGAGCTGACCCTGGTGATACGCTCGGATAAGCGCACGACTCTTTGCAGGGCTTTGCGGTCATGACTGGTGCTGTTCCCATACCACGCTGTGATGCACTGAGTTAATACACTTTCTATCGCCCCTAAATAGAAAGTTTTCAGGATAGCTAGTGAAACCCTGAATTTCCTCAGCTGGCGCAGGTGGTACAGTCTTTGCCTGGCTTTTTTCACCTGTGTCTGAATGTGAGCAGTCCAGGTCAGGTCCTCGGAGATGTTTACACCCAGGTACTTGAAGCTGCTCACGCTCTCTACTGGTGACCCGCTGATCATGAGGGGGGAGTATGTCCGTTGCTGTCTCTTCCTGAAGTCCACAATCATTTCTTTGGTCTTGCCAACATTCAGAGAGAGACAGTTGTCCTGGCACCATGATGTTAGATGCTCCACCTCGTCCAAGTATGCCATCTCATTGTTGTTGGAGATGAGGCCCAGGACAACAGTATCATCAGCAAATTTGATGATAGAGGTGGAGCTGTGTGTGGACAAACAGTCATGTGTGTAGAGAGAGTAGAGCAGGGGACTCAGGACACAGCCCTGTGGAGCTCCCACACTCAGGGTGATGGAGGTGGAGGTGGACTGGCCTATTCTCACCACCTGAGGCCTGCCAGTGAGGAAGTCCTCAATCCAGTGGCAGAGAGAAGGATTCAGGCCGAGATCCAGATTTGGAGGTTAGCTTGATGGGAACTATGGTGTTAAAGGCTGAGCTATAGTCAATAAATAGCAGCCTTACGTAGTTCCCACTTTTGCTGTCGATGTGAGTGAGGGAGGAGTGGAGGACATGAGAGATGGCATCTTCAGTCGATCTATTGGGACGATAGGCAAACTGAAGAGGGTCCAAAGTGTCAGGAATGTCAAATTAAAGTTAGTCCACATAAGTCACCACGTTAAGGTATTGTTGTTCGTTACCACGGCAACTACTTGTGTCCAGATATGAACGCACTTCTCGTGAATGTAAAGTAACTGCACACATGACGGGTGGCAAAAATGCTGAAAATCATCCAATATCCTTGTTATGTTTTAGAATAAATATATAAAAATATCAATAAAAACAAAATTGTATAAAATACTTCTCAGATAAATCTTTTAGAATAAAGTAGCAAAATTGTATTGTATTTAACAATTGTATGTATTTTTAATGTACAGGCTTGTGGCTCTTAATTTCTTTTTAATTACCCACTTGTAAACTTATGTTCACTGTTCTTTTTATAAATACCTATAGTAGTTGTATTAAATCTATATTCATTGAGTTGAATCGAGAATCGAAAAATCAAATCAAGAATTGGAACATCTGAATCGATACCCAGCCCTACTTTAAATACTGCCATATTGGCGTTAGATCAACATATTTATTAACATATTTACTATTATTTTTGGCTTGTAATAGTAGCCTACCATGGAAACTCAATATAGAAAATAGATTATTGTTTTGTTTTGTTTTTCTAATGTCTTAACAATAATGTAATAATGTGAAAAGTTTTTTGTGCTCAGTTTAAATATTTATGTATCACGAATGAACTATACCCTACGTATACTGTGTTATCAGTATATTCAGTGGCATAGTCCAGAGGTTAAAGGTTTTGCCTCTCAATCTGGATCCATTTTACTGAGTAGGCCCTGTACACTCTCTGTTCACAGCATACCGTTCAGACCAAGGAAAACAGCAAGGGGAGCGTCACTGTCCATATTGTAATGGATATTAAATAATTTGATTGTGAAGTTTATTGTGGTCTTTGGTGTTTATACAAAGGTATTGCATGTGTTGTTACAATTGCCCCCATATGGTGCTACAATCGCCCCCGCATGTGGGGGCAGATGTTTCAATCAATATTGTGACTCATTGCTTGTGAGTCGTTGTTTGTTATTAAGTAGAACACAGATACAAGTTACCAACATAAAAATTGTATCAAAGTATTTCAAAAGGTTTTTGACCAAAATTTGTTACAATTGCCTCCGGTCTCCCCTAAAAGGTGTCAGTATTAGAACATTTCAGCGCAAGGCGTACAACACTGTAAACAAAATAAAAACCCTAACACTAAAAAGCACTATGAAAGTAGTCTAGTCCACTGGACTTCTGGCACTGTATTCCTCCTAGTCTTCTAATGTCAAACGCCAATCTTCCCCAGTGAGCTCGACCTCTATGAACGGATCGTGACGTTGAACCCAAGTGAATACATCCAGTGAATAAATCTGATAAGTCTGATTTGGGTCAACCAATTAAGTGCCGGCTCAAAAGAACGATTCATTAACTAATTCACGAGTTCAACTCGCTCACTCGCTCACAGTTTTCAAGTTAACGGCTAACTTGATGGGGAAGTTATCAGTGAATAAAGACTTACATTTCTAACACAACTTTCCCAGTGGTTTCAGAAAAATATAGAGCGCAATGGATGTGGACTATGATGGTAGCCTACATAAGCCATATGATGCGTTATGCAACGGGGGTCTGAGGAACAACAGGGGGCCAAAAGGGAGTATAGGGTGTGTTTAGAGAAACACACACACACACACACACACACAAAAAGTATTAAAATAGATAAATAATAAAAGTTAGATTAGGGTCCTCTAGAAGGTTCTAAGGGGTCCACAGAAAATAAAAATAAAACAAATAAAGCAAAAATAGATAAAGTGTACTGAATAGTTTCACTCCTTTCTTGCCATATACACACTTTCCAGAATTGCAGCTGTTTGCTTTGTATCTTTCTCACTATAGTCCCCTTTATCTTGCTCACTAGGGTCATAAGGTAGTATTCTTAATGGAGTACGTAAGGTGCTTGTGTAACCCCTCCTGCTCGATTCACCCACTCCAAGTGGGACTTGAACTCAGGTCCGTCGGCATGAGAGTCGGACGCCCTAACAATGAGGCTAAAGGCTGCAACCTCTAGCGTCAGTCGCTAGAGCGTCTCTTGAGATCAGAGGAGTGAGGTTTACTCTCACAGCAACTGCTAGCTGGCCTCCGTTACACCTGCATACATTTATTGTGAAAGTTGCTTATACAAAACATTTTTCATTGAAAAAACGTCCAGCCAATTTAAGTTTGGGAACAATATGTTGTATAATGGCACACTTATGCTACTATTTATCTAACAGTTTAAATGTTTTTTCATACATAAAAATATTTTAGGAAGGGGGTCCCTCATAAAAGGTTCATCATATTTGGGGGTCCTTGGCATCATAAATTGAGTAGTGAGTAGAACAAATTAATCATGTAACTTAATATAATCTTAAAAAAAATCTAATAATATTTAACACATAATTGTAATATTATACATAGCTGCCTTCTTAATATTTAGTATGGGGTTCCCTCACGTGAGGATGATCATATTTGGGGGCCTGTGGCTTCTAAAGATTGTTATGCCACACCTGCACTGTAAAAAATTATGTCATGACAACATGTTTTTACATTAGATTAGCTACTTATGGGGGGAACAGCAGCATGTGGATTATTTTTTAGAAATACATGCACTCTAAAAATGCTGGGTTGTTTTCAACACAAATTTTTGTCAAATATGGACAAACCCAACCGCTGGATTACATTTTTTTATTACATTTTTAACCCAATGGTTGGGTTTGTCCATATGCGTTTTTAGAGTGTGGAGGTCATAGGTTTTAGGTGAACAGATTAATTCAGAATTTAATTTTGTTATTACTGTCAATATAGTAGTTGTGTTCCCTGAAGCACAGCCTAAAGACTTGATTCCTTTACTATATCAAAGCCACTAACATGTCCCCTTTACTTGGCAGCTTTGCGGTCCCTTTAAAGGAACAGTTCACCCAAAAATTAAAATTCTGCCTTCATTTACTCACCCTCAAGTTGTTCCAAACCTGTATGAATTTCTTTCTTATGCTGAACACTAAAGAAGATATTTTGAAGAATGACGGTAACCAAGCAGTTGATACTATTGACTGACTTCCATAGTATTTTTCCCTGTGGAAGTCAATGCAACTGTTTGGTTACCCATATTCTTCAAAATATCTTCTTTAGTGTTCAGCAAAAGAAAGAAATTCATACAGGTTTGGACAACTTTTGAGAGTAAATGATAACAGAATTTGAATTTTGGGGTGAACTGTCCCTTTAAGTCTGTGACCCGGAAGTGCGTTAGCATCACCGGCAAATATACCGATTCTCTTCCGGCCTGTGAACCTAGGCTGCGAGCGTGGATATTTATCTGTGCTCCTAAAATAATATTAAATAATGAGTGTCCCGGCGTTTATTGATATAACGGAGGAGGACCAGGTATGTTGAAGTAATTCACAAGCAGTTTTGCGTCGTTACACACGTAATTCAGCCAAGTAATAGGCATAGCTTAATCATGCTTTCAGATGCTAACATATGTTAGCCTTTAGCTGTTCTCGATACAACGGACTGGATCCGTGATAATGAATTTAACAGACAGAGATATGTTTAAATGTGTGCATATTTATGATTCACCAGGATATTGTGAAGCATCAGTCTCAAAAACCACAAATATTACACAGTCTGTAACCTCATATGTCTTAGGGGCTGGATGCTGTTTTGGTCAGACATCATGCAGGTGTTTCCTGATGTGATTTTATTATATTAATATCTTCATTTGTGTTCTGTCATTCATTCGTAGGCGTCAGAGCTTCGGTCCTATCTGAAATCTAAAGGAGCTGAGATCTCTGAGGAGAATTCAGAAGGAGGCCTGCATGTGGATCTGGCACAGATCATTGAAGCCTGTGACGTCTGCCTCAAAGACGATGACAAAGGTACGTATAGCTGAAGTTAGAGCTTTGAAGCCTAGTATGCAAAACGTACGGTGTAGAAGAACGTGTTCAATCTCTGTCCCTCCCTGCAGATGTTGAGAGTGTGATGAACAGCATTGTGTCCCTGCTGCTGATTCTGGAGACAGAGAAACAGGAAGCTCTCATTGAAAGTTTATGTGAGAAGCTGGTGAAGTTCCGTGAGGGTGAACGGCCCTCGCTCAGGATGCAGCTGTGAGTGCTCTCTTTACGCAGTTGTTGAATCTATTTTTCTTGTCTTGTTCATTTGCTTTCATGCATCTCTTTGTTCAGCTTGAGCAATCTGTTCCATGGTATGGATGAGAACACACCCGTGAGGCACACCGTGTACTGCAGTCTGATTAAAGTGGCAGCCACCTGCAACGCCATTGCGTTCATTCCTACAGAGCTGGACCAGGTATGGACATCAGCGTGATGCAGTGCGAATCAGTGTTTTTCCTTCCCTGTGCTTAAAGGGTTAGTTCACCCAAAACTGAAAATTAGCCCATGATTTACTCACCCTAAAGTCATCCTAGGTGTATATGACTTTCTTCTTTCAGCCAAACACAATTAAAAGTCCTGGCTCTTCCGAGCTTTATAATGGCAGTGAATGGCAGATTCTGTTTTGAAGTCCATAAAAGTGCATCTATCCATCCATCATAAACGTACTCCACGCGGCTCCGCGGGGTTAATAAAGACTTTCTGAAGCGACACGATGTGTTTAAGAAAAATATCCATAATTAAAACTTTACAAACTGTAATCTCTAACTGCTGTACGAGCGTTCACGAGAGACTGGCATACTGGCAGAATATGCTAGTTCATCTTTCCTGTAGCTCAAACAATAAGAGCGTGGCGCTAGCAACGCCAAGGTCATGGGTTTGATTCCCAGGGAAAGCAAGAACTGACAAAATGTTGAAATGTGTACCTTGAATGCAATGTAAGTCGCTTTGGATTAAAAGCGTCTGCCAAATGCATGAATGTAAATGTAATGTAAATGTTCTCGTGAGAACCAAGTTTTGTTTGCTCTATCCTCTGCGCTTCCGCGTTCGTCACCGGATCTTACACCTGTGTCCTACGTCATACGCTGGAGCGCCAGTCTCTCGTGAACACATGTACGGAAGTTAGTTCTTACACAAACACATCACTTCGCTTCAGAAGGCCTTTATTAACCCCCTGGAGCTGTGTGGATTACCTTTATGATGGATAGATGCACTTTTATGGACTTTAAAACAAAAACAGCCATTCACTGCCATTATAAATCTTGGAAAAGCAAGGACATTTTTATATGACTCTGATTTTATTCGTCTGAAAGAAGAAAGTCATATACACTATAATGACTTGAGTGTGAGTAAATCATGGGCTAATTTTCATTTTTGGGTGAACTAACCCTTTAATCTAGACAAGATGTTTGGGTGAATCTCGCAAAGAACTATCATTAAATGTCCAGCTCATATTTAATCTCAAAATTCACACAAACAGCAAGTAATTAAGCCCCCTTTCCCCAGTTGTCAGTAGCCTTCTGTAAAAAAAAAAAAAAAAAAATAAATACATTTGTACAATATACAACATTTTCTATAAGATGTATTTTCTAATGATTTAAAAAAAAAAAGTGTCCAGTAGAGCTGCATGATTAATCGTTAAAAGTTTGCATTCTGGATTCAATTAGCCACACGATTTTATTCCTAAATGACAAAGTCTATATATTAAACCTTTCACGAGTACGATCACAGGGAGCATTCAGATCTGCATTGGCTCTGCCGCTGAGCCGGAGAGGGCAGTTGTCAAATTTCTGTGATCACAGAAGTACTGGGATAAAAGTCTACAGTTCGGATATAAACACTAATGTCTATAGTAGCGACTTATAGATTGCAATCAGATTATATAGATTGTATCAGTTACGTCGTTACGGTAGTAGGTTGCGACAAGCGAGCGTCAAATGTATTTGTCATTGAATTGTGTATTCAAGAGATTTGTTCAAAAACACTGATTCATTCAGTAATACAACAAGTGAAGTAAAATGATTAAAGTTGATTAGACTGCTGCAATTAACATAATCAGAATTGTTGGAGAATCATGATCTCTATTCAAAAGCGTGATTTATCAAATGAGCAGACTTTATCCAGAAGTTCACCAGACTTTATCATGAGATGGGTATGAAATATTACAGTAAAGAAAATTGGATTTTGTGTGTTATAGTAATGAGATTTTGGGGTGGAAATGTGCTTAATTGCAATAAAATTAGGAAATTAACTTTTCTAAATGCATGTCAAAGAACTTGTATGTATGTATGTAAAACAGATATAGTTAATAATATGTTATATTTTTTTATTGAAATAGTTAATCACTAATGATGATCTAATGATTAATCAATGTCAACTAGATCTTTTGGTGAAAAAGAGACTTTTCTCTGGTGACACATGCAGGTCTTTCCCAATCCTTTAATCTTAAAACCGCCTCTGCAGGCTCACGTTCATGTGCCACATCCCAACATCCAACAGGAAAACCTGTTTCAATAATGAGTTACACTCTGATGTGCATCACAATATGAAAGTGTCACCATGACTTGTTTTGAATATGTATATTTGTTTTGTTTTGGAGGGTGGAATATGATCTGGAAATTTCTTAGTGAGATTAACCTATATAGCCATTATTACCTTTAACTTTAATACTTAGTTTCACATTATTGGTGTCGTTAGGAAACGCTTCCCGAATGAAACCATGAAGTTTGATTGGTGTTTCGTGTCTTCAGGTGCGGAAGTGGATCACAGACTGGAATCTGAATACAGAGAAGAAACACACTCTGCTCCGTCTGGTGTATGAAGCGCTGGTTGACTGCAAGAAGAGGTACCTGCTCTCCAAGATTAGGTCTGTGTTCAGGGATTGTGGGTTTTGCTCATTTGACCTTTCTCTGGTCTCTTTCAGTGAAGCTGCAGCCAAAGTAATGGTGGAGTTGCTGGGCAGTTATACAGAGGACAATGCTTCACAAGCCCGAGTGGATGCACACAGGTATGATGTTCTCTTCCACCATTTCATTAGCTCAGTTGTGTTCTATTGTGTTAGTGATTAACATATACGACCTGCTCTCCCAGGTGCATCGTCCGCGCCCTGAAAGACCCTAACACCTATCTGTTCGACCATCTCCTGATTTTGAAACCGGTGCGTTTCCTGGAGGGAGAACTCATCCATGATGTAAGAAAATATATTTTTATATTACATATTTAAATCATTATATGAGTAGAAAGCCTCTGGAGAAAATGCCCTTTTCTTCTTCCAGCTCCTCACGATCTTTGTCAGTGCAAAGCTTATCGCGTATGTGAAGTTTTACCAGAGCAACAAAGACTTCATTGAGTCTCTCGGTGAGTACAGTCTGAAGTAGGGCTGCAACTAACGATTATTTTGATAATCGATTAGTTGGCCAGTTATTTTTTCCGATTAATCAGATAAAAAGGCCATTTTTTTATTTTATTGTCAAGTCACACTATTCCACATCCTGCCCAATGCTGTCCTTCAAACAAATGTGTCAGCTGAGTGCTATGAAAACACATAGTGAACAAACCTTTACAAAAATTAACCATGGTTTTACAATGAACAAAACAAACAAAAATAATAATAAATAAATAAATAACAGGGTTATTTTGGTTATTCAATGGTAACCACAAATTAACTATAGTTTTTCTTCAAATCCATTGTTTAACTAATATGGCATTTGTGTGGTTATACAAGTGGTTATCAATGCGGCATAATTTTATGGTATGTTTGTGCTATAGGCTTACATTATGTGCAAAAATGTTACTAAGCAAATCCCTACATTTAAAATGATATTATAGAAAAAAACAATTGCCACATAAGAGGAATGTTCACACACACACACACAACCTGTTACTGTCTTGCATTTATATTCTCTTACATGCTGTTCTCCCTTTACAGTTACTACTCTCATAAAATACTTGAATTACATGTTGACTTTTAAACCTACATTTAGCGCCTAAAGCAGATATTTCAGCTAAATTAATGTTTTTGCGCTCTGTCTGTTTGATGCGCATGCGCGAGCCCACCACACCGGCGCTCTTTCAGTGAAGTTACAGACTGTCAGGACGCGCTTTCATGCAAAATGGAAATACTCGCGTGAATTAGTAGCATTTACAGATAAGGATATAACCACTGTTCTCTATATAGATTGGTGGATATAACCTGTAAAATTAACGTTTTGCGCTGAGGACGCAGACACACACACATCTGTCAAAGCGCATGACAGGGAATGTTAAATGCTGCGCTAATGCATTCGCTCAGCTTAAAATAAACAGTTCTCATGTTTTGGGTGCTTGGATCATGTACCTTTCCTGCATCAGCTCACTCTGTTTCCACTCCACTATTCCTAGATGCACATTTTGTCCATAAAAATGCATTATTCAGTGGCGCGACTGGTGGAAGCTTTGCGTACAGAGAGTAGAGCCGACTAATCGATAAGAGAATCATTATCAATAATTCTTTGATTAGTTTTTGCAGCCCTAGTCTGAAGGGCTTTATATTCATAACCATGGCACTCTTAACACTGTGTCTTAACCAGATGCAGTGCGGCCAGATGATAAAGGTATCTTTTCCATGTTAATCAGGTTTTTTTTTTTGTCCTAACCAGCCGTGACAATGATGTTTTAGAAACAGTTTGTATTTCTGCGATGTTGTGGCAACATACAAAGTATGGCGATGATAATCTCAGGTACTGTTTATGTGCTTTTATTTAATGTTAACGTTGCTAATGCAAGGTTGAATATTTTGCCTGACCTTTATAGCCATATTGAAATCAGTTCATTCGACTCGGGAACAACATTCAAACTGTCAACTCGCTTGAGCAAACAAGTCTATTCTATGACAAGGACTGTTTCAGTCGCTATGTATTTTTATTAATGTTAAAATTGCTTGACATTTGTGTCAACAATGTGTTTTAGTTTTTTCCGTGAATTGCATAAATCTGAGATAAGATCGTGAAATTGTAATTAATAGTAATAATAAAATAACTTATGATTTTATAAAAATATTTATTTTATTATTTATCGTAATATATTATTATTAGGACTAAATACTATTTTTAACAGTACAATGTTACGTATTGCAATACTATAATATTTCTTTAATTTTATAAAATAATTTTTTAGAATTTTTTTATTTGTGCGGGGGCAGTAATATTAGTTTTACAATGGTTATAATAATCTAAAATTGTATACTTATAAATTATTTATTACTTTAATTAAAAATTGTTACAATATATAATTTAGTTTTATTCTGTGTAAGAGGCATTTATTTTGTGCTGTAGTATAACACACAACTTTTGAAGCTACTGTTAATTAGTGTTAAGTTAGTGTTGCTTCATATTTAAAATAACATTTAATAAAGTCATTTGTCTTCTGTCCATTGCTGCTGCTCTTTTGTTTGTTTTTAAATGCACCGGACTGCTCAGGCACACGCACGCGTCTGGAGTCTGTGTTGCTGTGGTGGCGCTGGACTAATGGAATTTGAGTCTCAGCAGTTTTGGTTCTTTTAAAAGGCGAATGTTAATTAGAGCAAAATCCTCCCTGCCGTTGACCAGCGACAGCCAATTCAGACTAGTCCTGATGAAGTGTTGATGTAACAGTGAGCTCTTCACCCGCTGCACCTCCCTCTGAACCCTGAAGGAAATGGCTCATTGACCACCTACTCATTTTGATTATTTTATAATTAATATAAACAGATTTTCTGATGAGAGGGTGAAACTATTTACAGTCAAAGTCAGCAGTAATCATTTTCACCTACATCCAATGACAAGACACCCCAGGAGGTTACATTAAGACCTGCAGACGTTTACGTTTTTTAAATATTCAAATGAGGTATTATCTAACTAAATACGCACTCATTTGAATACGATTCAGAACATGTATCTGAACATTGGATAAAACCAGGATTTGATCTTTTTTCACTCCATACATTAGAAAATAGTCAACATAGTTTCATGTTTTTAGGAGTAGAATTTTGTATAAAATCAAGCAAATGATAAAGTTTTAACGGTAAAGCAAATTATGTTAATACCCATGTTAAAGTTTGGTGTGTGTATGTAAGTGCTGCTGAAATAGAGATTTCTGCCTCAGTGCAGGAGAAAAAAAACTATTTAAAAGAGATTTATTGTAATCGAAATCTACAGATGCAATAAAATTTCTTTCCACTGGTCTGAAACATGTTGTGAAAAGCCAAATAGCCCAAAATATACATTTTTCCCATTCGTTTTCTTCATCAGAAGCTTTGTGAATGATCTAATTTAATCAGCAACTATAAAATATTTTTATTAAAAGGTTGATTAAAGTCATTGCCTATAAATTATAAATATTCAGTCGATGGCCAGAGAATGTCAGTCGTTTATTTGAAACTGTTACTAAGTGCTAATGTAGAATTCTGTTCTTAATGTCATCATGTGACTAGTCCAGTGGCAAAAGTAAGATAATCCAGGGCTAATTGTCCATTAAACGATTTTAATGCACGACATAGAGGCAAAGGACCACCTGACGCGAAGCGGTTGGCTCCGCAGAGTGCATTCAAATAGTTGAATGCACAGCTAGCCTTGGGTTATCATGGCTATCAATGCTGGCAAAAGACCATGGTCATTTGCCAGCATTGACAACGTGGGGCAGCGTTGATGACAAGTTTCTGTGCTGCTGAATGTTTCTGTGATGTATGTGTTTGTGCTTAAATGAAAACTGCATTAATATAGAATGGTGATTTAAACTTACTTGGAACTACCTGGTCAAAACGGTTTTATTGCACACCCTCCAGCAATTCAGAATCGAGTATTCAGACAGACCATAGTATAACTGTGCTTTAAGGATCAAACTGAGTACCGAATGCTGCTTGTTGTGTGTTCAGGTTTGTCTCATGAGCAGAACATGGCAAAAATGAGGCTTTTGACGTTCATGGGCATGGCGGTAGAGATGAAGGAGATCTTATTTGACACCATGCAGCAGGAGCTGCAGATCGGTGCTGAAGATGTGGAGGCCTTCGTCATTGACGGTATGTAAAATAAATGTTTAAAAAACAGTTTGTTATTGTACAAAAACCCATATACTTCTATACATATTGTGTTTTTCTGTGGATTTCTAGCTGTTCGGACCAAAATGGTCTATTGCAAGATCGACCAGACACAGCGGAAGGTTGTGGTGAGGTAAGTTGGTACCTTCTTTCCATTTCAGACAAGTTTTAAACGCACTCAAAACAGAGGTTCTCAATTCCGCTCTAATAAAATAGTTTAACAAAAGGTTCATTTTCATATTAAAGAGGGCATATGACCCTATTCCATCCCTCTATTCATTATCTTCCGCTTATCCGGGGCCGGGTCGCGGGGGCAACAATCTAAGCACAGACACCCAGATTTCCTAGCCACTTCCTCCAGCTCTTCCGGGGGAACCCCGAGGCGTTCCCAGGCCACCCTGGAGACATAATCCCTCCAACGTGCCTGGAACACCTCCCCGGGAAGGCGTCCAGGAGGCATCCGAAATAGATGCCCGAGCCACCTCAACTGGCTCCTCTCGATGTGGAGGAGCAACGGCTCTACTCTGAGCTCCTCCTGAGTGACTGAGCTTCTCACCCTATCTCTAAGGGAGCACCCAGCCACCCTGCGGAGAAAG
The DNA here is from genome assembly GCA_018749465.1 of Paracanthobrama guichenoti. Classification (NCBI taxonomy): domain Eukaryota; kingdom Metazoa; phylum Chordata; class Actinopteri; order Cypriniformes; family Gobionidae; genus Paracanthobrama; species Paracanthobrama guichenoti. Next base: position 34,688,549 of record CM031960.1, read on the forward strand.
CTCATTTCAGCCGCCTGTATCCGGGATCTTGTCCTTTCAGTCATGACCCACAGCTCATGACCATATTTTAAAAAGTTATTATTTTGTATAACCTAATAGAATAGGTTAACATGCTGAAAAACACTGATTTCTGCAAAGCCCCTTCTTCCAAAAAGTCCAGAGTGCTCTGATTGGTCGGCTGACCCAGTGCGATTTAGCTAGTGCCGCTAAAGCAATTGTAAACACAAACAATAATTTTGTCAGTTTTACCATATCAGTTCTAACCCGAGTCAGATTTGTCAATAGGATGCATTTCCCAAAAGCATCATTGGCCATCTCTGATCGCAAGTTCAGTTGAACAGTTATAACGACGGTACTAGCGGCTATAGTTGGCTTTGGGAAATGTACCCCAGATCCATCGGTACCAACATTAAAACGCCACAACATGACAATACTATTCAGTGAAGCCTCGCATTATGCTGATATTTCACATTGTGACGTGGCCATTCCCAGAAGTAATATCTAGACTTCGATCAGTGTTTTAGGCAGGTCTGGAGCAGTGTTCTCCGTTAGATAGAATAAATCCCTTTTGTGGGAGAGATTTGTTACTTTGCGGATGGTATAACAGATACATAAACGCTAAAAGGAAAACATTAAAATGATAATTTATGTTAATTAACGCTGCAGTCCATAACTTTTTTTGGGGTTAAAAATCATCAATTTGAGCAAGTACTTAACCAGCCAGTGTTAAAAGCGTTCTCCTTCCCTTAGTCTGATTCACAACGGTAAGCTTGTAATAATGTTATCATTTGAGTGGTACTGGTCGCTTTCCACGGGAAGTACGAGCTTCCGCCGTTCTCCTTTGCGTCATTACGTCACGCCTGTATACATAAAGGAGTCCGGGCTAGTAGGCTATATCGCGTGTGTGGATGCTGCAGGTGGCGGATCGTTTGTGGACTCTTCTTACAGCAGCTGGAATGTAATTAAACTTGTCATTTCTATGGCGGCTTATAATCCAGAAAGTTCAAAAACGACAATCATCGCTGACAACTGGTGCATTGATAGACAACCCACACACACACCTCAAAACATTAGATTCTTCCGCACTGAGGAGCCGTGCCGATGCACAACCCACTGCAAATAACTGCAATTTCAGGGTTCAAACAGAGATGGCGACAAAGAGGTAAAACTTACGGACTGCAGCTTTAACTTAATAGTAACTTTTTTTTTAAATGTATATTCCAGGACTGGAATTGGGAACCACTGCTCAAAAAAAGAATAAGTTGTATTGATAAGCAGTTGTAGTAAATCTGCCTGTACTGATGTGACTGTGCTTCTGTCTCACTTCCTGTAGCCACAGCACACACCGCACCTTTGGCAAACAGCAGTGGCAGCAGCTCTTTGACACGCTGAGCTCCTGGAAACAGAATCTGGCTACCGTAAAGAGCAGCCTTCAGACGCTCTCTCCCACTGCCTGACACAGCAGGGTCAGTTTTTATATACACATCTAATAAAAGACTCATGAAGACCATTTTTGATTGTGCACAGTTTTTATTTAATCACACCACTGTCAGTGCTTTATAAAGGATAATGGAGAGTCAGATTATTGTAAAACAAGTTTTTATCACTCTGAAAGGGTCTGTTCATCATTATGACCAGCTGAATGAACATAATTAGTCCCTTAAATATGAGGAATATTAAAGCACAAAATATGAGCACATTAATCCTCTCAGACATTAACCATCAGGAAGACGCCTTGTGTTGAGAGAAATTGAGAGATTACATGGTTTCAATGAACTGCAAAACTTTCCCTATTCCTCCCCATTTGTGCTCACTATCCCAGGTTAACAGTTCGTGCTCAAATGATGTGTTGTGTGAGATTTACCAGTTATTTCTCTTTTTCTCTCTCCGCTGCGTCCGATTTCATGACCCCGTCTTATCATGATCTGATGCAGGTTGAATCATATTTCTGCTCTGAGAGAAGTCGTAGCTGTTTCTTATCTCCCTGATTATATGGTGGCCCCACATAGTATTTGGGCACTTAAGACACTTAAAAGTGGATTTCATTGCATTATTGGAGGTATAAGTCCATTTTCCTCAAGATCACAGGTGTGCTTCATCACATTAATTAAACAGGCATCACATGATCCTGTAATATTTTACAACAGTCTTTATTTTGAATTATGCTTTGTGTATGTATGTATGTATGTATGTATGTATGTATGTATATATGTATACATGTATGTATACATATATATATATATATATATATATATATATATATATATATATATATATATATATATATATATATATATATATATATATATATATATATATATATATATATATATATATATATATATAAATAAATATATATATATATTTAATGGAATTAATGTGATCACTTTTACACAATTAGATTATTTTAACCACAAAACTGTTTGTCTAGCTAAATTTGATATTCAGATGAATTGACTAAATGAAGAGCATAGCCATCTATTAAATGTGTTAAAATGAGATTGTGCCATCTATGTTCAATACTTCTCATAACAAACTTAAATGTTTTTCTTATGCTATATTTCTTTAAAATAAATTCCACTTGGTTTGATATTTTATGTAGTATACTTAAGACTTTCAGACTTTTTTTTTTTTTTTTCAATTTATCAAAAGTGTCCAAATAGTTTTTGTTGACATATATTTCTTAACTTTGTTTAAAAACCTATTTTGTTTTCATTAAAAAGCCTGGAGGCTGTTGAGTAATAGTTGGGTGATTTTCTGCTGAGCTTAAAATGCTTTGCCAAAGTTGATGAAAAGTCGATATCTTATTTTCAGAGTAAAATAAACAGAATACATCATTTCCTCAGCGTGAGTTTATAAACTTGGCATACTTCCCACACTATAAAACATGAATCCAGCAACATAGCAGGAGGTACTTCCCATTGTAGAGAAATTATCGCATTTCCAGCAGGCCCCGGTTATCCATCATTATTCCTCCAGAGCGGAGCGCATGTTTCAGATCCTCGGGGGTTCTGACGAGTTCAACGCGGTCTGGTCTTACACAGCAGATAAAGACAGGAATGTGAGTTTTATATCAGTGCACCTCTCGGTGCGGACAGACGCTGCTTAACTGCATCAGCATTCTTCCAGTGCATTGAGCCGCTGCAACAGTGTCCAGACCCCTGCTGAAGGACGGGGTGAAATACTGAAGCCTATTACTGTTCAATTAGCACCAGTCTCCAGGAGGAGCACAAATACATCACTGTGCTGTTAAACTGGGGACTTTTCCTGGCTGGAGATCATCTGGTGAGGCAGAAAAGGAGTTGCTTTCCCCAGAAAGATATGAGCCGATCATGTTATAAAGGTGATGAGGTTGTGTGCTGTTGGTATTTTCAAGATATTTATAAAAATGTAATTATTATTTATGGTCTCCATGGAGCATTAAGTCATCTTATCAGGTGCATTGCAAGCCTGGTTGATGTTAGATACGCCAATCAGGCATAACATTATGACCGAAGTGAAAAAGTCATGTCAAGTTCAAGTCAAGTTGAGCTTTATTGTCATTCCGCTACATGTGGGGACATATAGTGGAACGAAATGTCATGCCTCACAGGACCACGGTGCTACATAAGTACAGACATACAACCATGAAGTAAAACACTATAAGCCTATGCATAACTAACCTACTGACAGATTTGACTATAAATATGCTATATATATAAATATAAATGTTAACCTATACGTGTCTGTTTTGAGTTCAGGTTTGTATGGGGATTTGAGTTCAGGTTTGTGTGGGGTCTCAGGGAGGAGCGGGGGATTTGAGTTCAGGTTTGTATGGGGTCTCAGGGAGGGGCGGGGGATTTGAGTTCAGGTTTGTATGGGGTCTCAGGGAGGCGGGGGGATTTGAGTTCAGGTTTGTATGGGGTCTCAGGGAGGGGCGGGGATTTGAGTTCAGGTTTGTATGGGGTCTCAGGGAGGGGGGGGGGATTTTGGGTTCAGGTTTGTATGGGGTCTCAGGGAGGGGCGGGGGTATATCAGTTCAGGTTTGTATGGGGTCTCAGGGAGGGGCGGGGGGATTTGAGTTCAGGTTTGTATGGGGGGGGATTTGAGTTCAGGTTTGTATGGGGTTTGTATGGGGGGGGATTTGAGTTCAGGTTTGTATGGGGTCTCAGGGAGGAGCGGGGGGATTTGAGTTCAGGTTTGTATGGGGTTTGTATGGGGGGGGATTTGAGTTCAGGTTTGTATGGGGTCTCAGGGAGGGGCGGGGGGGATTTGAGTTCAGGGCTCTCACAGCCTGGGGGAAAAAGCTGTTGAGCGGTCTGGTGGAGCGGGCTCTGATGCTCCTGAACCATCTTCCTGATGGAAGGAGCTGGAAGAAACTGTGGGATGGGTGGATGGGGTCCTTCGCGATACTGTTTGCTTTGCTGGAGCATCATGCAAGGAAAATATCCAGGATGGAAGGGAGAGAGGCACCGATGGTCCTTGTAGCTGTGTTCACTGTCCGCTGTAGGGTCTTGCAGTCCGCTGCACCACAGTTCCCATACCAGACAGAGATGCAGCTGGTCAACACGCTCTCAATGGTGCCCCTGTAGAAAGTGGTGATAATCGGCGGAGGGAGAATTGCTCTTTTCAGCCGGCGGAGACAGTGTAGGCGCTGTTGTGCCTTCTTGGAGAGTGACATGGTGTTGGTGGTCCAGGTGAGATCCTCTGTGATGTGCACCCCCAGGAATTTAGTGCTGCTGACTCTCTTCACAGTCGAGCTGTTGATGGTCAGTGGGGGGTGGTCAACAGAGTTTCTCCTGAAGTCCATCACAACCTCCTTTGTCTTCCCCACATTGAGGGACAGGTTGTTAGTGCCACACCATTCCGCCAGCTGTGCCACTTCCTCTCTGTAGGTGAACACTGATCTATCTCTTCATCACCTGTTAGTGGGTGGGATATATTAGGCAGCAAGTGAACATTTTGACAAGTTGGTGTGTTAAGCCCAGGATACACTGCACGATTTTCACAATCCTATTAGATCATTACAAATCACACTATGCAACATGGATCTATTAAACTTAGGTACGACATGCATGTGGGCTGTACGATGATGACACCCATTGACTCGTAGGCTATGATGCACATTTCTATAGTGCATCAGCATGCGTTAGAGGCAGCAGCTCCATTCTGTCACCTGATGGAGTTTGGGTTCCTTTCCATTGTAAACATACCCTTAGGGCCAGATTTACTGACAGTTTGCACCAGCACAAACCGTATTTTGGCGTTAAAATACTGTGAGGATTTACTGAAGACACAAAGTGAAAAAATGGGGTTATTTTTGCGCCCGACCTTATTGCATATGCATTTGTAGGACTTTTCCTTTGAGACGCAAAATTTATGGGAGGAGAGTATTCAAATGAATCATGCGAGGTGATTTACTAAGGTTTCCGCTCGTCAATTTACTGGTTTTTGCGGCATTATTTACCACACAAAAAAGCACGTCTTAAACCAGATGCTAATTTGCGCTGCTCTTGGTAGATTGTGTTGGTCATTATGGAAATGATCCGGCTGAGTCTGTGTTCTTTAATTTGTGTTCTGTTAGTAGACCGTTAGGATTTTCCCAATGGCACTTTTATGGGATTGTGCTCTCATGCTAATTTGCCCTGTTTAGTAAATTTGGCCCTTAATATTCAACAAAATTATTGATTTGACTGCACTGACACTATCGGATGAGAACTGAACTGAGCTGGATGATGACATCACTGTTTTTCTGAAGAACTGCTTTATAGAAGAAGAAACTAATTTAATAATTGATGACAGAACTGAATTAACACTGAACTTTCTTTTAGAGCTGCCGTTTTCTACTTGAGGAAGAAAATGGCAAACTATTGCCTCTTTCTACTTGAGGTTTTATGGGACTGTACTAAAGCAGCAGAAAATCTAGTTTTCAAACTAGTTAAAGATTTGAAGCTCTAACCCTCAGTTTCACAGACAATGCTTAAGCTAGTCCCAGACTAAAATGTATGTTTGAGCTGTTTTTAAGTGAAAGCAACTTGCACTGACTAAAATATTTCACTGCCATTGTTTTGTCTCAAGATGCTCAGTAGTTTTTTTTTTTTTTTTTTTTTTTTTTTTCTAAGGCATGTTTATAAAAGCTACTTAAACACCGACAATAGTCAATGACAGAAAAAAGTACTGGGACTGAGATCGCATTAGACATGAATGAAATTGGTCTTTACAACGATAACAGCTTCCACTCTTTCCACAAGATTTTGGAGTTCATTCATACTGTAGAGCACTTGTGATGTCAGGCACTTAAGTTGGACGAGGAAGCTTGGCTTGCAATCTCCGTTCCAGTTCATCCCAAAGGTGTATGATGGGGTTACGTTCAGGGCTCTGTGTGGGCCAGTCAAGTTCTTCCACATCAAACTCATCCAACCATGTGTTTATGTGAACTGGGGGACAGTCATGCTGGAATAGAAAAGGGCCTTCCCCAAACTGTTCCCACAAAGATGAGATGATAGCATTGTCTTGGTATGCTGAGGCATTACGATTCCCATTCACTGAAAGTAAGGGGGCCTAGCCCGACCCCTGAAAAACATAGCAATATGCACAATGCAGTCAGGCAGTTAACGTTCTCCTGGCATCTGCCAAATCCAGACTCACCCATCAGATTCCCAAACAGAGAAGCGTGTTCAGTGATTCGTCAATCCCCAGAACAGGTTTCCACTGTCTGCGTGTTTTACACCACTCCATCCTACACTTTGCATTGTACTTGGTGATGTGAGGCTTGAACGCAGCTAATCGGCCATGGAAAACCCATTCCATGAATCTCCCGCAGCACCGTTTTTATGTTCATATATTAATGCTAGTGGAAGTTGGAACTCTTCAGCTATTGAATCAGTTGATGAGTTTAAGAGCCTCAGCATTCAGTGACACAGCTCTGTGACTTTACACGAGCTGTTCGAAGGCCGATTGCACCTGTCCCAATTCAAAAGCTCCTTCAAATGCGGCCTCAAAACGCATCCTTCGTTTCCTGTGCAGTGAAGGATACAATAGATGGATCCTTGCCTACCCCAGAATTCATCGTGCGCCAGTAATTTTTGAGAGAAATTGTCGAATTACACTTTTAAACCTAAATATTGGGTTTCAGCTTACTCAAATATCAAATCCTTTTAAGAGGTTCAAATGTTGACATATCTTACTAAGATGCAGTTTATTATATACAGAAATGGACCATGGTGAACATATTTAGACAGTTTGTGAACCCTGTTTTGTTTACTGACAGTTTTATGTAACAAAAAAGTCTAGTACAAATGTTACTGTCACTCATCAGCTGCAGCTGTCACAGTTGCTAGGCGACAAGAACAATCCTCCTTAGGCTAGACCATCACATTTGTAATATAAAGAGATACAAAGTTGTTCTCAGAAATAAGGTGTTTCTCGCCAGGTTGTGGCAAGTTGTCACATGCATTTTAAAATTTGTATATTTGGGAAATTGTTCGTGCCGAATGAATAAATGAGAAAACTTATGCTCAAAGCTTCCAGCCACGAGAACTGTGGACAGCGACTTTTCACTGCCATCTAGTGGTTCATGTAAGTAACATCAACCTCTGGCTCAAATGCCTATACTGTGGTTTAAAGTCCCCATGAAATCATCATTTGTCCTTTATCATAAATATGTTAGTCTTACTGTTATCTGTAAGCTAGTGTGCTCCAAAACAATGATAAAACTCGCATTTAGAAGATATGAGCATTCAAAACTGAATTAGGTTAGTATTGCACAAACCGCCGCAGCGCAGTCAGCTCCGGTCCAGAGACACGATAGCACAGAGCGGATCATATGTGCGAGTCATCGCAGACCACAAAACACAGAATTCTACACAGAATGCTATTTTAAAGCGATCTGGAGGAGATTAGGAGGAGAAATGGTTAGACATTAGGAGGAAACTGTAGGTGTGTTTGTAACCGATCGGCGAGAGTTGCCGCATACAGGCGGGGAGGAGCTGCAAACGGAGACGTGAAGTCAGACACTTTCAACTTCCCGTAGTGACGCTCGCGCTATATTTTACTTTATCACAGCTGGGCTGAAATAAATGCAATATTTGTCAAATACACATATGACTTTTATTCAATACTCTATGCACTGCTTAATACAGCGTCTGTTTGAACAAGAATAAAGTTCAACATAAGCCTATACTATCAATGAAGTGGGGTCTACGTGTTTTTTTTTTTTTTCACTTTTATTTTGATAAACATGACACATTGCAACTACATGAAAAGAGGTATTACTGTTATAAAAAAACAGATTTGTGAGCATTAGTGGAACTGAAGGTTTTAGAATAAACACGCAACACACGATCGCTGTCATCAGCGCTCGTGCAGCCGCTCTGGAACCAGCCGACTGCTCTCGAAACACTGTGGTGTGTGTCATGTGGTGTAGGCGCTGTCTCAGGTCGGACAAAATTTCGAACCGGCATGCACTGCTTCAAGTCAGCCGCCGATCGGTCTGCGCATTGCTGCATGAAGTCGAACAAGCCTTGTGGCTTTACCGAGCTCAATGGCTCTGGTCCAAGCCTGCAGCACTCCTGTAAATAACTGACGCCTCCGCACCTTGATCGCCCCCCCCCGGTGGTTGGTCCCAGTATAGCTCATAACCCCCGCCCCTCTGTGGATTCTAATGGACGTGAGATAAACTAAACAAATTACACTTCATATAATTGTTTTCCCAAAGTTGGTTTCTGTCATTTTAGGCAGTTGTCAATGATTTCATTTCAAGTGTTCGTTTTTTAAATAAGTTTAGTTTTAGTTAAACTGGGGGGTGACGTCATGATTGTCAGCTGAGATTGACTGCTTCTCTGAGTGAAGTAGTCACTGAGGCACTAACAGACTTTTTTCGGGAGGAGATTGGAGATTTAGCTTTAATTTCTACATAACTGTTTATTTCACACCGACATAATGAATTGTTCTGCATCTGCGAGAGTGTGGGCGGGCTTTTGATATCACGCCTCTACTTCCTGCTCTCTACTGCGCAGACTCCGGTCCCGAGGGCTCTACTGCGCAGACTCCGGTCCCGAGGTCACTACTGCGCAGACTCCGGTCCCGAGGTCTCTATACTGCTCAGACTCCGGTCCCAAGGTCACTACTGCGCAGACTCCGGTCCCGAGGGCTCTACTGCGCAGACTCCGGTCCCGAGGGCTCTACTGCGCAGACTCCGGTCCCGAGGCTCTACTGCGCAGACTCGGTCCCGAGAGCTCTACTGCGCAGACTCCGGTCCCGAGAGCTCTACTGCGCAGACTGCGGTCCCAAAGGGCTCTACTGCGCAGACTGCGGTGCCGAGGTCTCTATACTGCTCAGACTCCGGTCCCAAGGGCTCTACTGCGCAGACTCTGGTCCCGAGAGCTCTACTGCGCAGACTCCGGTCCCGAGAGCTCTACTGCGCAGACTGCGGTCCCAAAGGGCTCTACTGCGCAGACTGCGGTCCCGAGGGCTCTACTGCGCAGACTCCGGTCCCGAGAGCTCTACTGCGCAGACTGCGGTCCCGAGGGCTCTACTGCTCAGACTCCGGTCCCAAGGGCTCTACTGCGCAGACTCCGGTCCCGAGAGCTCTACTGCGCAGACTCCGGTCCCGAGAGCTCTACTGCGCAGACTGCGGTCCCAAAGGGCTCTACTGCGCAGACTGCGGTCCCGAGGGCTCTACTGCGCAGACTCCGGTCCCGAGCTCTACTGCGCGCAGACTCGGTCCCGAGGGCTCTACTGCGCAGACTCCGGTCCCGAGAGCTCTACTGCGCAGACTGCGGTCCCAAAGGGCTCTACTGCGCAGACTCCGGTCCCGAGAGCTCTACTGCGCAGACTCCGGTCCCAAATCTGCACAAGATGTCAGCACCATATTCGGACCTCCGGAGGCTTCACGCTTCCTCAGTGGAAGCGAATGAAGTTGCGTCGTCCATATTTTTTATGGTCTATGCTCTGGTCGCGCTGTGACATAAACAAAACACTATTGGCTAATTTAAAAAAAGGGGAGGAGCTGTTCAATATGTCCCGCTCTGTCTTCCTGTTTCAGTAGAAATTACATCAACACATTGAATAATGCTGCGTGTTTCAATGCACTTAAGTGGGCCTTTAAAGGGTTAGTTCACTCAAAAATGAGAAATCTGTCATTTTCGAAACACAAATGAGGATATTCAATTAAAGCTAAAATTATCAAGTCTCTTCAGAAAATTTGGACTAAGTTTTTGAAGCGTCAAAGGTGTTAGTTACGTGGACTGTCAGTGGAGGGACAGAATTCATAGAAATCTCTCAGAAAACTCTTTGTTGTGTTTTAAAGATGAATGAAGGGTTTGAAACGACATTAGGGCAAGTAGCTAATTGATGATTTTTCCCCCTCATTTTTGGGTGAACTTCCTTTAATTCATCATGAATAGATTTGAAAAGTATTTGCATTGTTTTTTATGAATATTACATTTGGACAACAACATAAAAAGTTTAATATATATATAATATCCTTCTCCTCCTTTGTTTACATAAAATACAATACCGTCACAGCAGTCAATAGGGGAGAGCGGGGCACAACCTAATGCTTTTTGACTGTCTCAGTTTGTGTAAATCCACTTGGGGTTCAGAGTATTTATTTTTTCCCACATTAATTCCCCACGTCTAGTACAATCATGTGGTTTTGTTTCATTAATACAGTGTATACTTTTTTCTTGATTTACCCGAAAGAATGGAAGTGACATGTGACAACATGCCCCATAGGTGGGGTACACTGTAACATGACCAAATGACAGATTAAAATGTTATTCGATCTAATAAAAATAAAAAAAATCCATTAAAAAAAAAATAATAATGGCATTTTTTAATAATTAAAAATAAACAAATTTTTGAGTTTGACAACAAACACATGGCTAAACACAGCTATAGAGCATAGTTCAAAACATAATAATAATAATAACTTCTGAACATTGACTCTCAGCCTTTATTCACCCTTTTCTCATGGTTTCTCAATAGAATTCATAAAAGTATAGAATATAATATCGTAGTTCTAACAGGGCTCATTGTGACAACATGCCCCGCCTGCTCCACTGGGATTAACCCCGGCTCGTGTCTTCTGCCGTTAGATCAGCATTAAAGAACATCTCAACTGATACATAACAGATAGAAGATTACAATAATATCAGATTTGTCTTATTTTTAAGAGATGGAAAAATAAACTCAAGTAAGAAATGCACTTTTGCTATGGTTAAATAAATGTTCAGTGATATCTTCCAAAGATTTCTTAATTGTGGCGCATTTTTTTCTCTAAATAGTGTTGATATGGCAGCTAGTAAATACACAAAGTTTCATCATCCTGGCATGTGTGGAAAGGGTTAAACCGTGTGTGTTACAACTAACTCCGCGTTAGGTTGTGCCCCTATATATTTCAAAATATGAAAATTTCGATTAAAATTGTCATCATAATTACAAAAATTACAAACATCATGAAATATCATTGAACTTCAAGTAATCAGGAAGCCAGTTTTGCGTGGGAATAAGTTAGGAATCCTACTATGGCGAAACCAATATTCATGAATGAGTCACAACTTCGTAAAACCAGGTAGGCGTCCTGAGGGAACGTCATGAAACCTCATTAATATTCATGAGCTCAGTCTTCGCCATAGTAAGTTTGGTGAAATCGAGGTTTGTCCTCGTCGACTCTCCGACTCAAGGTAAGACGATCGATTAGTCCGGTCTGCGCAGGTGTTTTCCAACTCATCTGTTGTTGTATTGTGTGTATGTTGTAAACAGAAACTCATTTCCTGGAACACAATAAATGGCATTTCGTCGGAGCTATGAATGCCTTTAGGTGCTCTCTTGGAATTAATAAAAGTTGAACGCCAAACTCTGGAGATATACACTAATATTGAAAGGTAAGTCATCTGATCGCTCCCTTCTCGGTCTTTCGATTTTGACTAAGTTACCAAAGCTGGGGTCCATTTTAACTACTAAAATGTAATGTATCGTATTAAAATTAGAACGGACACCGGAAAGAATAACTGAAACTAGTTAATTAAGTTGTCTTGGGAGAGCCAACTTACTGAAATCCTACTTAAACTTATTATTATTATTCTTTTTCTGACTCTAAAATTTTCAGCTCTGTCTCCTCGTAGAGCTTTAACTCCACATACTCCAAACTCGGCTCAGCCCTTCAGACTGTTCTGACTCGAGTTGCTATATCTTTTCAGACTGATCCGACTTACGGTTTTCCTAAAAATGACTCTCAAAACTCCGAAAAATCCCATTGACTTTCATTGACTTCATCAAATGAGCCAAGACTATTCAAAGTCCAACTGACAAAAATCAAATCTAAACACTGAAGCTCATTACACTCAATCAAACTGCCGTTCTAGGTAACACTATTTCTAAACCACTGAGATCTATCTATGTCTGTGAGAGAGTGAGAGAGTGTGTGTGTGTGTGTGTGTGTGTGTGAGAGAGAGAGAGAGAGAGAGAGAGAGAGAGAGAGAGAGAGAGAGAGAGAGAGAGAGAGAGAGAGAGAGAGAGAGAGAGAGAGTGAGTCGTTATATGTCAATTTTGACAGTTGGAGAGGCTCATCAGACTCCATTAGCTGCCATTCTATGTACTATTTCTAATCCACTGAGACTCACTCATCTTCCATTCTATCTAATATTTCTAATCTATCTATCTATCTATCTGACTATTTCTGTCTATCTGTTATCTGATCTCTCTGTATTGACTTCAAAACTGTCAAACTTAAATCTTTAAATTAACTTTTTCAAACTTTCTGGTCTAAGTTAGCTTACTGGATTTGTTCACTAGAAATTCAACCTCTGAAGTGGAATTCAGTCTGTTTGTCGTTCCTTGTCCTGATTTTTGTCCTTTGTTGTCCGCAGTTCACTAGAAATGCTCATATTTATCCTCCTCCTGTGTCATTTCACTTTATGTGGACACTGTGCTTGCATGAGAAAAACCCTTCAAGTACAAGCAGGCCAAGACCGTGAAGGTGAGCAATGCTTTTAAACAACTTTCAAACTCTTAGGTTGTTTTTCAACACATTGATAAAAGCACATGCTCTTATTAAAATGCCACAATGATCTAATGTGATAAGTGCATGTTTATGAGGTTTATTATAAGGCAGTGATGTCCATTATTTCAGTTTATAGTATTATATTTGTTTGTTTATGTCCAGATTATTGTGTTTGTATCTAAGTCATCGCCATCTCTGTTTCAAGCTGTACATTTCTATATAATGTTACCTTTGGGTACTGGTTGACATTGTATTTTCAGTCACATTTGACATATTTATTTGTGGCGTGTAGTGTTTGTTGTGGACCAGGAGGCCAACACATTTTTAGGACGGCATCTGTTGTTCAACCGCTTCGACTTTGAGATCTTCACCCCGGGTAATCTAGAGCGGGAGTGTTTTGAGGAGATATGCAACTACGAGGAGGCTCGGGAAGTCTTTGAGAATATCCCTGATACAGTTGAGTAATCCCTTTATTATTATCATTGACTAATGAATTAACATTTAATTCATTACACAGCCTATGACAACCACTCCCAGTTAAGTGACATTGTCATGTGTACTTGCCCATGGGTTGGATTTGGGCAGATAAGTCTCATTTTTATGCAGTACAAATGAGAATGATTACTGAAAATATGATGCCAAAGTGTGTTTGCAGCGACACACTCCCTCCTCTGATTATCAGTTCTTAAAGGGTTAGTTCACTCAAATTCTGTCATTAATTCCTCGCCCTCATGTCGTTCCAAACCTGTAAGACCTTCGTTCATCTTCTGAACACAAATTAAGATCTTTTTGATGAAATCAGAGAGCGCTGTGACTCCATAGACAGCAAGTTCATTAACACTTTCAAGGTCCAGAAAGGTAGTAAAGAGATTGTGACTCCAGTGTTTCAACCTTAATGTTAAGAACCGATGAGAATATTATTTTTTTGTGTGCAAAAAACGAACAAAAATAATGGCTTATTCAACAATCTCTTCTCGTCTGTGCCAGTCTCCTACGCTGTTGATGTAGTAAATACAGTGCAGCGCTTTCGAAGAGCTATGTCAGAACGGCGGCTCAACCATTGGCTAGCTCCTGCGTCAGCATCACACGCATGTGTCGTGGTGCTCACTTTAACAGTGTCAGCCAATGGTGAGCCGCCGTTCTGACATAGCTCTTCGAAAGCACTGCACTGGCACAGACGAGAAGAGATTGTTAAATAAAATCGTTATTTTTTTAATTTTTTTTGCACAAAAAAGTATTCTCGTCGCTTCATAAAATTAAAGTTGAACCACTGGAGGCACATGGACTATTTTAACAGTCTTTACTACCTTTCTGGACCTTGAAAGTGTACTAAATAGCTGGTTATGGGGAGTCAGAGCGCTCTCTGATTTCATCAAAAAATATCTTAATTTGCGTTCTGAAGATGAACGAAGGTCTTACGGGATGACAGAATTTTTGGGTGAACTAACCCTTTAATACGCCTGCAAAAGGCCGTTTGTTGATTTCATACTGGACATTCATTTAATTTGCATTTAATTTCTGTTTTGACAGAATATCTTTTGGAAGGCGTATACCGAGGGTAAGTTTTTCCGCACATTCAGCTGAATGATTTGCCCTCATCGAAAACACTGAAATCTTTTCATCTTCTCAGTCAAATGTTTATCTACTGTAAGAAACTTGTTCATCCAGAGTTGTTAGCATACTAGTTTAGTATTGCTCTGTTTGTGTTTGTCTGGACAACAACAGTCAGATATTGTATAATCATCATATTTGTTTTTTCCTTTTATTATATTTTTGATCTCCTTTTTGATAATCTTATTTCCACCTGTACTCATAGATACGGTTGAATCCCAGACAAAAGTTGATGTAACTGCGTTGCTGGTGGGCATTATCTCCGCTGGAGTCTTTATTGTTATAGTTGGCCTTGTTATCTGGTACTTCTGCCAGGGGAGGAATAAAGACCATGGCTTCCGAGGGTAAGGCTTTAAAATAACAAGTGTGAACCACATTCTGTATGTTTGAGACAATTATCCTTTGAGTTGGTGCCTGGAGAGACTGAGAACGATGTTTTGCCTTTTAAATTAAGCTCCCTCAGACGTCGATCCAACCGAAGCAATGCCTCCGTGATAATCCGGAGACTGGAGGAGGTTTCTCTGCATCCTATTCCTCACACAGACTCTGATGGCAACCCAGGAGCTCCTGGTTTACCTTCTTATGAACAGGCCATCGCCATCACTGGACCACATGACGCCCCACCTCCACCATATCCTGGGTACACACGATTTCATTTGATGTATTCCCTTATGTAACTTCTGTGTCATTTTTATTACACCTCTATTATGTCATTTAGTTGTTTATTATCACCCTTTTAACTTTTCTTAAACAATGTGAAAAACATTTTATAGTACATTAATTGCCAAAACAGGCAGTGACTCATGGTTAATCGTAATCACTGTTGGTTTCTAATTGCTTTCAAAAAAAAAAAGAAAGTTGCTGCCTGTTTTGAAATCTCTTCTACACACGTCTTTTTGATTCCAAGACTTCCCATTGTCCACAACAATATTCACAGGCCCCATGGGTCATTCCGTGTCAATTCAACCAGTGGTCCCTGACTAAAATTTTTAATTTTGTTAATATTTTTCTAAACCTAAATAGTGATGAACGTCAAAATAGTAAATACCATGGATAAATTATTTACTAGAGTAATCCATCATTTTGTCACCTACAATTTAAAGCTAAATTACAGGGGGGAGAAAATGTGTATTAGTAAATTCACAAGCAATCATTGTTGAATTATATAATAATGGTGCCAGTTGAGAAATGGGGAGAAGCACTTTTAATTTTTTTTCCAAAGTTGACATGCCTATATTTCAAAAAGTAATAAAGATGTAATGGAATAAAGATCACTGTTTTTATATTATAATTCTTAACAAACCTTTCTTTTGGCATCTTCATTTTAAAGGGTTACTTCAGCGATTAGCATCAAGCTTTGTATCCGTAGAAACCCGGTATGATCGTGCATTAAAATATGCCTCAACTTGGCTATTTTTGTGCATACCGTATATACCCGAATATAAGACGACCCTGAATATAAGACGCCCCCCCCCATTTTCCAGACTTATTTTTGGGGAAAAAAGGTGCTCGCCACCTCCGAACATTGCATTCTGTGACTCCACATTTTTTGGCAGCTTTGCAACGTGTTGGTTTATTTGACCAACTTTTGAAGCTCTTTTTCTCAAAATGATCTCTTGACTTCTCCATGACGGCACTTTACTGTTTAATTCCTAACACTGTCACTAATTACGTAGCCTATCGTGTTGGCGCCCTCTACTGTTTCCCCCTGCTTTCTCCCTTTCCCCGTGATTTTGTCTATATGGACCCCCCCATTTTTCAGCCTATTTTTAGGGCACAAACCTCGTCTTATATTCAGGTATATACGGTCAATTTTTTTCTGAAATTGTTAAAATTGGTATATTCAGTGCAGTTGTTTTGAAGGAAAGAAGATACATTTCTAGTTTTTCTAGTTTTTTTGTTCTTCACACATTCCTCTTTAAATACAATAAGTACCAGCTGTTTGAAAATTCGCCCACATTTGGTTTTCGACTGCTGAAAATGGGTAAAGTTCAACAATTTGCACATGGAGTCGCATTGAGGTCTCCATATCTCTGGGAATTAACCATATAGGGCCTTACAAATGAACATGCCAAAATAAAAGTTTGATTAAAAAAAACTAATTCTAAAAGGATATTGAGATCTCTTTATTACTTCTTAAGTGACAGGCAAAATGCCCAAAAGTGCTTTTTCCCTTTCCTTTTCAGAAAGAAATACTAGCAAAATAAAAAGGATTTAGCCGAATGACCCCCATGACTTTTCAAGTTTTTCATGATTTATTGGAAGGATTAAAGGTTAAATTTACCAAAAAGAAGAAAAAATTGAAGAATGCTTTTACTCAATTTCTACTCAAAGTATTTTAGATTTTTGCTTAACTAGAAAAAAATGTTTAGTCGTTTAAAAAGATGTCCATGGTGTTTTGAGATTTTATTAATTTGCATTACTTTTCCAGGTCTAGAAATTTAAAAATGGGAACTCCTCGTATATATCAATCCAGGTTTTCCAAGACCGTACAAATCCTGGTTTCTCAACAAAAAGCAAAACAAAAAAATATTTGTTGTAGGGGTGAATTAAAATAAGAATTATCTTTGATTTGGCTCATTTGAAATCATTTTCCGTCATCATCTCAGAAGTTTGCTGAGGCCCCCTGGTTGAGAACCACTGGTCTACACAAGCATGAATCTGTTTCACAATATAACTTTTTATAGTATAATTTCAGTTAAAAAGCTCACTCATCTAATATCTGTCCGCAGGTCCAGGCCAGGCAGCATCCGACGATAAACCTTCATCGCTTGCCAAACTGAATCCGGATGGACTGGAAAGATAACTTTCAAAATCTAATTGCTTTCATTTTGTAAATTCTTTTTAATTGTGTTTATTTAAAACTATAACCACTGAAAACCAGTTTTGATATTAATTATTATGTAATAACAATAAAAAGTTGATGTTTTATTTAACATGCTGGGCTATTATGAAGGACATATAAGTGTAATTTTATCCTTTTTTTTTTTTTTTTTAAGAGTGTGACTTGAAATTTGTGTATTTAGTGGATCAATATTTGGTGTACGTTTGTGAGAAATAATTGTGTGATCAGCACACCAGAAACAAGATTACCTCCTCTAACATTATGACACTCATGCCAGGCTGTGTAGTTTGCACTAAACCTTGTGCATGTAGATAAATTAATTCTGTTGCTTTTGTCTTTAGTAATTTCTTTTAATTCTATTGGCAGATGTAGTGCATGCACACCCAGCGAGGCTGAGTCATGTTTTACAAAGAGGTTAACACTGCACAGTTACTTTAGAGGTTTCTGGAGGCCCTTTGATGCCTTTTACATGATAGCAGGTGGGCTCTGGTGTTATCGTCATAGGGATATTAATAGACTTTATAATAAAATCCTCATTTTGTTGACTATTTCTTAGTGTTGTCTTGTTACATTTTGGTGCATGATGTAAACGGTTAGCATATTAATTATTACAGGTGATACACCTAAAGTAACTTTTAGGTACAGTATTAATACATTTTCACGCTCTGTTTGGAGTCGGATTTTGTATGCAGATGTAAGGCAGGTTAGTGGGGGTTGTTTATGAAAGTGTTGGGTTACATTAGGCCTATTTAAAGGGTTATTTCTGGTAACGGCTGTAAGCAAGTCGAGTTCTGGCTAGAGGATAGAGCCTTTTAACACCCTTGAGCCATATGGATTGATGCACTTTTTTGGGCTAAGTTACCATTCACTCCCATTATAAAGTTCGGAAGAGCCAGGACATTTTTTAATATAACTCCGGATGTGTTTGGCTGATAGAAGAAAGTCATATACACCAAGGATGGCTTGAGGGGGAGTAAATTATGGTTGAAATTACCCTTTGAGGGGGTGTGTACACAACCCAGTTTTCAACAAAAAAACTAAAACTTTTTATGCAATTTGGTTGTGCATTTACATTTACAACACCGGTTTTGGGGTCTGAAAACGCAAACTTTTAAAAACGTGTTTCAAAGTGCAAGTTTTTGAAAACGATTCTGTTATCGTCTCCATGTAAACATTTGTGAAAACAGTGACATCATGTGCATGCGTGTGTCACATGATCTGAACATTCTGGTTTGTATTATTTGGTTTCGTTTTCACTCTGTCTGCTTAGTTCCCTTGTTTGCTCCACCGTGTATGTCCAGTCATCTTTGTCTAGTATTTATATCTAGTCTCCTCATACACTCACCTAAAGGATTATTAGGAACACCATACTAATACTGTGTTTGGCCCCCTTTCACCTTCAGAACTGCCTTAATTCTACATGGCATTGATTCAACAAGGTGCTGAAAGTATTCTTTAGAAATGTTGGCCCATATTGATAGGATAGCATCTTGCAGTTGATGGAGATTTGTGGGATGCACATCCAGGGCACGAAGCTCCCGTTCCACCACATCCCAAAGATGCTCTATTGGGTTGAGATCTGGTGACTGGGGGCCATTTTAGTACAGTGAACTCATTGTCATGTTCAAGAAACCAATTTGAAATGATTCGAGCTTTGTGACATGGTGCATTATCCTGCTGGAAGTAGCCATCAGAGAATGGGTACATGGTGGTCATAAAGGGATGGACATGGTCAGAAACAATGCTCAGGTAGGCCGTGGCATTTAAACGATGCCCAATTGGCACTAAGGGGCATAAAGTGTGCCAAGAAAACATCCCCCACACCATTACACCACCACCACCAGCCTGCACAGTGGTAACAAGGCATGATGGATCCATGTTCTCATTCTGTTTACGCCAAATTCTGACTCTACCATCTGAATGTCTCAACAGCAATCGAGACTCATCAGACCAGGCAACATTTTTCCAGTCTTCAACTGTCCAATTTTGGTGAGCTCATGCAAATTGTAGCTTCTTTTTCCTATTTGTAGTGGAGATGAGTGGTACCCGGTGGGGTCTTCTGCTGTTGTAGCCCATCCGCCTCAAGGTTGTGCGTGTTGTGGCTTCACAAATGCTTTGCTGCATACCTCGGTTGTAACGAGTAGTTATTTCAGTCAAAGTTGCTCTTCTATCAGCTTGAATCAGTCGGCCCATTCTCCTCTGACCTCTAGCATCAACAAGGCATTTTTGCCCACAGGACTGCCGCATACTGGATGTTTTTCCCTTTTCACACCATTCTTTGTAAACCCTAGAAATGGTTGTGCGTGAAAATCCCAGTAACTGAGCAGATTGTGAAATACTCAGACCGGCCCATCTGGCACCAACAACCATGCCACGCTCAAAATTGCTTAAATCACTTTTCTTTCCCATTCTGACATTCAGTTTGGAGTTCAGGAGATTGTCTTGACCAGGACCACACCCCTAAATGCATTGAAGCAACTGCCATGTGATTGGTTGATTAGATAATTACATTAATGAGAAATTGAACAGGTGTTCCTAATAATCCTTTAGGTGAGTGTAGTTGTCGGTTCTCGTTAACGCTATAGCCAAGTTTGGTTTCCATTTATCTTCTGTTTATTTGTTATTATTACACAGCTGTGGAAAACTTGATTCTGATTGGTCAATTGCACCATCCAGTGTTATGTTGTTCCCCCAATAACAACCGGTAAAAACTGATAACATGGGCTCATCCGGGTAACTGAAGTCAGCGTTATACGCTTGCTAGGAAAGTTTTTTTTTCCTTCTTGAAAGTTTTGCATTTGTTGAGCTAATAAAATATTAAATCTCAAATCAATATTTTGAGTACAATTATTTAATCGTCATCCGGGTATCATGGACTCGCTCTCTTTCATACAACACAGCTGCAACGATTATTTTGTACACTGTAATGGAATATCTCAAATCAGTATCTCTTATCCCCATAATTATTTATATGTTGAAATACCCTCTCAGGGTTTATTCTGCGATAACAACCGCCTGGATGTCTAACGTTTTCCACTTCTGGTGCCATTTCTAGTGAGAAATTACTACTGTAGTAATTCAGTATTCGCTTAGTTCTCACCAAAGCTCTCTCTATTTTGCTGTAGATCATTAAACTGTTACGCTGCCTCAGAAGTCTGTCCGAAATCAGTTTTGTGAGGTGCCTTCGTGTGAAAACACTGCCTTCCAAGTCATTGCCTGATAAGTCATTGCCTAGGTTTTCGGATGCAGCTTTCCTTTTTCCAGCTCAACTGTCACAGAATGGAATGCACAGGATTGTGGGATATCAAAGGAAGCGAAGTCTATGCTACCATTAAAAATCGATCAGATAACGGCCTCTCTGGAGGCAGGAAGTGATTCTAACATTGGATTCGGACGTGCCTTGATGCCTTCCTACCTTGAAATGTGTCCTTCCGAAAGCAGCATTTTCCAGTTTTTGGACACAGCCAAAGTCCATTGCATTTATCTTCTTTGTGTTCAGTCTATAGGCGTGTATAGTGTTTCTTTACAAAGTGCCATCGTGTGAACAGGGAGCGTTTGGACAATATTGTCGTTGTCATGTAATTTATTTTAAAGGAAGGAAATATCGCACAAGCACTCATTATGCAAAACGTTTGACAGAAAGACAAAACAATATACTATATAAGGCATAGTCAGAAAATATTGTGACAGGTTGTGGTTGTGGTTGTCTGTGATTACTCAGCGGTTCTCAAACTTTTTCAGGTTTCAGACCACAAAAACTAAAGTGTTGATCACATCAAACCATCAACAAAAATCCTAGAGTTTAAAAAAGGATATACAGATATAAAACATTTCAATGCAGAGTTGAAGAAGAACACTAGATCATCATGGCCTTCATATTGGGACATCTTGCCGAATGCCACTCTTGACCAAGAAGAACTTAAAAGGCCAACTTGAATATGCTAAAATTCATTTGGTTAGACCTGTGGAGTTCTAGAAGAGTGTTTTATGGAGTGATGTGACCACACTGGAACTTTTTGGACCCATGGAGCAGCGGTATGTCTGGTGCAGAAAAGGCAAAGCTTATGAGCAGAAGAACACCATCTCCAAGGTCATGAAGGCGGTCCAGTCTTGTTATGTGGGTGCTTTGCTGTTGCAGGAAGTGAAAATCTTGACTGTATGAAACCTTGACTGTTTTCAAACCTGTCCTGGAGGCACCCCAGCCCTGCACATTTTGTATGTCTCCCTTATCAGACACACCCAATTTAGTTCTTGCAGTCTCTACTACTGAGCTGATGAGTTGAATCAGGTGTGATAAATGAGGGAGACACACAATGTGCAGGGCTGTGGTGCCTCCAGGCTAGGTTTCAAAACCCCTGCTTTAAAGAATCAAGCCATTTTGGCAAAGATGCCAAAGATGCTTCTTGATTTCTCAACTCTACATTCTCAGAATCACTCAAATGTGTATTAATAAACTTCCTATAATGCTTTTGTTGAATTGTTTTCATAAAATTTTGTTCTTGGCCAGATGTCTTGCAGGTCAAGGGGTTGAATAATTTCAATTGCAACTGTACATTATTCTTCATTTATATAACCTATGATAGATACACTCTCAGAAAAAAAGGTACAGTGCTGTCACTGGGGCGGTACCCTAAGGTACAAAAGTGAAAAGGTACATCTTTGTACCTTACTCACCCCTAAATGGTACATATTAGTACCTTAAAGGTGCATATTAGTACTTTAAGAGAGCGTATTAGTACCTTAAAGGTTCATATCAGTACTTTAAGAGTGTGTATCATTGCCAAACTGCTGTTTTTTTTTTCTTTTTTTTTTTTTTTTTTTTTTTTCTCATTTCGTTGAAATGAACTAGAATGCCAAATGGATTGGCTGATTTAAGGAGCATTCTTCACAAACCACAGCTTGAGAAGCACTGTACTAACACACCTGTCTGAACTTGAAGGAAACTGTCTTCTTAAAATTGGAAGTTAGTCTGAGACAAACAACAAAAATCATTTGATATTTAAATGCAATGGCATTACGAACACCTTTGGGGCCACTGTGTGTGAGCATAAACATTTAGCTAATGTTGAAACACACATTTCTCTAAATATCCTCAGATTAATAACAAAGTTAATATATGGGCCAAATGATAAATAAAACGTAGCGTATAAGAAAAATTGGGAAAAGTAGAGAATGTCCTATACAATCATATAGACAACAACTCCTGATGACATTGTAAAGGTTTATTGACAGCGAGATGGTATAATAATTATGGTCACATTTTATATTAGGTACTTACATGAAAAAATCAGGTACAATGTACTATTTGTGTTCACATGCTGCTGAGGTGAGGTACGGTTAGGAGTATGGTCACATTGTCATTATGGGGTATTGTTTGTAGAATTGAGGGAAAAAATAATGAATATAATCCATTTTGGAATAAGGCTGTAACATAACAAAATGTGGAAAAAGTGAAGCACCGTGAATACCTTCCGGATGCACTGTAAGTACAATGTAAATACATTCACCTAAAGGATTATTAGGAACACCTGTTCAATTTCTCATTAATGCAATTATCTAATCAACCAATCACATGGCAGTTGCTTCAATGCATTTAGGGGTGTGGTCCTGGTCAAGACAATCTCCTGAACTCCAAACTCCAAGCATTTGTGAAGCCACAACACGCACAACCTTGAGGCGGATGGGCTACAACAGCAGAAGACCCCACCGGGTACCACTCATCTCCACTACAAATAGGAAAAAGAGGCTACAATTTGCACAAGCTCACCAAAATTGGACAGTTGAAGACTGGAAAAATGTTGCCTGGTCTGATGAGTCTCGATTTCTGTTGAGACATTCAGATGGTAGAGTCAGAATTTGGCGTAAACAGAATGAGAACATGGATCCATCACGCCTTGTTACCACTGTGCAGGCTGGTGGTGGTGGTGTAATGGTGTGGGGGATGTTTTCTTGGCACACTTTAGGTCCCTTAGTGCCAACTGGGCATTGTTTAAATGCCACGGCCTACCTGAGCATTGTTTCTGACCATGTCCATCCCTTTATGACCACCATGTACCCATTCTCTGATGGCTACTTCCAGCAGGATAATGCACCATGTCACAAAGCTCGAATCATTTCAAATTGGTTTCTTGAACATGACAATGAGTTCACTGTACTAAAATGGCCCCCACAGTCACCAGATCTCAACCCAATAGAGCATCTTTGGGATGTGGTGGAACGGGAGCTTCGTGCCCTGGATGTGCATCCCACAAATCTCCATCAACTGCAAGATGCTATCCTATCAATATGGGCCAACATTTCTAAAGAATGCTTTCAGCACCTTGTTGAATCAATGCCACGTAGAATTAAGGCAGTTCTGAAGGCAAAAGGGGGTCAAACACAGTATTAGTATGGTGTTCCTAATAATCCTGTAGGTGAGTGTATGTGTACACAGTAATTGCATTGTATCAAATTATTAATTTAAATCTTAGTACATAGTAGTTAAAGACAGCACACATTTTATAAAATGGGGCCATAATTATATTAACTTTAGCAACAACTAAAGCCTCCACAGGGATAGCCTACATGCAGCGCGCGTGTGTGTGGAGAGAGAGAGAGAGAGAGAGAGAGAGAGAGAGAGAGAGAGAGAGAGAGAGAGAGAGAGAGAGAGAGAGCGGGGGGAGAAAAGCAAAAAAACTTCCATCTAAAGTTTGTCGGAAGTGAATGTTTGGGAGAAAAAACGTCAATATGGGGACTCGATGCCGCAGCGCCTCTGACTCTGTTTGATGATGTTT
Organism: Paracanthobrama guichenoti; assembly: GCA_018749465.1. Taxonomy (NCBI): domain Eukaryota; kingdom Metazoa; phylum Chordata; class Actinopteri; order Cypriniformes; family Gobionidae; genus Paracanthobrama; species Paracanthobrama guichenoti. The sequence goes on from CM031960.1 coordinate 34,712,763, forward strand.
GGGGGCCACGAGCAGTGATTCTCACCCTGCGCCTAATCCACAGCACAAATCAGCCGTCCGACCCCCGGGACCAGCGCTCGGATCACCGCGGGACACATAACGTTTGGAGGAATATGTGATTTTCTCACGCTCGGTTGAATGTGTAGCTGTATCGGGGGACGCGCGTCATTCCCGATCCAAGGCGGATGATGGAGAGGAATTACCCGAGCTCCAGCTTCACAGAGCCGGTCAGTGCGGCGGCTCAGAGCGCGGGCTGGGCCTACAAACCCAGGTACGAGAGGGCGGGTCGCCTCCCGAAGAAAACTCCGGTGATGGAAGGCCTAGCGAAACAAACACGCATGTAAAAGTGTCAAGACGCATATAAAGGCAGTTTTAATAGAGCTCGTGCGTTTGTAGCTTTAGTCGCTCGCGCGGTAATGCACCGTGATGATGTTTGTAAATCTGCCGAATGTGCTCAAATCACTGATCACCTTTCAATCGCACTGCATGTTATTATTCATTATGGTGTATGTTTATGTGCACGGATCATCAGAAGGTGCTGGTTAAGAACTGTGCCTGCTCGTTCTCTCCTGTATTAACTTGCACTGCAGTCACAGTGCGTTTGCAGACATGGAGGAGGTTTGTAAACAATTGATCGATCAGTTGTTGCAGAAGGGCCACGTGTCTGCAACTTTACACAAAGTGTCTTATTTAGGTCTGTCTGTCATTAATTAACAATAGAATTGCACATGTATGGCGCATATTTAAATGCATCGATGGCTTTAATCAGGCGGTGATGTCAGATCTACAATTTTCATGCCATTTAATCAGTGTGACTAAGTACTGTAAAATTAATCTAAGTGCAAAAATAAAACCTAGGCAGGGTGGTCACCACACTAGATTTTGAGACTGACTGGGCACAGGTAGCTAACATCTTCTATGACTCACTTAAGATTAGTGAGCTTCTTTTGAAAGTGTGCTGCATTGTAAAGCAACACTGTGATCTAGTGTATTTTTCATACCTCAATGACACATCAACTTGAAAACATAAAACACTTTCCCCCCCGGTTTCACAGTAAAACTAAAGTGCATGTTTGAGCTGCTTTCACTGAAAGCCACTTGCACTGACAGATCTTAAAATATGTGTGTACCATTGTTTTTGTCTCAAGATGCACATCAATAATGTTTTTTTCTTCTTCTAAGAAACATTTATAAAAGCTACTTAAATGCCCTAATTGAGCTAAGGCATAATCTAAGCCCTGTCTATGAAACCATTATGATAATTTATAAGATGTGTTATAGTGCATTTATAAAGCTGCTCGTTTTTATGTGTAATCTTGCTTGTCTAATAGTGTGTGTTATCTTGTCAGAAATAAAAGCACCAGGTGTTTTGGCAGTCTGAACCAGGGACAGATAGTTTATTACACTGGCCTAGCATGGGCAGCTGTGTAACTGTTCAATCAGAAGTTCCCATCTTCTAACTTCTCAGTGGTTCTGTTGAAATTTACATTGACACCATACATCAGAAATCAGTGGCGTTAATTTTACGGCCAGTGAGAAAAAAAAATCAGATTTTGTGTTTTATCATAAGATAATATGAATTGAGAATAAATAAATATATATTATTTACCTCCAGATAAATATTACCTGTGCATATTAGAGCTGTGCTTAACCTGGTAACACTTTAGTATGGGGAACACATATTCACTGTTAACTATGACTTTTGCCACAATTAACTCCTAATTTACTGCTTATTAATAGTTAGCAAGGTAGTTTTTGTAGCGTTTAAGTATTGGGTGGATTAAGGGATGTAGAATAGGGTCATGCAGAATAGGGCATTAATATGTGCTTTATAAGTACTAATAAACAGCCAATATTCTAGTAATATGCATGCTAATAAGCAACTAGTTAATAGCGAGAATCATACCTTAAAATAAAGTGTTACCATTAACCTTGACACTTCAAAATCCTTGGTGGGAGTTGAAGTCTGTTCATTAGTAGTTTGGATTCACTCGTGTTTGTTTTCACATTAAAATGATCATCTTTCAATTAAACATCTGAGTGATGGACAGTAAAGTCTGGTAGTTTTGTAGTGCCTGATTCTCCAGCGACCTGCTGCCACTATTCGTTTTCTGACTGTACTACTAACTGTAATAGATACATTTTTAGAAAACCAACTGACTAGAACTAGTGTATGGATATCCACTCTGTACACACGTCCACACTGAATCCATCAAAAACAGCTAGGAAACAAATTCAAAAATGAATCATGTGAAATTTACTTATGCAGATGTTTATTTGGCAAAATATATTATATAGACAGGCTTGCCTCTATTTAGCAAGAGATGTGGCAAACCAACTAAAATTGTTTCCATGTGTTTTCTCTAACCAGACTCTATTGTCTTTATAGCTTGCTCCTTGTGTGAAATATGGCTATTTGTTTATGACGGAAAACCTCTAAGTCACTTTAAATATGCAGACTATATAACTACCCAAACTATGCTACTACTACCAGCCTATTATGTAGGCTATACTACTACCAAACTAGGAAGTATCTCAGGGAACATGTGATTATGTCTAAAATAGTTTGTTTTATACTAAAGATTTTGGTTTGTGTGTGAACGTGTACAGTAAACATCTCTAGAATAGGTTACGTGAAGATACTGTATACAAATGTGCCTATCTTATGTGAAGATTAAAGATCTGTGTGTGAGCTCAGTGAAAGGTTGTGGTCAGTTTTTTATGTACTGTCTAAAGCTGACCTTTTTACTTTTATAGTTCAAGTTATGGTTCTACACAATTGGACTCTGAGCTCCTCCAGCGGCAGACCTTTGCCTCTAGTCACCAGCCTACGTTTACCACCACCCACCACCCCACAGGTGAGCAAACGGTAGTGAGAGAAATAGTCACTCCTTGAAGTCACTGACAGCCTGTTATCTGTCTGTGGTATCCCTCTCTTTTAGGAGTGTTTGACTCAAATCAGCACAGCACAGCCAGCAGCAACACTACTGAATCATCAGTCATGAACTTCCTCTCTGCTATTGAATCTCGAGGCCTTCAGGCTGGACCTGCTGGCTCTACTCTTCTCCCTCCATTTAGAAGCCCCTCCTGGCAAACAGGTAAATATGCATTAGGTCTCTGTTTTAGAGGAGCCACTGAGGTTTTGGCTGTACCATCTGCCCTTATGCCAGTCATCCTTAATGGGTAATAAGGGCAATTAACCCTTTTCACATTTTTCAGAAGCAGAAGTCGACAAAGTTGGGTAAACTTCTATAGCAGTGAATGAGAGACTGCATTAAATATGTTTTTTGTGTTCCCATTTGTTAAAATGCGTCATCACAGTCTGAAAAGGGTCCATAGTTGTGGTCATATCATCGTGTTATTTTTTATTAAAATGAAATAAAATGGTATTTTCCCTAAGCTCCATGTATAACATGTCATAAGTAGGGGTGCAACGGTTCGAATTACTCACGGTTCGGTTTTTATCATGGTTTTAGGGTTCCGGTAAGGGTAAGGTTCGGTATGTGCTAAGTTCAGGGAAATTAGGACATCTGTCAAATAAAAATAAACAAAATTAGAACAAATAATCAAACTGCAAACAGCAGCACAAATACACTCACCTAAAGGATTATTAGGAACACCATACTAATTCTGTGTTTGACCCCCTTTTGTCTTCAGAACTGCCTTAATTCTACGTGGCATTGATTCAACAAGGTGCTGAAAGCATTCTTTAGAAATGTTGGCCCATATTGATAGGATAGCATCTTGCAGTTGATGGAGATTTGTGGGATGCACATCCAGGGCACGAAGCTCCCGCTCCACCACATCCAAAAGATGCTCTATTGGGTTGAGATCTGGTGACTGTGGGGGCCATTTTAGTACAGTGAACTCATTGTCATGTTCAAGAAACCAATTTGAAATGATTCGAGCTTTGTGACATGGTGCATTATCCTGCTGGAAGTAGCCATCAGAGAATGGGTACATGGTGGTCATAAAGGGATAGACATGGTCAGAAACAATGCTCAGGTAGGCCGTGGCATTTAAACGATGCCCAGTTGGCACTAAGGGGCCTAAAGTGTGCCAAGAAAACATCCCCCACACCATTACACCACCACCACCAGCCTGCAGAGTGGTAACAAGGCATGATGGATCCATGTTCTCATTCTGTTTACGCCAAATTCTGACTCTACCATCTGAATGTCTCAACAGAAATCGAGACTCATCAGACCAGGCAACATTTTTCCAGTCTTCAACTGTCCAATTTTGGTGAGCTTGTGGAAATTGTAGCCTCTTTTTCCTATTTATAGTGGAGATGAGTGGTACCCGGTGGGGTCGTCTGCTGTTGTAGCCCATCCGCCTCAAGGTTGTGTGTGTTGTGGCTTCACAAATGCTTTGCTGCATACCTCGGCTGTAACGAGTGGTTATTTCAGTCAAAGTTGCTCTTCTATTAGCTTGAATCAGTCGGCCCATTCTCCTCTGACCTCTAGCATCAACAAGGCATTTTCAACCATGCCACGCTCAAAATTGCTTAAATCACCTTTCTTTCCCATTCTGACATTCAGTTTGGAGTTCAGGAGATTGTCTTGACCAGGACCACACCCCTAAATACATTGAAGCAACTGCCATGTGATTGGTTGATTAGATAATTGCATTAATGAGAAATTGAACAGGTGTTCCTAATAATCCTTTAGGTGAGTGTATATACAATACAGCAAAGATAAAATAACAGTGCTTTTCACGTTTTTCAGGTACAGAAATTGAATAAAGTAATCAAATATAAAATAACATGGCATATTATAATCTTCACTGTATAAATTAAATCAAGATTAATCATTATTGAAGTTAAAAAAGCTATTCAGTCAAGAGCAGTGAGTGATTACTTTTTCACTTGAAGTTTGATTAGCATTAAAACACAGACAGCAGGAATAGGCTTCTTTCCCTTTAAGACATTATACACAGATCCAGTACACATGAACACACGTCTTTATCGACTGTTTACATTTTACTGAAAACATAACCTACTATGTTTGCTAAGATACTCACCAAGACGGGCATGTTGACATCATTTGTGTGTGAATTTGTCCGTTCAAGTGCAAGACTTGAAATAGAACTCAATATTTGCGAACTATCTGTGACGCGCTGTGCGCACATTAAATCTTCTCTCAGCACAGGCGAGTTCTCTTTCGCTTCTTGCTCTTGAATGTTTAAATTGGCTAGGCTTAAATGAGTTGGGTTTAACACAATTAAGTCTCACCTGCGCTCGTGCGCTATCAACACCCGGGTGATGACGGCGTAAATGACTGGTCATGTTCAAGCAGACGGCACTCGCATACAATTTTTTTTTTTTTTATGTTTATTTATTTATTTTTTATTTTTTACCGAGAACACCCCTAATCATAAGTTAGTTTTTCGTAGTTTTTTAATTTTCCACCCACCTTTAAAATTAAATGAGGCTCTTTTTTTTGCTGAACTCTTTTGTAAACTCCCTCTTAACATGTAAAATCAATTAGCGCATTGCTGCACTCACACATTGGTTGCAACTTTTTTGTCTTTTTTGCACTGTCCCATCCTTCAACAACAGTAAAAGCCAGCTTTAACTTGTGATGGATTTACGAAACAGTCCCAAATGAAATGCACCTCTAGAACTATTATAGACAGATTGAAGGGATCAGGTACTTTATTTCCTGGCATTTATAGCGTTATTTCTCCTGTTGTTTCGTAATAACAGCATCAATCTTACTTTCTCCTTTTCACCTCGCTGTAACAGGGCATGCCGTGTTTCCAAACACTGTCACAGCTTACATTTACATTTATGCATTTGGCAGACGCTTTTATCCAAAGCGACTTACATTGCATTCAAGGTACACATTTTTACATTTTGTCAGTTCTTGCTTTCCCTGGGAATCGAACCCATGACCTTAGCATTGCTAGCGCCACGCTCTTATTGTTTGAGCTACAGGAAAGACAATAGACATCATCTTGTGTTCAATTGTGGAAGTACGGAACGATACATTTAGATGGTCTGTTTGGACTGAGGAAAGTTACTGTTTAAATGACACAATGAACTCTTTTATCTCTTAAGATCATGGAAGATTTAGATTCTACATTATATTACCCCCTTAAGTGTTGTTGTTACAGCCTAAAGTGGTATTTTAGTGCAAAAGGAAATTAGTTTAGAGATCACATATAATTTAAATACTGCCTATAAACTTTTTTTTTTCTGCCACAGGTGCAAACACCTCAACAGAACTTTTTCTCACCGGAGCCCTGCATCCATCAGGAACGTTCCCAACGCCTTCTGCGCTCTCCTCCTACCAGCACCCTAGTGCCTTTCCTACCAGAAGTTTCACCACTACATCAGCACTTGCTGTTCAGGACAGCACTTTCATCTCTTCGAATGGTCTGCTATCCCCTAATGACCCCCTGCTCCAGTTCAAATCCTCCCAGAACACTGTGCCAACTGCACTTGCTTTTGGTGGTACGTCTCTAGGGGTTGGCCTGCCACCCCAGTCCTCCACATATCGCTCAGCACAAGAGTCAGCCCCGCACCTCCTTCAGCCTCAGTTTAGTCTGCTGTCCACATCTTTGGGCAGTTCCCAGCAGGCCCCTCAGCCTTACGGTGGCCCGGTTTTCTCAGGCTCCATCGAACGAGCACTTCAGCGTGAATGTAGTGTGATCAAGCACCACCAGCGGCCTTCTAGCACCCAGCCAGTCCAGGAGCAGCTGGCTAGCAGTGCTCAGCACTCCCTACAGGGTTACCTGCATGACGAGGATGACATTTCATATCAACAGGAACTCTCCCGGCACACACCCGTATCCTGCAGTCCTGCGGGTGACCCTTCACCCCTAAATGGCACTGCGCAACAGAAGGCTTCTAATACAGCGCTGCAGCAAACTCAGGGCTACGCTTCTTCTGTCCCCTCCCCTGGGTTTTCCAGCACATCTGGAGTAAAGGTTAAAGACGGTTCTTCCAAAATAGCTCAACATCCCAGTGAGAACACTGACACTCAAGCCCAGGCAAGTTCTCCAGGCCTGCACCCGCCAAGCTACTCCTCCTCAGCCCAGAAACAAAGCTCAGTGATCGCTAGTCAATCGCAACCATACACATCCACGCAGCTTCCAGGCCTGGTGTCCGTTAGTGCCTCGCATGCTTATATCACATCTCAAAGCCTGTCAAGCAACCTCAGCCAAACACAGACCTTCTCATCTACTTTGCCTGAGAAACTTCCTTCCATTTACAAGACTCTCTTGTCATACACTAGCCAATCTGAAGCTGAGACATCTGTGAGCCAGTCTCTTATTTATTCCTCCAGTCAGCAGCAGGAATTGCCACCTGTGGGAAGCAGGGAAGGGTATGAGACACAAGTGCAAACTCTTTGCATGGGAAGTCCTTCTCAAAGCTATTCTTCCAGCCACTCTCAGGGCCTGCCAACCATTAGTTTCTATACCCAGGGGCCGGCATCTGCTAGCATACCTTCACAGAACTATGTGTCAAGTCAATCCCTATCCTCTGTCTCTTCTTTCTCACCCAGTCATGTCCGAAACTTATCATCCACTAACCCAGGCCCAGACTACATCCTAATGCAGTCTTCCCCTATTAGCAAGACAGACAGTGCCCTGTTACAGCAGAAGTATTTGGTATCTGTCCAGTCATCAACCTCCTCTCCTGCCACCCACACCCAAGCCTTGCCAAATGACCAGTCTTCAGTTGAGTTAAAACCACGTCAGCAAGATGAACGAATCTTTCTTTCCTCAAAAGAGAGCTCTGGAGAGCTTCCTCTTGAGGATGTGCAGGCATTACAGAAAGGCTCTATGGGGACCTCTCCTCAAACCCTTTCAGCCACTGAAATCGCAGTACTAAACAGCACAAAAAATGGCGTTTATGTAGTTTCAAAGATGGAAGACAGGCACAACACCCAAAGTGTCATTCGTAGTAACTCCCGATCGGAGGAGCAGATCCTTACACATTTGGAAACCACAAAGGAGCTCGCTACCAGTGCCAATACTCCCTCAGACCCCAAGAGTAACCCTTTGTTGATGCACTCCACCCATGCACCCTTGAGTGCCGACCAGCTGAAACAGCATACTTTAGTTCTGAAAGGGTCCATATCTCAGCAGCAGAATCATCAGGGCCAGATTATCAGAGTTCAACCGACTGATCCCAGACAGCTGTCTGAGGACCAAACACAGTTCATCCGGGTTCCCAGTGCCCAAGTGCTACTCGATCCCTCTCACATGATTGTTCTGCAGCAGCCTGTGCTCTCCTCAGGCCAGAATCAGCCCAAGCAGACTATGTACATGCAGTCGGTACCAGTCCAATATCTCCAAATGAACAGCGACACTGTTAATTTGACAGTTAATGGGCGTCACAACCAGCAAATTGTCTCTCACCAAGTGCCCAACTCAGCAGAGTCCTCTAAACAGGACCCAACACAAAAAGACAACTTCAATCAGTCAAATCCTCATGACGCAAAGCAGAACTTTACTCTCAGTTCTGTATGCTTTCCTGAGTCTATGCTGTTGGCAGATGAGAGGAACATCCTCTCAAATGTAGATGACATCCTTGCTGCTACGGCAGCCGCCTGTGGCGTTACACCACAGGACTTTGTCAAATCCACATCATCGGATGGCGACATGTCATCGGTAGCCAACTCTGTAGATTCCAAGTGCAATTTTCAGTCCGCTGAAAACAGACTTAATAGTTTCCCATCTCAGCATATGATAATCGCTAACTCGCAACCAATGACTATAATTGGTGCTCAAACTACATACTCCAAAGAAGAAACGGAGGGACACCAAGTGTTTACGCTCTCAAACTCTCATAACCAACCAGTGGTAAGAAACAACTCTGCACAAGAAATATCTGACAAGGTAGCAAACGCCCATGAGAAGAATGATGTGTTACCCAAAGGACATTTTGTAAACTCTAGCAATTGCTCTGTTTTGAATGCTAATGGAATTGCTATTAGTAATACAAACTCCTCTGACTTTCATTTGGCTGGCCAGGAGCAAAGTCAGTCAGGACATCTGAATACTGAAAATGTGTCAAATAGTAATATAGGCCAGCTGAAGGGATCGAAAGGCCTTAAAAACGATGACAGTCTTATTGAGCATCCTACTGATGGCCTTCCCAAAAAACGATCCAGATCGAAGAGTTCGTCTAAGCAATCTGTTGAAGATGAAAATGGTCAATCCAAATCTCAGAAGAAAAGCACACAGGTTAAGCGCCAGAATTCACGTGCCAGTGAGGCAAGTTCAACTTCCACCTCAGAGATTTCCCAAGATAACTACCAACAGCAGGAGAGGATGCGTCAGAAGTTAAGAGAGGTCGAAGAAAAACAGCCAGAGGTTAAAACTGGATTCTTGGGCTCCTTCCTGGACTTCCTTAAATCTGGATCTAGACAAAACCTATCATCTCCACCGATACGGTCACCCAGTCGCACCAGAAAGCCTTCATCCTCCAAGAGGCCTCCTAATCCATTACTTATTCCTTTTAAAGCTCCCCTTCCCACGACCCCATTGATATCTCCAGACACTCATAGTGTAATTTCTACAAAGCGACTTGATGAAGAGCTCCAGAGAAACCTGGAAACACTGCCATCATTTTCCTCTGATGAAGATGATTCAGTGGGGAAAAACCAAGATCTTCAAAAGAGCATCACTTCTGCACTTTCATCTTTAGATGAGCCCCCAGACAAAAAGCAGAAGCTGGGTATGGAAGCTCCCTTTATGTAGACATTTTCTTTAAAATTTCATATTACATTTATGTGCCCAAGTCATATTATAATATAATATTTAGGATAGCGTCAAGGACTATATGTAAAGGCATGATGCTATAGCATTCTATTTTGTAAATTAACCGTTATTATTGAGATACTGAAAATGTAGGTATTATGACAAACCTAGTTAATCTTCTCCTGTTTCAACATAACATATATTCAGGTGACAATACAAAGCAGCTTCAGGCCTCCTGCACGCAGCCTATAGTTGCCAAGCCACAGGACCAGCCGAAGGCTGTACAGGAGATTTCTACAGAGGAGCTGGTGAGGGATGTGCCTCCAGACAAGCTAGCTGTTCAACTGACCGCAGTTGCTATCGAAGGCCTGATGGACGAGGAGCTGTCGGATAGTGGAGGGGAGGGCATGTACCGGGAGCGAGATGAGTTCGTGGTTAGGAATGAGGACATTGAAAGGATGAAGGTATGCTGATATGTGCTTTTTGTGCCAGTTATGAGCCCATAGAAGTCAGCATGAAATCAACACGTACATGTTACTGGTCTTATTGTGAACAATTTATTCTGAACAAACAAACAAAAAAAATGTTAACCACTAGGGGTGGGCGATATTATATATTTCATATTTTTGTTTTGTATGATATCAACATTTTTGATAGGCCTACCACTGAAATTTCATAATTCTTATTTTCAATAAAATAAAAAATAAAAACTAATACTAGCCATAAAAAAACTCAAGCTTACTCAAGACAAATAAACAGTGATAAAGAAAGAGCAAAGAATAGAACATAATAGAACAGACACAAATAAAGTAGACATACCTGAAAAACTTATTTATTAAATATACATTTAGTCATATTAAAGTTGCAAAAGTGATTCAGCCAAGAGCAGTGAGTGATTTTCTTTCTTTTTTGTTATTTGAGTAGCATTAATAATGACAGCAGGTACATTTGGATGCTGTCACTTTAAAACAGACTGGACGGATTCATTATACTCATGCGTTGTTCAGCTGTTTACGTTTAGGCATAGAAGGTACGTTTTCTTAAGGCATAGAAGACTGTGTTTACTTGCAAATACATGTCATTTTGACACATAAACACATGTATTTAACCATTCAAGCTTAATTAAGCACTCAGTTCAGTTTTCACGAGCTCTATGAGCAGCAGCTTCATGTATCACGTTTCTCAAAGAGCGCGCACATATACTGAAATGAGTTATTTCACGTCAGCGGGTGAAATCACCTGTTTTTAAACCGTAGTGCTTAAAAACGCATGCAAACAATACGCTTTCATGACTGCACAGCACAGCAACGTCACATGCGATAGAGACGATCGATACTCCAAAATCTCTACCGGTTGACAAATTTCTACCAGTTAATTGTGTCTACCGGTTTATCGCCCACCCCTACTAACCACACATTGAATTCAGTCCAGACTAGAGAGAGTCTAGGTTCAAGTGAATTAAAAGCTAGACTAGCACGAGCAGAGGTTTCAGCACCTTGCTTTCTGCAGTGCTCACATTCCAACAAACATTCATCCCTTTGTAGATTACCAATTAGGGATAATCAGCTGGATTCAATTAGCAAGAGTAGAACTCAAAGGCCAGGTTTACAGCTGGTATTAAGATGCGTTTTGGTCGATTGAATCACAAGTAGACGAGGGAGACACATTCCCGTTTACACCTGTTTTTTGTCCACTTATAACCACTTCTGTCCTGATTTCTTTGAGGGGAGGGTCTGTAGGCGGGTAAATGTATGGGTTTTTCAGATCTTTCAATCTCATGGACAAAATAAGCTTGCGCAATTTACATATGACCGTGCCTGGAGATGATGGAAAAACCAAACGATAGCAGCAGCTTTCGTTTCTGCTGTGACAGCCGCAAGACCATGCCGAACGCTGTGAGTGTGTGTTGATGAGAGAACATTGTGCTTGGTACGTTTTTTGTCTTCAAACTAAACTTGGGTCTCCAACGACAAAGTTTAAATTCCATTTGGCTAGCGCCACTCCCATAATGTGTACGCATTAGGTTAGTAGGTGGAGAGTAGGTGGTCTTTTGTGGCCATTTGAACGCATTCAGTCACATGAGCGTTTACACTATGAAAGCAATCCGGTCAAATGCATTTTCGATTACCTCTGGAACTGGACAAAAGTGGACAAGCTCAAAATGTTTTAGATCCCGTTTACACCTGTATTTTGCGTCGTTCACTTGTGATCTGATCAAACAAAAAGCATCTTAATACCAGGTGTAAACAGGGCCAAAGAGAGTATGGTACTTAAGATGGTACAGAACATAATATATATACAATTGCGGCAAATAATATTGAAACTCCATATGTAAAAGCGCAACAATTTCAAAGAAAAAAAATGCCTGTCTTCATAACCCTTTCACCTAGGCTGTGCAGGCTATTGCTTAACTTTAACCAACTAAACCAATGGAACAACCGCTCTTCATTGAATATGCCATTTGGTTATAGAAGTAAAATGGGTTGTCAATGCCGTTTCATGTTGACTCTAAATTGTTAAAATTACATTATGTGACGTATCTGTTGTTGCTGAGCAGTTTGTGATGTTTTCACCAACCTCCTGTCAACTATATGAGACATAGGGCAGACTGTTTGACTGCGTTTCATCAAACCCTTTGTCTCTGTAAGCCTTTGATGTATGTTTTGGGTGTAGATCACATTGATTGCAGGGGTCGAGCCACCAGCCATCTGGAAGGTCCAGAAAGCCCTGCTGCAGAAGTTTGTACCTGAGCTCAGGGATGGGAAACGAGTATTCTTTGCCACCAACAGTGTAAGTGTCAATACAAAACAATATATGTAGCAACATGGTGTGCTTCCAATGCATATCTCAAAATGCTGTGAACAACAGGCAGTGTCATATGCTCTTTACAGTATCTGGGGTACTTTGGTGATGCGAAGTCCATGTACAGGAGAGTGCATGTCAAATTTCTTGACACTGTCAACAAGCGGGAGTATGTTCGAGTTTGCAGTAGGAAACCACGATGCAAGCCCATGCATTCAATGAGGTACAGGCCATATCTGCCTTACTCTGTTAGCGTGAATTCAGCTTATTAAGAATTATGTTTATTCTGAATAATTCATCTATGCACTTTTTTTGACCTTGTAGTGTGTATTCAAAATATCACGATTGGATCTTTGGTGATTTATGCAGGACTTCTCCAATCATTTAGTGTACTTACTTATGTTTCATTATGACTTTAAAGAGACTTTGGCGTCAACTACCTGTCTTTGAACTAAAATATTAAACGGTTAAAATAGTTTTAAGGATTAAATATTCTACTCGAATTAAATGTACCATTGTTTTTACTGACTGACAGCTTCAGTGATTAATGAAGGAGCGCTCTTTACTTGCTTTCTGTGTAACTTTTCGCAATTTGAAGAACTTTTTTGATTTTCATGAGCCTTTCCTACCTTCATACTTCAGTACAAAAAATGTCTTTCTTGATGATTTGATATTTTAGAATAGCGATTTCATAATATTAGATAATATTTAGAGCTTTGAAGTGCAGGAAAAAAAATCCTTGAAAAGTGCTTAAATTTCACTCTCAAAAAGTTGAACGAACCCTGACATGAATATTGGTGATTTGCGGACTGAAAAGCCTTCTATAATTTGTATGTTCATGACATAATGTTTCTCCTGGTTTCCACGTCAGCGCTGCTGGATCTGATGTGGATTAATACAGAATTCTGAATTTGAATGCTTCTCACTATATCTCACTGCGACGTTATTAATACTGCGGTGAATTAAAACACTTTCTCACTGGATCTTCCAGCGATGTGTAGTAACTGTGTCGCGTGATCGACATCGGCCGTGAGTTAACCTGTCCTGAGTTTGTGCTGCTATTGGTCCGAGCAGCTCATACGTTTCGTTCCCCTTTCATTTCATTTGCTGTTTCTCACACAATGGCAGATGGCAGATCTTATTATTTGGTCAATGTGGTGGACGCACCAGTGTGACCTCTAACAAAATTTTGTTGCACCGGCAGAAAAAAAGGTTGCAAAATGCGATCATTTGTTTGCAGTCTGGAGCCCTGCCTTATGTAAATGTATAAATGAACCGCATGGCGAAAACAGCGCAGATGAGTTAGCAATCATGTTTTTGCTATTCTTCTCTAAAATGTCTTGCTGAGCCTCAAGCCTCTGTTGTGCAATCCCACTCAGCCAAATATTTTTCCATGGAACATCCATCTCCTGCCAGTGTGTTTGAAATCTCCAACATCAAACTGATCCCACACATTACTGTATTTCAGCCAGCTAGCACAAAATTCACAGCATTTCGGTTTTGGTCAGAACTGTTCCATTAGCTACACTATTGATAATATACATATTAGACTTCATAAATGACTAATTAATTTATCTGTGATATATGTTGTTTCCAGAGGCTCTCAGGCTAAAGCTCTTCTGGCCCAACGATTCACTGCAGTGACCGTGTCGGACTCTCCCACACAGAAAAACACACAACAGAAAGCTCTGTCTAAACCCAGACCCAAGCAGCCGAAAGCCAAGGCTGAACCACCACCCAAAAAGAGAAAGAAATGGAAAGAGGAGTTCACGTCATCTCCCTCCGACTCCTCACCAGAGGCTGTGAGTGAGGATGATGGTGAGACATGTGACAGCTGGAGAAAATTGACCTTATAACCTAGATGTGTGCACATCAGTGATGGGAAAAGCGAGGCTTTTCAGAACTTTTAAGTAATTGAACCAATTGTTTTGCTAATTGATTAGAGGGATAGTTCACCCAAAAATTATATCATCACCACTTTGACTCTTCAAAAAGTTCATAAAGAGATTGTAAAACTAATCCATACGAATTGAGCGATTTAGTCCAACTTTTCTGAAGAGACTCGATCACTTTATATGATGAACAGATTGAATTTAGGCTTTTATTCACATATAAACATTGATCAGTGAACATAAACAGAAGCTCAACTGAACCTGTTTGACAGCAAACCTCATTGGTTCTCGCTGAAGCTCAAACATGATGCGTAACACGATAATGAACCTCATTGGTTCTCGCTGAAGCTCAAACGTGCTGCGTAACACGAGAATGAACCTCACTGGTTCTCGCTGAAGCTCAAACGTGATCCGTAACACGAGAATGAACCTCATTGGTTCTTGAGGAAGCTCAAACGTGCTGCGTAACACGAGAATGAACCTCATTGGTTCTCGCTGAAGCTCAAACGTGCTGCGTAACACGAGAATGAACCTCATTGGTTCTGAAGCTGAAGCTCAAACGTGCTGCGTAACACGAGAATGAACCTCACTGGTTCTCGCTGAAGCTCAAACGTGATCCGTAACACGAGAATGAACCTCACTGGTTCTCGCTGAAGCTCAAACATGATACGTAACACGATAATGAACCTCATTGGTTCTCGCTGAAGCTCAAGCGTGATGCGTAACACGAGAATGAACCTCATTGGTTCTCGCTGAAGCTCAAACGTGATGAGCGAACCGAGAGCGAACCTCATTGGTTCTCGCTGAAGCTCAAACGTGATGCGTAACACGAGCGAACCTCATTGGTTCTCGCTGAAGCTCAAATGTGATCGTAACACGAGAATGCGAACCTCATTGGTTCTTGAGGAAGCTCAAGCGTGATTCTCGTGAACACGATGCGAAACACGAACGAACCTCATTGGTTCTCGCTGAAGCTCAAACGTGATGCGTAACACGAGAACGAACCTCATTGGTTCTCGCTGAAGCTCAAATGTGATCGTAACACGAGAAATTTTGGACGAACCTCATTGGTTCTCTTTGAGTTCTTTGCATGAACTTTTGAAGCGACTGAAGCTCAAGCGTGATGCGTAACACGATTAATGAACCTCATTGGTTCTCGCTGAAGCTCAAATGTTTTGATGCGTAACACGAGGGATCAATCGAACCTCATTGGTTCTCGCTGAAGCTCAAACGTGATGCGTAACACGAGAACGAACCTCATTGGTTCTCGCTGAAGCTCAAACGTGATGCGTAACACGAGAATGAACCTCATTGGTCAATGAGGGTTCATTGCATCAAGCGAACATGAGCTTCCGTTTACCACAGCTGATGTGTTCGTTGATGAATGTTTATGTGAATAAAAGCCTAAATTCAATCGGTTCATCATATAAAGCGATCAAGTCTCTTCAGAAATTTTGGACTAAACAGCTCAATATGGATTAGCTTTACGATCTCTTTATGAACTTTTTGAAGCGACATAGTGGCAGTGCTTAGCTGTATTATGAAGGGACAGAAAGCTCTCAGATTTCATCAACGTCTTACTGATTTGGAATTAAATGAGGGTGAGTAACAGAATTTTAATTTTTGGGTGAACTAACCCAAGCTCGAAACTCAACTCACTAAGGACATCTTCTGGATAAAGCTGTGTAAAAACAGTGGGAAGTGACATAATCTACAAAATCTAAAACAAGAGTAAATACCATTAATTATACATTATTATATGGTTTTGTAAGTTTATTTTATAGCACTTATTTTGTGCACCAACAAGTGTTTAACACTTTTAAGAAATAATATGCTAATATAATAATGCTAATATTTTCCTATTCAAAGTTTTTGTAATGTCTAGTTGCCATTGCACTATAATATCTCGTGAGGGATCAATCTGTCTGTTGCTGTTGTCCCACACTCATGCTTTGTCCATCTCTCGTTTTCAGAGTTCACGCCTCCGGTTCCGTTCGCGTCCCGTTTCCTGAACACCAGAACGATGAAGGAGACCTTTAACTCAACGACTACACGCGCAAGAGCTCTTTCTATGCGTAAAAGCTCTGAGCTGCTGATCAGCATAGCCCTGGACGCCAATGTCATGAACGCGCTCGAGCGAGAGAACGGTGAGAAGTCCAGGATCTAACTGTCTGTTTTGTAACAGGAGTGTTAATGAGTGGCAGATGGTGAAGCTGACCTTTGTGGTTGATCTGCTCCTGCATTCAGACGAGCTGCTGCTGCCTCACATGAAGAGGGTGGATGGAATGATCACAGACAACAGGCGGAGACTGCTGCCCAAACTGCGCATGGGTCAGATCTTCAAAGTGAGTCACGAGTCACTGTTTTCCATTCCCCATCAGTATATCAGAGTCCTGCTTCAACTCAGTTATAATCACATTTAGGAAAAATTAATTAATTAATTAATAAAAGAAAAAGACATATTCATCGCCCTACCTTCAACAATCAGACTCAGGTGAAGAAAGCCAGGACAAGTTAAGACTGTACCACCTGCACCACTGAGGAAATTCGCGCTTCAGGCAGCTTGGGCATGGAGGAAAGTGTAGACTCAGTGCATCACAGTGTTCGCTTTGGGAACAGCACCAGTCATGACCGCACAATGGATCTGCAAAGCTGTGAGAGACTCAGTGCTGTGACCTCTATGCATCTGCCCTGACATGCAAATCCTCTCAGTTAAGCGTTGATCGTTGCACTCTTTCATGCTCGCTGACAACGCGGCATCTCGTGAATGAGCAGTTGGAGCTGTACTTGCATCTCAAAATGCTTTACACTGGAGGTCTGACGCACTTTGGTTCTAATTAATGTAAATAAAACCTGTTTGCACAGTTATGTCAAGATTTAAGGGATTAAATAGACAGGACAAATGGACTATTGCAGAAGTCCTGCATACGTCACCAGGAATTTCACTGGAATTTTGATTAAAAATTACAAATGCAGTGGGCTTATATATTAAAAATATTAAACTCACTGACAGAAGGCTGCTTTCAATTTCATTTTTCGCTGCACGCTCACTTCTCATAGTCATGTGACACTGGCCAGCTAAATGTCAAGCTTGTGAGTAGATATAGAAACTGCTATATCGATGTGCCCATCCCTATTGGAGTCCTGCATACGTCACCAGGCAGAAGTCTTTCATTTTCACCGGAATTTTGATACTGATTTTGGGGGCAACAGTCTAAGCAGAGACGCCCAGACTTCCCTCTCCCTAGCCACTTCCTCCAGCTCTTCCGGGGGAACCCCGAGGCGTTCCCAGGCCAGCCGGGAGACATAATCCCTCCAGCGTGTCCGTGTCCTAGGTCTTCTCCGGGGTCTCCTCCCGGTGGGACGTGCCCGGAACACCTCCCCGGGAAGGCGTCCAGGAGGCATCCGAAATAGATTCCCGAGCCACCTCAGCTGGCTCCTCTCGATGTGGAGGAGCAATGGCTCTACTCTGAGCTCCTCCTGAGCTTCTCACGCTATCTCTAAGGGAGCACCCAGCCACCCTGCGGAGAAAGCTCATTTCGGCCGCCTGTATCCGGGATCTTGTCCTTTCGGTCATGACCCACAGCTCTTCCCTCACTCGTGAACAAGACCCAAGATACCTGAACTTCTCCACCTGAGTTAGAAACTCTCCACCAGCCTGAAGTGGGCAAGCCACCCTTTTCCGACTGAGAACCATGGCCTCGGATTTGGAGGTGCTGATTCTCATCCCGGTCGCTTCACACTCGGCTGCAAACCGCCCCAGTGCACGCTGAAGGTCCTGGTCTGAGGAGGCCAACACGACAACGTCATCCGCAAAAAGCAGCGATGAAATCATGTGGTTCCCAAACCGGACACTCTCCGGCCCTTGACTGCGCCTAGAAATTATGAACCGAACTGGTGACAAAGGGCAGCCCTGCCAGAGTCCAACATGCACCGGGAACAAGTCTGATTTACTGCCGGCAATGCGGACCAAGCTCCTGCTCCGGTCGTACTGAGACCAAACAGCCCTAAGCAAAGGGCCCTGGACCCCGTACTCCCAGAGCACCCTCCACAGCTATACATGGATGAATCGTTCACAATATCAACTATATCATGTATTTACAATATAGAACTTTCAATTAATGCTGACTTCAGAAGTAAAGTTAGCAACATGAGAAGATTGCTTTCCTGTCATATTTTTTCAAATGGGATGGGATGCATCTGGTTTAGCTTGACCCTAAACTAGCCAAATTACATGGCTTCCTTTACAGTTTTTTTTTCAATCGCTATGACAAATGTTTCAATATTTTTTTTACAATTTACCTAAACTCTTAACACACCAATACACCTACAACACACAATTGCCAAAACGCTTAATTTTATGCTCAAAATCACACGTTGTAAACTAAACTCCAACACTAATTTTCAAAATACAATAATACACTAACACAATACACTATGTCTACCAAAACACTAACACATGTTCTCTTCCAACAATAGGGGTGTAACGATACACCTATGCCACGGTTCGGTTCATGTCACAGTTTTGGAGCCACGGTTCGGTTCAGTTCAGTTTGCTGTGGAGTCAGGGTTCATGGCAGGGCACCAGCAATAACACTAGATTCACTTTTAACTTAATAATAACAACAGCAATAATTTAACTTATTAACTTTAACTTTAAACATTGGCTTCACATTTTCTTTAGAGCAGTTAGCATACCTGAGTAAACTAAAATGAAATAAATGCCTCCACTGTAGACTAGTCAGAAATAATCTCATTTGACCATTTACCATAATGTAAAAAAAAAAGCACTTTTTTTCATAAAACTAATGACACACACAAGTAAATGTCCCACTTTAGCCTACTTAAACACATAAATTGTATGATTATGATTAATACTGATGAATAAATAGGCCTATAAGTTAAAGCTATTAAATAGAAGTTTTTGTTAATGCTATAAAGTATCCACAGCACTAATTTAAAAATAAACAAAATAACATAAAGTGAAAATAAAGTGGCATTTTGGGGTTATGGAAACAACAGTTACCATGGCGAATACACAATACTTCATGAACTGTTAATGAAACATGAAAACTGCTCCTGATGATCAGAATGAACATCACACCTGCATGCCTTCCCAGCTCACACACGTTGAACCACTTACGTGATTTATTAGTACTTTACTTTTATTTCAAGACTTACAAACTGACATCGTAATGTTGCGTGTTCGTAAATTTCTCTTGCGCTTTATACACGGTGCGCACACGCCTCATGTGCGTGTGTAACTAAAGAGTGTGCACAGTATAACGGCTGACAGGACAGGGAAGCGGTTTTCTGAGGTGAGAGAGAATTTTTATTTTGTAACAAGCTACAAAAATGATGTTGCTGGGACTCCAAGGTAGCATTTTTCTTTGTCCTTCCACAATGCAGCTTGAGCGATCGCTCAAGCCACGTCACGTGACATGCACTTAAAAGTTAGTGTATATATACTGCTCTTATTAGTTGTTAAAGGTGTACGGAAGAAAAAAATTATTTTGTGGCATAAGGTGAAGTGAGAGCTGGGCTGGGGCAGCAGGGGCCGGGGCGTGTTCGGTTCGACATGAGAGTATCGCAGTTTTTCGGTTTGGTTTGAATATCCTATCCAACAGGTACATTTAGTCAATCATAGCACAGTGTCATAAAAACACTAACACCAGATGGAGTTACAGAAGCTACATTATTGTATGTGTCAGGTCTGCACTTATACAATAGACAGTATATTGTACTGATCATAGATTGTGTGTCTGTTGAAGCCTCTCTACATTTTTGTTTTCTTGGGTTTAGTAAATGCATGCATTTTGTTTCTTTTGCTGCAGAAATTCAATACAAAAAATGAATGACCCATCTCAGAGTAGCTTTATGGGATGCCCTTCAGTTTTATTTCATTATCAGCAATCACCGTGTTGACAATAGCGAGTTCCTGTTCTTCATTTAGGAGCTTTCCTCTGCCCCCTGAGGGAAGTAGATGTTGAATCCTTAGATAGACACAATACAGTTACATATTAGAGACCAGAGGCATACAGTCACTGTAATACATGGTAAAAGTATTGAGACTTTGCAGTAGGAGAAGCCCTTATACAATATCCGACCTGTTGGTTTCTCGAAAATTCTGGATAATGGATGCCACTGTGTCCCGGCTGAGATTTGGCTGTACTCGTTCACCAGCCTCTCCGTATGATACCCTATGGTTTATGACATGGTCTATGATAGTAGCTCTTATTTCCTCAGTTACCCTAATTCTGGCCCTTCTTTGAGCGCCACCATGCATTCTAACTCCTCAACCTCTCCCTTGCCCTTGTCACAGTCCTCTCCCTTGTCCTGGTACTCCTCTTCCTCTCCCTCGTGCAGGCATTTGTCTTACTTTCTTTGTGTTGCTCTATATTGTTCCTTTTTCACACAAGATCGGCCCAAAGAGGCCCTCTTTTACTGTATACCATAAGGTCATGTGATTGAAAGAACATCAGCATCTGAACAACTCCTAAATGGGAATCAGCTGTGATTTGTATGTTTGCATACCTTCAACCAGCTGTTTCTCAGTAGCAAGGGAATAAAATACAGGGGGTTATATTTGTGTTTCAATTCACAATATGAACAGCTGTGCACTGTGACTTTAGCCTGTAAGGTTAGGCTTAGAACATGGTGTTATCTGTTCTGACATACAGTGTTAAAGCATTGGTAAATTTGGCAGTAAAAATCCATCGTTTTGGTCTTGGTTGAGCTTGTGTGTAAAAGTTCATTCATATACAGTTCATTTTAAATTTGTGTTAACTGTATGCATTTTGTGTAAAAGCAACAAGAAACGTGTTAATTGTATAGCCTAGACAGGCCGATGTTGTGTTTTCATAGCGTAAAAAAAAAAAACATAAACTTGTCATGTAGACAACCCGCCAAATTGAAGATTTTAAACTATGTACTTCTAAAAATCCCTACTAGAAAGGCAAAAACCTCAAATATCTGAATTCTGTAGTTATCCGACTCTGACACAGCCGGTGACAGAGAGTGCTGCTCTTCACATGCACAGACTTTTTGTTGCATAGTCACTGTATTTGCATATGATTTCAGGATATGTGACTTTTCTTGCATGTTGTTTTGTCCGGCAGAATGCATTAGACAGCTTTCCTGAGCTGTCTGTGGTCACTGAGCTGAAAACCGACTGCGAGACCCCTGTTTTTAAAGTAAGGTTAAGTGGGAGAGCTTACAACAGGAAAACCATGAAGCCCTCGAAATCCCCCAGCAAACTTCCCCTGGTGAGTCTTCCAGGTCTAATAGTCTAGTGTTGCTAATTTTAAATATCATCAACTAGTTTAATATTTTGACCGCTAGGAGATATACCATACTGGCTTTTAGATCACTGAAAGGCTTTATTTCTCTGTTTTTCCCTCTCAATCAGGAATACACAGTGGATCAGCAGAAAACGAAGTGGTTTTCCCTATATCACGCTTTACAACACTATAAGTACCACACATACCAGATGTGTATGGAGGAGGTGAGGAATCAATGTGTAATGTGTATGAGAGTTTTTGGATAACCAATGTACTAGTCCTTGCTGACAAGCTCTAAGAATCTTTGAAGGAATCTTGTTTTGACTGGCAGTGTTCATATCAGTATCAGCTCTGACGTGTCTGGTAAAATGCTCCACCGCACGCTGTCCGCTTATCCAATATAATTCAGTTCAATTCACATTTATTTATGTAGCGCTTTTCACAATACATATCATTTCAAAGCAGCTTCACAGAAAATGCAAGCGTCTACATTTAAAGTGATTTGTCCACGTATGAAATTTACATATACAAAGCACACAGATTAGCTAACTGTAATGAAGTTCATATGTTAAGGAGGAAGGAGGCGGAAACCGGCGAACATTTAAAAGACTTAAATGACTGCCGCCTACATACAACACACAACATAAAGTCCAGGCCTGGTCCTCTCTCGTCTTGCACTGTCGTCGCTCCTCCTTTTATGCTCCTGTCACTCCTCCGTGAGACGAGACCGGTGTGGCGCACAGCTGACGCTCATCATCATTCGCCACCGGCCCGCTCTCACGGTCCCTCGCTTCGCTGCTTGCCACACTAACAATGTATTATTAATCAATATAATAACTAAATTAAGGCAGAGAAATAAGTGAAATAAGAATACATGTTGTTAATGATTAAGGTGTATATAGATCTAACTGTATGACCTGAACGTTGGCCTAGTGCAGGGTTTCCCAAATGGGAAAGAGATTTTCCCAAACTGCAGGGGTGACAAGCTAATAATTAAATCTAATGTAAAATTAAAACAAATAAATTTGGCTGCAGAATTCATCAAAAATACATGTACACATGTAACAGCCCAATACCTACAAAAAAGACCCTCAGAGCAAAATCTGAAAACCAACAGGAAGTGAGATATTTTGTATTTTCTCTGCAAATTTTTTGCAGTTTTTGCCATTTCCAGACATTGTACTTTAAGAAACTCCTCCTAGAGATTTAATCAGATCAACATCATATTTGGTCAGTCTAATCTAAAGGCCTTAGCGACGTTAAATTGCAAAGATCATGAATTTTAACTGGAGGGCGTGTCCGTGGCTGCCATGAAACTGGAAGCTGTTGTAAGTCAGGCATATAATGTTTGAGAAGAGTCCTGACCTGAACACATCTACATGACAATATTCCGCTATAGTAATAGCGCCACCCACTGTGTTTAACACTGCTAGCACTACTAGCAACATACTAAAATATGCAGTTGAGTACTAACAATGCTAGAAACCTTCTAAAACATGAAACGTGTCCAAATTGCCTTAAACTTCACGTTTGATAAGTGCCCTGGCATGAAGACATCTACACGCCAAAATGTAGTTATAGTCATAGCGCCACCAGCTGACAAATACAAATGGCTGATGTAGTCATCCTATTTTTATATACTTAAATGCATATTGCCCAGCGTGTTCTGTTTTCCTATAGCCACCGGGTGGCGGTGGCACGGGAGCAAGGGCCCTCTCATCACTGCTTGCAGCTTTATTTTAAATAATGCTGCTTTCACCAACTCCATCTCCACCTAGCAGTTTAAAATGCATTCTGGGAACACTGTGCTCTAGGTTCACTTTATTTGCACATTCACACAATTTCCAACATTTTGGGATAAACGTTTACACCAGTATTCCACCAAAATAAAAACTTGAAAGATTTAAAAGTTAAAGTCATCATCAAATCAAAATAGAAAATTCTCGTTTTTTGTAAATTATCTGCGCAAAAAAAATTGATATGCCCTCGTAACCTTTATTCAAAATAACTCCCCTTCCCTCTTGCAGCGACATCTGTTTTCTTCTCTGATGGTGTGTTTACTGCTGTGAGGGCGGGGCAGCCGGTCACTCACATGAGATCGACCAATAGCAAACCACGACCATCCAATCAATTCCCCATGGACAAAATCAAGCCCCACCCTACATCATTCTGTTTAGAAAAGCAGTTTCACTCGGATTTACGCCACAATAGGGGGAAAAAGACTATCGCAACTTTTGTTTCAAGCCAGCTTTAAAACATGAATATCAGTATTGTAACTTGGTGTAAAATAAAATATTACATTTTTATTTTACAGGACAATTGTAATTTACAACAGTGATATATTTAAATGTGTCCTATACTTGCAGCCCTATATTTAAAATAAAACCCTTACTAAAAAAGATTCAGTATTTAATCTGTTTACATCAGAGACATCAGAGAACCATGAACATGCGAATGTGTGGTTAAATTATTAAAATATGAACTTAAAATTTCAGGGTGTACTTCTTGTAAATAATTTGTCTAAGGTCTAAAAAATGTTTGGGAATCTCTGGCCTAGCGGATTCAGGTTTGAATCTGGTTGCTACCACCCAACAACCACTCTTTTTTTTTTTTTCACTGTGATTCTCTCTCATATCCCAGATTCAGTTGTTGAAGTCGCGAGGTAAAGACCTGGGGCAGGAGGAGACGGTCCAGACTTGCATGGGCAACAGGACATGGGTAGAGGGCCTGTTCGATCGCTTCGGGGAGCTTCTGACACAGGTGCAGCAGGCCTGCCTTTAAACAGAAGCCTAGATTATGCTCATAGACAAGCATATACTGGAATGAGCATTCATAAACCTGATGAAATGCTTTAAGCACCGTTGAGGATAGACCTCAGTATGAAGAGACTGTAAAGGTTTTAACAAATGGAAATAAATAGACCAAACAGCTGCCTTTTTATGACATCCACAGAGACGATGGACTTTGAATGTGGTTTTACATGTAAAAATGGTTTGGTTAAATTAGCTGTAGTTGAGTATTTTCTGTACTGAATCAATGTCGGCATCCTTTCCTCTTATCAATAAGGACCAGAACTGATGATCTGTTATGCGATACAGAGTGTCTTGCTGAGAAGTTTTAAAACACCTTCTGTTTAAAAGAATAATATCAGTCTGTAATTATGGTTTGGAGGGCTAGGTGATTATGAAAAGGAAATTATACATAGATATATATGTAAAACATCCATTTCTTTTTTTTTACAACTGAATGCCAAATTTATATATGATAATGTACATTTTGTATAGAGAGCTTGTTTGTCAAATGATTCTCATGACATAATATAGAACACTTACCCGATGTGCTTTTGAAACTCTGTTATAACAGAGTTGGTGCAATTCTATTTTGTTGTAATAAAAAGCATTTACTTAAACTATTTTTTCTGAGGTAAAAATCTCTTTATACTCTGTCCTTTTTTCCTCAAAACATTTATTTTATCTCACAGATAGATGTATTTTTCACACAGAAGGAAATAGGAAATATTGTGATCATTTGTCATACATTTGTAGATGGCCTATACGTTTATGTCATATGCACATTGTATAAAACATTTAGAAAGTTCCTTTATTTGGTGATTTTGCAGGTTTTCCACCGTTTTAAGCAAATTACTGTGCCGACAGCATTGGATTAGTTTTTTGCTTTTCAGGTGTAGCTGTGTTAAACACTACAATGTTTTTGCTGACATGTGAAAATAAATTTCCTATTAAATGAGAACTGAGTGAGCACTTAATTTATAAATAATCAAAGTTGCTGATTTTTTTTTTTTGGCTGTGAAATTCAATCCATTTAGCACATTACTACCAGTTTTGGCACTTGATGGCTCATATAAAAGGAACACGTCTGCTTCCAAAATCACGTACTTCCCTACTATATATTAGGCAAAAAACCAGTATGATAAAAGAAGTATGTCCGAATTCACAGTACTCAGAAAAGATGTGAAAGCTGTGATTGGAAATCAGGGTTATTCCACCAAATATTGATTTCTGAGTTAAAACATTAGTATTGTGTTGTTTCAAAATTAATATAAACTTGTTTTATTTGCATTATTCAAGGTCTGAAAACATGGCATATTTTTTTTCATTATTTTGACCAGTTGTCATTTTCAGCAAATAAATGCTCCAAATGTTGTCAGTAGGTTATAGAATAAATCAAAATGTTCAGATGCATATAAATAATAAATTCAGAGAAACTGCTGATTTTGCAGTGGTCTCTTAATTTTTTCCAGAGCTATAGCTATATATATATATATATATATATATATATATATATATATATATATATATATATATATAATACACCGATCAGGCATAACATTATGACATTATGAGGTGAAGTGAATAACACTGATTATCTCTTCATCACGGCACCTGTTAGTGGGTGGGATATATTAGGCAGCAAGTGAACATTTTGTCCTCAAAGTTGATGTGTTAGAAGCAGGAAAAATGGGCAAGCGTAAAGATTTGAGTGAGTTTGACAAGGGCCAAATTGTGATGGCTAGATGATTGGGTCAGAGCATCTCCAGAACTGCAGCTCTTGTGGGGTGTTCCCAGTCTGCAGTGGTCAGTGTCTATCAAAAGTGCTCCAAGGAAGGAACAGTGATGAACCGGCCACAGGGTCATGGGCGGCCAAGGCTCATTGATGCACGTGGGGAGCGAAGGCTGGCCCATGTGGTCCGATCAAACAGACGAGCTGGAGCTCAAACTGCTCAAGAAGTTAATGCTGCTTCTGATAGAAAGGTGTCAGAATACACAGTGCATCACAGTTTGTTGTGTATGGGGCGGCATAGCCGCAGACCAGTCAGGGTGCCCATGCTGACCCGTCCACCACCGAAAGCACCAACAGTGGCACGTGAGCATCAGAACTGGACCACAGAGCAATGGAAGAAGGTGGCCTCGTCTGATGAATCACGTTTTCATTTACATCACGTGGATGGCCGGGTGCGTCTTTTACCTGGAGAACACATGACACCAGGATGCACTATGGGAAGAAGGCACATCTTCAGGGGTCTAGTGGAGTCAATGCCTCAACAAGTCAGGGCTGTTTTGGCAGCAAAAGGGGGACCAACACAATATTAGGAATATTAGGTCATAATGTTATGCCTGATCGGTGTATATACACACACACACAAAGCTGTGATTCTTCCATAAGCATGAGGCCAAATAATACTGCCTGCAACCTATATATATATATATATATATATATATATATATATATATATATATATATATATATATATATATATATATATATATATATTGGATCACTTAATAAAAAAGTCATGTGACAGGCATACATATGAAGGCATATAAATAATAACATGAGATGAGAAATGTCAATATCCTGTCATTCATGCCAGTTGAGTTAAAGGGATAGTTTCCAAAAATAATTTACACATCATGTCATTCCAAACCTGTATGAATATTTGGTTTACTGCGGAACATAAAAAAATATATTTTGTGAAAAGTTTTTTGTCTATACAATTACCAAGTCAGTGGTTTGGTCACCAACATTCATTCAAATATCATTTTCTGTGTTCCACAGTTGAAAGAAAGGCATAAGTGTGAGTAAATAATGACAGAATTTTCATTTTTGGATGAACTATCCCTTTGACTTTTCGTGTCTGCTTTTACGATCACTAAACTTTGTGTTTAGTGTTTACATTTGACTCCACTTCAGATTTCCCTGCTATCAGTGAACCACTATCAGTTCCCTGCCATTAGTGAAACACCGTCACAGGAGCTCTTGACGCAGGCAAAACAAAGACTGACGGCATATGCTAGATAACCCGACCAACAAAAAAAAAACAAAAAAAATCATGTTACTCGGCTTCATTATCATAAATCAAAATACAAGGACAAACTTACACCTTGACCTTAAGTTTCCAAATACATCAAGCAGTTTTTGGAGTGTTGATTAAAACAGTAAGGCAGCTGCAGTGAAAGTGTTTCTACCACATGAGCCTCAAACAGGAAGTTATATTCTATGATATATATTTTTTGTCTTGTCTGTTGTCTTTGTTCCTCTTTCTGCAGGGCAAGGCAGTGATGCTGCAGATTTGCAAGTGGACAGTATGATGTGACCTGTGGATCAGAGTGATTTATCACTCAGCATACTCGCATACTTCCACAGGGAGAGGCTGGTTAATCTTTAGCCTGTCTTCACACAACGTCACTAGAGGAATTGTGAAGTGAGTGCATTGTCTGTGTGGTCTGTGAATTTAGAGCAACCAAATCAAGAACATCACTTGTACAATCTGCAGAATTTTTTGTTGATGTGACTGATGTATTATTAGAAAACAAAATGTCTACATAATGGAGTGGAACCAGTCTATTTCAGATCAAATTAACTGCAAACATATCATACAATTTAAACAACAAGTAAGATATTATTTGTCACATTGGCATTAGTGTAATCATTACTCATATGGTCAATGTAGTGTATAACTTAATGTAGCCACACACAACCTCACCTCTACACTGTAAAGAATATTGTTAGTTTAACTTAAAAAAGTAAGTACTCTTCAGCACAATGGTAAACATGTGACCATTTTTCTGTTGTGATTGGTCTACTCTGCTGATTGGTCAGATGGCCCAACCTGTCGTGTGTTTGGTCTACTCTGCTCTGATTGGTCAGATAGCCCAGTCTGTTGTAATTGGTCTAATCTGCACTGATTGGTCAGATGGCCCAGTCTGTTGTGATTGGTCTGCTCTGCTCTGATTGGTCAGATGGCCCAATCTGTCGTGTGTTTGGTCTACTCTGCTCTGATTGGTCAGATAGCCCAGTCTGTTGTAATTGGTCTAATCTGCACTGATTGGTCAGATGGCCCAGTCTGTTGTAATTGGTCTAATCTGCATTGATTGGTCAAATGGCCCAGTCTGTTGTGATTGGTCTACTCTGCTCAGATTGGTCAGATGGCCCAGTCTAATGTGATTTGTGTACTCTGCTCTGATTGGTCAGATGGCCCAGTCTAATGTGATTGGTCTACTCTGCTCTGATTGGTCAGATAGCCCAGTCTGTTGTAATTGGTCTAATCTGCACTGATTGGTCAGATAGCCCAGTCTGTTGTGATTGGTCTACTCTGCTCACGTTGGTCAGATGGCCCAGTCTGTTGTGATTGGTCTACTCTGCTCACATTGGTCAGATGGCCCAGTCTGTTGTGATTGGTCTACTCTGCTCACATTGGTCAGATGGCCCAGTCTGTTGTGATTGGTCGAC
Organism: Paracanthobrama guichenoti; assembly: GCA_018749465.1. Lineage (NCBI taxonomy): Eukaryota > Metazoa > Chordata > Actinopteri > Cypriniformes > Gobionidae > Paracanthobrama > Paracanthobrama guichenoti. Next base: position 34,741,702 of record CM031960.1, read on the forward strand.
TCTGCTTTGGTCAGATGCGCATTGTTGTGATTGGTCGACCTCTTACTGCGCATTGGTCGACCTCTTCCCAAACGCCATATCTGAATATCAGCTCTGGAGGCTTTCTCAGCACTGGATGCGCAGTGATATGAACAATGGTGTTGGTTTTATTGTATTCACAGTACAGAAAACAGGTTGTTCTCGACATGTCAACAACACAAACCAAACTCTTCTCAGCTACAACTGCAGTGTTTGAGGGCGAGTGAAAGTCAGCCAATGAAGACCATATGCTGGCGTTATGCAAACGTTTACAATTTTTACGTATTACGTGTTACTGATGGACTAATTTCAGCAGTTCAGAACTGATTCTTTCTTTTAGGCAACAATAACACGTGCACTTTGATCTTTAAAACTTTGCAGACCTTTAACATTCACAAACACCTGTATTACACACTGCATGAAAGGTAATATTCGGGGAAAAAAGCATAATGATTAAATTAAATCAATTAATTCTAATTTTTGTTACTGTAATAGGTCCCATGAATTTCTTTTTAGAGTGCACGCATGTGCCCTTCAGGAGTACAATCAAAATCTCTAAGCAGTTTCCTATACGCATATCCTTACTGTTTTTCAGTTATCTCATGGAAAAAATATTCAGTCATGTGGCTGAGACTGTGTGACTTCAGTCCGGCTGGGTCAGTGGACTGTTGAATAAAATATGATTGTTGCGAGCCACAATGCTGCAAAATCGAACATCTCTCTGGCTGAAAACAAAGACTTCAATGTCTACAAATGGCTCGTCATGAAGGAAGCCACTGTATAGTTCAATCCAGTGAGGGGCGTTGGTAGATTCCAGGCTGCATATTGCTAGGAGAACTGGATGTTTGTCCAGTCCCAAACGCTAAGACACATGAATATTGATAGGAACATGGTGTTGGGCTTGTGTGGGAGCAGAGCTGAGAGGACTCTTTGACGCTGATCAACTCAATGTTCTGGTTTCACTGAGACTGGAATTTGTTTATGGGGACAGTTGATGGGCAATTGATACAATCCACCCGCTAACCATCCATCCATCCTGGAGATACTTGCAACAGACAGGAACTTTTGCAACAAGATCAGATTTGACCAAGCCAGCTCTATCTATCTATCTATCTATCTATCTATCTATCTATCTATCTATCTATCTATCTATCTATCTATCTATCTATCTATCTATCTATCTATCTATCTATCTATCTATCTATCTATCTATCTATCTATCTATCTATCTATCTATCTATCTAATGTCTGTCTCTCGATCTGTCTGGTTCAATCTTACTTGTGCCAAAAAGAGTTATTTGTCAAGTACCATTTTCTTTTTAAATTCTTTTGATTTTAGGGGGAATGTGACCTGGACAGTTCTTCAAGAGCTCCAAACATTCCAGAAGACATTCCATTCCTGTGATACGTCAGACATGACCAGACCAATAAACCTGACAAAAAGTGCATCCCCTGGTCAAGCCATTGCATTTAACATGCAATGGCTTATCACACCTCATGTGTTCCCATAAAGCCCAGGTGATAAACCACCCTACATACAGTGCTCAGATGGGCAGTTTAAAGGAAGGAAAGGTTACTCTGGATGCTTGATAAGAAAACCAGATCAACAGCCAGGTACAGTGAGCTTGCCAACAGGTTCTACAGCATAATTTAACCCTGAGCTATAGGGCTGTGTTTAATCAGAGGCGAGAGAAAATGCTTTAGCTTGCAACACAGGTTTACACAACATCACCGCACACAAGGATAGGACGCAGAAGTGGCAGAACCAGCTCTGGTGACACGCGTGTGTTATATGTTGTTGGAAGCGACACTTTTACAAAGAACTTGTTTTCTTTTTATAGATTTTTAATATAATATATTTGGCATGGGCTTAGGCTAACATTGGAAACGTTTCATTGTTCGTTCTTCTGAACAGGTAAGTAAACTTTCCTAAACTTTCCCAACCGCCTTCTTATACAGTTAGTACTATACCATATATATTTCTGTAGTATTTAAAATTAGGAAAACCTTTTATTTATGCCTTTTAAAAGATTTTTGGGCCTGTTCATTACAAAATATGAAGCTTATAGTTAGTTGACTCATATGGAAGATTTACATTGTGGATGTTTGACTGGCATATACTCTTTGAATCAGAGTGGTTAGTTGTGTATTGGAATGCAAAAGTGCTCTGTGGCCGGGAGGGACAGTAAAAGGGCTAATGACTTGGGAAAAAGGAGTGAATGAGACCCCCTGAAGAGTGTGAAAGCTAGCATTGAGAGGCAAATTCTGTCTTCAATCCGTTGGCCTGGAATCTGTGACAATGCATTATGAGAAGATGACCAAGGAAGAGCCTTAGAGAGGGACTTTCTAAATAGATCCCATCCCTCCCCCTGTCTAACCGGTTTCTTTACACTTACATACTAATAATACAGACAGTCTAATCTGACTCTTCCTTTGATGCTGAGGACTAAAGTCTGGTTAAGATATTGTTGATGAGCTTTTGTAAAAACTCAATACTGCCTAATCTCTTACTCTGAATGTTTTAACAAAAATCACGTTCTCATGACATGTTTTATGTCTTTTGTCAATTGCATGCTCAATAACCTCATATGTTCTCAAATTGTTGTTACTGAATTCTTGTTTGTGCTGGATTCAGCTCTATTTGCATTATTCCAATCAGAGTTTCATGAGTTGACCCTCATAACTTCCATTTAAATGTTTTTATGGGGAAGTCATGGACAATGATTTACATTGGCGGGTGAAGTATGACATGCAAATGCATACAATCAAGAACGGCTTGAACCATGTTGGTATACTAAGCAGAGATCGCTATATGCAGTGATGAATTAAATATGATATTTGCATATAATAAGTTACAGCTTTCTCAAACCTTATTAGCCACAGTCTGTTAACTTTTCCAAGTAACTTAAATCCTGGATAAATTCCTCGAACTTGAAACCCTTTGGTAGATTTCAGTGTTTTGAGAGAAGTTTTCTAAGAACTGAATGTCATTTAAAAACACACCATGATGTGAGAGCTTTGTTGGTTTCATGGTTATCAGAATTCTTTCTGTTCAAAGTTTTAACAAGGTCTTGATAAGCACCAACATTTATTCCAGTGATACATAAGACGACTCATACAGAATTTCATTTGACCTCTTAAGGTTGATACTTGCGGACTATATGATTTTTTTTAATCATTCATTTCCAAGGGTTCCAGGCCAGGCCATTAATCATAATAAACAAATATCAGATCTCATTCAAACATTTTTGTAACAGTTGTGCTTATTCCTTGTGAAAAATAAATACAGCATACTTTTAAAATAGAGTGGGCTACTTATTAAGGAAATACTATACTTTTAAAAGAATATATGCCACAGTAAAAATATTTGAAAGTGTCCTTGTTACACGTTAGATGAATTTATAGTAATAACAGTAAATTGTGCATATTTACATGCAACTAATCCCAAACAAACCCTATTTCTAAACCTAACCCTATAGTAAGTATATGTTGTTAACACGTACACAACAACGTGTGTATGCTTTAATGCCTTAAAAGTGTAACCGAATATACTATTGCGAATTGAATGTAATGTTTTTGGACTCTTATTTGCTTGCAATTAAATGAAAATGTAATGTACTTTAAATTTACAGGCTTATTAAATGCATTTAGTTGAACTTGAGTGCTGTTTTGATGATTGATTTTGTCTTTAATGTATATTTCTTTTAAAACTTCTATAATTACACTTTGTAATGAAGTTGAAGAACATTTAAAAGATTAAGTGAAATATCGGACAACACACTCCAGTTCAAATTATAAAAAGTAGCCTACCCTACATGTTCTTTAGTATGTTAGTCAACACATTAAAATAGGCGTACTTCTTTAAAGCATAACACTAAGTGCACATTCAATAAAATTAAGCACACTTTTTCCACAAAGGTTATACCACAGTTTTACAGTAGGAACGCCAAATGGAGTCTGTGGTATTTTGACGGGAACTATGGTTTCTATTGACATTTTTTGTAGACCTTAAATCTTGACATCTCTAAACATCTTTATGAGTGCATTAGTGGCGCTTGTTTATAATTTGCAAGTTTCGGGGACTGCTGTAGTGTAAATGAAATCATTATAATGCTAATGTCTGTCGACTGACTGCCCTCATGACGTCACGAGGAGGGTGTGAGTGAGAGCGCGCGGGCTGCTGGCGCTGGCTTGTGTTGTGTACAGTACAGATGAGTTCAGAGCGCGCGAGTGTGAACATTATTTACAGCGCGAGACCAAAAGGAGATCCAGCTTCAACCTGCACTACACACTTCACATGCACAGACCTCCAGGTAGGTTTCTGCCTGTACAACTGGCTGTTTTGACTTCACTAAGTTATATTGTGGTTTGTGCATTTGCAATTTGAATACTGTAAATCGTTTTTTTTTTTTTGTTTTTAAATCAAACGTATTTAAAATGTAAGTTAATATTAAAATAGCATGCATATAATTGCATTTTATTTCTGAAATTGTATGCTCTTATCTTTTGTAGGCTATAATGGTTAAACTGATTTTCACACTATTCAATTTACATGCTAAAGTGCATTTAGGCAGTTTAAATATCCTATTCATTTAAGTAGATTTGGCTGGCAAATGTTTTCATTACATTTTTTGCATTTACAGTAGCCGGAGGGTAAAACCGTTTGTCTTGTCTGTGCTTGACAAACTGGTAGAGCTCCTATAGTACACTTAAGACAAATTAGTAGAGTTTGTGTTTGTGCCCAGTGTTTGTGTCATAATAATAGCCTAGTGTAGATGTGCAATCATTAGGTGTTCTCCTCTGGGATTATTGGGAGTGTTGGGCAAACACAGGAGAGGAGTGAAATCCCATCAGATGCCTTCTGTCCATCCATGGGGACAAACACCATGGTGACTCTTCTACTGTCCCCTAATGGATAGATCTGGGATTCTAATTTGAAGCGTTATGATACCGCAATACTGCAATTATTCATGCACACAGTGGTCATTGTGGACATACCATGGTAATTCTCTGCTGTTCTAATGGAGTTATGACATTGTGTTATTAAACAACTTTTTAACTTTAGCCTTTCCATACAAATTATGTATCACAACAGCGTTTTTTGTAAGTGAAATCTATAAGGAATAAATCATTTCAAATGGTTAAATTAACATTAAAACATTAAAAACATCGGCATGCAAATGAACTAAAGCCTACATGACGTGAACATGACAAGGAAGATAACTTATCAACTAGTTTATCAGATGGAGCGATTACTGATGCATCTGACGCACTTAGTCAAATCTAACTGAATTATTAGTTTCTGACTTTATAAATATGGCTCGTCCAGGTTTGTCAAGTCAAATCACCTTTATTTATATAGCGCTTTTAACAAGTCCAATTGTTTCAAAGCAACTTCACATTGTTAACAGGAAAATAATGCAACAGAATTTGTACAGCCGTTCTGGTGAAACGGTGATGTTATCCAGCTAATTTCAAGTATCATATAGAGTCAATGCGGGCAGATCGGTAATATAGATGAAATTTAGGTGTCCCCAACTGAGCAAGCCAAAAGCCAGAGGCAACGGTGGCAAGGAACCAAAACTCCTTCAGGGCCAGAATGGAGAAAAAAACCTTGGGAGAAACCAGGCTCAGTCAGGGTGCCAGTTCTCCTCTGGTCGACGAACAAACAGTGTATGATTATAATTCTGGCAACATTGCAGGTCTTAATTCATATTAGGTAAATAGATATTCGTAAGATTATTTCAAAGATTGGAGTCTGTACGTTTGAAAACAGTGTGAAAAAGAAATACGCTTGAATATGCATCTGTAGTACAGCCTACTTCAAATTTTAACTATCTGTAGATCATAATATCAATGAAATAAAAGGCCACTTAAGTGTATTTAAAGAGAGTCCACTTTCATATATTTTTATTAACACACTTAAGAACACTTTAAAATAAGTGCACTTTGTAATAGTCAAATTAAAAGTTTTACATTAAAACACATTTTAAATATCATCTTTTGTAATGCTTTCAAAAAGTACACTTATTTTGATTGACTAACATACTAAAGCACATGTAAAGTGTTTATCATTTTAACATGGTGTGTTCAATATTACATTTAACTTAAATTTTACATTAAAGTATATTTTAGTTTACCATAAATGCTTGTCAGCACATTTTGCAGTACACTTTCATTATTATGAAATTATAAAGATGTACTTAAGTCCTGCTTAAGTGGGTCAAAAAGCACTCTTAAGTGAAGTTAATTTAATATATATTTAAACGTATAATACATTTTCATATACTACGTATATCTGCCATCATATTGATATCGGACAATGTTATCAGTATCGGCCCGATAGGAATATTTGGCTGATGTTTTAAAGCTGATAAATAATGGATTATTTCCTTCAGATGCGCACTGTTTGCCATGATGGTTTTACATTTCTTGATATATGATTGGAGTCACTTCAAAAAGGAAAATACAGTTTGTTGTTTTTGTTTGTTTTTTGTAATCACGCTCATGTAAAAATATGAGAATATCAAATATAAAGAATGTTTTTTATTTTTTCAAAAATATGCTAAAGTATTCTTCTTTTTCACAAGGGCAAACAATGACTATATTCACACAACTAGTTGCTGCATCCCAGACTCCCGGGAAGTCTCTTGAACTGCTGCATCTAGAGAGAATCTTTTATATTGCAGCCAGCTGTTTTTCACTTGAGCCTTCATTGAAGACTAGGCGTGTGTCTGTTTTCTGTGTGTGTGTGTGTGTGTGTGTGTGTGTGTGTGTGTGTGTGAGAGAGAGGGGAATCTCTATGTAATCACAACAGTCATCCTGGAGGTTTCAAGCCACCCCTAGTAAATATCCTGATCCCTAATGGGTAATTTAGACCTTCATCATTACCTAAGGGCTGCACATAAAATTCTGCAGGAAATGCTTCTTGCGAGAAATGATCAACCTCCCCTGGTGTCATTTATAAGGCTAGTAAGGTATTGATCTTGGCAGTAGATGCTTTTTGTGTTGGAAGAAGGATCTGTAAAAGCTTTCACTTTAGTCCAGGATAACGCCTGTGAGAGAAAAATATGGGAAACTCAATGATCTGCAAACCTCACGTTGATTAAAATGATAAAGTGCTGAAATTAAATATGGGTAAACTGAAACCTCTTGGTCCAGTTTCTAAAGTCTGAAGAAGCTTCCTTTTGTAGACTTGTCAAGTCACCTTTATTTGTTGTAATAAAATAACCAGTTGTTTTAAAGCAGCTTCACAGTGTGAACAGGAAAATAATGCAACAGAATTTGATTCGGCTGTACAGCCGTTCTGGTGAAACGGTGATGTTATCCAGCTAATTTCAGTTATCATATAGTGTCAATGCGGGCAGATCGGTAATATAGATGAGATTTAGGCGTCCCCAACTGAGCAAGCACAAAAGCCAGAGGCAACGGTGGCAAGGAACCAAAACTCCTTCAGGGTCAGAATGGAGAAAAAAACCTTGGGAGAAACCAGGCTCAGTCGGGGTGCCAGTTCTCCTCTGGCGGACATTGTGGGGCTGTTTTTAAGGACGACCAAGGACGATAACTGTAATAGTAATGATAACTATAAAGTTTAATAATGATCCTAATTTGATGAGAATAGGTAAGTCCACGCCACAAATATAATAATGACAGAGGAACAGTATCATTGGAATCACTTTCAGAACATTGTTTTTCCGGGTAATGAATGATAAAAACATTGACAGCCAATCAGAATCCATTCTGCTTTAAAGCGCTCAAGCATTTAAAGATGCAGATAACAGCTGCAGCACGTGCTTGTAATAAACAGAACGTCATCGTCCGTTGGTGTTGAGGCTAATAAAGTTATCGTTCTTGGTGTAAAACCTATTAAATGTTCCAAAATGTGTGTCCTTTCAGTCAAAAGCTAGACTTATTTAATGTTTGGGAAATCAGAAACCCAGGAATGGAGGTTAAGATCATTATTCTGGAATATCTCTGGCGTTTCTCATCCACTCCATCTCTCGACAGACACGGGGATGGCTGGGAAGCCATTCCGAGCCACGTACATCTGGACCAACATCATCAACAACCTTCAGACGCAGGTGGAGGTGAAGAGGAGACGCCACAATCTGAAAATCTACCATGACTGCTTTCTGGGGTCCGAGGCCGTGGACGTGGTTCTGGCTCACATCATCCAGAGCAAAGTCTGTGGGGATGCCGAAGTGCCTCGTTCCAAAGCGGTTCGCCTCTGCCAGGCACTCATGGAGGCTAGGGTCTTTGAGGCGGTGGACACTAAAGTGTTTGGGAAAGAAAAGAGGCAAGCGAAGTTTGAGGACAGCGGCTGTAGTCTGTACAGGTTTCTAAACAGGCCGACTCCCAGCACATCAAGCTCAGAGACCATTGAGAGCAAATACAACTCTCTCAGCATACAGAGGAACACGTACAGCCCACCCTACAAAAGGTAGGCATCTCACAACTACTTCTGCATATAGTCAGATATGTCCCGAATTAAGAAACGTGTAGACTTCTGTGCTTCTGTTCGGAAAATTCTGTATTCCTTTACTCACCTTCATGTTGTTCCAAACTTGTGTGACTTTCTTTTTTCAGTGTAATATAAAATGGTCATTTAAAGCCAATGTTACCAACATTATTCAAAATATCAACACTGTTCAATGCATATGTTTAATATATACAGTACCGGTCAAAACTGTGGAAACAATTTTTTATGTTTTGAAAGAAGTCTCTTATGCTCATCAAACCTGCATTTATTTGATCAAAAATACAGAAAATAAACCCTGTAATATTGGGAAATATTATTACAATTTGAAGTAATTATTTTCTATTTTAATATACTTTAAAATATAATTTATTCCTGTGATGCAAAGCTGAATTTTCAGCATCATTGCTCCAGTCTTCAGCGTGTAATATGCTGATTTATTATCAATGTTAGAAACAGTTGTGCTGCTTAATAATTTTGGAACCTGTGATATTTTTTCAGCGTTCGTTGATGAATAAAAAGTTAAAAAGAACAGCATTTGTTCAAAAACATTTTTTTAACAATATAAATCTTTACTATCACTTTTATCAATTTAACACTTGCTAAATAAAAGTATTCATTTCTTTCAAAAAAGAAAGAAATATTTGTTACATAATATTTCCATTTTAAATAAACTTTAAACTTCAAAGAATCCTGAAAAAGTATCAGCTAAGTTAAGCAGCAAAATGTTTCCAACAGTGATAATAAATCCTCATATTAGAATGATTTCTGAAGGATCATGTGACGCTGAAGACTGGAGCGATAATTCTGAAAATTCAGCTTTGAATCGCAGATATAAATTAAAATTTAAAGTGTATTAAAGAAGAAAAACATTATTTTAAATTGTAATTATATTTCACAATATTACTATATTTTTATCAAATAAATGCACATAAGAGACTTCTTTCAATAATATTAAAAACATAAACAATTGTAATGTTTCCACTGTATATATATATATATATATATATATATATATATTCTTTTTTTCTGTCATACTGAAGAAAGAAAATCTGAATTATGACTGTTTACTTTTGTAAACAAAGCCTTAAAGAATAAGTTTGACGCAATATCTGAAAATATATAGATAATGGAATGTATGGAAAACAGCAGAAAAATACATTATATTTCCACTTACAGTACTAAGATAGAAGTGTTTTAGCACCTTGCAAAACTAGTTAATCATTTACTTGTCATTAGTTTCTTTTTCACAGGAAAGAGGTCTTACTGAATTCTGGGTATTTCTCTGAATTGTTTTCTAGAAAGGCCCATGACATGTCAACATCACGCAGTGAATCATGGACTACAGCCCATACACAGGCTGTGTCTGAAATCACATACTCTCTTGAGTATGTACTTATTTTGAATAAGTACTTTGTGAGTGCTAAAAAAGTATTTTCTATATAGTATGAATGTGTGTAGTATGGAAGTATTCAGGATGTACTACATTCATCATGTTGTCATTATCATGTGACCTACCAATGTCAGTCGCTTCACCTCCATTCACAAATATTGTCCCGTGGCCTCATGGGATAGTAAAGTGTCCATCATATGCACACTTCAGAATCTCACCGGAAGGCATACGGGTAATTTTTGCCTACTCTTTTATGAGTACTGTGAATTCGGACACTTCTTTTGTCACATACTGTTTTTTGCCTACTATAAAGTAGGGAAGTATGCGATTTCGGATGCAGCCTTGGTGATTCTTACAAGAATGCATGAAACTTAAATTTCAGACTTATGATATTCATAATATTGCCTGATGTTTTCTTCAGGAAAGAGGATTCTGCGTATTCAAACAACTCGCCAGGCAAAACGGAGAAATCTCTGGAGGATGTCTTAGGAAATCTGAACATGAACACAACCATCACACCACAGATGATGAATCTGGGGTTATCGCAGGAGTGTAGGTTTTCATTAATGTCATGAAACACAGTTTGACATCTGAAATTTTTTTTGACAGTGTGACATTTTTAAGTTTGTGTAAACACCCCAAATCACTGTACTTACGTGTGTTGTGACTGTCTGTGTCAGTGATTGATGAGATATGGCGGCAGCAGACGGTACTAAGGCTCCTGCAGTTGATTGAACTGCCGCTTCTGGAGAGCCTGTTGGAGGGTGAAGAGAGCCCTCGCCCACCCCTCCACAGCATGGACAGCGACCCAGACCTGCTCTACACCAGCAGCTACCTGGACCGCGAGATCCTGAAGGCCTTCGGCGAGGCGCAGTATGACGATTATTCCCATCACTTTTTGTTTCTTTCTGTCCTTTTTTCTTCTGGGGTGTTTTAGTGTTGCAATAAATGACAAAATTGGAATTTACGTTTTATGAAGGAAATATGAGTTGTGTTTGCTGTATATAATTTTTCTTATCCACCCTCACCATAAATGTTGAAGTGATGAAGCAGACTATAACTCCGTGATGAATCAGACATGTTTAGTAGACTCAGGGCCCTATCATACACCCGGCGCATTGCGACGACAGCCGCGACGCAAGTGTTTTTTTGCTAGTTTCAGCTCGACGCAGTTATCATTTTCACATCCAACGCCACGTTGTTTAAATAGTAAATGCACTCGTGCCAATTTGTGCGGCCATGGGCATGCTGGTCTGAAAATGAGGTGTGTTCAGGCTCATTGTTGGAGCGTTGTTATTTTGAGGCAATTGAAAACGACTGCGCCAGTCAATGCAGCAGTATTTATTGTGTTATTTAAAAGGCGTGTTAGTAATAGGCAGGTGCACAATGCGTGTACACTCTACTTATTACACACACAGGGATGCGCAGAAGCACACAAACATTTTTAAATATAAAAAATTAAAGGATTCCTCTCTGGAGAAGCATTCAGTCTTTCCACTTGCACATTACACCATGTAAATAGCGAATTCGCCATGGTGCAAGTGCAACTGGCTTTTAAAGGGAATGGGAGATGAGACTCTGATTGGTTTATTGCACATTACTCCCAAAACACTGTAAGTGCACCTGCACCATGCGCTTCAGACCATGCGCTCAGATCCTTAAAATAGGGCCCTCAGAAAACTTGTGGCCCTCTAGCGGTTAAACAATAAAACTGCATGCTTCTTGCAGAAGAGCATTGTTTTGGTTGTGCTTCAATTCTGCTCCTCTGTGCGGAAGAAATGTGGTTCAAGGCACCGAAGGACAAATAAATAACAGTTTCTTTTATTTAGGTTTGCGTTTGATTCGTGGTCAATTTTCTCGTTCATCGTGACAACAAACTTTCAGCTTCACGCTAACCGGGTCGGGTCAACGATCAGTCAACGATTATGCTAAGTACATATGAACTATATTAAATATGTATAGCTTACTATATAGTGCATAAACAAATTAAACATACTTTTTTCACTTGATAAACTGTTAAGTAATTACTAATAATAATTGCAGTAAGTGACATCATTACATTATTTTTATAACTAAATTATTTAAACATTTAACACTTACTTTAAATTATTTAAGGTTATCACATTAAAGATGATTGTGTATATACATGTAGAGTAAGTGCAAATACGTGTATAAATAAGCTCCTTTTTATGTGAAATGTGCGAATGGCGTATATGCGATTTCCCGTGAAACCCATCCTGTCAGCTCTAAAAATATAGATCATTACTGCAGGTTAATCAAAATTAATTTGGATAAAGATTTGCACTCTCTCAATAACATTTTGGGGGGTTTTTTTATCAAAAAAAGTTACATTGTGTAGTTATATATTGTAGAAATCCCACTTTTTCATCTAACACACTTTCTGAAGAATGAAACCTCTTTATATAGATCTTATAAAATGATATGCTTAATAATACTATATCTTTTCATTTATTCTGTCTTTGCCTTTTAAGTGTTGTGTATGTTATAGGCTGGCTGGCCTTTTAATTGGATTTGTGTACGACTGTATCTGATCTCTCCATCATTTTCTTTCCTTCCTTATCTCTTTAACAGAGCAGATAGCTGGTTGTCAGCAGCTGTGGACTGTCTGGAGTTTCTTCCGGATCAGTTGGTGGTGGATGTGAGCCGAGGGCTGGCCAAGTGTGCCGAGGAGACGTCCCAGTACAAGCAGCTCCTCTACGGAGTCCTTGTTCAGCACTACGGCCAGTCTGAATACCCACCGCTGCTCACCAACCACGTCTTTGACATCCACTCAGGCGTCTCCGAGCTGCTTGGTAAGACATCCGTCCAGTATATGTTAGCTTGACTTGACTTTTATTGACTTAAATTTGGCAAATTAGTGGCACTTGTGAAAAACAAGTACACTTTAGCACACTTAAGAGTAATTATTAAGCAAATAATATACTTAAGTTTGAACTGAATGTAATATTTTCGAACACTTAATTGCATGTTAATTGCAATGAAATTAAAATGTATTACAATTTAAATTTTATTAAATGCAGTTAGTTGAACTAAAAAGAGACAGTTCACCCAAAAATGAAAATTCTGTCATCATTCACTCGCCCTCATGTCGTTCCAAACCCGTTAGACTTTCATTCATCTTCGGAACACAAATTAAGATTTTTTTGACATCTACCACTTTGACGCTTCAAAAAGTTCATAAAGAGATCGTAAAACTAATCCGTATGAATTGAGCGGTTTAGTCAAAACTTTCTGAAGACACTCGATCGCTTTATATGATGAACAGATTGAATTTAGGCTTTTATTCACATAAAACATTCATCAACGAACACATCAGCTGTGGTAAACGGAAGCTCAAGCATGTTCACTTGACATCCGAGAACCAATGAGGTTCATTCTCGTGTTACGCAGCATGTTTGAGCTTCAGCGAGAACCAATGAGGGTCATTCTCGTGTTACGCATCACGTTTGAGCTTCAGCGAGAACCAATGAGGTTAATTCTCGTGTTACGCAGCACGTTTGAGCTTCAGCGAGAACCAATGAGGTTCATTCTCGTGTTACGCAGCACGTTTGAGCTTCAGCGAGAACCAATGAGGGTCATTCTCGTGTTACGCAGCACGTTTGAGCTTCAGCGAGAACCAGGGTCAGGTTCATTCTCGCTGTTAGCTTCAGCGAGAACCAACGAGGTTCATTCGCACGCGCGTTTGAGCTTCAGCGAGCTTGAGCTTCAGCCCAATGAGGTTCTCGTTTACTCAGCACGCTTGAGCTTCAGCGCCAATGAGGTTCATTCTCATGTTACGCAGCACGCTTGAGCTTCAGCGAGAACCAATGAGGTTCATTCTCGTGCAGCACGCTTGAGCTTCAGCGATCACGTTTGAGCTTCAGCGAGAACCAATGAGGTTCATTCTCGTGTTACGCAGCACGTTTGAGCTTCAGCGAGAACCAATGAGGTTCATTCTCGTCATGTTTGAGCTTCCTCAAGAGGTTTTCCTTTCGGATTTCATCAAAGATTTGTGTTCTGAAGATGAATGAAGGTCTTACAGGTTTGAACAAATGAAAGAATTTTTATTTTTGGGTGAACTAACCCTTTAAGAGATTTTTTTACCCACTTAAGTAGGATTTTATATTTCATTTCATAATTACTTTAATTGTCTTTGAAATATAGTTAAAGTGTACTGACAAGCATTTATGGTAGACTAAAATATACTTTAATGTAGTTTCTATTGAAACATTTGTCATGTATTTAAATATATTTGTAATTACACATTTGTGATGATGAAGGTGCAATTTAAAAGTAATACTGAACAACACATTACAGTAATTTTTTTGTTATTGAAAAGTATACTTTAAACCATGACAACAGATTATCAAAACATATTGATTTAAAATGTACTTTAAAGTAAAACTTTTAATTTTACATTATTACAAGTACATTTTATTAATAGTATCTTAAATTATGACTTTTTTAAATATATACTTGTAAGATTTGAAGTGCACCACAAGTGCGGATTCAATACAATTGAGCACAGTTCTCTTTCAACTGGAAGGATGTTAGAAGCTGTTATGCTTCATTTTATTGTTACACTGCTATATTACATTTTTGTGTATGTGTGCAGTGAACGGGAAGCAGGATCAGGCGCTGGAGTCTCTTCAGCTGTGTCTGAAGCTGCAGGATTCACGCAGTAGAGAGGAGCTCCGCAGGTTACTGCGCTTTATGGCCCTCGCCGCCGGCCCTCAGGAGATCAAACTACACAAAGAGGTACGAATAATCAGGAGAGGACTAGTGGAGACTGAGAAAGTGTTAGTGTTAGTGGTGGGCGATATACTGATTAACTGGTAGAAATTTTAGACTCATCTTTATCGCGGTTACACTCACGTGACGTTGCTGTGCTGCGCGGTCATAAAAGCTTATCGTTTATTTGCGTTTTTAAACATTGCGGTTGCCATTGAAGTGCAGTAAGCTGTGAAAAAAGTTCTTTTTGCCGCATTTTTTGAGTTTGAACGTTTAAATACACACACTTATGTGTCAAAATTCCCATCTTTGCAAGTATCCTCGTAAACACATTTTTGTCTTAAGTGAACCTAAACAGAAAGAAAACACGTGTAACAGTATATTGGATCCACGCATTTGATCTTGAAGTGACGGCTGCCTAATATTCCTGCTGTCGTCTGTGTGTATCAAACAACAAAAGAGAGAAAATCTCTCACTGCTCTTGACTGAATCACTTCTGTGTTTCTTATTTCTAGTGCTTGAAGTTTTTCAGGTAGGCCTATTTCATTTGTCTTTATTCTATTGTAGTTTTTCTTATTTTATCACTGACTATTTACTTGTCTTGTAAGCTTGATTTTTTTTTAAATTTATTTAGACTAGTAGTTTTTTTTGTGATATTGAAATTGGTGCCAAGAATTATGGAATTTCAGCAGTATCAAAAATTATGTTCTCATAACCTTATTTAAAGAAAAAATAACTATATCACGCTATTGTGAAATAAAATGTCATGTGATTCTGGTCATATCGCCCACCCCTAGGCTGTGTGTTTTTATGCTGATGTAACTCAATTATGTTATAAAACCGATAATAAAGGATATGAAGTGCAGGTGTATGATTATGGTTGATGAGCATGCAAATTTAATTTCTGAATGATATAGATTCTGGGGACCCACTGTCCTGCAAAGTTTATTTCCAACCTGCTTCAGCACAATGGCCTGTGTATCTTCAACAAGTGATCCTGAAGAGCTTGATTAGCTTCATCTGTCTTTGATTAGTGTTGGAGTGTTGTCCTCTGCAGGACAGTGGGTCCCCAGGAGCGGGGTTGAAGACCTCTGATATAGATGATCATCATTGTTGCAAAATGTGTTTGGAGATGTGGTAATAGAAAGAAACAAATTGCAAAATGTGGAATTGATGTTGATCAAGCATGCAGCAGTGCACAGTATACCCCAATTTATACTTCTGCGTCGAGTGTACGACCGTAGCTACGTCATAGGCTGTGTGTTGCACGCGTAGCCTACGACATACCCTGACGTGCACCTCTCCAAAAATGTAACAACGCGTCAATTCTACGCGGACTGTAAGTGCTGTGTTTGGTCTGCCAGAACCCCTCCCTCGGGGGTACACATGCTCCCTCTGCATGTGTAACTGCACATCGACATGGACAACGATGTAGAAGTATAAATGAAAATCAGCGGGTAACCCACGGCACAGGTCCGACGCAGAAGTATGAATCAACCTTATGGCAGTGTTGACATCACACAAAAGTGTCATTGTTTAAAAACATGGAAACTAAACTAATTTGCAGTTGTCCTTCTTAGTAGAAAAGACCTACATGAATACCATTCCTACATCCACACAGACAATTGACAAGCTGTTTGTTTGTTTTGTTCTGTAGATAGAGAACAGAATGGCAGTAAAGAGGGCGTTCTCCAATGCCATTGTGTATGGAACTAAACTAGCCAAGGGGAAGGTTGATCTTCTGGTTCTTTTCATGATGGACAACCACCACGACCTCTTCAAGGTGAGGCGACAGCTCAGACTGACCTCTAAAACCCAAATACACACTATTTCCACTGTGTGTGAGACAAATGCAACCAGTCATATACACTCACCTAAAGGATTATTAGGAACACCTGTTCAATTTCTCATTAATGCAATTATCTAATCAACCAATCACATGGCAGTTGCTTCAATGCATTTAGGGGTGTGGTCCTGGTCAAGACAATCTCCTGAACTCCAAACTGAATGTCAGAAAGGGAAAGAAAAGTGATTTAAGCAATTTTGAGCGTGGCATGGTTGTTGGTGCCTGACAGGCCGGTCTGAGTATTTCACAATCTGCTCAGTTACTGGGATTTTCACGCACGACCATTTCTAGGGTTTACAAAGAATGGTGTGAAAAGGGAAAAACATCCAGTATGCGGCAGTCCTGTGGGCGAAAATGCCTTGTTGATGCTAGAGGTCAGAGGAGAATGGGCCGACTGATTCAAGCTGATAGAAGAGCAACTTTGACTGAAATAACCACTCGTTACAACCGAGGTATGCAGCAAAGCATTTGTGAAGCCACAACACACACAACCTTGAAGCGGATGGGCTACAACAGCAGAAGACCCCACCGGGTACCACTCATCTCCACTACAAATAGGAAAAAGAGGCTACAATTTGCACAAGCTCACCAAAATTGGACAGTTGAAGACTGGAAAAATGTTGCCTGGTCTGATGAGTCTCGATTTCTGTTGAGACATTCAGATGGTAGAGTCAGAATTTGGCGTAAACAGAATGAGAACATGGATCCATCATGCCTTGTTACCACTGTGCAGGCTGGTGGTGGTGGTGTAATGGTGTGGGGGATGTTTTCTTGGCACACTTTAGGCCCCTTAGTGCCAATTGGGCATCGCTTAAATGCCACGGCCTACCTGAGCATTGTTTCTGACCATGTCCATCCCTTTATGACCACCATGTACCCATTCTCTGATGGCTACTTCCAGCAGGATAATGCACCATGTCACAAAGCTCGAATCATTTCAAATTGGTTTCTTGAACATGACAATGAGTTCACTGTACTAAAATGGCCCCCACAGTCACCAGATCTCAACCCAATAGAGTATCTTTTGGATGTGGTGGAACGGGAGCTTCGTGCCCTGGATGTGCATCCCACAAATCTCCATCAACTGCAAGATGCTATCCTATCAATATGGGCCAACATTTCTAAAGAATGCTTTCAGCACCTTGTTGAATCAATGCCATGTAGAATTAAGGCAGTTCTGAAGGTGAAAGGGGGTCAAACACAGTATTAGTATGGTGTTCCTAATAATCCTTTAGGTGAGTGTATGGTATAATATACACTAGTTTGGTGTTAAAGTTTCTTGACACTGAAGACTGGAGTAATGATGCTGAAAATTCAGCAGGAATAAATTACATTTTAAAATATATTCAAATAGAAAACAGCTATTTTAAATTGCAAAAATATTTCACAATATTACTGTTTTACTGTAAATAAATGCAGCCTTGGTGAGCCGAAGAGATTTCTTTCAAATAACACAACGAAAATTTGCCGACCCCAAACTTTTGAACAAGTTTATGAATAACAATCATAATTGTCCTCATGTTTTTTGTCATTGTGATTCTGCGCCTGAAGTAAACTGACAGCATGGACCCTCAAAATGTTTGTAATAATAATTTGATTGCTCTTTTGCCCTAGATTCCCGTCACATTGCACAACCTTGTAAGTGATCAGCTGGCCAGTATCATCAAAGGAACAGATCCTGATCTCATCACAGGTGAAAAATGTATTTACATTAAGTTTTTCATGCTGGTAATCAAGGTAATAACTTTAACCAGAAATCTTAGTAGATGTTTGCCAGCTGTATTTGTAAGTTAAACACTGCCAATGCATGATCTTTTATTTGCAAAGAAAATAAATGTCAATCTTCCATCTTGTAGGAACAACATACTGTCGCCGTCTCATTGGAAAAGATTACATGGAAACAGTTCAGAAAACGACCAGAGAGGAGCTTTGGACATTACTAAAAACAATTCACGAGAACACTAAACTCTCTTTGAAAGAGAAGCGCCGTCTGCTCGGACAGTTCTACAGAGGCCATCCTGAAATATTTGTGCAATATTTTGGAAGCAGAATATCCAGTGTTTATATTTAATAGGATCTTAAATTATATTCCAAATATTGTATAATATGTAAAGAGTTGTAAATATGTACATATTATAGAAAAACTGAATACTACTTCTCTTATGTCTGTATTAATGAGAGAATTTGTCAATTAACACATTTTCTTTTTCTTCATCAAAATTATGACATTATTATGTCTTATTATTCTGAAACTGCCTGTCGACAGATCACAACTTAAACTTCCTATGAATCAGACAGACAAAGTATTATATCTATAGAATACAAAATAGGCTACAGAATGGAAGTTAAGAGTCCTATCTTTTTGTCAGCACTGTTAAGATATGAAAACGAAATCAGGCAACATCAAAGACAGCCTTTATCCTGAAGGTCCTCTTTTTGTATTTCACCTGCTCATCAAGGTCACAGGCTCTGGTGAGATTGTCCATTTCTAAAATAATAGCCATGATATGCCGACTCTCATACAAAATGTTTTTAAATTCTTTGGCATTTCCATTTAAAGTTGCCATGAAACAGATAGTCTGTACCTTAGCTGTGGTAGTCTTCTTCCCTATTGCAACATATGTCTGAGTGAAACGGCTTCTTGAACAAGAAAAAAGAAGGATGGGACTTGATTTTGTCCATGGGGAATTGATTGGACGGTTGTGGTTTGCTATTGGTCGATCTCGCGTGAGTGACAGGTTGCCCCGCCCTTACACCAGTAAACACGTCATCAGAGAAGAGATGTCGCTGTCAGAGGGAGGGGGAGATATTTCAATTAAAGATTACAAGGCACATGAAATAAAAGAAAATAATGCACAAATAAATCATTTATAATAATTCCAATTCACTACAATATTCCATAAATAAATATATTTTTGTTTCATGGTGACTTTAAAAGGTTAGTTCAGCCAAAAATGAAAATTCTGTCATAATTTACTCACCCTAATGTTGTTCCAAACCCATACGACTTTCATCTTCACAACTATCTGAAGAGACTCGATCGCTTTATATGATGAACAGATTGAATTTAGGCTTTTATTCACATTCATCAACACACACACATCAGCTGTGGTAAACGGAAGATCAAGCATGTTCACTTGACATCCGAGAACCAATGAGGTTCATTCTCGTGTTACGCAGCACGTTTGAGCTTCAGCGAGAACCAGTGAGGTTCACTCTCGTGTTACGCAGCACGTTTAAGCTTCAGCGAGAACCAATGAGGTTCACTCTCGTGTTACGCAGCACGTTTGAGCTTCAGCGAGAACCAGTGAGGTTCACTCTCGTGTTCGCGCATTTGAGCTTCAGCGAGAACCAGTGAGGTTCATTCTCGCGAGAACCAATGAGGTTCATTCGCATCGCGCTTTGAGCTTCAGCGAGAACCAATGAGGTTCATCACGCTTGAGCTTCGTTACGCAGCATTCGTGTTGAGCTTCAGCGAGAACCAATGAGGTTCATTCTCGTGTTACGCAGCACGTTTGAGCTTCAGCGAGAACCAGTGAGGTTCATTCATCACGTCTTCAGCGAAACCAATGAGGTTCACTCATGTTACGCAGCACGTTTAAGCTTCAGCGAGAACCAGTGAGGTTCACTCTGCGTGTTACGCATCACGCTTGAGCTTCAGCGAGAACCAATGAGGTTCATTCTCGTGTTACGCGCACGCTTGAGCTTCAGCGAGAACCAATGAGGTTCATTCTCGTGTTACGCAGCACGCTTTGAGCTTCAGCGAGAACCAATGAGGTTCATTCTCGTGTTACGCAGCTTCAGCGAGAACCAGTGAGGTTCATTCTCGTGTTCGCGCATCACGCTTGAGCTTTGAGCTTCAGCGAGAACCAATGAGGTTCACTCTCGTGTTACGCAGCACGTTTGAGCTTCAGCGAGAACCAGTGAGGTTCACTCTCGTGTTACGCATCACGTTTGAGCTTCAGCGAGAACCAATGAGGTTCATTCTCGTGTTACGCATCACGCTTGAGCTTCAGCGAGAACCAATGAGGTTCATTCTCGTGTTTCGCAGCAGCGCGCTGAGCTTCAGCGAGAACCAATGAGGTTCATTCTCGTGTTACGCATCACGTTTGAGCTTCAGCGAGAACCAGTGAGGTTCATTCTCGTGTTACGCATCACGTTTGAGCTTCAGCGAGAACCAGTGAGGTTCATTCTCGTGTTACGCACGCTTTGCACCAGCGAGAACCAATGAGGTTCATTCTGCGTGTTGAGCTTTCAGCAAGAACCAGTGAGGTTCATTCTCGTGTTACGCATCACGTTTGAGCTTCAGCGAGAACCAGTGAGGTCCACTCTCGTGTTACGCAGCACGTTTGAGCTTCAGCGAGAACCAGTGAGGTCCACTCTCGTGTTACGCAGCACGCTTGAGCTTCAGCGAGAACCAATGAACTTATACCGTAGACATCAATCACAAGCACAGTTGAGCTTCTGTTTATATTTGCTGATCAATGTTTATATGTGAATTAAAGCCTAAATTCAATCTGTTCATCATATAAAGTGATTCAGTTTTACGATCTCTTTATGAACTTTTTGAAGCGTCATAGTGGTAGTTGCGTAGCTGTCAATGGAGGGACAGAAAGCTCTCAGATTTCGCTCAGATCTTCATTTGTGTTCTGAAGATGAACGAAAGTCTTACAGGTTTGGAACGACATGAGGGTGTGAGGGACATGATTTTCATTTTTGGCTGAACTAAGGTCAGTCGCCCAACATGTCCAGTTACAGATGAATGTTTTATGTAGCAGATGCCGTTCAGAATGAGCACTAAGGAACAATAACTCTAAAATGTTCCCCAAAACTGAGTAAATGTGATTCTTCCTGCGTGTGATACTGTAACTCTGTCTAACATGCACCGGCTGCTCAATTAATGAACAAAGGACAATTACTGGTGCCATGACAGTTTTTAAACAACAGCATCAAACATCATGAGCTGCTAATGATTAATGATGATGGATTATAAGAGACAAAAACACACAAAAAAACATCTGCATGTGTTCAGAATATGAAGGCAGGAAATAGGTGGGTTGGTAATTATAGACAGATGATGAAGTCTGTATTGTGAGGGGAACATCCATGTGCATGTCAGTCTTGAGATTGTATTAGACTTTAAGGCACGATAACAACAGCTTTTGAGGTTAAGTTTTAAGTTATCTTATTTGAACATTTACTATTGACACAGCTTTATGTAGCGGAGGAGGGAATGAGACTGTGGGATGACAAAATAACCGTATAAAATGTATACAATACACAGTTGAGTACATAACTACTATTATAATTCAACAAACGAAATGGCTTAAAAATGACTCATTTTACACAAAATATACCTTTTAATTTTGAGGTTAAATCTCACCTGGAGATGTTTTTGTGAGATTCACGCAATGGTCCCTTATAATTGTCTTCAAACTAACTCTCTGTACAGTAGTGCACAAACAGCTGAACATCTATTGCACTATAGTGCATCCTAGTGGTTGCACAATAAATGCACAAGTTTATAAATGCACTGAAGTTTGTTTCAAAGCTCGCTGATATATTTGGCACACTGCTAAACCTGCCAGACAGCAAAGTAACACACATCACATACCATTTTTATCATTTTGTTTTATTGGAAGCAAGTTGTGTGTGATCATCAGTTCACTACAAAAGGAGTTTCAACTCTTCCATCACCAGCAACTACACATGGCAAGTTCAGAACTATGAGGCAAATCAGAATAAAAACTTTATACAGTATAAACCACCCAGTTTTAAAAAATAAAACTGTTAAAAAAGAAACTTTGAAAGCACTGAACCAAAACGAGATCAGCGATGACGGGTAAGAGATGGACTTGTGATCTCTAGCGATGAGTCTGAAAGCCCTCTGAAACACAAGTCAACACTGAGGGACACGCTTCGGTCTCGTCCACTGGCTGTAGGAGTGCAGGTACACATTAAACCAGGGAGGAAGCTGGAGTCTGTACGGCTTCAGTGAGCTGTGACACACGGGTGGCCTCGGGTTCAATTGTCCTTTGTGATGTTCAGGTGTGTGTGTTTGTGTTTTCGGGTCAGCTCATCGGATCCTCTTCTGCTGTCGCGCTCGATAGATGTCGTGGATGGGAGGGGCGATAGATCCTTTGTCTTCCTCCTCGTCTGAATCGGCGTTAGGCCTTTTCAAGGACTTGTTTGCAACAGCGTGGTTTTCCACGGGCCCGTTTCCTTCGCTGGTCATCTCTAACTGTTTCCCAGTGATCAACTCTACAGCAGCATCTACAGCTACAGAGAGAATGAGTTTGTGGAATCAGTGCATAATCATTATAGTTGACGATATCTCATAAAACTTCAAGAGCATGTATGTTTTGCATCATTTTAATGCCTATACACACACACACACACACCTCAGTGAAACAAAAAAATATCTATCAAAAATATTGAGAATTACATTATTTTACATTTATTTATCATATGTGGACAATTAAGCCCCACCATTCACATTACCATAATGCAAATATACAGAATATAAACGTGCCTGGGTGAATATCATAAAACCGCTCAAGAACATGCACGTGTAATATTTCACCCCAAAACATGTTTTGCATCATGACATTATTTTTCATTCCAAAAAATATATTATTTGTAGTTTTGTACAGTGAAATATCTTTTAATGTATACACTGCCGTTTAAAAAGTTTGGGGTTGGTAACATTTATGGTAGTATTTAAAAATGTTTTTATACCTCATACAGTTTAGGACAGCAGATGTAATGCATGGTCATAAAAAAATTAAAATAAATAAATAAATAAATAAACCACAGGTTTAATAGTGTGTGTATATATTTTAAGTTGTCATTGCTACAGCATAATTCTACAATTAAGTATTGAGTAATATTAATTAACATGTACTTACTATAGGGCTAGGGTTTGGTTTAGAGTTAGTTGCTTGTAAATATGCATAATTTACTGTTATTACTATAATATGTACATGTAACGTACAACAAGGACACTGTAAAATAAAGAGTTCCCAAAGACCAGCACTGTATCACTGTAATGAGTATGTTTTAAGAAACACCATTGAGCGGTGAGTGAGATGATGATCGTAATGATATTCTGTGATACTTACTCTCTGGCAATACACATCTTCTGAGAGAATCCATCAGCTCGTCTACCTGAACAAAGGGACCCTGAAAACAAAAACACACACACACACGATGACACTGTCCTGTACAATGGCAAGTCTTTGGTTAAGTATACGCTAACGGACAGTGCTGCTACTGTTTGGTCTAATTAAAGCAGTAAAGAGAAGACCGTGTTGAACTGACTGTAAAACAGCTGGGAGGAGGCAGCAGCTTCATGAGGATGACAGCAGTGGGAGGGACAGGAAACACTCCTCCAGGAACAGGATGTAGTCCGGGGGCTGTCAGGAGGACATCACCAAACTTAGCAATGCACAACAAGACCTCAGAGTACAATCGTATGCAACTGTACAATGCTTTATTGACATCAGATTGACTATTGACAGACTCAAAGTATGCAGCCGCAGGTTTAATTGTTAAATGTATGTGAGGTGTTGATGGAGTCATACTCACGTGCCAGATGACGCGGCTGGAAAGGAACCATCTGGCTGGTGTCAGGTTTGGGGTACTCGGGTTTGCGGTCGGCCTCGTCTTTTTGCGCAGGAGTAGAAGGAGTGACCACCGCCTCCTGGATCAGTGCATATTTGGCACGAGACACGTCCTGCCAATCAAGATGACGGAGAATGTTCAGATGACTGTTGCACCATAAGTTAGTGATATATTAAAGGGGTCATTAAATGCAAAAATCACTTTTATATGGTGTTTGCATATGCGTCTTTGCAGTGTGTGGACACATAGGCCTGTCACGATAACTACTTTTTGTTTCACGATATATCGTCCCAGAAATAATTGCGACAAATGATATTGTCATTTTAAGACTACTTTATGCCACTGAATATATAATCCTAATATAACAAGTAGACCAACACACTTTCAAATGACAACCTTTTAATTCTTTAGATCATGGAAATTAAGGGTAAAAAATATATTATCCTAAATAAATAAACATTTTCCCTTGTGAAGCGGCTTTAACACTTGTCATTCTGCGTTGACATTTATATGTGCAGGGGAACAGGAGATTGCGGCTTTGAAATCGAGTCCATTTGGGCTTATTCTTCCAAACCATCAGTAGTTGTCAGGAAAACACTATAACGCCTCAAATGGCGCCTTTTTTCACCTGTCGATAACCGCTCTGTGTATGAAGGAACTGCCCGAGAACCACTTACGCCTCTGTCACGGAAAACATACAAGATGACTGCACAATCGAGTAAAATGTTGGTGACATTCATTATCATGTAAACATAATGGCCGATATTTGCATCACAAAAAATTGAGGTCATGTACATATATTGTGCGATATATCAATATATTGATTATTGCGACAGGCCTATGGACACAACCACCCTAAAATATATATATTTTTAAATCCATTCATTTTCTGAGCAATATGATGTTATGACAGTCCCATATTAGCATATTTGGGCAAAATGGGCATCCGATGACCCCTTTAAAGGCCCAGATATACTTCAAGCAAAACCAAAGAACAAACTGGTGTGATGCCATTTTGATCAAAATCTGGCCCAAATGAAGTTTGTTTGCAGTTTCTGTAGTTTAAACCAGCTTGCCAAAGTAAATGCTTGCTCTGGCTGGTAAACACCTTTGAACTACCTTTGGTCTGTGTTGATTACGAACTCTGGGGCTCGGCCTCTTTGACATGGAAATCTGTTCAATTCTGTTCAAGTGCTATATAAATAAACATGGCGCGACTTGACTGCAGAGCTGGTGCAAACATCCGCTATGATCAGATGCTTTCTTAACTGCTATTTTCTCACCGCTGTAATTGTGTAATGCGTTTATAGTTATTAAGAGGAAGGCATGCAACACATATTTACATATTCATCCAAACGTTGTCGCTCACTAACTGAACACTGCCGAACAGGCATTTCAAACTTTTAAATGAAGAATGAAAAATAACTTTTCAGTGAGTATATCGGAGCCTTTACAATGACAGTGAATTAAAATGATTACGTCTTCTATTGTACCTTGTAACCAAGGGCTTTGAGCTCACTGGGGGAGCAGGGATACAAATCCATGAACTTGTATCGGTCCACCAGTAGAGCAGTCTCCTTTCCCTCATATTCATCTTTAAAGGCCATGAAACGCCGTCGCTCCACCTTCAGGATACTGGCCAAGTCCCCGATGTTGCTTTCAAAGGCCAAGAAACGCGCCCAGATTTCCCTGTTACACAAAACCACATGTAAATGTGCAAGCATAAGTGCTGCTTTTGCCTTGTATGTATGCAATTCAAAAGATGTAAAGAAAAACACACGCATGGTTTTTAAGACGCAAACATCTGCATCATATGGCATAATTTTGAATCCAAATGAGAAGATTAATAGATTAACACAATCCAATTATTACAGATCAACACAACCCCTTCCAATCCGATCGTAATTTCAATCGGATCGAGGAATTTGCATGAAGGCTTTTCAATCTGTTTGAGCCATCAATCTGATTACTAACAGATGATTTGGTTGCATGTAAACGTAACTAGCGCAAACATTAAAAATGCTAATAATGATTGTGTCCAGGGCTTGACATTAACTTTTCTGCTCTCAGTCACTGTGGCTAGTGGTTTTCCAAAGTAACTAGCCACTCAGCATTTTCACTGGCATTTGTGACATCGATATCATGGGGGTAAACTGCCATTTAGATAGATATCTTGTTTTAATATCCGATTTGGCAGCAGTTACATTAGGCTGCTGTCACTTTAAGACCTGACACACAGACCCATTATACTGTTACACATGTGTTTTTTTTACGTGAACCGTTTATGTGAATATTCGCCAAGACCGCCATTTTGACATTATTTTGTGTGTATTTGACTGTTTAAGTGCAATAAGCAGAGAAAAAACTCAATTTTGTACTTAGCTTTATGCGTGTACACTTTGGGTGCGAGCACAAGATCTGATGCGCAACACATGCAATTCCATGCCAAAATTCAAGCCCAGTAACTATATTTATCTGGAGCAAATGAAACGAGTGAGTGAAGGGAGGCGGGTTGGTGTGTCAGCTCTCGCTGCTGAAATCTACCTGCATTGGGCAGGTCGGCGGGTGTTAACGTCAAGCCCTGATCGTGTAAATTCAGCGTTAAAATAACACACATTGACACATTGATATTTAGTAACGTTTAAGCAAATTAAAAGAAACAGATGGTATATTTGCGTAAAATAAGAGATCAATAAAATCCCACTAACCCAGATTTCTCAGGCGAAAGACTGCCGGACGTCAGGACTCTTTCAAACAGGACTCTGGTGTTGTTGTCCTCTGTGATGGAGGGAAGGGCAAACAGCTCAATAATTCAGTCATTTTTGAAAACTCATTCCTGGCCAGGCTTTTTACTTCTCTTTTTTTTTTTTTGGTAATAGCCTAGCAACAAGATAAACACGACCAATGTTTACTGCAAGGCAAACACTGTCTCCTAGCTATCTACTTCATAAAGCAGACGGATGGATTGTTTGGTCTGATAAGCACTCCTGAGTCAGATACCATCCTGTGTGTGTGTAAATAAACAGCCATCTTGAGGATGTGTCAATGAGATGCACTCACAATGCTTTAGCTGAAATGGTTTTAACATGATAGAGATTGTATGAAATGTGACATTACAGCAGCACAGGCTTAATAAATTGCACTGAATGTGTCAATTCACGAATTGTATTCTTACCGTTTAGGTGAGAGAGGTAATCAATGTACGCCAAAATGTACTCCGGAATGTCACCATACTTCTTCAGTCCAAGCTCAAATATCTTAAAGGCCACAGATTTGTCCTGTCGGCGAGGGAACAGTCATTCAGATAGTCGGTTTGGTGCGTCCGGATATTTATTTAATTAAAAGGCAATTTTGGAATTGTGATGTTTGAGGGGTAATATGTACAATAAAACACAGGTGGTGTAACAAATGTGAAGCTCTCATGAAAAAGGGTCATTTTTAAATCAGCAATTAGCCTTTGATTAAAAAAAATTGGTAAAACTATAAATGACGTTTGGCCAATTGTTTTCTTTAAAAGAATAGACATGGTGTTCAAATATTATTAATACTGAATCAGTTTTCCTTGAATATCAGTGGGGTGGTAACAAACATCCAGGATGCTCTCTAGATGTCTACTAGAAAACCATAAAAAGGAAATTATAATTACAGGAGATTTTTACTTGGTTATACCACTTGACGTTTTCAGTCATGAAAAAAAAGAAAGAAAGAAAAAGATGAATGTCGTTAATAGTATTCAATGTTGTCATTGACGACAGAACATATGCATTTCATACACCACCTGACATTTCAGTCAAGATATCGAACCGCAACGGGGAAATGAATGACAACGTGAATACGGTTAAGGTTATTTAATGTCACTGACCCCAAAATATGTGCATTTTATATATACAGTGTTTGTCGTCAAAGAAATTGATACTTTTATTCAGCAAGGATGCATTAATCAAAAGTAACAGTAAAACATTTATCATTCATGTTACAAAAGATTTCCATTTCAAATGCTGTTCTTTTGATCTTTAAAAATAAACAAAAAACCTTTCCACAAAAATATGAAGCAGCACAACGGTTTCCAACATTGATGATAAATATCATTTATTAATAATATTATATTATTATGTATTAATGATATTACATACATAAATGTTTCTTAAGCAGCAAATCAGAATGATTTCTGGAGTAATGATGCAAAAAAAATTTAACTTTGACATTTTAAAATATATTTAAATAGAAAAGTTATTTTAAATTAATATTAAGTAATATTTATCTAATGACTTTTTTCAAATGTTACCGGCGCCAAACGTTTGACCTGTGGTGTTGGCGTTACCTTGCTGCAGTAGTATTCCATCAGAGCAGCAGTGACGTACACATGATGCCGTGTGCGAGGATCCTCTCTGGCCTTCTTAAAGATGGAGCGGCCAGACTTAATGCCTTCAGCTCTTCTGGCGAATTTCATGTACTGTATATAGACCTGAACGATTCAAAAACATCAACGAGTCAGTCTCTATTAGCAGAGACAGCACAACAAACACACGTTATAACTCACTCATTCACGACTATGCAATGTTATATTTCAGGCATCCCACATTTTTGTGAATCAAACATTTCCCAGATATGATTAGTGAAGAGGAATCAGACTCACTCAGAAATCAGACACACACTATGGGTTGTGAGCAGGTTTTACTCTACAGCAGTAGTTATATGTTTTCCATAACATTCCCTGGCATTTGTCTCCAAAGAGAGCTGGACTTACCAAAGTAGGGTCGATATCTTCTATCGCCAGGAGACGGTTGTATATACTATGAACCTTCTCGTGCTTCATGCGACTCTGTGAATCAAGCACAGATCAATACTATGAATGGTCAAATGTTGAATTTTAAGATTACAGGGGACAGGATTTTTCTTGCACCTGGCAGGCCTGGTTTCACAGACAGGATTGGGCTGTGAAACATTTAAGTAGCTTATATAAACTGATGTGCATCTTGAGACAAAACAATGGCACAGAGAAATGTTAAGATCTGTCAGTGCAAGTTGCAGGTCAGTGTCCTGATTAAAAATTCTGATTTCTCTGGATTTAAACATTCTTGAAAACATTTGGGATAATGCAAGTACACAAGTCAACAAAATATATAACACTGCTCTAGTGGCTTTTGGATATTTTAATCCAAAAATCTTACATATTGTGCCTTTAAGCTCCCTCCACATTAAAGGCACAGTGTGTAATATTTATGAGGATCTATTGACAAATACAAAATAATATACATAACCATGTTTTCAGTGGTTGTATAAAGACCTTAATGTTGTATAATGTACCGTTATGTTTTTATAACCTTAAAATGAGCCATTTCTATCTACACACACCGCAGGTCCCCTTACAGTGAAATCACCATTTTGCGCCCCATGTTTCTACAGTAGGCCTAAATGGACAAACTGCTCTACAGAGCGCTAGCTACTCTCTGCTGTCTCAGACGACATCTTTGTCCTGTGTCGGACACCGTAGCTTCTCTATGTGCTTCGAAAGGGAGGGGTGAGCAGTGGGTGACTGCAATTCACAACCTCATCGCTAGATGCCGCTAAAATTTACACAGCACATTTAAAGGAAATTTGCTAAGGGAAAAAACATAACTGAGTACATTTAAGAGGACCCTTTTTTTTTACATATTTGACATTGTGGCAGTATCTTTCTTCCAGTCTGTAAGTAATGCTCTGTTTAGTTCCTGTCTCTACGAAGCCCCTCCTTCCAAAAAGCACGATGAGCTCTGAATGGCCGACTGGATCAGTGTGTTGTGATTGGCCAACCGCTTTGAGCATGATTTGGAAGCATCATGCCCATACCATAACCTTACCCGCAAGTTTCAACACACTACTAATGCAACTCAACCAGGCCTCGTCCCTTTTTTGCATATACATTGGGCAGGAATTTTTTAAATGAGGAATATTGTGACCCGTACGAAAACTCTACAATGAAGGCGTTTCAGGGAGTTCAGAAACAGGGCACACTGTTATACAGAATAACTCCCTTTGTGCTTTGGAACTTAATAGGACCCCTTTAACATAAGGCATATACAGTACTAAAAGCTTGCCCATCTTGAATGCATTTATCTATAATATCAATAACATATCAATCAAAAGAGAGGTAATTTATATATAGAAGTCTTAAAGGTACAGTTGCAAAACAGCCTGTTCAATTGTCACGGTGGGACAACAGAAAATGGGTGGAAATTCTGACTCTTTTTGGTGCAAGAGACTAGGGATGAAACGGTATGAAAATTTCATATCACGATTATAGTGACCCAAATTATCACCATCATCACGGTTTTGTTCAAATGAAATGAAAGTGTTCAAAAAGAACAGATGCACACACTGAAAATATTTCAACAAGTTTTATATTTCAAACACAACAAACAACAAATAAAACAAGCAGCTCGATGCACTTTAAGCAGGATTCTATTCTGTGGCATTTCCTTTCTTTATAATGACCGTCGTCAATAGCAACGCATTATAACACACAGCGCACATCCACGTATAGCAACGGACGCGCGCTCTCGTTTCATTCAAATGCAACTTGCCCTCTTGCATTTCTGTTTTTGACTATTGAAAATGAAATCAGACTTTACTATTAATACTACTATAACTTCTTGTGATCATCTTGTCTGGGCGATTGTTTTGTACACTGTACAAAATGGATTTATAAACAGGTAAGATTTAAAACAATCTCAGTTCAATATGTCCCCATAATTATTTATGTGGTAAAGAAAATATATAAAAGTGTACAATGAATAAACATTATCACCCATAAATGTCACCCTAGTCTTGTCTGAACTTGTTCGCTCGTCTTTGGCTCAAAGACACTTGCCTTCTATGTTGACAGATTTGAAGTGTTTGCCCCTATAGCAGCAAGTTTCTTCTTGCATGTTCTGCAGACAGGGTGACTATCCTCGATTGAGTTTCCCTCAGGACCAAAATATGACCACACCTCAGATTTAGTCCTTTTAGAAAGCTGAAAAATCTCCCGAGCGCCGTCACTGCCTTCTGCCATTTCTTCTCATTCAAAAAAACAACGTTGCGCGCTGCATCAGAATGACGCTGGCTGGACAGGATTTACCATGAGTTTTCAAAATCGTGATAACGGTTTTAATGATAATTACATTTTAAACGATATTACCAATCGTCAGTACATTTTATCGTGGTTTATCGTGAAACTGGTAGTCGTTCCATCCCTACAAGAGACCTTGACCAACATAAACAGAAGGCTTTCAAAAGCATAAAAGGTGTAGATTATGGCCATTTTTAAAGATTCAACAGCTCAGGTCATCATTAGATCAGTTTAAGAGGTCTTACCTCCTCATAGTCTGCAAAAGAGAAATACAGCAGCATGTTCTTCTTGAGTAGAGTTCCTATGGCACGCTCGTAGATGTTAGCTGCCTCATCACTGAACAGCTTGGCATTGTTCATGTCCTGAATGAGGAGATCATGAGTGAAAGAAAGAGATCATGGAAATGTGCATCAATTGCAACCAAAGAGAAGTCATTTCAAATTCAAGCACTGGCAGTGAAACAGTGTTTTATATAAACTGATGTGCAAACCAACCCCTTTTTCTGCCAGCAGTTTGCTGGATTGTTCCAGGTACTGGGCCGCTTCGTACCAGATGTCAGGGTGATGCCCAAGTACCAAAAGGCATTGCTCATAGGCGAACATCACTGAAAGTGACAAATAATATAGTTAGATACAAAAAAAGGCCTGATCTAACAACAGATAACATCAGACACTGTCCTCCAGCATTCAGCCTGTGACTAAAGTCTACTCGAGAAGATTTTAGACTGAATTTCACAATTCAGTACATCTGTTTATCAGTACTTTTATATACATGTATAATTTAACAATTTCTTTGTATGATGTCCTTGCCAAAAATCATGTCTGCACAATGAGATACATTTCATTGTGTTCACAAATAAAACAACTGAATCCAAGCACAAGTATGCAATATGCTTCTTTAATCTTTAACAAATTAATAATATTTGAAAAGGGTAAAGAATGAAGGCCGGACATCATTTTTGGCCACTAATGTATATTATATGCAATTGTATACACATACATACAGTACACCACGTAACGCGATATATAATATATAGCAAACCTCAAATGCCTGATATTTATTTTGTTGTAAATTTAAAATATTATCGCCAGCTCTTTATATAGTTTGATGTATTAAGTGTCCAGATAAATACAGTACACTCACATAGGGCGATATACTGTATACTATATAGCAAATCTCAACTGCTTGATTGTTTGTATAATCTCAAAATGTAAACTATATTATTGTCCAGCTCTAATCTGCTAAATACATGAAGATATTAGGATATTATAAACATAAAATGATTTTCTGTACAGCTGCTTTAAAACAATTTATACTGTGAAAAGCAAATAAATTTGACTACAGTCATGCTCGACAGGATTGAACAGCAGTTGGTCTATTGTCAGAACCTGCTGCTCATTATTTATGAATCTACCTCTCTTGGTGATAAGAGTCTGATCTTCAGTACGCAGTGGGTTGCTCTTCTCCCATTGGATGTATTTCTTCCACATCTCCACCTGCTGGGCTTCCTGTGGGGAGTTCTGGGGCGGCACTGAGGGGGCGTTCCGGTCCAAACCCTTCATTACAGTCTCATACTCCTGAAAAACGGATTAAAATTGCACCATCAGCATACAGTAAGTGACAAGGAAAAGAGTTTTCAGTATCGGATAAAATAAGGCTACGTCTACACTAATCTGGATACATTTAAAAACGCATCCTTTTCTTTGATACTGTGTTTTTGTGAAAATTTTATCTTTTTGAAAAAGGTGGATACATTTGAAAACGGCATTTACGTTGTAATGTGGACTGCGAAAAGGGAGGTATTTGGAGTGGGCGTGGCCAAATTATTGCACCAAGGGAGAGCGACCAATAGAATCAGGCCTATCATTCCGGAGTTTAAGTTACACCGCCCACTGAAGTGCAGCTTCACTTGAATTTAAAACTTTTCAACTCGCAAGCAAAGGTTTTAGAGTCGCAAACAATGACAGCAGAACAGAGAGCAAATTTTCATGTGCATGATAAAAAAAAATTATTTACTGACTGCAAAGAGTTTTGCTATTAATTATTTTTGCTCTTGAACAGTATGTTTAATCGAATAGAAAAAAGATAGATGCGTTTATATTGGTATGTGCCTGCTATGTGCTATTCATTTTCAGTGTTGCTAAAGATAAAGATTGAACAAAGTAACATTTATATTACATTCCAGCAAAGATGACAGAAAATTTGCTGTCCTGCATCAAAACAAGGACAATTGTGTTAGACCATACAACGAATGGCGATTGAGTGCAACTTGAACACACCAGTAAGTGGTGAGATATTTTGTTAATAAAGTGATTGTGCCCGATGAATAGTGAGAGAACTTTATTATGTGTGGTCTCTCGGTATCACCTCTGTGAGCTTTTATTATACGCATACGCAGTAAGATGATTTAAGCATCTGCCGACGTTTCAGTGTAGATGAGAAACTTTTGGAAAATGCTTAAACACTAGTGTGGTTGAAAAGCGTTTTGAAACAAAAGTGCCATTTTCAAATGTATCTGGATTAGTGGAGCTGTTGCCCAAGACTACCACTTGTGAATTGCTACTGGGGTTCTCAGCCATGGATAACAGATGCAGATGGGAAAGTGAGAGATACCTACAAATGTTTTGTTAGATATGGTGAATATTATTCAGGGGTGGCGTTTTTGTGAATCTTGCAACCTAAAAATGCATTGAGGACCAACATAATGACCGGTCTTTAACAAAAACCCTGTTGCTTTATCCCATTTCAACCTGTGCTGAACTCACCTTGGCGACTCTCCTGGCGTTCATGTAGTCTCTGCTCCGGTCTTCAATCATCTTTTTGGCTAAGTGCACATTTATGCCCTTTATAAGGGAAGAAAAGCAACTTATGACAAACAAAAATGATACATGCACATTACAACCAAAAGCATTTCTAGCCTTTCTGTACTGAGACACTAGCCTGGCTCCGCTTTCCTACATACTTCCGCTCAATTTTCATACTTCAGTACTCCGTCTGGGATTGCGGTATATTCTCTGGTTTTCTCCGGTCAAATTTTAACCAGTCCAATCAGCAAAGAGAGGGAGTGGCTGAGAATGATGACGTTGATGTCGTGAGCTAGTTTGAGATGACATACGTCACGACCAAACGTTAGCGATTGGTTATGGCAGATCCAATAGTTTTAAACTTCAACAGAGGTCCCGCCTTCGAGGAAGTTAACGCTTGTCAATGGAGAGTGGCCAGACTCTGTACAAATGAAATGTACGAGAGTCTGGCTGGACCAGGCTACTGAGACACCATCAAAAAGTGTCCTCATTTTGGTACTTTTTTTAATACAGTTTTGGATATATGGATATAAACTGTGTGTTGCCGATTCACAAGCACCAATCATAATAAAGAACTGCTTCATTATGGACAAACTATAGAAAACATTGAGACTTTTTTTTTTTTTTTTTCATACAATGGATTGTAGGTAAGCATCACCTCATCCAGCACTTTTTGTTTTCTGAGTTAAAGTATTCCACTACGGTGTGAGAAACCAGTGCAAACTTTTTCAGACCTTTTGCAATCCTTTATGACTGATTAGATCAAACAGCTGATGGAAACTCACATGATTGCTATAAAACTATCAGTGAAACATGAATATACGGTTGGATTTGATCATCTCCATCGTTAGACAAGTATTTATCAGTAATATTTTATTGGGGCACAGCTGTATTTCCCTGGTGCTCATGCCCCAACACCCCTGATTACAACCAATTAAACAAAAAAAAAACCTATTCGATGTTGAAGAGAAGTTTCTCATAACAAATCTGGCAAATTATTGCCATGTTCCAAAACAATCAGAACACCACATCCATGTACTCACCTCTTCATATTTGCTGTAGTCCCTCCAGAGCTGCTCAATGTTAATCATGGGGTTGACGCAGCCCCTCTGGTACACGCGTCTGACGGCTGTGATCCGCTGATTCTCAGCGTACGACCCCACGGCCTCTCTAGATGACATGTACAGAGAACTCGTCAAATGCCTTTCCTCCAATTATCAACTTTTTTTAATGCCCGTTAAATGAGTTGAGAACACAAATGGTGTACTTACACTCCTTTGAGGAAATTGATGTAATCCACCCAAATCTAAGAGAAGAATTTTAAGTTAATGCTTATGATGCCATAGGACAATTCATAATTAATAAGGACTGTCAAACCTCACCTGATAGGACATAATCTCCATCCCAATCTTATCCAAAGCAAAATCATAAGCTTGTGCCATCTTTTCCCTGTCAAAAAACAGCACATTTAAAGTTGCTTCCTAAATATGCAACAAGAAAATATCTCACAATGCACGAGAAAGTATATAGAAGCTTGTTTCCACCACTGAAAAAAAAAACTTTTTTTCCCTTGCAACTGCGAGTATACAATCAGCAATTTTGACTTAATATCACGCAATTTTGAGATAAAAAGTCAGAATTGTGAGAAGTTAACTCGCAAGTTCGAGAAATAAAGTCTTTTCTTGCTTTTCTTAAGTTTATATCTTGCAATTATGACTATTCTCGCAATTGTGAGTTTATATCTCACAATTCTGACTTCTCAGAATTGTAAGAAATAAAGTCAGAATTGTGAGACAAACTCACAATTGCAAGAAAAAGTCGGTATTGTGAGTAATATAAAATTTTGTAGATATGAACTTGCAATTTTGACTATCTTTCGCAACTGTGACTTTACAGGTGCTGGTCATATAATTAGAATATCATCAAAAAGTTGATTTATGTCACTAATTCCATTCAAATAGTGAAACTTGTATATTATATTCATTCATTACACACAGACTGATATATTTCAAATGTTTATTTCTTTTAATTTTGATGATTATAACTGACAACTAAGGAAAATGTCAAATTCAGCATCTCAGAAAATTAGAATATTGAAGACACCTCGTGCCACACTCAGCCTTTAAATGCTCTCTCAGTCTAGTTCTGTAGGCTACACAATCATGGGGAAGACTGCTGACCTGACCGTTGTCCAAAAGACGACCATTGACACCTTGCACAAGGAGGGCAAGACACAAAAGGTCATTGCAAAAGAGGCTGGCTGTTCACAGAGCTCTGTGTCCAAGCACATTAATAGAGAGACGAAGAGAAGGTGGTAGAAAAAAAGTGTACAAGCAATAGGGATAACCGCACCCTGGAGAGGATTGTGAAACAAAACCCATTCAAAAATGTGGGGGAGATTCACAAAGAGTGGACTGCAGCTGGAGTCAGTGCTTCAAGAACCACTACGCACAGACGTATGCAAGACATGGGTTTCAGCTGTCGCAGTCCTTGTGTCAAGCCACTCTTGAACAACAGACAGCGGCAGAAGCGTCTCGCCTGGGCTAAAGACAGAAAGGACTGGACTGCTGCTGAGGGCTCCAAAGTTATGTTGTCTGATGAAAGTCAATCAGGGTCCCAGAGTCTGGAGGAAGAGAGGAGAGGCACACAATCCACGCTGCTTGAGGTCCAGTGTAAAGTTTCCACAGTCAGTGATGGTTTGGGGTGCCATGTCATCTGCTGGTGTTGGTCCACTGTGTTTTCTGAGGTCCAAGGTCAATGCAGCCGTATACCAGGAAGTTTTAGAGCACTTCATGCTTCCTGCTGCTGACCAACTTTATGGAGATGCAGATTTCATTTTCCAACAGGACTTGGCACCTGCACACAGTGCCAAAGCAACCAGTACCTGGTTTAAGGACCATGGTATCCCTGTTCTTAATTGGCCAGCAAACTCGCCTGACCTTAACCCCATAGAAAATCTATGGGCTATTGTGAAGAGGAAGATGCGATCTGCCAGACCCAACGATGCAGAAGAGCTGAAGGCCACTATCAGAGCGACCTGGGCTCTCATAACACCTGAGCAGTGCCACAGACTGATCGACTCCATGGCACGCCGCATTGCTGCAATAATTCAGGCTAAAGGAGCCCCAGCTAAGCATTGAGTGCTGGACATACTCATACTTTTCAGTTGGCCAAGATTTCTAAAAATCCTTTCTTTGTATTGGTCTTAAGTAATATTCAAATTTTCTGAGATACTGAATTTGTGATTTTTCTTAGTTGTCAGTTATAATCATCAAAATTAAAAGAAATAAACATTTGAAATATATCAGTCTGTGTGTAATGAATGAATATAATATACAAGTTTCACTTTTTGAATGGAATTAGTGAAATAAATCAACTTTTTGATGATATTCTAATTATATGACCAGCACCTGTACATCTCGCAACTGTGACTTTATATCATGTAATTCTGACTTTTCTCAGAATTGTAAGAAATAAAGTCAGAATTGTGAGAAAGGGTCTATTGAGAGTAATATAAAATTGCGTAGATATGAACTTGCAATTCTGACTTACAATTCTGAGGGGAAAAAAGTCAGAATTGCGAGATAAAAAAATGTTTTAAATTCTGTGGTGGAAAAGAAAGTGAAAAAGTGAGGTCTGTTTAGAGTAGTGATAGACCGATCATTAACCAATAATGCACAACTTCCTGTATTCTGTAAGTCACACCATAAAACAACTTTATTTAATTTCCATAATTTTGTCTTATTTGCAATAATGAAATAGTATTATATGCCGTGGGTCCAGAAGTCCATTTCAAGGTCAGTTTATTTATATAGCACATTTAAAAGCAGCTAGTGTATGCCCACACACAAAAGTGCTGTACATACACAGTTTAAAAGAAAAATTATATTTTATAATTTGGCATGTCCCTCCTTTAATGGAAAAATATATATTTGAGGTTGTTTCAAAGAGCATCTCGTGCTTAAATGGAAGCTTACAATTGGCACGGTCATTGTCAAATTTGATTAGTCAACTAGAAATTAGGCAGAATCTGAAAAGTGTCCTATTCACATCAAAGTTTCTTGTTATAATCTAAAACTAATTCTTTCTAGATTTAAAAATCAAGGACCAGAACTATTCGTTTTATAAATTTGATTTCGAATTGTGGTCTCAGCATTTTTGACCCCAATGTATACGGAATATAAATCACCCTTTTCTCTATAGATATTGCCATTAGGCAGTGAAAAAGGCAGTTGATCGCTACTTTAAAGCCATGGAAACACAATCATGTCACATACTTATAGCTGGGCAGTTTTCCTTTGGTTTCCCGGACATATGAGAGGTAGCACTTCCACAGGTCAATGTGCAGAACCTTCATTAAGCACCTCTGAAATAACTGAGCAAGAGATTGAACAGTGAACAAACCCTTCTGACGCACAAGACAGCACATCTAATCACAGCACGGCTCTGACTCATGCATACAAACTATACTGTGACAGAGCATGATGGCGGTTAAATACAAAACATATCAAAGTCAACAAATTCTAGATTACGCTCAAATTATATAAAACAGTGGCGTGTTTTTCGTGTTTTCATAAACAAAAGGGTCATGTGAGATATAAAGTGACTCAATATTGACCCAGTATGATGTTTTGTTGCCAAACTGCATTAACAGTGAATTGCTCTCTGAAATGGGATCTAACAAACTCAGATAATGCATTCTCAATCATGAAGTTTTATTTTAATGTCCGAGTGCCTGTTTTATGGATTTGGTTAAGCAAACAGTACATTTCTAGTGGAGCAGGGTGTTATTTTATTTCACTACACCATCCTTGTGTTTACTCACCCTGAGCTTTTGAGTGGGGACCTAGATAAAGCTCAGCTTTTATGGTCTTACAACCACGTATGTGTCCATCACAATAATTTCATACGATCAATAAATTCTAAATGTGGCTTCCATGCGATAACAAATGCTTACCTTTTCAACCTTGTCATAGTTTTTAGCCTTGATCTGTGGACACATTTGGAAAACCAATATTAAAAAAAAAAATAATTGTCAGTAATGTGACTGCAAGTTTCTCCACACGCATGCACACACAACCCTTTTTAGGTCAACGATGTGACATTCACACAACCCTGTATAATATTGTGTCAGTTTCATGACTGTCCTCCTCTATTAACTCTGCATGTGATGCTGCATACGGTCACAAGATTCACAAGCTACAATTTGAAGAATGACTCATTTCATGTGCGTATGGATGGGCCACAAAGCTGCAAATGGAGTAATGGATATTCCCTCGATTTCACAGACAAGGCTTAAGCTAGTCCCAGACTATAATGCACGCTTGAGCTGTTTTAACTCAAAGCAACTTGCACTGAGGGATCTTGAAATGTGTCATTTCCAGCGTTTTGTCTCACGGTGGTATTTTTATAAAAGCTCCTAACATTAATTCTGGCTTAATCTAAGCTCCGTCTATGAAACCAGGCCATTATGTATTAGTAAACATTACTTTTTGGAGTGAAAAGCCCTGGGAAAGATTCAGCACTGTCCCTATGGTTTGCATCTGAAGGTTTTACAAAAGCTAACGCCAGTTGTGGCAGAGTAAGAAAAAACTTCTATAAGAATTTGGGATGCGTCAAATGAAACATTACACTCAGACAATTACAATAAATTTAAAACATAGGTTTACTTATTTTATTCACCAACTTCCTTTGAGCAACACAAATCTGTTTAGCAGAAGTTGCTGCTGTGAAGGACATTGTGTAAGGGTGATGCAGTTACGGATCAACATTTATTCATTTTTGCAGGAAAATCTAAACTTCAAATATTATGCTCTGAATAAGAGCCGACAATAAACAGCTAAATCACTGCCATAATGTGTATTAATAGAATACAATAAAAAAAAAAAAACAAGAAACCAATTTCTCACCACAAAGTCAAACACAGAAATTAAACGTCAGGGCTAACCAATAAGGATTTGTCTCTGCTGGTGCGCCACTAATATGAAAAATAGCTACGTCCTGCACCATCTTTTTATACGTGTGAGAAATAATAGTACTATGCCATCACAAAAAAAATAAATAAAAAAGAATAACTATATTCTAGCACCATGACAGCTATAAATTCATAAACGCACTTTACAGTGCAAAACATGCATTTCTAACCACTTTAAAGTGAGGCGCTTAAGTCCATCATTGGTCAGTCTGGAAAAATCCCATTAATCCTCTTATTACCCGGCTAGATAACATTACCTTGGTGACAGTAATCAGCACGACTCGCAACAAGTGTTCAATAAATCACGGAATCTCGGATGCTTAAAAACATACGGGATCATGATTTAGAGCTGGACTGAGCACTGTCCGAGTCGGTATTCTAATAAAATATGAATGCAAATTGAAGCAAATGCACATTTCCCAGAAAACAAATAGCAGGTAAATATGAAAATCCTCAAAGATCTTATAGATCATAACTGGAGTCATTCAGTGGTACTGTGATTGCAGAGATGCACATTATGACTTCATAATTTTCATTGCTAAATGTCTTAAGAGCCTGTGTGGACTAACTCCACGTCAAGACAAAAGCTCAAATGTGTCTTGAGGGAAAAGTCATGGTTAGATTGGACATGGGAAGGGGATTAAATAATCCTATATAAAAACTATGAGATTAAAGCAGTATATGCCATCAGGGATTGATGCATTTTCACTGGTAATGTAAGAGGTAAAGTCAGATTTTTGCTGAATGAATGGTGTTCATTCTAAAATCAATTGTACTTCACTCTAGGGTAGTGCTTTCAGCACACAAAGCCCTTTATCCACTGCAGCAAAATAGGACTAATATGACTATGGATGCGCTGTTAACATTAAAGGCACAGCGGACTCGAATTAAAACTGTCATGATTTATGTCATTCCAAACCTGTATGATTTAGTTTCTTCTGTGGAAGACAGACACACACACACACAGACAGACAGACAGACAGACACACAGACGCAGACAGACACACACGCACACACTTTAACCATTTTCATCCTTACAAAGAAAGTTAACGGGGACCAAAACAACATTGTACAGGAAAGGTCTTCATTGTTCTCATACAGGTTTGAAATGATATGAAGGCGACAGAATTTTCATTTTGGGATCAACTTCCCCATTAAGGCCACA
Source organism: Paracanthobrama guichenoti (assembly GCA_018749465.1). NCBI lineage: Eukaryota > Metazoa > Chordata > Actinopteri > Cypriniformes > Gobionidae > Paracanthobrama > Paracanthobrama guichenoti. The sequence continues at coordinate 34,782,822 of CM031960.1, forward strand.
TTTCAGATCAGCTCTGTGGTAACATTAAATCGCATTGATATCACTGAGGTGAGCTGTAAGAGGTTGTTGGCAGTGTGTCTGTGCTCGAGGGCAAATGGTGACAGCCTGACATACTTAACCAACCACTCAACAGCTCCAAACGAAATCAAAACTCAGCATGGCACAGTGTGAAAAATACTGGCATTGATGCAGAGTTGCTCTGGGACATGATCACTGTGGTACTGCCGTCTCCTTGCCTCGGACACACGCATGCACGCACACTCACTGACACAAGATTACAACGCACATTACAACGACAAGCCAAACTTGTTACAGTGCATTTTATTACGGTAGGGGTAAAAAGAACAGTTTTGACTAAGGGTTGAGAAGCTTGACCTCGTTAAATGATTGGAAACGCTCAAAACAAGAACCAGATGAGTGCATAAATACTTAAAATCTGATTGGCCCCTGATTTTTTCCCATTATACTATTTTAATTAAATGTACTGAATCAAAACAAACATGATTTTTCAGACCCTTTACACTTTTGGCTTAAATCCAGATGCCAACAGAAAAGTTTGATTAGCAAAGAAAATCACAATTGGGGAACTGTAACTAGATAATCTTTACAACCACATTGATTTGTCCATGGTGAGGACTATTTTTAGAGAGGACATTTTATATTATTTCAATCCTAATTGGCCCTTCAATAAGCTCAACTCCAATTGGTTAATGTTTCTGCGAACAGCTGTACAAAACATCCAACAGAAAGAATCATTAGTAAACGGAAAGCATATCAATTAAACGTGGTTCTCACTTGGGCTGAACTTAATTTACATTCTCTCCACTTTTGGATGCTATTAATAAAATTATTAGTGTTGCTACCCTCCCAAGTGAAGCTTAAAAATAATTTGATTACTAATGCGAGCTACCAGTCTAGTAACATTTCTACAACTTTCAAAAAAGTACTCCAAACTCTTGTATTGGATTACTACAAAAATGGCATCCAGCATCATCAAATGTAGGTGCTCTTACTGATATCATACATGTTCATTTGGGACTTTTTATTAATCGAATTAATCGGAGAAAAATGGCTTGCATCGGCAGGATTGGTCAGTAATGTTACAGGGCGGGGCTTAGTAAAGGGTCAATCGTAACAATCAACTAAACCTATAGAGAGGAAGAAAAATTCAACCACCCTCCACCAAAAAGAGTATTTAAAAAAAAAAAAACATTTAGCTTTCTTGGCGTTGTTGAATCATTTATACCCAGAGAATAATTTTTTTAGCAATTCAATGGGCAAAAGAAAATCTAATTCTATTAGGAATATAAATATATTTAAAAAAAAACCTTACCATAGAAGTGACTACACTAAGTTGAATGTAACGTGTGCATCTAAAATGTCACTAGTAAGATACTTACCATTACAAACTGTCCCTAAACTGCACTCCTACATATAAATGTCATATGCCTATTTCATAACCAGCTCCTGAAATAATTGTATAGTAAATGTGAGCAGTGTGTGGTGCAAGTGTGTACTTGTAAAATGCCATTTAACTCGCCTCGGGTTTTAGACAAACTAGACTTTGTTGATGTGTGGACTACGACTCACATGTATAATATGGAATGAGGGACAGGAGAGAGACGCGAGTATGGACCAAATCTTGAATAATTAATTACAAACAAACCACAACAACCTCAAAGAAATGACACAGGAGGCAAGAAATTGACACAAGTAATAAAGGCTAAAGCACTCCAATACCATTAAAATTGTTTTAATGCTGTTGCAGATAAAACATGCAACAATATCACCTCATAAAACTGCAAAGTATAAGGAAAAGAATGACTTGAGAACCTCTAAATGATACAAGCTACTGAGTTGACGCCCTGCGATTATTGTGCATTGTTGGTGTTGTGTGAATATCACATTGTTGATCAAAATGGGGAGCATGACATGCACAGATATGAAAATGTCATTAAATTAAAATAAAGGTTAACCTCAGCTTCAATGTATAGCTTCCAGAATCTGCCCGAACTGGGAAACTGGGCGACAAGTCGCTCATATGTCTTCCTTGCTTTGTCTATGGGTTGATTCTAAAAGAAGTAAAATTCATTTACATACAGAATCATAAAAGTACGTCCCAAAGACCGTTTACATGAAACAGCGTCAGATTCGCCCTCCCGGCCCCTCCCAAAACATGTTACCCCCGGGTAAAAAGGAATGCAACCCTGTGTCACTAAACCTGTGCTTCACGAATCAGTATGCTCCAAGCGTCGAGGTCATACGGATTTTCTTCCAACTTCTTCTCTGCTTTCTTCACCTTCTCTGGGATGTATTCTGCCGCCTGTTGAGGGGGTGAAAGAAACGACAAATGTGAAACCAGATTATCCTGAAATGAGTGCAACATCGACATCTGCTCCCAAAAGACATCTCATACTGGTGCATATTCATCTTTCAGATCTATAACCATAAGCTGAACATCAACAGCTCTTTAAAAAGCGCAAACTGTGCAGCACTTGAAACACAGCTGTAATTTTGTTGCGTTTCAAAAAAACTCTCCACAGTCACCAACTCATGTGCTAAAGGATAAAGTACAGTACGGCTCCCTCAGCATAAATACTGTTATTAGTAATAAATATCAGACAAACGTCGACGTTGGCTGGAGAAAGCCTGGCTAAAAGTGGCTTTAAAATCTTGAAGGTTTTCGGGTTTAAAGTGTTAAGTTTGTTTCGTTTTTAAAAGGTAGCCTAGAGAGCCAGACATGGCATTATGTGTGGTCGGTAGGGTTTTGCTAGGCAGTGTAGTTGCTTAGGCTACTAGGGTATTCTAGGTGATTGCTACGGCGTTGCCATGGTTTCCGGATGGTTGCTAGGGTGTTCTAGTAGGTTTCTAGGGCATTGCTGTGGTGTTCTGGGTGGTTGCTATTATTTGAAGGATTTACAGAAAGACAGATAGAAATACATTACTTAGAATAGAATTTAACAAGTGGGATTTGAGCATTCGGTCAGTGTGCAAGTCGTTTTTTTCCCCGAAGTTTTGGTCGCCAGTTTCTGGATGGTTGCTAGGGTGTTCTAACAGGTTTCTAGGGCATTGCTATGGTGTTCTGGCTGGTTGCTATGCAAGTTTTTTTACAGATAGATCAATAAATAAATAGAAATATTAGCTAGAATTGAATTGGACAAGTGGGATGAGCATTCCGTCAGTGTGTACATCTTTTTTTCCCTAAGTTTTGGTCGCCCGTTTCTGGAAAATAGTCCCGAGTCTGGTGGTGTAGCTTTAACGCTCTAGGAGACGTTGCAGTCAACAAGTCGTTGTAGAATAAGGAGTTAAAATAAAACAGTACGATGGCTTTCTCAAGCCAGCATAATACATCTGAGTGTTGCAACAGTAAAGGTAATCAATGGCATCGTGGTGTGTCGTGCTGCAGTCACACAATCGCCAACACCTAACGTTAAGCAACAGCATTACGTCAGCACTCGTCTATCCTACTAACGTTACCTCAGATGTTTCTCTCGTGTATTACAGCGGTACAAAGCCAACACTGCACAAACACTCGACGCATACTGCGAGAGGCGTGTAATAAACCTTTAAACATCGACACCACCCTGCTTTAGGAGCGAACTCGAACAGCTAGGCCGCAAACACGAGCACTTGATTTCACACACTCCACAAATGTCTTTACTTTACCTGGTCCGCTGGAGTCTCGGTGGACATGATGGAATATGAGTGCGATCCGAGCACAGAAACGTCGACTGCTCTAATATCACAAATAACCGCAGACCGTGACTATTGCAGCATTGTTTACTTGTGCAGACTCTTTGTGCGGCCGCTTGACTCTCACCGCGCACTAAAATGGCAGTAGCGTGAGCCAGCCGTTGAGCCACGCCCACCGGAAGCTACTCATTTCAAAATAAAGGCCACTCTAATAATACTAATAGAACATAATATTCTTATAACAAATGCTTTTTTGGGTGTCATAACCTTACAGACAGATTCACATTAAAATCAGAAGAAAAACAATTGTATGTGATTTATCTTTACCTTTAATAGAATTTAGTGACAGGAAATAGAATCACTGAAAGTAGTGAAGCTGTTAGATCAATTACGTCACGTTTTAAATCAAATCGCTTTTAGTAGTAATTTTATGTGTGCACTACAGCTAACAGCTGTTCCCATTCACTTTCACTGATGTTCTTTAAATGTCATCTAAATGTTAGGACAAAATGTTCTTAAAGATGCAGTGTCTAATATTTATGAGGATCTATTGAGAGAAATGCAATTTACATAAGTATATTTTCAGTGGTGGTGTATAAAAACCTTAATGAACCATTATGTTTGTATTACCTTAGAATGAGCCATTTCTAACTACATGCACCGTGGGTCCCTTTACATTGAAGGGTTAGGGTCATAATTTTGCATCGCCATGTTTCTACAGTAGCCCTAAATGGACAAACTGCTCTATAGAGCGCTATAGCTACTCTCTGCTGTCTCAGAAGACGACATCTTTGTCCTGTGTCGGCCACCGTAGCTTCTCTATGTGCTTCGAAAGGGAGGGGTGAGCCATAGACATAATAAATACATAGACGCCCTATTGGCCGTTTTATAACGTTGCTGCAATACGTCAGCGTGTCCGCCATATTGCTCAGGGCAAGACTGCGCTGTAAACAAATGCATCTAAACGGGTGAGCTGGATAAAAACAAAAATAACGTTTACATTAATTTTTCTGTCTTTAACCGATTTTAGCTTTTACTTGTGCTTAGAATTGACCCCCATTGAGAAAATGACTGGCAGGCTGCTTTCTGTAATTTTATAGCACTAAAATTATAAATATTTACAGATACTCATAACATATATACAATAACAAAGATAACTGATGGATCTTTTATACATATGATATGGTGCAACTGCAGTGCAATGCAAATAGTAAATATAAGATAAAGTGAGAAGTAATAGTAAATAGTTTAGTCAATAAAAATAGTCAATGAAATAAACAAACAGTATACAGCTAATAAAATAATAAACAAAAATACAATAATATATTTATAATAACAATGTCAGTTGTCTACTTGATGCGAGTCGTAAAAAAATATTGATTAATATTTCGATTTCAGGAAATTTACTTTATAATATAAAATATAATATAAGCTAAAACTATAATATAAATCATGTCAACTCATGTATAAACTTTCACAGCTAAGTTAACTAGCGATATCGCTAGCTATTTTAGTACGACTGACTCCGATGGCCAGCTAACGTCACTATTACTAATTATATAATGACCAAATACAACCAGAAACAAATGTTCAGTCTTACTTGTGAAAGGTAATTCCCCGAGACATGTTTCCAATTGTGCGGCGATTTGTACATCCCCAAGAATCCCAGTTATTAGAGTTATGGGAAAGTTGCCCTCCGCAACATGGCGTCTCCGTTGACCTACGATCCAGCGGCCAATTGGGCGTCTATGTATTTATTATGTCTATGGGGTGAGCAGCGGGCGGTTGCAATTCACAACCTCACCACTAGATGCCGCTAAAATTTACACAGAGCACATTTAAAATAATGTTTATGGAACATTCTTATAATGTTATTAATAGCAAAGACTTTAAATCTTAAAAAATAAGCCCCGCCTTCTAAATAAAAGAGCCCATCGTTGATTAGTAAAGTCATTGCTTCACTGCAGCTGCCAAGCTCCGGTTGCTATAGAAACAAGCTGTGTTCTGAATGTGTTTTCTGAGGATTGCGCATGCGCATTAAATTTGTCCAGGCTGAAAAAAGCTGGGGTTTATTTTATTTTTTATCAAGATTCAAGCGTTTAAAAACGAAATTTATGAGCCAGTTGTTGTCAGATTTCATATATGAAATGTAATGGTAAGCTTGACAAACAATTTTGGAGATTTTGATGTTTCCTCATTCAAAGAGATAGGAGCTGCACTTGCATGCCTGACAGGCGTTTCAAAGATGGCCTCGAAGTGAAATTACTTGTCTGAAAAGGCTTCCCTATTTAACGTATCCCGGTAAATTCCACATCCTTTTCGGGATTTTAACATATTTTTTCTTTCTTTTCTTTCTCCCATCTCTGCTTCTTCTCCTTGTTCGACTTGCTGTATATTTACATTCGCGAGGCCATCAACATGGCCGCCACGTCCCATAATGCAACGCGGCACCCAAGCCCTCATACGTTCTTGTAATGTTGAGAGAAAACGTTTTTAGAATCGCATTCTCGGAACGTCCTTATTATTTGCTTAATGTTTACATAATGTTATCATAAAATGTTCTGAGTACAACGTTCATGGAACGTCCACAATGTTATTTTTACTTGATGAACATCCTCACATTGAGAGAAAACGTTCTTAGAACAACATTCTCGGAACGCCTTTATGATGTTATTAATATTTGCTGAATGTTTTTGGGTTGTTTGCATAAAACGGTGTGAGAACAATTTTAATGAAACATTCTTGTGTGTTATTTGTCAAAGTCTATGTAAAAAACAAAATGTATAGCGCTTTTCACAATACACATTGTTTCAAAGTCAGCTTTTCAGAAAATTATGATGTTATAATGTACACTCACCTAAAGGATTATTAGGAACACCTGTTCAATTTCTCATTAATGCAATTATCTAATCAACCAATCACATGGCAGTTGCTTCAATGCATTTAGGGGTGTGGTCCTGGTCAAGACAATCTCCTGAACTCCAAACTGAATGTCAGAAAGGGAAAGAAAGGTGATTTAAGCAATTTTGAGCGTGGCATGGTTGTTGGTGCCAGACGGGCCGGTCTGAGTATTTCACAATCTGCTCAGTTACTGAAATTTTCACGCACAACCATTTCTAGGGTTTACAAAGAATGGTGTGAAAAGGAAAAACATCCAGTATCGGCAGTCCTGTGGGCGAAAAATGCCTTGTTGATGCTAGAGGTCAGAGGAGAATGGGCCGACTGATTCAAGCTGATAGAAGAGCAACTTTGACTGAAATAACCACTCATTACAACCGAGGTATGCAGCAAAGCATTTGTGAAGCCACAACACGCACAACCTTGAGGCGGATGGGCTACAACAGCAGAAGACCCCACCGGGTACCACTCATCTCCACTACAAATAGGAAAAAGAAGCTACAATTTGCACAAGCTCACCAAAATTGGACAGTTGAAGACTGGAAAATGTTGCCTGGTCTGATGAGTCTCGATTTCTGTTGAGACATTCAGATGGTAGAGTCAGAATTTGGCGTAAACAGAATGAGAACATGGATCCATCATGCCTTGTTACCACTGTGCAGGCTGGTGGTGGTGGTGTAATGGTGTGGGGGATGTTTTCTTGGCACACTTTAGGCCCCTTAGTGCCAATTGGGCATTGTTTAAATGCCACGGCCTACCTGAGCATTGTTTCTGACCATGTCCATCCCTTTATGACCACCATGTACCCATTCTCTGATGGCTACTTCCAGCAGGATAATGCACCATGTCACAAAGCTCGAATCATTTCAAATTGGTTTCTTGAACATGACAATGAGTTCACTGTACTAAAATGGCCCCCACAGTCACCAGATCTCAACCCAATAGAGCATCTTTGGGATGTGGTGGAACAGAGCTTAGTGCCCTGGATGTGCATCCCACAAATCTCCATCAACTGCAAGATGCTATCCTATCAATATGGGCCAACATTTCTAAAGAATGCTTTCAGCACCTTGTTGAATCAATGCCACGTAGAATTAAGGCAGTTCTGAAGGCAAAAGGGGGTCAAACACAGTATTAGTATGGTGTTCCTAATAATCCTGTAGGTGAGTGTATATAATATCTTAAAATCTTTATGCCTTATAGTCTCTTTTAGCCAGTGTTGGGGGAAGTTACTTTGAAAAGTAATGCATTACAATATTACGTTACTCCCTTAAAAAGTAACTAATTGCGTTATTTAGTTACTTTTTAAGAAAATTAATGTGTTATGTTACTTTTGCATTACTTTTTCTCACCTGGGCTGGGCTGTTTTTGTTGTTGTTGTTGTTGTTGTTGTTGTTTTAAACATAATTGTTCTATTTTTGGGCAAATGTAAAGACCCTTTCACACCAAATTTGTAATAATAAGCTTCAGGCTGAAGGAAATGCGAATCCACGCGTGCACAGTAGAGGACGCAGCTCAAACAAAGCTTTCAGCTGTGCTGCTGTTCTGTAAAACGGAAGAATAGGATGCAGTAGAAGCTACACCTACTTTAACACTTACTTCACCAATAAAAAAATAAATAAAAACAATTTTGCTTATGGTTTAAGTGAATCATCAAAAGTCAGCAGCAAGTACATTGGTCAGTAAAGTGAGATTAAACGCATACAAATGTTGATTTTATTTAACATATTTAATTATTGGAGGTTCTGATTTAGCATTTTAGATTTTATTCATTTTGAGAAGTACTGGATCTTTTTTTTGCAAGTGAGATTAGTTTAGTCTAGAGCTGCTCACATTTAGTCTAGAGCTACAATAACCATCATGTTTACGCACAACGCCTCTGCACTTATGAATTTTTCCCCAACATTGGGACAGGAGAGCTGTCAGTCAATAAATGGGAAAACAAAGTAACTTTTTTGAAAAAGTAACTCAGATATTTTGCCCCCAACACTGCTTTTTGCCGACAGGGAACATTCTCAGAACTTTGGCTAACGTTCTGCAAAGGTTCTCTCAAACTTTTTTCTATCTGGTCTCAAAAGTTAGATGCTAGAACATTATTTAGATATTGTTTTTTTTTTGGAATGGTTTGGACATTTTTTAAACACTACTTTGATCATTAAACAGCACTGAAGAGAACATGAAAGTCACAAGAAGTGCATAAGGAACAAACAATGAATGCAAGTTGTAGACTATATAAAATATACCAGCAAGCAGGAGTAATGCACTGATTTCTTCATCCCAGCTAAACATATGTTCTTAGAATGTTTTGCTAACATTCCCATTAAGTTATGAAAATGTTAAAATGATAAAATGTTTTGGTAACACTTTATTTTGATGGTCTCTTTTGAACATTCTGTTGACTATAAGTAATGTTGCACCTACATGTTAACTAACTCTCATTAGAGTATTAGTAGACTGTCTGCTTAATATCTGCTGACTCTTTATTCTAATGGTCCTCCAACAGACATTCTACTGACTATAAGTAACTTTACAACTACATGTCAACTTATTCTAACCCTAACCCTACCAGTCTACTAAAACTCTATTAACACTCAAATTATACTTATTGGACATGTAGGTGCAACGCTACTTATAGCCAACAGAATATGTTAAAGGGACCATCAAAATAAAGTGAAACCAATGTTTTTTAAATATGCAAAACGCCAATTCTTCAAAAAAAAATGTATTAAGAACGTTTTTTCTTGATTTATGTGAACATTCCATTTTATCATTTAAAATGTTTATGAAAACGTTGTTTCTGAACATTCAAAACATTCTTTTTTTGATTGTTTTATGAATGTTTTGTCTTAACTTTTAAATAACGTTAGTGAAAGTTATGGGAATGTTCCTTGTTATCTGGAGGCAGAGGGCCGCCGAATGAGGATCTCGTAGGGTAATGGCCATGCCGAAAGGTACACAATGCTACAACAGAAACTAAGGCTGCATCCAAAATCACATACTTCCCTGAAAAACAATGTGACAAAAGAAGTATGTCCGGATTCACAGTACTCACAGTACTCAAAGAGCAGGCAAAAAAGTAGCCGGATATACCACTTCCAGTGAGATATGTGCATATGATGGACACTTTTCTATCCCATGAAGCCACGGGAGAGGATTTATGAATGGTGGCGAAGAGACCCAACTGGTAGGTTACATGATGAGGCCAACATGGTGGATAACGTCCGGATTACATTCATACTACACACACTCATACTGTATGGAACATACTTTTTAGCGGTCGTGAAGTATATAAAAATAAGTGCCTGGTCAAGAGAGTATGTGACTTCGGACGCACCTCTAACCCTACAAGTGTAACTGTAAAGACCTTTTGGCATGCCCATTACTCTGACCTGATACCCACACTTACTGATTGCTGCATCTAAATTTTCATATGGCTCAATTAAATGTCTGTGAATTGAGTTTCATCAATTGTGGCAACAGACTAATGGCTCATTCTGAAAGTATGTTGAGTCAATGAAGAAAAGTGTTTACCCAACCATGTTGCAATTAAATAGGCTATTTTAGTAATGTTTTCTCTTTTTTACCATATTGAAAATGAAATCTGCAAAGCAACCTGAGTAGCAACCATTATAATTGTTTAAAATGGATCGCCCAATTGCAAGCAGTTAATGTGTGCATCAAATACAAGTTTCCTCTGAACTAACCCTTCTAGATCTTCCAACATTTTCTCCTGGCCTTGTTAGAGCAACTCGAAGAAGAAAAATGTCTGGAAAAAATTACTGCAAACACCTACTTTATAACAAGCAGCAATTTTTAATTTATGAAATACCTCCATTTACATGCTCACAATATTTTGTAGCATAATTGAATGTTTATTTAGTGTTATAAAGAAGTACTGATATCACTGAACTGGCTGCATCTCTATAAATAGGCTAATACTGTAGTGATGTATATGCTAGTCAGTCTCCTAGTCAGTCGCCATGTGAATGTTTATGTGCACGTCTTTTTGCACTTTGTTAACATTGCTTTTTAAGGTATATAAATAAATGTAGAAATAAATATAATTTGTTTGGGAAAAGGCGATTTATATGTCAGAAAATACAATTGTAAAAAAAAAAAAAACTAACGCGAATTATTAAAAATTACTTGAACACATTTTATTATTATTATTATTATTATTATTATTATTATTATTATTACGGCTACTATTATGTTGTTGATGATTTAGAAGAAACTGGAAAAGTGGTATAACGTGAATGCGGGTGGAACAAATCGCATTTAAAACGCTTTAATTTCAGTCAGGCAGATTTTCAGACACCGTTGCCAACAATTTCCCAGCGTTCCTTGCGAGCGGCCTTTTCCTCCATTTTTGAGATTGAATCAGGTGAGCGTTTTAGAGCTCGACTTTTAAAATGTGACATTTTAGCCTTGTGTGATGTAAAGTAAACCACAATTTCTACCATTATTGATAAAAAATGCCAATAAAGTCCATATTTCGCTGAGTTGTGCCACGTACGATATAAGATGTTTAGGATTTTAGACGGATTGTTTGAGCCAGTCGGCTCAGGCTAAACTGGTCCGGAGCTCATTTCTGCTCATTACTGTCAAATCTTCTGTCAAAACATAGCCTGTTGTTAATAATTTAAGGTGTTTACAACGCTGGTTAGCTCGTTTCGAAGACGTAGTAATAACTATAAGCTACGTTTAACTATGTATAAGAACTTCGCTATCGTGACATAGCATTGAGGAAGATAAACATGCTGCTGTGGATATAACGGTCAATGTGAATGTAAACATGAAATCCTTGACCTGCAAGGGGCTGCATATTCATTGACCCTTTGACTAAATGTTTATGTAATGTTCTCATTTTAGGTTGGTTAGCCTGGTCAAAGTATCATCATGCCCGGAAGGTAAGACGTGAAAGCTGTCAGCATTGTAAACCTGAGTGTGATATCTATGCTTGGCACATGCTCATAGATGTAACCCTCTTTTCCCTCTTAGGCTGTGGAGCAAGGCTATCTTTGCTGGCTACAAGCGTGGCCTGAGGAATCAGCGTGAGCACACTGCTCTGCTCAAGTTAGAGGGAGTCTACAACCGCTCAGAGGTCGACTTCTACCTGGGCAAACGCTGTGCCTACGTCTACAAGGCAAAAAAGTAAGTCATGGCTCAATATGTAAGACTTTGGATTCAAATATCCAAAAACCACTTGGACCATGTTATGTTTTGTTGACTTGTGTACTTGCACTATCGCAAATTCTTCCAAGACAGTAATGCAGCATTTTCTCCATTATACAATGTTTTCATTTAATTGCATGCCTTTTAGCAGCACAAGCCACCCAGCATTTATTAAAGCGTGTGTAACGCACAGTTTCAGCCAATCTCACGTTAATCTTGAGTACCTGTAGAGTAAGATATGCATCCTTCATATCGCAAAGAAGTCTTTAGTTTTATTAGATTTATAAAAGACAGATAAGCTGTACCGAGTCTCTCCGAAAAACGCTGAGCTCTGGGAGGCGTGCCGTGCGTAGGGCTGGGCACCGAACGGCGATACTTTTATGGTATCGAACGAAAAACTATTTATCTTTCGGTGCCAAATTTCGTTTCCAAAAGCCAAGTGGCCTTGTCTGTGTGAGCCTGTAGCATACTTTCATGTAAGGACCTAAAGCACCGGCGATCGGCTGTCCACCACCACGTGACGGGTGGGATTTCTGAAGATACCCTAACACAACTGTAGTTTTTTTTTTTTTTTTTTTTTTGTGTTCTACCGCGTCGTTTTACAATGCCAAAGAGGTCTAAAGTGTGGCTACACTTTATAAAAGTGGATGCCGAGTCAGCAAAGTGCAACCAAAGGTGGCAATACCACCAATTTAATGAAGCACTTGACCATGCACGGGATCAATATGAAGGCAGAAAATTGCACTGTATTTGACTGTAAAAAGATGGAACCAGAGGATCGCAGTCAAACCCGCCCCCGTCAACATCATCTGGGATTGTAGCAGTAAGAAAGGTCACTTTTTTTTTTTTAGCGAACAGAAGTTGAAGTAATTGTTTACGCTAACGTGAGTGGTTTGAATGTGTGGATGCAACTCTGCGTTGCTCTGTAATCTAGGAGCTGTAACGTTATTCTTTGACCAGGCAGGCAACATCTTTATTTTTCCAACGTAGCGTTAAGGTTACACATTTTAGAAATACTTGACAGATAAGTGTGATTTCACTACTTAAACCGAATGCATCCTCATAACGTGGACTACAACTTTATGTATGTTAGCTTGTGCTGCTAGTCGGTTGCTGTACCGTTAGCGCTGTCTATTTCCCCCTTCACATTAGTCTCTGCTACCTTTTTTGACAGTGGAGGCCCCGTGGTGGAGGTGAGCAAGCTATCCAAAAAGCACAACCAGTTTTATTAATAATGTTTCCCTGAGCGAGAAGTGTTACCAGAATTTGTTTTAAGATGAAAAATAAAAGTTTTGTGTTTAATGTATTTTTGTTGATGTTGAAATGGATTTTAAAACGTATGGTATCGAAAAAAGTATCGTTAGGAACCGGTATCGAAATTGGCACCGGATCGAAAGGTTTTGAACAATACCCAGCCCTAGCCGTGCGTGAAGCTAAAGAGTCGCGTGTTTGTGTGTCCGCGCACAAAATAAAATGTACACGTGTTCCTGCTCTTGATACAGAATCACTGATGAGCACCTTTTGGTTTTAATGAGGGGAAAAAAAATATGATGGTGGATTCGAGCCTCAGACACGCTCGGCGGACCAACGCTCTACCACTGGACTGCTAATCTGTGATTTAATCTCAGGACTGACAATATTGTATTATGCTATAGTTAGGGGTTTCATCCTCAACGTTAAATCTTATCACGTTAAACATGACTCTTCCCTCCCCCACCTGTTTTTAAAAAAGTTACGCCACTGCATCGCATTATGGATAACTTTTGATTCACTATAGGTTTGCATTATATGGATTTACACGCCGATTGCCAACAACAGACATTTGATGCAGTTTCACTCATCGCCTGCAACGATCTGAAAGTCCAACAGGCCTTGGTTAGAAAACACTGAAAATGCCAGGAACACGCTTGGAAAAACAAACTGCATCCACTGTTCCCTTAATGCTGGGTTCTTTGGGAAGCCTAGGAAAGTTACCTTTCCCTCACAACCAAAAACACACTAGTTTGGTGGCATTGTTAAATCCTTCTCGACTAGCGTTGCGCGAATGGTGGGGGTGCTCTGATTGCTCTGTGCGCGCTTTTCCGGGAGAAGTGTCCTTGCAAGGATTTTTCGCCAGGGCCGTACTCGAAAAAAGCGTTCTGAAATTTTTGGCACAGAAATACTCCGTCATACGTCCAACTCATTTTTTGAAACTTTGAATGTTTAGCATGAGAGTCCAACTCTTTAACTGTTTAACTCAGAATGCATGAAATGGCATTAGTTTACTATTTGTATGGGTTTAGGACAACATGAGAGCGAGAAAATGACAGGTTTTCATTTTTGGGTGAACTATCCCTTTAATATTTGAAGTTTATTTGATGCATTTAACGGTCACCCCCATTTTTGACCATATATTTGCACTTAAATAGTAAATGCTTTTGAATGCAGACCTAAGGTTGGTTTTTTTTTTTTTTTTTTTTTAAAACACTAAGTGCAAAAAGTCGTTCGCTTTAAATACAAAGACTGAAGATGATCATGACACATATTTTCACCCTTCCATGCAGAGACATGCTTCATAATTTCTATTGATGGTCTTGGTTTTTGTCCATAATCAGCAATGTGTTTAATGTGAGTTCTGTGTTGTCTGAAGGACCACTGCAACACCTGGCGGTAAACCCAACAAGACACGCGTCATCTGGGGTAAAGTCACACGGGCTCATGGAAACAGTGGAATGGTTCGTGCCAAGTTCATGAGCAATCTTCCTGCAAAGGCTATTGGGCACAGGATCCGTGTGGTAAGGGTCTTAAAGTTTCTCTCCGGCATTAAGTATCGATGTTTGTCCCTGGTTATACTTTTGTGTTTGCTAGGACATTTTAATTTGCCCTCTATATAGTGTTAAAAAGTGGTTTAAACCGGTTTCAAGACATTGCTGGTTTATTAACATTACCTGCCAAAAGTCTTGCAGGGTTTAATGCCGTCTTTAAAGGATTAGTTCTTCAAAATGAAACTTACCTGATGATTTACTCGCCCTCAAGCCATCCTAGATGTACATGACTTTCTTCTTTCTGATGAACAGAGTTATATAAAAAAATATCCTGGCTCTTCGCAGCTTTATAATTGAGTTTGAAGCTCAAAAAAAGTGCACCCATCCATCATAAATGTACTTGACACGGCTCTGGGGTATTAATAAAGGCAAAGCAATGCATTGGTGTAAGAAAAATATCCATATTTAAAACCTCTAGCTTCTGGCCTACCCCCTTCCATATTCAACTTATGAAGAAAGTGAAACTACTCTCGCAGTTAAACACTTGCGCTATGTTCGTTATACGTCGCATAAGTTGAGCTTTTTTTTCATAAGGCTCGAGTGTGAGCAAATCATGGGATAATGTTCAATTTAAATTGAACGAATCCTTTTAAGGGGGCTTTCACACTGGGCATGTTTTGATGCGATCGTTCCTGGTGCCTACGGTTGGTCTGGTTCACACTCAACTTTATTTTGTCGAACCCTGGTGCACTTGCGTTCAACTTGCGCCATCACAAATGTGCACGGCACATGAAAACCGACCGCGGGTCAATATATTTATTCATTTGCTTCCATTATGCACATACATTTGGGTTTATTGTATGTGTGTCGCATGAAGGCGGCTTTCTGCTGCTTGTGGACACTCTCTTGAGGAAACCGTGACGTTCTTTTGCCACCCTGATTGCACTCGCTTTGCTCTAATACACTGCATGCTCACTCTCTCTCGTATCCAAGTTAAATCAACACTGTCATCCACGTGTTTTATTGGATTAAATGCATCGTCAACAGCTAAAACACATGCGCAGGTTACTTTACCTCCTGAACAAGCGTGCACCCGAGTCAGTGTTGCTTTCACATGAATCGCGCTACAGTTCGTGTGCAACCAAACTCAGACCAGACCTCTGTGCGCACCCGGGTCCGCATGACAGCTTTCACATTAGCGTGTTTTTTTTTTTTCCCATGCAAACTGTACCTCGTTTCAAATGAAGCTACCAGTGTGAAAGCCGCATAAGTTTGAATCGCTACTGACTTGTTTGTTCATTTGGATGTTGCAAAGTTTTACATTGTGATGTCTCATCAGCTTTATTGTGAAGGGCTGTCATTTAAAGATGCATTAAATTGTCTTCATGAAGTATAATTAATCGGGGGCCGTATTCACAAAACATTTTATCTTGGCACTAAGAGTTCTCCTAAATGGCAGTAAAAGTTCCAAGTGACCTTATGTTTTATAAATAAAGTTTGGGAGGAGCACTATCTAATCATTAAACACAGCCGCCTAGTTACCGCGACAGCTTTCGGCATCACTCCGCCACCCCGACAACTCGCTCTCGGCCACTCTCACTTTGGGGAGAACTCTGGGTTTGCTAAATTCTGAGCTCGGAGCCCTCGATCCCCTCGGACAGCACACCAAATACAGGCTTATCCGATCATTTGTAAGTGTGAACTCGTGAAACGACTGCCTCAGGTGATCAGACATAATTTCCTTTTATTTATTTACTTAAAAATGCCAATAATATTTTATTACGATGGGACAGTGAGTAGACCGGAAGCGAAGTGGAAGAGAGAAAGGTCTGCAACATCCATTAGGATTGTTTGGGATATGGTCTTGGTGACTTAGGAGTCCTTGTGACTAATCCTAACGTTTCACAGATTTAGGAGCTAGTTTTAGTGCTAAAATGCTTTGTGAAATGTAAAAGTCCTAACATTAGGACTGACACGCCGCTTAATTATTTTTAGAGTTTCTCCTAAATCTGCAAGTTAGGAGCTACCTTTTAGCCTTAGGATGTTTTGTGAAATACGGCCCCAGATTTGGGAATTTAGGCTAGATCGCTAGAATGCAAAAACCTTAGTTTCTTTTCTAAAATCACTGATTGAAAGGGCAATGAAACTAGAGCATCTTAGACTCGTTGCCTTCCTCGGTGTCGCAGCAGGGTTTTTCTAATTCTCTCACGTGGCAGCTTTATTTGCTGGTGTAACAAGCACACACAAGAAGGGGTTTTAACCTTTTTACTTGATGTGGTGTTTGGGCACACACGTTTTTTTTATAATGTGCTTTAAGGGTACGTTTACAGAACGATGTATTAAAAACGGGAATGTTTTTTGCATACAGACAACAATGTTGTCAAAGCAATCCCCTTTTTCGCGCTGTATTCTGCTGCCAGGCCAGTAGTTGGCGACGTCACTATGTAAAGAGATGATAACAGTATCGTTCTCAAAAACATGCATTTTGAAACCCGTTTTCAGGCTCCAAAACAGCATTGTCGTGTAAATGAACGACCAAAATGCAGGTTTTCCAGTTTTAGTTGAAAACGGTGTCGTGTAAACGGCCCCTATGTTTCAAAGGGGAAGGTGTAATTGTCCATGCATGTCTTGATGCAGGCACCATGGTCGGTTAACTTGTTAAAGTGTTTATTAAATCATGCAAGTATTGAACGAATGACTAATCTTTGCTTTTTTTCCTTTCAGATGCTGTACCCATCCCGTGTGTAACATGCTTTTTGTGTACAGACAATAAAACAATTGGTCCCAAAATTGCCTTTGTGTTCTTTTCACAACTTTTTTTTTTTTTTTTTTTAAAAGTGTTCAGTTCTCTGCAGCCACTTCGGGGTCTTGCTGCCTTTTGCGTCTTTATTTTTTCACTCGAGAAATAATTTAAGCAACACCGGAGAAATGCAGAGTTCTATCAAGCTGGATTTACAGAGGAACTGATGCTCCATTGGCATCATTCGTAGAAGAACTGAAAAGTGCAACTAAGGGAAATGACAGCTTTCATAATTAACACTTCCTTACCCAACACTGCCCTGTTTACAAGAACACGCCGTCTGGCTCTATTATAGGTCAGGGATGAATTTGGAACCACATGCTAGAATACTCTTACCATTTCTGCCATAGAAAGATCAGGTGACGGTAGTATACTAGCATGTGATTCAGCAACGTATGCAGGGAAAAGTATATCTAGAAATACTGAAGACGGACGATAAACTGCTGAGCTTATGATTTTAACTAATACATTTATCTTAACTAGACTATAGCTGGGAATTGGCATTAGTAAAATACTAGTTTTTTCTGTTTTAAAATTGATAAATGCATCTAATTCCAGCTAGTGTATTCATTATTTACACACGTATACCATACAATTATTAAATATTGCACATCTATGTTATAAATGTGTACACACACAGTCACTTGGTTTTCAAATCTACGACATTTTCTTGGAATAACAAATCCAAATGGACAGTTATGTGGATGATGCTACTGTACAGAACTATTGAATATCAGACATGTCTATTAGACTATCACTGATGAGTGGTAGAAATATAACATGGGCATATTTTTTTGTTTCTACGTAATTTATCTCTGAACGGGTGTCAGGTGTAGTTTCCGGTGAAACGAGGGGAAAGATGTCCGCATATTATGCAGTATCATCATCGCACTGTACTTTCTTCGATGGTAAAATTCCATTCCAGTGCCTTGGGCTTATCATCGTGTTGTAATACTAGCGTCTGACTGCAGAGGATGCGCGTCTCTTTCACTCGCGCGTTAAGCCCCGCCCACTTACGGAGCTCTGACGCATTCATTGCGAAATGAATTGTGGGTGTGTAGTTCCAACGTATCGGCAGTCGAACGATGTGAGCCTGTAGTACAATTCCACTGCACTACATTTCCCAGAACGACCTCCATCCGAATCCTTCAAATAGCTGGTTTATAACGAAGTTGTTTTGCTCCATCCGCTGTTGAAGATCCGCAGACCTACAAGAGGAGCAGGTATCCGCTGCAAAGTACACGTTTATCTTTATTCAATAAGCAAAATCTGATTTATTATAGCATGTTTTGGATGTTAAAACAACTGCGATTCTGCCACTCTACTTGAAAAATATTTTAAAATGTTATGCGTTTTAACTTGATTTGACATGTCCTTGCAAATGATTATATTGACTCTTAAAAATATTAAAACCAATAATAATAAAAAAGCGTCTTGCATGTGCATGTTGCGCTGTTTTTACTGGGCACCGTCTCGTGTCCTGATGTAGGTGACATCTATTGTCTCAGTTCTGATGATGCACTCCGTTTAGACGGGATATTGATATATGCACCAGATGTTATTGTTGATGATGTATAATTGCAGTGCATGAGGCATAGATACTTAGAGAATAAGTGGGAAAATTATCTCCAACAAAGGCATTATTGCGATTATTTTTGTCATAATAAAAAGACCGATATTATCTGATTAGGTAATGTTAAATGTATATCTCCCCGTGGTTTGCTTAGTCTAAAAGGCCAGTAGATGTCCCAGTATGAAGCCCGTGTGTTCTGTTGTTTTCAGTATTTTCGGGAACTGTTTGTTCCCTTCTGACCGGAGGAGATGCGAGGCCTATTAACGTTACACCCAGATAAACAGGATAAAGATTTAACGCCTTATCCTTGCTGTCTCATTTGTGCTTCCGAGAATGTGGCCGTCTCACTTTAAATAAATCACTGTATTGATGTGTATATTCATTGCCTAGATATTCGCCGTGTCTCAACATCTGGCGAGCTGCCTGTTTAGTCAACATGAATAGCGACGTTTGTGGGCATCATAGGCGGGCGAGTCACGTGATCCCTGTCAAGAACTTGTCCGGACATATCGCATAAAAGAAAGAAGAAATACACCACATCTCGCCTAAAGGGCATGGCGTCTATGCTTAGCACTGCTAACATGTTTTGCTTCATGAGAATTGAGCACGTTTTCAGTATAATGTGCAAGTCAAAATAGTTTACATCATCATGACAGTATTTGTGGCGTTCATTTGCTCATTCAAATTAAATAAACAGTATTATTTAAATGTATGCATACGGTAAAACAGGATTTGCAAAACTCCTTCATGATTTATTTTGTGTTTGTTTTGTTTTGACTTTGGATTGAAATGTAATGTTTAGGGCTGTTGCGATTTTTATTCAATTAAATTCGAGTACTCGATTTTAAAACATCCTTGACTTCAACCTGTGTCGAGTAACCTGAAAAATACCGCTATTTTTACTACCACACACAAACACACACACACAAAAGTACCGATTAATCGTCAAAATAATCGAACGATTACTCGATAGCCAAAATAATCGTTAGTGATGTTTTGTAAAATTCACTAAGGCATGTACAGAGTCTATAAGATCTAGGTAGGCGGCTTAATATGCTTTGTGACAACTAAGCGCTCCTGCTAAAAGTGACTTCGTGCTGACAACATTTACTGGAATTAATATTGGACAGTCTGGCCAGTTATATGCCTGTCCATAAGTCAGTGGGGTCTAAAACGGCACTACATTGACTTTTATTGTATGGATGAATAAACACCAACATTTTTCAGAATATCTTCTTTTGTTTGACAAAAAGGTCTTACAGGTTTGACATGAGGGTCAATACATGGTAACAGGGTTTTCATTTTTGAGTGAACTGCGCCTTTAACATTAAAATACAATAATTTACCTATAACAATGCCATCCTGTCAGACTTCAATTGAAGTCATAAAAGGGGATATAATGTGCCGGATCGATGCTGACTAAATAAGAGCAACATTTCCATTCGTGCTAATAACCCATCTCTTCTCTCATCTGTTTAGATTTGGTGAGTTTGACAAGATAAAGATCAGAGTTGAAGCAACAAAAGCGCTCCTATGTTGGTAAAAGAAGATGAAAGGACATGATTTGGGAAAGGACTGTCTGGCATCTAGTTCTGCGTACCGGACCGTATCGTCTAGAGAGACCTTACCCGGACCTGAAGAGGACCATTATGAGCTGTCTAAAGTGCAGGTTAGTCCATCATGCGCTGCATTTATTGTTCAATATTGGAAATCAAATGTTTGAATGTACTTGCCTTCTTCTCGAACTTCAACTCATGATACAAAACAACTGGTGATTATTTAACACGTTAAAATCTAATGCACACAGTACAGCCTCTCAACTCTTATGAATGCCAATCAATTCTTACTTGTAAAGATTTCATTTAATAAAAAAAAGTACTGGAACCAGTTATTTTCATGACGTTTTTAATATTGATTCTTGGATGCGACCAAAGCTCTTTGCCTTTAAAGTGTGGTCAAGTTTACTGTTGCTTGGTTGAAATTTCGCTGGTGTAGTCCAATAGGAATCCATGCAATCGGGTGTGAAAGATGTTGCCTTCCAAGTTGGTCACACAAATTTGCCATGTTGAGCTGCTTGGTTTGAAAGTGACTTCTGTGTGAATGGCGTTTAGCAGAAATTTCGTTAATGTGAGTGACCTTGCCATCGGAAGTATTAAAAGAGTATTAAAAAAACGAAATTATTAGGTGGAATTTGACTCTTTAAATTCCAGTCCATTCCAGTCCATCTCCTCTTCAAATAGGCTCTAGCAATTTTGAAAACACCCATCTGATATATTGCATACAGAGTTGAAAAACACTACTCTGTTAAACACAATAATATTCTGTTTAAGATTGATTCAGTTACTGTACTAAGATTTCTGACAAACTGTGAAAAACTTAGATATTTTGCAGGTTTCAACTGTTTGTCCATATAATTGAAGTCAGTGGACTACATTTGACTTTTATTGCATGGATGAGAATTTTTTTCAGAATATCTTCTTTTGTGTGACAAAAAAAAAAAAAAAGTCCAAAACCGTGCCTTCAAAGGGACAGTTCACCCAAAAATGAAAATTCTGTCATCATTTACTCGCCCTCATGTCACTCCAAACTTTTGTTCATCTTCAGAACACAAATTAAGATCTTTTTAATGAAATCTGAGAGCTTTCTGTCTTTCCATTGGGAGCTACACAACTGCCACTTTGACAATTCAAAAAGTTCATAAAGAGATCGTAAAACTAATCCGTATGAATTGAGCGGTTTAGTAAAAATTTTCTGAAGACACTCGATCGCTTTATATGATGAACAGATTGAATTTAGGCTTTTATTCACATAAACATTCATCAACGCACACATCAGCTGTGGTAAACGGAAGATCAAGCATGTTCACTTGACATCCGAGAACCAGTGAGGTTAATTCTCGTGTTACAGCACGTTTGAGCTTCAGCGAGAACCAATGAGGTTCATTCTCATCTTACGCATCACGTTTGAGCTTCAGCAAGAACCAATGAGGTTCATTCTCATGTTAAGCATCACGTTTGAGCTTCAGCAAGAACCATCATTCGCTTGAGCTTCAGCAAGAACCAATGAGGTTCATTCTCATCTTACGCATCACGTTTGAGCTTCAGCAAGAACCAATGAGGTTCATTCTCATGTTAAGCATCACGTTTGAGCTTCAGCAAGAACCAATGAGGTTCATTCTCGTGTTACGCAGCATGTTTGAGCTTCAGCGAGAACCAATGAGGGTTATTTTCGGGTTACGCATCACGTTTGAGCTTCAGCGAGAACCAATGAGGGTTATTTTCGTGTTACGCATCACGTTTGAGCTTCAGCGAGAACCAGTGAGGTTCGTTCTCGTGTGACGCATCACGTTTGAGCTTCAGCGAGAACCAGTGAGGTTCGTTCTCGTGTGACGCATCACGTTTGAGCTTCAGCGAGAACCAGTGAGGTTCGTTCTCGTGTGACGCATCACGTTTGAGCTTCAGCGAGAACCAGTGAGGTTCGTTCTCGTGTGACGCGCATCACGCTTGAGCTTCAGCGAGAACCAGTGAGGTTCGTTCTCGCAGGACGATCACGCTTGAGCTTCAGCGAGAACCAGTGAGGAGGTTCGCTTGACGCACGTTTGAGCTTCAGCGAGAACCAGTGAGGTTCGTTCTCGTGTGACGCATCACGTTTGAGCTTCAGCGAGAAACAGTGAGGTACGTTCTCATGTTTTACGCATCACGTTTGAGCTTCAGCAAGAACCAATGAGGTTCATTCTCATGTTTTACGCATCACGTTTGAGCTTCAGCAAGAACCAATGAGGTTCATTCTCATGTTTTACGCATCACGTTTGAGCTTCCTCAAGAACCAATGAGGGTCATTCTCGTGTTACGCATCACGTTTGAGCTTCAGCGAGAACCAAGATTGTGTAACCGTGGTCACACTAGACTTTGAGCATGCAAAATTTCTTCGGATACCGCAACGGTCGGGATATGACATCACGCTCTGCAGCGTCTTTTTTATAAACATGAATTCAACATACAACAAATGGTAATACACTCAAAATGTAAAAAATATACAAACTCGACTCGACCGCAAAAATATAATTCTTTTAATTCAGCCAAGAGGTCACGCCATGACGCTCTTCGATCTTCTACTGGTCACATCTTCATGTAATGCGAATTCGCAGGTCAGAGTTCACCAAACGTAAACTTTGTAAAGCATGCAAAACTTTTTGCATGAGCTTGCGTTTCTAGTCTAGTTTCTAGCATGCGCTTGAATGGAAGTCATTGGAACAAAAAGTGCAGTGTGACTGCCCCTTACGCAGCACGTTTGAGCTTCTGCAAGAACCACAAGAAGTTTGTTCTTGCACGTCAAGCAGGTTCAGTTGAGCGTCTGTTTTGATCAATGTTTATATGTGAATAAAAGCCTAAATTAAATTTGTTCAATCGAGTCTCTTCATAAAATTTGGACTAAACTGCTCAATTCATATGGATTAGTTTTATAATCTCTTTATGAATTTGTTGAACCTTCAAAGTATCAGTTGTGTAGCTGTCAATGGAGGGACAGAACGCCTCTCTGTCTTATGGGTTTGGAACGACATGAGGGTGAGTAATTAATTATATAATTTTCATTTTTGGGTGAACTAACTCTTTAACATTAAAATGCTGCAGCTGTTGTTTGTTCAGTAAGGTAGCCAAGCCCTTTGTGTTTGTCTGTTGCACTCCTGCCGTCAGCATTTGTCAGCATGTTAAGAGAGAGTCCTGTGCTGCCCACAATTTTCTTTGTCTTGTTCCATCACACTACCTTTCTCTCTCTCTGTATCTCTCAGCCACTCAGTACATCACTAGGGAAGCTGTGTGTGTGCAGTGATTGGCTGCTCACCCTGTATTTAGAAGCTGGGTCTGTTTACATAATCTTTGACACTGACAGCCAATTGCAATCCTGGGTTCCGGTGATGCGTGCAGCAGCCTTGCATGCTGATAGGCTGATGCCCCCGCTTAGAGCTCAGGCAAGCTGTGTGTTTGTGCAACGTGAGTGTATTAGAGGGACATGGGAAGAAGAGTGGTGAAGACGGGAGGGGAGGGGGACATCCTGCACGTGCTGAGGAGCATTGCAAAACGCTTCATGCGAGGATTCTCTCATTCATCTAATCCAGCCAGACATGTCAAGTTCTTCACCGGCTCTCTTAGGGTTTTTTTTTTTAGCGCAAGGCTTACCTCTAGGCACTTAAATAAGAGTGTTACATAAATAATTTGATCCATTGCTGTATAAGTGGCGTAAACAAAACTACATTTAACTTACTCTCTTGTCCATTTTATTACCTTGTGTTTTCCTGTAGCTGAGCTGTTGTTCTCAGTGTGTCTTTGGTTTCTAGATCATTCTGTTCTCGTTTCCTCATGCATTCTGATCAGTCCCAGATAACTGTTTTGTTTTTGTTTTTTTCCATGAGCGCTTGTGACAGAAATGCTAAAGCTGGGCTAATTTATGGGGCGACTGGCTGAGAAGAAGAAAATTAGCTGTGTGTATTTCTGCATGTTTTCTGCAAGTAAAACTTGCTTAATATATCACATCTGTGAATGTATTCTGTTGTCTGCAGCTAATATAATTTACATGAGTTAACATTAAACCGCATTACGCTTTTACACTTACACTTTTGTAATGTGTTATATTTCCAAATGGATCAGCATATTCAACTAGAAAAATGGTTTGGTTTTATTCATCGGGAAGCGATTGGATGGTGTATAAGGGGTTGCACATCTGAGTGCAAGTTTGCAGTGGATTGTGGAGAACTACTCATCTCTTCTGCCAGTATCCTTTTTTTGTGGAGGCATGGGACATGGTAGCAAAACATCAAGTTTTTTGCTGGTCACCCCAATTTTAATTAAAAATAAGAGCTGTGTTCATGAGCAGCTTATGATCAGCTGGTGTTTTCAGCGGCTCACAGTGGCAGGAGTTTGGTCACTTTAACGTGCATTTGGGAACGCAACATTTGCCAACCATCTTCACAAATGAAAACTGCTTATCAACAAAAGCAGGTCTTTCAGGACTCCGTGCGGTTTTCTGTCAAAACAAAAGTTTGATGGTTTAACACTTGAAAAAGTAGAAATGAAGACTGCTTTAAATATTAGTTGGGTCATTTTTCTTAAATACTACTTTTTTTCTTTTTTTCTTAATCATTTAATTTTTATTTAATAGTAGTAGTAGTAGTAGTAGTAGTTGTAATAATAATAATCGTATTATTATTATTATTATTATTATTATTATTATTATTAGTATTGATATATAATCACAAAATTTTGGCCAAATTGTGTTTTTTTTTAAATCACATTTTGTAAGGCAAATGTCAGGGTTATGTTTAGATTCTTGTGTTTTGTTGTTATTCTCCCTGTTCCCGTTTGCGTGTTCTGTTTTCCTAGTTAGTTTCCTTGGTTGTTTATTAGTTTCACGTTTCTGTTCAGCTGATTACCTCTCCCTAAGCCCTTCTGTTCAGTGTTCGGTCTCGTTTACATTTATGTGTTATGGTTGTAATTTCCTGGTTATTGTCCTGCATGTTTCTCTTGGATTTTGTTTAATAAAAAGGACTATTGTGAACTTACCATCGTCGTGCACTTTGTTAAAGCCACACACTTCGTGACAGAAGACCGAACCAAGACCAGATTGTTTTTTCCGGCCATTCACCTGCTCTGTTTAGAGCAAGGGAATCATGATCTCAAGGACCATACCAGTGACTTTCTAGATCTGGCATACCAATTTTCCCCAACCGCTTCCTGTTTATTTTTTTTAATCAAGCCTAAATGAGTGGTGCAAGGCACGTCTACCTGGTGTTGGTCCTCAAGAGGATTTTGCTGCGTTTGTGGAGTGGGTGCTGGTGAACAATGGATCTGCTTGCACCATCTGCCCCGAGGAGGACATCACCAGCCCCACTCCAGACCAGCTAGCCATCTCACTCTGCACGGAGTGAACGCCTGAGCCCACCGCAGACTGAGAGCCCGAGCCTGCCATGATAAACAAGCCAGATGGAAAGACTGAGCCAACTATCACCCGGACCCCAAATGCCACAGTGAGACTGACCAGGTGTGTGAGCCGGCAACTTCATCCGTGACCCTGGGGCTGCTCGTATTGTACGAGTGAATGGAGGAAAGCCTGGCCACCGCTGAGTGTGAGCTGTAGCTGGTCTCTGCAGAAGTTTATGAATTGGAACAGCTCCAAGTCTCCTGCATCTCCAGAGATTCCACCCAGCTTCCCTCTCCCACCTCCTCTTCCAAATCTAGCCAGTCCATCAGCTCCGCCTCCACTGGTTCCCTTCAGCTCCTCGGCTCCTCCTTTGTCTACTCCACTATGCTGCATGGATGCATCTCAGATCTTATGGTCACCAGCTCCGACTATTCAAGAGGATCCCCTGGCTTTGCCGCCAGCCACAGAGCCTGTCGCTCCACCTCGGTTCAATCCTCTGGCACTCTGGCTCCACCTCAAATGCTGTGATGTCAAACTCTCATGTGGCAAAAGAACACTGTCGTTTTTACAACTGTGGCAATGAGCGCTCAACTAAAAGCTGGATTTTCAAAAGTATGTGAAGTTCGCGGCTCCATTGTTGCACTTCCACATTGTTCTTGAATGAATAATTTATAGATGCATGCCGGTCTGTTATTGCAGGGACATTGACTACAATTTCATGCCCATAAACATGGCGCGGAACAAAATGAACTGTGACTGGTTGCATTACATGTCAGTCAAACGTCCTCTTGGGCGGTCCTTGGCCAATGAAAGCTGCGAAAAAGCCAATGGCTTTTGTTGTTATTTCCCCTGTTCCCGTTTGCCTGTGTTCTGTTTTCCTAGTTAGTTTCCTTGGTTGTTGATTAGTTCCATGCACCTGTTTCTGTTCAGATAATAACCTCTCCCTAAGCCCTGAGTTCCTTCTGTTCAGTGTTTTTTCTCGTATGCATTTATATGTTGTGTTATTTCCTAGTTTTTCTCCTGCATGTTTCTCTTGGATTTTGTTTAATAAAAAGGATTATTGTGAACTCTTCACCGTCTTGTGCTTTGTTAAACAAACCCATCTGTGACAGGAAAATCGCAATTAGATCCCCCCGCCCAAAAAAATCGTGAGGCCTGGAAAGAGGAGATTTTCTAAAACTTTCCTTGTGCATTTTCATTAGCATATCTTTAAATGTTAGTTTCAAGTCTGTCAATGTGTTTTAGTTGCTTATAATTATTCCACAAACTCTTTCCCTGACATTTCACAGAATTTTCTGTCATTTATGACACAAATTTTTTGGCAATCCACGTTTTCACAATTATACGGTAGGGGGCAATATTACATATCTATACACAGTATTCCCTGGTGTCTGTGGCCTCTTTCAGCAGGATAATGCGCTCTGCCACAAAGCAAAAATGGTTCAGGAATGGTTTGAGGAGCACAACGACAAGTTTGAGGTGTTGACTCCAAATTCCCCAGATCTCAATCCAATCGAGCATCTGTGGGATGTGCTGAACAAACAAGTCCGATCCATGGAGGCCCCACCTTGCAACTTACAGGACTTAAAGGATCTTCTGCTAACATCTTGGTGCCAGATACCACAGCACACCTTCAGGGGTCTAGTGGAGTCCATGCTTCAACGGGTCAGGGCTGTTTTGGCAGCAAAAGGGGGACCAACACAGGTCATAATGTTATGCCTGATTGATTTTTATATATATATATATATATATATATATATATATATATATATATATATATATATATATATATATATATATATATATATATATATATTATATATTACACAAACCCGATTCCAAAAAAGTTGGGACACTGTACAAATTGTGAATAAAAGCAGAATGCAATGATGTGGAAGTTTCAAATTTCAATATTTTATTCAGAATACAACATGGATGACATATCAAATGTTTAAACTGAGAAAATGTATCATTTTAAGGGAAAAATAAGTTGATTTTAAATTTTATGGCATCAACACATCTCAAAGTTGGGACAAGGCCATGTTTCCCACTGTGTGGCATCCCCTCTTCTTTTTCTAACAGTCTGCAAACGTCTGGGGACTGAGGAGACAAGTTGCTCAAGTTTAGGAATAGGAATGTTGTCCCATTCTTGTCTAATACAGGCTTCTAGTTGCTCAACTGTCTTAGGTCTTCTTTGTGGCATCTTCCTCTTTATGATGCGCCAAATGTTTTCTATGGGTGAAAGATCTGGACTGCAAGCTGGCCATTTCAGTACCCGGATCCTTCTTCTATGCAGCCATAATGTTGTAATTGATGCAGTATGTGGTCTGGCATTGACATGTTGGAAAATGCAAGGTCTTCCCTGAAAGAGACGACGTCTGGATGGGAGCATATGTTGTTCTAGAACTTGGATATACCTTTCAGCATTGATGGTGCCTTTCCAGATGTGTAAGCTGCCCATGCCACACGCACTCATGAACCCCATCCCATCAGAGATGCAGGCTTCTGAACTGAGTGCTGAGAACAACTTGGGTTGTCCTTGTCCTCTTTAGTCCGGATGACATGGCGTCCCAGTTTTCCAAAAAGAATTTCAAATTTCGATTCGTCTGAGCACAGAACAGTTTTCCACTTTGCCACAGTCCATTTTAAATGAGCCTTGGCCCAGAGAAAACGCCTGCGCTTCTGGATCATGTTTAGATATGGCTTCTTTTTTGACCTATAGAGTTTTAGCCGGCAACGGCGAATGGCACGGTGGATTGTGTTCACGACAATGTTTTCTGGAAGTATTCCTGAGCCCATGTTGTGATTTCCATTACAGTAGCATTCCTGTATGTGATGCAGTGCCGTCTAAGGGCCCGAAGATCACGGGCATCCAGTATGGTTTTCCGGCCTTGACCCTTACGCACAGAGATTGTTCCAGATTTGGATGATATTATGCACTGTAGATGATGATAACTTCAAACTCTTTGCAGTTTTTCTCTGAGAAACTCCTTTCTGATATTGCTCCAGTATTTTTGGCCGCAGCATTGGGGGAATTGGTGATCCTCTGCCCATCTTGACTTCTGAGAGACACTGCCACTCTGAGAGGCTCTTTTTATACCCAATCATGTTGCCAATTGACCTAATAAGTTGCAAATTGGTCCTCCAGCTGTTCCTTATATGTACATTTAACTTTTCCGGCCTCTTATTGCTACCTGTCCCAACTTTTTTGGAATGTGTAGCTCTCATGAAATCCAAAATGAGCCAATATTTGGCATGACATTTCAAAATGTCTCACTTTCAACATTTGATATGTTATCTATATTCTACTGTGAATAAAATATAAGTTTATGAGATTTGTAAATTTATTGCATTCTTTTTTTATTCACAATTTGTACAGTGTCCCAACTTTTTTGGAATCGGGTTTGTACATTTGGGTTTGTACAATGGAATCTTACATCTCCATAGTATCACCATAGTATATGTGTTGTTCTTTCTCATTATGGGAGATTCTTGTAGATTAGCAGCAGACTTCAGTTGGGCGTAGTTTGCTTGATGATATGATGATATCACTTGTGGTGTTTGAAGATTCCTCTGTGGGGCTTTAAAGTACATGCTGTTCCCTTTAGAGGGCTAATCCGGCTGGCTTTTTCTGCCTCCCTGGGTTTTAAAAGATTTTAGCGTCTGCCTTTGCTTACACACACATATAAACAGACACACACTGACTGCTCCGAACACTTAGCCTGGATGTCAGCAGAATACACCACGGTGCTCGTCACCAAGAGCAACGGCCCATATAATAGGCTGTTGTCTCAGCTGGCTGTGGGCAGCACAAACTTTATTGTTGTCTGGCCTGTAATAAAATATTTTTTATCAGAGTGGGCATTGGCACATGTCACAGTTTGTATATTCACGTGGGGTCAAGTACATTTGATTAAGGCAAGACTCTACAAGCGAAACCACTGTTTATTTGTTTTTTTTGCACTGGTCAATTTAGATATTTTGGGTTATTTTGCTTCCATAACGTATTTCAGACAAGTGGAAAGAAAACATCCAAAATACACATTTAAGTGTTTATAGTATTACACTTTATCTATTTGCGTCTCTAGATTTCAGTTTGTCTTTTTTCATTTGCCTGATTTATATACTAAAATTATGGTTAAAATGTATAATTTTCTGGCTGTTGAACGTATTTTCTGATTTGTGTAAAAAAAAAAGTCAGTCATGACTGCAAAGCCCTGCAAAGAGTCATGCACTTATCCGAGCGTATCTCAGGGTCAGCTCTCCCGTCTCTGCAGGACGTCTACACCAAACGCTGCAAAGGTAGAGCTACTAAGATCATCAAGGACTCTAATCACCCTGCAAACCCTCATTTCACGCTGCTGCCATCTGGTAAGCGCTTCCGAAGCCTGATGGCCAAAACTGAGAGACTCAGGAGGAGCTTCTTCCCCCAGGCCATCAGACTCCTGAACTCAGTCACTTAACATCACGTGACTTCACGTCAGGATAAACATCGATACACTGACATTGCACTGCACTTTCTGTTCTCGTTGTTACTGTGTAACAACCTGTTATAAACCTGTTTGCACATTATACTCTTATACATTTCTGTTAACCGCATATTTATAAGTCTACAGTTTACTCACTGCACAGCTTACTTCACTTATTTTATTCCACTTCATTATTTTATTTTATTTTCTACTTGATTTATTTATAATTCTACAGATATATATATATATATATATATATATATATATATATAATATAATATAATATATATATATAATATAATATAATATATTAGTACTTTTTATCCCTTGTGTTTTTAACTGTGAATTTGCACTGTCCATGGAGCGGACCTGTTTACATTTCACTGCCGGTTGTATATTCTGTATATAACTGTGTATGTGACAAATAAAACTCTTGAATTGAAAAGTGATTAAGAGATCCTTCTGCAAAAATATTTAACTCCTAATATGTCAACAAAATGAAACTAATTAATGCATATCTTATTAGATAATTAAAGACACCGTGAAATCAAAAAGGACAGTTCTTGTTTTTTGTGGAATATTTTTTATAGAATCATTTATCAAAATAACTTCCCCTCCCTCTTGCAGCGACATCATCTCTCTTCTCTTCACTCACATGAGATCGACCAATAGCAAACTACAACCATCCAACCAATTCCCCATGGACAAAATCAAGTCCTGCCCCACATTTGTTTCGCTCAAGAAGCCGTTTCACTCGGATATACATCACAATAGGAAAGAAAAGACTATCGCAACTTATGTTTTTAACAACTTTAAAGGGTCAGGAAACCCCAAAACACATTTTTTGAGATGTGCACTGATATGTACAGGCTGCACATCGCTGAAAACACTAAAAGCACCCATACATTTTACCAATAAGTGGAAATTGGTTATTTTTCATAATTTCCAGGTTGAAAAGCAAAGTCGAAGCAACGTCACAGTGTGACTGGCTGCGGGCACTATTCTACGTCAGCCGGATTTCAAATGAAATCTATGTACTAATAAGGACAATGATACAGCCGTACGTCTGATCATGAACGTGATGACACGATGGATTATGCTGATACACACAAGACCGACAATTCAAAGAAGAATGGGCAAAAAATTTACTATACCTTTATTCTTTCTGTGTTAATCTGACGTCTGTCGTTTGTTTAGAGACTGTAGTGCTCTTAAATGTATTGGAAATATTATTAGACCTTTTAAATGTTCTACCGCATTTCTCCATCGTTTTGGCAGTTTGTTGTCATATAGGGTTATATTTTTAAAATGCATAAGGTGCCCAGAACTCCTTGGTCATATTTTAATATTCATGTGTCTGTAATGAGTGTGCTGCAGGTCTGTGTTTTATTGGTTGTCGTCTCCCCTCTTCCCCCTCTACACTCCCACTTTTCCACAGCTTCACATGCCCATTTCTAGAGACTTTTTGCAACTCTGAGGTGTGAACGACCAGGCTAAAACGGGGGTTTCATGACACTTTAAACATAACATTTCACAACTGTGTAAATGTACTGATTAATCAGCTGGGGAAGTATGGTGGTATCTATTAGTGAAAATTTTAACTGTATTCACCTGTAGTGTCATGCTTTAAAAAGTCTTCTAAACAATTTTGCGGTGACTTAAGCCAAGACACATGACTTAAAAATGTGCGTAACTTACAATTATGGTCTTCATCAGCTGCCTGTGTTTAATGCCACGTGCAGCACGAGACTGGAGGTTCCTTCCCATACTGTGGTGTTTTTTACCCTAGGAATTATTGGACATTGAGTTGCATGGTTTCAGGAGTCTGACTGGTTTCCTTCCTCTGTTTTTTTTTTTTTTTTTTTTTTTTTTTTTTCGCTGATGATATTTGTTCTTGCCCAATACTTGCTGACAAACATGTCTTCTTTCATTTCCTGTCAACAGTTTTGTTTTTGCATTGTCACATCTTTCCAGTGAAAAGTGCTGAAATGCAATTAATGCATTTTTTAAAAACCCAAACAAACTGGCAGCTAAACACCTGATCTGCTGATGTTTCTCCCAGGATGCTTTTGAAACGGCAGCGAGAGCTGAGGGTGGCCTCTCGTTGGATGGCGGCAGTGCCGCTGACGCAAAAGAGTTGGAGGACGAAGTCGGGAGAAGCAAATACCACCACAGTGTCGGTGTGCTCAAACCCATCCGCTCCACTAGCAAGTACGTACTAAAGTTACAGATCATTGTACCTTTCATTTCAGTAAGCAAATCATGAAGGGTAACGCTGTGTCCATTTCCAGATGCCTAAATGAATGTCAAAGGCTCGGTAGACCTGAGAAAGAGGATGCCAATAGAAGTTACAGTTACATAAAGGCACCACATAAATCATAGTTTAATAATTTTTTTGAAACACTTGCACCACACCTTATTAATCACTGTCAAAATGTTTTATGTGCCAAGAAAACAAATGATTAAAACTGATCTTATTTTTAAAAATATTGACTTTAGACAAGGCCAATATGAGAGCAAAAGCAACTGAACTGAACAACTGTAAAATAAACTAACTTTTGTTTGAACCATGTTCTCTTTCTCAAAAGCTTTTTAGAAACTACTACATAAACCTCAATAGTGATTTGCCCTGTTCGAATCAAGAATAGAAAGTTAACTTTTTGATTCTTGAGTGAAAATCACCATTGAGGTTTAATGCAAGTTACATTGATTCACACTCTAAAATAATACAATGCAGCACATGAGAGCACACAGTATAGACTTTGTTGAATTTCAACAAAAGCCACATTAGGGTAATAACCCTATTAAAATGTCATGGTGCAGTGATTTAAGTTCAAAAACATTTTCACGAGAATAGGTTGTGTATATATACACTGTGTCCCTGAGAACTCGAGGACTCGCATCGGGTGGCCCTAATAATATTGGTAATAAAAAAGGGCAGATTAGGGACTAATACATGTCTCTTGTCTGTTTCTCGTTGCCATCACAGGTATCAACATCCAGTGGACAACGCCGGCCTCTTCTCTTTTATGACATTTAATTGGTTGACCTCGTTGGCTATACTGGCCCATAAGAAGGGTCAACTGTTTCTAGAGGATATATGGGCTGTGTCACAGTTTGAGAGTTGTGAGACCAATCGCCGCAGGTCAGTACTGCTATCAAAGCACTCATCCAATTCAAATGTATGTAATTTAGGCCTGGTAGGGGCAACCTCCTCATATAGTACTCCCCCTGTAGTCAATAATATCCCTTAAAACTCATCTTTGATCACCAAAATGACATTTAAAAAAAAAAAAAAAAAAAAAAAGTGAATTTTTTTTTTTATTTGTGCCTTAAACTCTACACACTTGCTTCATTTAGTATACGCAGATTCATAAATATGCAAATTAGCCCCACCCCCACTCACTTGCACAAGCTCAGAAATACAGTCAGCCAATTTACTGAGGTAAACGCTGCACAATGGCAAACACCTTACGGTAACTAATATGATGATCCTTTTGCTTGACTACATTATTAAACAGCTAATAATGTGTTGCTGATGTTACACAAACCATGTTCCCGTTTGCCATCTCAGTCTGCCTTCAGTATCAGTATCCTTAGAAACGCTTTGAACAATTTAGAACGTCAGTGGAGAAAGGCATATGGTTCATATTATGTTCATAACATCATAATATACATCATATACATAATTAACATGCTATATTGCTAAATCAAAAAAATGTTTATATCAACAAAAAAATATACAGGGATAACCTGGCTTCTCTTGAGACCCCGCCCACTGCTTCAGAGCAGTTAATATGTTAAAGCCCGCCCACACGTTGACCTGATTGGTTGCAAGGTAGTTTGACAATTAAATTGCACATAACAATTTGTTTTTGTTTTTTTTGTATATTTAATGACATAATTATGATTCTACTCCAATTTGTTGTTGAAATATAAACACTTCAGTCATGAAAACTCTCAAAGTAGTTTTGGCATTTTAATGTGTTAATGCATTTGGTATTGGCAAATAGGGAGCCTATGTTAACGACCTGAGCTCATGGTCTGAAGTGTATGGTGCAGGTGCACATAGGGTGTGTCTGAATCCACTTTTGCTAGTTTAACAACAGAAAAAACGGTCAGCGCGCCAGGCGCATGGTCTCTCAATGAGTCATGGGTGTGTTTTGGCTGTAATGTGCAATAAACGCAAAAGGTAGCTTGTAGCTTTCCTGTAACTCAAACAATAAGAGCGTGGCGCTAGCAACGCCAAGGTCATGAGTTCGATTCCCAGGGAAAGCAAGAACTGACAAAAATGTAAAAATGTGTACCTTGAATGCAATGTAAGTCGCTTTGAATAAAAGTGTCTGCCAAATGCATAAGTGTAAAATAAACCAATCACCGTCTCATCTCCCATTCCATTTAAAAGCCAGTTGCGCTTGCACCATGGCGGATTCACTATTTACATGGCACCTAAATGGAATTGCAATCTATCTGAACACCCCAGCCGGACGTAGCGACATTAGCTCAACCAGTAGAATGCAAAAGTCGGATTCTGGATGTAAAAACTCCAGGCGCGGAATTTGCGAGTGGAGAGACTGAACTCTTCTCCAGAGAGGAATCCTTATATTTTTTTTTAAATGTTTGTGTGCTGCTGCACATCCCTGAGTGTAGGTGTGTTGTGCACCCGCCTATAGATGCATATTACTAATACGCCCTTTAAATAACACAAAAAATACTGCACTATTGACTTTAGTCCAGGTTTTTGTTGGTCAATGGTGCAGTCGTTTTCAGTTCCTCAAAATAGCAACGCTCCAACAATGTGCCTGGTCACACCTCGTTTTCAGACCAGCACGACCATGGGTGAATAGATGGGCACGAGTGCATTTGCTATTTAAACAACGTGGCACTGGACATGAAAATTGACGAGACTATGGCTGAAACTAGCAAAAAACACTTGGGTCGCGCCTGGTGTATGATAGGGCCCTAGGTCTGTTATGCATGCTACTTCTGCAAAGCAAGTATGGACTCACTACTGCTAATAGATGCAAGATATGCTGCCGCTGCTGCTGCTGCTGCTGCATGAATATGCATACATAAATCCTGTAGCAGATTTAGCCAGGTGGAGCTGGGGGAGGTGGAGGGTTTCAGAGGAACTCTGATGTAGGAACATGCCTACAGCAAACACTGAACCAGACTATTTTGTGTTGAGCAAGCGATCTCATTGACTGCAGAATGAGCGAAGGCTAATCAGCTTGTGGTAATGGTGTGATGGTGTGCAGATTGCAAGTGAAGGATGTATCAGCCTGCGTCATCTAAACTAGATATCTAAATTGTGGCTGTCATAGAAACTTGTTTTCATAACACATATATTCAAATATACATTAAATAATCAAGACATCCCTAAGTAAAATTATAATGAAAATGTAATATAGTGCATATGTTTAGCAAAATGCTAGAGTTGTTTTTTAGTTGACTAATGAGCTTTTCCAGAGGTAAATGTAACGTTATGTGACATTGTTTATGAACTTTTTTTATTGATGTGTTTCGGCGGCTGAAACTCTCAAATCAAATGGTATTACAGTGGTTCTTCTTGCCACTTTTGTTAGTGCTAAATGGACCTGGAGCCAGGCCTGATGTCATTGGCATTATATGATATCAACTCCTTCATTTCCACAGGCTGGCTGGGTTGTGGGATGAAGAAATCAGGACACGAGGGGACGGGGCGTCTCTTCGTCGTGTGGTCTGGCATTTTTGCCGCACGCGTCTGCTGCTGTCCATCCTCTGCCTTATGGTTACTCAACTCGCAGGCTTCAGTGGCCCAGTAAGTAACACCATCTCAGCTCTGTTGTGTCTTTCTGGTGTCTTTTCTTCTTCTCCCTCTATCTAGATCTC
This sequence comes from Paracanthobrama guichenoti, assembly GCA_018749465.1. Classification (NCBI taxonomy): domain Eukaryota; kingdom Metazoa; phylum Chordata; class Actinopteri; order Cypriniformes; family Gobionidae; genus Paracanthobrama; species Paracanthobrama guichenoti. Next base: position 34,818,960 of record CM031960.1, read on the forward strand.
CCGCTCTTGCTCTATCTTTCTCTATCTGTCTCTGTGTATTATTAGCTTTGTAGACCCACCTATCAAATACCTGCCCCCCCTCAAATGCTCAGGTGAGTGTTCAGATGGGGAATTGAAGGTGTTACTGTGTTACATTGTCACTGGGCATCAGAACTGATCTGCTTTACATCTGTGATGTTTCCAGTGTGGCTCCCAAAACCATTTTATCAGTTCATTAAACCATTAGTGCTATCTATAAAGTGCCTTAATGATGACTTGTGCCAACACCAAAAGAGTATTACAACTTGTCCACTGCTTTTTGCCAAATAGTTTGACTTTCTTGTCATACAAATTGGGGGAACTTTAATAATTTAGATGTTATGGTGTAATGTTATTCAATTATGTAATTTCTATGCCACGAACGGCACCAAACGGAATTGCAATCTATCTGAACACCCCAGCCGGACGTAACGACATTAGCTCAACCAAAAGTCGGGTTCTGGATGTAAAAACTCCATTTATTTTCTTCATAGGGAAATTTATTTTTAACAGTAACTTTAAACCTTTAAAGACCTTTTGTGAGCTTCGATGGTATATGCTTTTGTTAAAGCCACCCGTTCGCATTATTCAAATTTCACATCTGAAATTGTGGTGAAAAACTACATTACCCATGATGCTGTACAGAAAATTCCACCAATCAGAGAGTTGCGGCGAGCAAATCGCAGCCTCTTGGGAACGCCCACTCCCATGAATCACAGAAAACGACGTAATTGAGTTGGTCTATATGTATATATGCATATTTTGTAATAAAATTTTTATATTCCTCCATTTTTAATTCGATTGTCATTCGCAATGCTTCACAGTCTTGTACCTTTGTAATGTTGTGATTAGCCTCGTAGCTGGTTGGTTCGGTTCATAGCTAATAACTCTTTAACGGAAATGCCTATGGGAAAAAATTTATGGAAAAATACTTCCGGAACCAACACCACTGAAGATATGGGTGGAAATGAATGGTGTACGTTAGGGGCGGGGCTAAAGTATTTTTCAGTTCTGTTTGGTGCTGCCAGTTGTGTAGAAGTGACACAATTCACCTTTACTCAAGTATATTAGTTGAAGCCAAATGTTAATCTTAAATGTCCTGTAACTTTAAGAAAGTTAAAGATAAATGGCTCAAAGCTTTAGTCATCAATTACAGTTCCAAGAGTTTCAGTTCCAAAAACAACAACAAATTTATTACACCTGTTCAAAAAAACTGCTGCTCTATGAATGTGAAAGTTTCTGTTTGTCTGTTGCCTTCCAGGTACCAGGTGTTTTATATATGTGGTGTTATTACCGGGTAGATAATAAGGAAAGTATCTGTTCTTACGGCCCGCTATGAAATGATAGATTTGGGGTAAAACTAAACTTAAGTTTAGGGGCATTGCATGTAGCTCAAGCGTAGTCTAGAGAGAAATCTCCTTAGATCAGGAGGATAGGCTAACATTTTCTTCAAGGAGAGCTTCTGTCACTGTCCCACCATGGGCGACACAGCAAGGCTCTGTCTCCTTCAACCCTTTGGAGAAAATCGGGCTTATCAAAACGCTTGGATTTCAATCTGTCTAATCATCAACTGACTTTTTCTCCCTGTTGTCTATATTTAGCAACTCCCGTAGAACATCTCCTTGAAGAGATACCTGTCCTTGCTCTGATGACTGAGGTCAGGGGTGGTTTGTAAAGGAAGGTGGGTGTCTATGGGGGTGGGTGGGGGTTCAGATCGGAGTTAGGGGTCAGAGGTCGCTGGGTCCCCATGTGTGTGACATGTGACAGAGGCTATTCTTTAGACTCCACAGGGTGTCCATTTAACCTGCGGGGAGAGCACACGGCAGGCAGAGCCGGTGAGGATTCCTGGGAGGTAAGGGCATGTTTCTTATGCAGGGCTGGATCAAGAGTTAATGCTGTTTGCTGCCCTTCTCTCTCTTTCTTTCTGTTTCCCCTCTCTTATTTGATCTCTGTAATTATTCGCATCTCATGTGTTATGAAATGATCCGGCGAAAAAATGTGTCCAGGGTTGGGTAACTGGTTGTCAAACTGTGCAATGTATGTCCGATGACCAATGTGGGCAAGATATTGTGCCAATGGACAATTGATTCAGACTTCTTCAGATATCTGTCCCATATACCAGCTCCTTTGCTCAATGGAAAACGGACTTGTGGGGTTTTTATATTGCTGGGGTTTCTTGTTTTGGACTGAAACGCTCTCAAGTTTGAGAGATCCATGGGCGTACAGGCAATTTTTAGACCCACACCTCTTGTCCTCAATATGTTGCTGGATTTTTGACCAATTTCATGGACACCTTTTTGGGCAACTATGTGGTGTAAATGGGTCTCGTAAGATGTGCGTCATTCAGGAAGGGATCGCTGCCCCACTAACCTCGATTAAAAGTAAATGGGACAGCTTTTAAGTGATGACAGCTTGAAAATGGACTCTCAAAGAACTAGATGTGCTTTTTCTTTTGACATATCTGAAATCATACTTTTATGAAACAATGTCTTTTGTTTTTCCTCTCACAAGTAATGATTTGCCTGATCCATGTTTTTGTTCTTGCTCAAACGTCTTTGTAAATCTGCTGAATGTTTCAACTTTCAAGGTTAAATATTCAAGGTTTCTTTAATAAAAACAAGCAGCTGTGTTGAACCACATGGGTTTGCCCGTATTCCCAGTTTATGTGTGCATATCCTTGACTGCGTATGTGCATGATATTTGAGAACGGTGTGTGTGCGACTGTGTGTGTGTGTGTGTGTGCTTGTATGAACCGTGTCAGCTGTTAAAAGTTTTCTATGTTTTGTGCTTCCGCACACTCTGCTACTAACGATTGATTCAATTGATATTAATTTTCAGGTGTTAAAACAAAAGTACGTCTCCATCCTGTACCCCCAACCTGATGTGACTAGGTAAAAAGTCTTTGAATCCACAAACAAGGGGCATTATGTCCATGATTCACAATGCTAAAGTACAATGTCTCGCACAAATGGTACTATCATTGTCTCTCTTGTTCTTTTCCAAAGGCTAGAGAAAAGGGCCAAATAAGGTAAACTATTAGAACACAGGCCAGTAGCATACAATGATCTGCATCTCTTCACCTTTTTCTGCCGAATGATGTAGTAATGCCAGATGTTTTATGATGAGGAAGGTCACAAAATGTTGTCGAATTGTAAATATCGCAGTGGTGGTGCAAGCGTATGTTTGTATCCTCAGTCACGCCTGCTGTGTCCTGTCGCCCCCTTGCTCGTCCTCCCTCTCCCCAGGCGTTTGTGGTGAGGCGGTTACTGGAGTATACGCAGATGAGCGAACCCGACCTGCCCTACGGCCTGCTGTTGGTGCTGGGCCTCTTGGCCACCGAGCTGATTCGCTCCTGGTCCCTCGCCCTCACCTGGGGGCTGAACTACCGCACCGGCACCCGTCTGCGTGGAGCTGTCCTGACTATGGCCTTCCACAAGATTCTGCGTCTGCGCAGCCTTCGGGAGAAGAGCATGGGACAGGTACGGTGTTGAGGGACAGACAAGGAGTTTTTCATATTAATGAATTGGACATTTAGGAAGGTTAGGAGCAGATATCCTAGGGTGTTGAATGGTGAAGAGATGAAGAGTGAAAGAAAAAGAAGGTGATGCCCGCAAATATATTTTATGGTAGTATACGGTATATGTCGCACATCTTGCCAATGTATGTGTTGCTTTTCTCTTTAGCTGATCAATATGTGCTCGAGTGATGGGCAGCGCATGTTTGAAGCGGCTGCGGTGGGCAGCCTGTTGGCAGGAGGCCCCCTGGTGGCCGTGCTGGGAATGGCATACAACTTATCTGTATTGGGACCGACTTCTCTGCTAGGCTCTGCCGTTTTCATCCTCTTCTACCCTACCATGGTGAGCTTTTTGGCTCCTGCTTGGTCTTGTTTTTCCACTGGGAGTTTCCGTTGTAATGCCACTGTTTTTCCTGTGCCGGTAGATGTTTAGCTCCAGGCTGACGGCATACTTCAGGAGGAAGGGAGTAGCCGTGACTGACCAACGTGTTCAAAAGATGAATGAGATTCTGAACTACATCAAGTTCATTAAGATGTATGCCTGGGTCAAGGCGTTCTCACAAGCTGTACGAAGTAAGTTGTTGTTTATTTTATTATGTTGTTTTATTTTTATTAGGATAAAAATGTTAGTCTGTTTATTTTAGTATCATTGATATACTATTATAGTTTATGTTAATATTTTAAATTACCGGTAGATTTTTTTTTTTCTTTAATTTTTGCTTACATTTTAATTTGTTAAAGTTTTTTTTTTTATAAATGTCTGTATAGTTTTTATTACATTTTAATTTAGTTTTAGTAATTTGGTTTGAGTTATTTCTATGCATACATTTTTGCTAAACATTGTGTACTTTCAAACAGGAATACGAGAGGAGGAGCGCCAGATCTTGGAAAAAACAGGATATTTTCAGAGCATCACAGTTGGCGTGGCACCTATCGTCGTGGTGATTGCCAGTGTGGCAACATTCTCCACACACATGTTGCTAGGTTATGACCTTACCGCTGCACAGGTAGGGTTACATTGCTTGTTTTGAAATGTAGTCATTACCATAGTATTAATAAACGCATGCCTTGACTCTTTACTTCTTCTTTGTTTTGTACAGGCATTTACTGTCGTCACTGTTTTCAATTCCATGACCTTTGCCTTGAAGGTCACCCCATTTTCTGTTAAATCTCTCTCGGAGGCATCTGTCGCCATTGATAGGTTCAAGGTGAGCTTTCTTTGCCTCTTTCTACAAATAGTCACTTTCACTTTGTCAAGATTTTCTGTCCTATAGTGTGTGTTTTGCCTACTGTTATCAAGGGACCCCCTGTAAATGCAGGTGTTGGAGCAGGTGGTGTCATTCAGGCGTGTTTGATTTGGATGATCCCAGATCGGATGATCTTTGGGATTTGGCTGAATAAGATGGGAATGGGGCTGTTTTTGTCAGAATAGTGCCACATTGAAAAGCTCCAGTTGCCACCCAGCTCACCCCCATCACTCATATAATCATGCAGATGATATCTTTGTTGCATCTCTTTCTAATTTCAACGTCAGAGGATGACAATCACAAAGTCATGATCTGCGTCACAGCTTTCATATCAAAGTGTTGGCGATACAGTCATAAAAGGGTGATTTTAAAAAATGGTGAAAACTACAAACAAAAATAGTTTAGAACAGAAAAAACACCTGATAAGAGTTGTTGAACATAGGTTCGCAAAACATCTCAGCTTCATGCATCTGGATCAGACTCTTTTCCACCTTGTTTTGATTTTTGTGCTGGAATCACACACATAACAATAGAGCGCTCCTCTGATGACGTATTTTACACTGGTTCCCTCGGAAAAACCCCCCAATTGAATTGGTGTTTATGATTCTTACACGTTTTGTTCAATCATGATAATCTTCACAAATTAATTTTGAAGCCTAAGCACAATAGCCAGAAGTAAAAAGCCAAATGTAGTCTATAAACAAACTCTTTCAGTCTTTATTTAAAAAACATATTCCATGAAAGTTTTGAGTTAGAATAGATTGCAAGAGTGTGACGGAAAGTGGCTAGTGAGTAGATGAGTTTGGACGTGTGCTTTGCTTGCATTCGGAAACGTTGTTGCGAGTGAAATTCCCTTAAGAGTGAATACAATTACATGGATACTAAAATATGCTGCCATGCAATCCTCAGTTGAATTAAATAGTTTAAAAGCAACAAAAAAGACAAGCAGGCTCTGTGTTCAGTGTTCTATTCAGCAACTGTAACAAATTTAGTCTGTTTTTCCTTTGTTTCTTAATTTTCTTCCAGAGTTTGCTCCTGATGGCTGAGGTCAAGATGATCCGTGAGATGCCAAGGAATCCTTCCGTTGCAGTAGAGATGACTGGTGCCAGCTTGGCTTGGGAAACGGGCGGTCACAGCGCACAGCCTTCGCCCCGTGGTACACCCTATATAGGGCTCGGAATGAGAGGGTGTCGCAAGAAGCATCGGCAGCGTGACGACCCAAAACATCACGGGATGTTGGAAGAGGAAACGCAGGGCCAGCTGTTGCATGATGTGTCTGGAGATATGGCATCCAGTCCTGAAGATCACACCCTTCAAGTGCCGACCATCAGCCAACGGCTGCAAAGAACTCTTCATTGCATCGATCTCTCTATACAAAAGGTCTTTGCCTTTCTAAACGCTAATGGTAGAGATGACAATGAATAATCATACTAATAATCATTCCTGTGTTTGAATCTTTAGGGGAAGCTGGTCGGTGTGTGTGGCAGTGTGGGAAGTGGCAAAACATCTCTCATCTCTGCCATTCTTGGCCAGGTGAGTGTTTATTGTCTGTTTTGAAGTGTAAAAAGCAGCTGTCAATCACTGGTCCATTAGATGCGTTTAGAAATCCTCAGGTCCACTGTTGTGCGTGTATCCCAGATGACTCTTTTAGAGGGGACTGTTGCTGTTGATGGAGATTTCGCATATGTGGCACAACAGGCCTGGATTCTCAATGCATCCTTTCGTGACAATATCCTGTTTGGCAAGGAAATGGAGGAAGAGAGGTGAGCACCAAATAAAAAGACTGTGCAAAGGCCCTGATATACTCGCAGCGAAGTTTTTTTCCGTTCTTCGTTTAGGGGTGAAAAGAAGTTGGAAATGGCGCTATACTGTTAGCAAACATCCTGACGCCATCCACACTGCTGTTTGGATGAATATGTAAATATGTGCTGTGCACTTTCCTCTTAATAACAAAATGAACACAACAAAAATGACAGCTGTGAGAAAACAGCAGTTAAGAAAGCATCTGATCATAGTGATGTGGATATGTATGCGCTGCAATTCGGTCACATTTATTTATGTAGCACTTTATACACTAGATTGTTTTAAAACAAGCAGTTTTACAGTATTAAACATGAAAAAAAGTGTCAGTGTCACTCAATTAGAATTACATCTTCAGTTTCTGTTCACTCCACCGAGGCAAAGTCTGTTCACTTGGCAGCCATGTTGCAACACCTCCGGTCAGCTAGTTCATGTTTTTACTCATAGACGCCTGACCTTGACGCAAAGACTTAAGATATACAAAGACGGTGCACTCATATTACTTATGAATGACAGAAAGTGCAGCGCGCAATATGGCTGAATAATAATAACACCTGTTTGTTCTTCAATTTCACCTGCAGTATATCAGGGCCTACAGTAAAATGCGTCAGTACTTTTTGGTTTGCCAAACGGCTGCACTATAGCAAAGTAATGAATAATGTGTTTGAGTCAGCGTGAAGTGGAGTAAAGGGCTGAGCAAGTGAAAATGGGCTGCAGGTGGACTGGTGAATGTGCTGCGTGACTCGAGAAATGAGCACAGATAACCTTGAGCACTTATGCGTTGTCATTAAATAGCCTCCACACACATCCTGAAGAAATATAGTCAATGGATTTTATAGCTGTAATGGCACCTTGATAGTTTATCTTAAAGCGTAATCATATATTAACCTCCTGTATCTCTCTTGATATGTCTTCTGCAGGTATCAGGCTATTCTGAGTGCTTGCTGCTTGAGACCAGACTTGGCCATCCTGCCTTGTTCTGACCTGACTGAGGTAACACATCCTACTAGTGTATCAAAGTACCGAGTTGGTGACTGAGCGGAATCGTAAACACCTCGGATTGCCCATTGTGCTCATCAGATTTGTCTGTGATTGGCTACAATGATCAGCGCTTGAAACATGTTGTAAATATACGTCAATGACGCTCTTCACTGAGCGCATACATAGATACACACGGGAGCGTTTGAAAGCTGGTCCACTGATAGATGTCTGCTTGTGCTTTCAAGTGCTCCCACTTTCAAACACTTCCACGCATTTATCATTGTAGCCAATCACAGACATATCTGATGAGCGTGTGAACACAATGGCCAATCAGAGGTGTTTACGGTTGCGCTCAAAGCGTAACATTTTTTGAAATTTCAATACCGACATGGTACCGAAGTCGGTACTTTTGACAACACTACATCCTACAGAATATTCAATAGTAGTGATGCATCGAATTTTAGTTAGAATTAGTTAGAATTGAGTTAGAATACTCAAAACCTCCCATTCAGTAATCGTATGTAAGCTTATATGCTTTGCTACTATTGATATGAAACAAAGTCTCAGCTTTCAAATTCAAGTATCACAAAATTCAAACAATGAATTTTGTTTTGTTACTCTTTAATGTGCTGTGAGAGATCGCTGTAGCCGCATCAGTTCAAGCAGCTTACTTTTCAAGCAACAAAAAAGCACAAAAAAAAAACATGAATGAACATCATAAGGTATGTTGAAAGAAAGAGTGCAGCTGTCTCATGTAATCGCTCAATCAGTGTTTCAACTGTGGAAAGATGTCAGTAACATTGCATTTACCTCATAAAAGCCATTCAATGTCGTCAGCTAGAAAAAAAAACTCTTAGAGAGGAGTATTTTGCTAAATATATTTTACTGTATCACATATTCATTATATTTTTATTTAACCTGTTAGTTTTGTCTTTATTATTTAATGTATGTTTGAATAAATAATAGTAAAGTATAGGGCTGGTCCGAATACCATTTTTTGAGCTTCGACGCTCCGGTAGTAATCAACACCGGGAGGGAGGGAGGGAGGGGGCTGAAAATATTCTTCTCTCTAATAAAGTCAGGAATCTGTAGAAGCGGCGTGGGCTTAAATGCTCCGAGAACGGACACTGCACTAGTGATACAAAACACAGCGGTCTGTTACGTCCCAGTAACAAGCTCCTATATTTCGCAGTAGACTCATTTAGATTGAAAATAACGGGTAACAGGCTTGCTGTGATAGTCGGCATTACCGGTGTTCAGGCATAACACCGGTTACATCACTTGCCCAATTGATACCGCCCCCACTGTTGTTTTAATACTTTATAGTAGTAAAAATCATTTAGTCAGTTAGAGAACAGATGAATGACAAGATGCTCGCGGAAGATTTGGTTTCAAAGGAAATGTAAAGGCGCCTATTTAAGGGAGTTTGTCGTTGTCATTTTGTTGTTGTGTTTTTCAATAAGAATAAGGAAAATAAAGGTATCAGATTTTATAGTGTAAACATATTCAAGCACGAATGAGAACCGCTTCGAGGGGGATGCCAGGTGTGTGGAAAGGAGAGAAAAAAACAAAAAAAACTAATATTCGAATCCCCAAATTGAAAATTGAATACCAGCCCACTGAATGAATATTCGAATATCCTGGTACAGCCCTAGTAAAGTAATAGAAACATAATTATTATATTATCAAAATTTTGATATAGGAACTGCCTTATGTACAATTTAATATGAGTATTGAGTATTAAATAGATATGATCAATGCATTGATTATTAAATAAACATTACTTATGGTTTCTGGCTGACTGAAAACTTTAATTTAGGTGTTTCATTAAAAAAATATATTAATTTGGGTGCATCACTAATCAACAGAGATACTCTTAGACCTGAACTACAAATAGAATAATTTCACTCAATTCCTCTTTTAAAATAAACGTATAATAGGGGCCAATCTTTTATACGTGGTGTGATTCCCTCTGTCAGATTGGTGAACGTGGTGCCAACCTGAGTGGTGGTCAGCGTCAGCGGGTAAGCCTGGCTCGAGCTTTATACAGCAACCGGGACATTTACATTCTTGATGACCCTTTAAGTGCCCTGGATGCTCATGTCGGAAATCACATCTTTAACAACGCCATTAAGAAGCAGCTGCGTGGCAAGACCGTCATCTTTGTCACTCACCAGCTACAGGTATGTTACAATGTCATGCCCAGTCATGTGAGATTTTTGAGCCATGTAAGCCAAATAATTACTCGCAGTTGATTGCGATCACAGCATATGGCAATGGGTGTTTCTGTTCCTAGTATCTGGTGGACTGTGACGATGTGATCGTCATGCGTGACGGCAGCATCACAGAGCAAGGCAGCCATGAGGACCTGATGAATGTGAATGGAGACTATGCAGCCATGTTTAACACCCTTCAACTGGGAGAAACACCCATCATTGAGGTTAGTATCTCTTTAGTCAGACAAAACTGAAAACTCTATCATCTTTTACTCATCCCCATGTTGTGACAAACCTCATGGTGTTTGGTCACATGACGTGCCAATGAGTGATGATAGCTGATTTGAGTTTCAAGGAAAAAAGGCTTAAATTTCATTATAATTGAATGTCTGTTCATTATACAAAACAATCATGCCACTTCAGAAGACATGGATTATACCAGATGATTCTGGATTAATTCATTTGACTCTTTGTCATTTTTGAAGCTCAAAGGTTTTAGGTTCCTTATATAAAACATCTAAAACATTCTTCAAAATATCGTCTTTTGTAATCCACAAAGTAAAGTCATGCAGGTTTGTAAATGATGACTGAAGTATCATTTTTGGGTAACTATTCCTTAAAGTTCATGTTTAATTTCTAGACAGATGAAATGGGGAAGATGGTGAAATAGTTCACAGACAGTTCACCAAAAATCATCCTCATTTACCTCACGTCATTCCAAACCCGTATGACTGTAAAAGGAGAAGTTTTGAATGTTTACTCAGCTTTTTTTCAGCAGCACCATCGGTTTTTGCTCATTCTGTGTTTTTTTGCATATGCACAAATGAGATTGAAACCATGGTGGAGTTCTCTAATCTGTTATATTGTGTCATCTCAGGTTCCGAATAAGAAATCTGGGAGTTCCCTCAAGAAACCCTTAGAGAGCAACAAAGCAGGATCTGTCAAAAAAGAAAAATCAGCCAATCAGGACAATGGTAAGTATGAGCATGTTAGACACTGTAAATTATACTGTGCTCTACATCAGTGGTTCTCAACTGGTTTGGCCATGGCCATTAAGCAGTCCCAAACTAGTTTTTTTAATACAATAAAGTTGGTATGAGCCACCACAGTCATTTAAAAAATATACAGGAAAACGCAAAGTGAAAATGGTGGCATTTGGGGATTACAGAAACTACAGTTACCCTGAGTACTAACATGAACTGTTAATAAAACATGGAAACTGCTCCTGATGAATAGAATGAACATCATACCTGCATGCAAGTCCTTCCCAACTAACACACAACGTACCCAGTACATTATTTATTTGTACTTTTTGGTAATTTCATTACTAATTGACAACATAACTATGACGTTGCATGCTCTTAATTTCATTTGCACTTTATTTGTAATTAAGTGTTATACAGTGAGCACCGCCACATTTGCGCGTGCAATTGAAGAGCACAGTATAACGGCTGACCAGATAGGAAAGTTTGTTTTTCTGAGTTTTTTACTTTTGTAACATTTGTCAGGGTTGTGGTAAAGGGATGAGGACTCAATAATGCAGTGCAATAGGATTTATAATAAAACATAAAACAAAAACTACCCCGAGGGGATGACTTGACTTGACGCAACGTGACTTGATACAGGGAAACACACACATGGGGGACCATATGACGGGTAGACATAAAACGAAGATCTGACACAGGACTGCAAACATAAGGAGAATAAATAGGGAGCAAACAAGGCAGGTAACAAGGGAGGACAGGTGTGGCAAATGAACCAATAATCAGGTAACAAGATGGGCGAGGTCAAGACAATAGACGAGTGCTCACGGCACACGGAAACATAGGGTGTTCTCAATTCTTATCTGTGCATCCTCATTTCCTTTCCTCGCTCCCTTTCCTTGTGTCTTAGCTCCACCCCTTCAGGATGCGAGGGAAGGATGCAATTAAGGAAAAGACATGAGGAAGGAGGAATTGAATCAAGTGAAATTATATATCCTCGCTCCCTTTAGCGTCACTTCAAAGTATTGTCAATTAATGATGGATTTAGCTTGCACGCAAGGATTCTTGAACATTAGAGATAATTATTTATAATGTAGTAGTTTCAACCTCCACAAAATACCACATTTGTCCATATGTTTTTATATTACCAGTTATTATTAACAATGATTTATTCCAAATTATTAACTGCTTTTTATTTACCTCGCTCATGACTCCTCAGAAAACCTCCTCACTCCTCGCCTCCTCGCAGTTGAGATGTCCTACAAGATGGCTGAGCTTGATCGGTTTCTGGGTCATAGGATGGAGGACGGAGGAGCGAGGAAACGAGGAGGAATATTAAGCAGCACTCATAGATGACAAGTCATGTCCTCAGACCAAATTTGACTAAAACTCAAGCACATGGCCAGTAAAAACAATCACAAGCCATGTGTTCACACAAAACGAGACATGAACATGCAGCTAATAAGGACAGTCATAAGCCGCGTTCACACAAAACATGACAACATGAAAGCACGCATCCAGTGAAAAACACAAGCCATGTGGCAGGGCAAGGAGCTTGGGCGATGCCAGTTTGACAAGCAGCAAGGGTGGAGCCGGCTTGACAGGCAGGTCAAGGAGCTTGGGTGGCTCTGGGACAACCTCTGGGCCAGCAGCAGGCTCTGGAATGGCCTCCGGGCCTTGTGAGGTGGAGGAAGCCTTCTTCTTCCTCCTCTGCTTACAAGAGCGAGGCAGTGGCATGGAGCTGGCAGTGTCCTCTGCCACCTCTGGGGGTGCTGCAGCGTCTACCTCAGTAGAGGTGACAAATGAGGCGGACCCGTTCTTCTTTTTCCGTTTATGGGTCATCTGAGGTGACTGCAGGTGGAAGGGGGTAACAGTCAGTGTGGTGGGACTCTGCTTGAAATGGGGGTTTAGGCTCCCGACGATGGAAGACGTGGTACACAAAGTCCCAAAAGCCACTGAGGATTTAACGAGAGTGGACTGTTCCTGCTGACGGATGTAACAAGAGTCGACATGCTAGATCAATAGCTGGCAGGTGGAAAGTCCAGTGGTGGGAGATGGTAAAAGGAAGATACCCATTCTCTGCTGAGTCCTCTTTTGGCCAGATTGTACTGTCAGGGTTGTGGTAAAGGGATGAGGCGAGGACACAATAATGCAGTGCAATGGGCTTTTATTTATAATAAAAAATAAAACAAAAACTACCCCAAGGGGGAAACATGACCGACTTGACTTGAAGCAGGGAAACACACACATAGGGGAACATATGACGGGTAGACATACAACGACGATCTGGCTCAGGACTGCAAACATAACATAAGGAGAATAAGGTAACGAGGGAGGACAGGTGGGGCAAATTAACCAACAATCAGGTAACTCAAAACCGCACACTCACACAACAAGACAGCATTCACTCGTTCTCGTGCACTCACAACAGAAGACAAAACACGTGGAGCATGAATGTCCAAATCCCGACACAGAACCAAAACCAAACTAGACATGGGTGCCATAATCCGAACACCACGCTCCGAACATGAACAAGGCACACAGAGCCCTGACACTCCTGTATTTTCTTGTCTTTCAGTGTGCTCGAGTTGTGCACTCTCTTGTCTGTCACAAAACCAAGAATAAACTAGACCAAAGTGACAGAACCCTGACATTAGAATGACACTGACACACAGCCTGTAAAAGTCTCGCATCAGAAAAACAGAGGAGTATGTTAGTTGTTGTTTCTTTGACTGCACACTCCGCAACCCACTCAAGATGCTTCTGCGACCCACCAGTACTTTTTGTTTTTTTTATTGAACAAAACATAAATTGACATAAACAACTTGACATAGTAACTAATAAGGAGAGGCCAGTAACGGATATATGCACACACATACAAGAAAGAAAGAAAGAAAAAAAAGAGCATAAGCTATAGATATATAGGTGTGGTAGTTTAAACGGGTACAGTGGTAAATTAAAGCAATAGGTTCATGAATTGTAATAGAAATTATTATTAATTACATTTTCTGGTGTTATTGTGGGAGAAAAGAAAGAAAGTGTAGATGTAACCGCACGGAGTGATAGATTCACATCAATACAATTTAAAATAACTGCAACAATAATAATGGCAATAGTAGTGGAAATATGAGTGGATATCAGGAATATCATCTGGGTTTTATGGGATTTTGAACCAGTCAGTAGCCTGGTTTCCATTACAGATTTGTACACTTTTTTTTGTGATATTTTCTAAATGCAGATGAAAAACTATTGCGAAATAACACGTTTCCATTAACCGATGTTATGCGACTAAACATAATTTTTTCCTCTCGCGAGTCATTACAAAAATTATGGAGACGGATGTTGGTAGGCATGTTATCCAAGCATTAATTCAGTTTGAGAGCTTTCTATGTGGAGCGTAGTATTTGCCATGGCTCCTGGAAGCCCTTCTCCCTCATATTTGCTTCCAGGTCTTGATAAATTGTGGCATTTCTTTGTTGTTTGGAATCCAGTATTCCTGTAATTCTTTTGTCTTTTATGAGTTTAATAAAGAACCCTGTCTCGTCTTCTGTCCAAACACACCTTCTGTCCACCTTTAAAGAATGATCATGTGACTTTTACGTATGTCAGGTGACCTGTAAATGCGAAAAACTGTTTCTGTTGCAGTTTTGCGAAATATTCAGTTTTCGAATTGCCTGAAAAACCACCACATGCAAGTGTAAAAACTTTTGGAGTTTTGCCAAATTGACGTGTTTCCATTGGGCGCATTTAAAATTTGCGCAATTTTGAAGGGTAATGGAAACGCAGCTAGTGAGATGATTGCGGATAATCCCATAACACTCGAGGTCCTGCAGCCATTCCACCCCTGCCGGTGAGCACAACCAACAGAACCACTGAGACAGACACCAACCCCACCTCCGATCCTCCTTGTCCCCCCTCCCCACCACCAGCAAAACCCAATCTCACACCAACAGTAACAGCTTTGTAATCACTTTGTCTTCCTCCCCAAAGGGGTGTTGAGCCACCATGATGGGTACCCCCAGACCAAGCTCACCTAGTCTGGCTGTCCTGACGGACAACTGTACATTGTCAATATTTTCATGTATTCCAGGTGTTCATATGTTAGGCCTGTATAAGTTGCGCCCTTTTTAGGATACAATCTGTGGCTGGAGTTGTGGTGTGCACCAGTTAGCTCACACTGCTCTACATAACCTCCCTGCAGGCCTCACGTTTAATCATGCTTACCCTTTTGACCTCATGATTTACCTGACTTCTGTCCTGTTTTCTTTCAGGTCAACTGATGCAGGTGGAGGAGAGAGGGAAAGGCTCAGTGCCCTGTGCAGTGTACAAAGTGTACATCCAGGCTTTAGGAGGGTGGCCTGTCTTCCTCTTCATCCTGGCCCTCTTTATTGTCAATGTGGGCAGCATAGCCTTCAGCAACTGGTGGCTCAGCTATTGGATCAAACAGGGCAGCGGGGTAAGAGACGCTGGTCAGTTTGGAGCACAGGAAAGTCAGAAAGACACCAGAGTAGAAGTGTTTAAATATTTTATGTGCGTGTGACCTTTACCACTGGTTTGTGTCTTTTCTTTCTGGAGCTGTTACTGTTAGTGTGTCAAACTTTTGGAAATTACAAATCACAAATTATTCATTTGTTTTAGTCCCAACTTGTGCACTGAATATTGATATTTAAAACATTATTATACATTTTTTTCAGCACAGCTACTCAGACTTCACTTTGATCTTTACTGGTTAGGTGTAATAAACTTGATCTTTGCGTCATATTCATCACAGTATTTCTGTATTAAATAAATATCAAAAGCATTAACTCTGCAGCAATTAGCAAACAAAAACGATTTGACAATCCGATCAGAATCATAAAGAGCTTTATTGCTAAGTGTGCATTTAAAAGGAATTTACCTTGAAGCTTCCAGTCCACACATATAATATAAATAGGACTGTGGGAAGAAACTGTTCCTGTGCCTAGTGCCTAGTGAGCTGAAGTGCCGTCCGGACAGCAACAGTTTGTGGCCGGGTTGAGTGGAGTCTGTGATGATTTTACCTGCCCCTTTCCTCACTCTGGAAGAGTACAGGGGGGCACCAATAATCCTCTCAGCAGTCCAGACTGTCCGTTGTAGTCTTCTGATGTCTGATTTGTTGGCTGAACCAAACCAGACAGTTATAGATGAACACAGGACAGACTCAATGACGGTGGAATAGAACTGTGTCAGCAGCTCCTGTGTCAGGTTGAATTTCCTCAACCTCTAATAAATTCAAAATCAAGTGCCACCATACTTTTTTTGTTTTGTACTAGAAGCCGTTTCATTTGGATACACAATATATTGCCAAAAGTATTGGGACACTCCTCCAAATCATTGAATTCTGGTGTTCAAATCACTTCATGGCCACAGGTGTATAAAATCAAGCACTAGGCATGCAGATGCTTCTACAAACATTAGTGAAAGAATGGGTCGCTCTCAGGAGCTCAGTGAACTCAAGCGTGGTACCATGATAGGTTGCCACCTGTGCCATTTGTGAAATTGCCTCACTGCTAAATATTCCATGGTCAACTTTTAGGGGTATTATAACAGTGTAAGCAATTGAGAACAATAGCAACCATGTAAGATCACAGAGCAGGGGCAGCGCATGCTGAGGTGTGCAGAAGTCACCGACTTTCTGCAGAGCCAATAGCTACTTGCCTCTAAACTTCGCGTGGCCTTCAGATTAGCTCAAGAACAGTGCATATATCACCAAGTGCAATGCAAAGCGTGGGATGGAGTGGTGTAAAGCACACTGCCACTGGACTCTAGAGCAGCGGAGACAGATTCTCTGGAGTGATGAACATAGCTTTCCTGTAGCTCAAACAATAAGAGCGTGGCGCTAGGTCATGGGTTCGATTCCCAGGAAAAGCAAGAAATGTGTACCTTGAATGCAATGTAAGTCACTTTGGATAAAAGCGTCTGCCAAATGCATAAATGTAAATGTAATGAACCACGTTTCTCTGTCTGGCAATCCGATGGACGAGTCTGGGTTTGGCGATTACCAGGAGAACGGGACTTGCCTGACTGCATTGTGCCAAGTGTTAAGTTTGGTGGAGGGGGGATTATGGTGTGGGTTGTTTTTCAGGGGTTGGGCTTGGCCCCTTAGTTCTAGTGAAAGGAACTCTTAATGCTTCAACAATTTCATGCTCCCAACTTTGTGGGAACAGTTTGGGATGACCCCTTCCTGTTCCAACATGACTGCGCACCAGTGCACAAAGTGTCGGTCCATAAAGACATGGATGAGCGAGTTTGGTGTGGAGGAACTTGACTGGCCTGCACAGAGTCCTCATCTCAACCCGATAGAACACCTTTGGTATGAATTAGAGCGGAGACTGAGAGCCAGGCCTTCTCGTCCAACATCAGTGCCTGACCTCACAAATGCGCTTCCAGAAGAATGGTCAAAAATTCCCATAAGCACACTCCTAAACCTTGTGGAAAGCCTTCCCAGAAGAGTTGAAGCTGTTCTAGCTGCAAAGGGTGGGCCAACTCCATATTAAACCCTACGGATTAAGAATGGGATGGCATTAAAGTTCATGTGCATGTAAAGGCAGGCGTTCCCAAAACTTTTGGCAAAATAGTGTATGTAACAATAGGGAAGAAAATGCATTATGACTTTAAGCCGTCTTTAAAGGTTAAGACAATAAATATATGTCATGCTGTGATTCAACTTCAACATTATTTTTGTATTAAGTTAATATTGACAATATACACCCCTGAGTAGGCCATCATTCATTTTGTAACTTGAATTAGAATAATTTATATAAATAGATTCTAGACACAAAAATTCATTACCTTTTACCATGTTTTACTATATAATGCAAAACCCTAACCCATGCAAAAAAAAAAAAAAAAAAAAAAAAATGTTGTACACATTTATGTGTCTATAATTACTTTATGGTTTCTTGCTCAACAGAACACCACAGTGCAGGTGGGAAACAGTTCAGTAGTGAGTGAGAGTATGCGAGATAACCCGCTGATGCAACACTACGCTGCTGTCTACACCATGTCTATGGGAATCATGCTCCTTCTCAAACTACTGAGAGGCACTGTGTTTGTTAAGGTGAGATTTTACATGTAGTTGGTTTTATAGCATCTAGTCTAAAGCAAGCTGTGGGGAGAGGTCCATGTTTCATTGCAATCTTCCTCTGTTTTTAGGGTACTCTGCGTGCCTCCTCAAAGCTCCATGACGAACTTTTCCAGAAGATTCTACGTAGTCCCATGAAATTTTTTGACACAACGCCCACGGCTCGCATCCTCAACCGATTCTCCAAAGACATGGATGAAGGTGGGAACTGTTGTAGGGTTAGAATGTGTCATTATCTTCAAATGGGGTGTGCGAAATTGAGCAAAAATAATGTGATTTTAATAATATTTTGCTGAGTGTGTTAGACCTGTTGTGGACACCTGACTACCAAAGCTTTTCATATCTTCATATTCTGTGTGGTACTTATTTCACAACAGGGACAGAAATTAACTTTTTAATTAAATGGCGATATTTACATTTTATAGATGTATGCATTATATTTAATGCAAAATTCTTGCATTTCATCAATGTATACTTTTACAGTAATAAGACTGTATAGACCGTTACCAATCATATGAAATCAGTATCAACAAAATCCTGCACTGCAGAAGACAAGCTGCATCTAAAGCAACATTTAGATGCATTTACACTGCAATTACAATTACATAAATAATGCTATGAGATTAAACAGCTGATTTATTTGGGATCAAAGCAAGTGACTAGCTGTGTCCGAAATCACCCCCTACACCCTTAAATAGGACACTATTTGAGGGGACAGCCATTTGTAGTGGACATTCCCATAGTGGAAGATATCGAGTGCACTCATTCAATCCCACAATGCACCGCAATAACGAGTTTACAACCAATGTAGGTCCTGTCCCAAATGGCACCCTAAACCCTCACAGTCTTCCTCTGAGTCTGCACTTTCACGACATAATGCCGATTTGACTGCCGGGTAGAAGTCCTCTGCGTAGCTCACAAACTTGCGGGCTCAGCTGAAGTGTGCATCGAGGGCGCATAGCAGCCGCAAAGGGGGCGCTCACGAGCACCCTTCTTTAAGCTTAAATGACGAATGGGACGCTCTACGGTCTTGTGGACTTAACGGACACGCGTACGCAGCGGTCATTGTAAGTCCACAAGACCGAAAGTACACATGAAGTGTGCCATTTGGGACAGGGCTGTACACTCAACGGCTAGAGAATACCCACAATGCACTGTGACGGTCGTGCTGGATGAATTCCCATGTCTCACGAGAAGATGGCGTCCACAGCTGAATCATCAGTCCATCCATTTTCCAAACCGCTGGTCCAATTTGTATACAGCGTAATATCATACAGGTATAAATTCCTTCTTAATTGATTATTAAATGGTTTAATTACGATTTATACAGTTTTCATGACAAAGTGCAAGATAAATCTTTTCATTTCTACTGGAGATGCTAGTTTGCTAAGTTTCAAATAATGATTAAACTAGTACAAACTATGCAAAAGCATCAGCCCTTCCGGCGACTCCGTGTCCAGATTCACTCACTCATTTTCATTCACTCCTTCAAGTGGACTATATTAGTGGACTAATGTAGGGAATAATGAATGAGGGTATAGGGGGTGATTTCAGACACAGCCACTGTCTTTTTGAATGCATCGAGTCATTGATTCATTCAAAAATGCTGATTCATTCAGGAACGAAACAGCACTGAGTTTCCCAGAGACGCGCAGCAGTTCTGTTGCAGCTTAGTTTGGAAATATTCATTCCCGAAATAGAGCAAAAATGAACAATATTGTTAGTATTGTGACTAACTCACAATATTAACTTTGTTTATTTAACTGTTGTGTAAAATTAATATCACATTTGCAGTCATGCTGATATTCAGGAAAATCAACACGCTTGGTTGTGTGATACTGCTAAACTATATCTTATACAGGGGCATCTTTGCCCCCATTGAATTTTGGGGGCATTTTACATCATGTAATGAAAGCAGTTTTTCAAAGTGAGTGTCAGCTTCCACTTCATTAGAACAAACGATGTACATCGCACACCCCTATTATCAGACAAACTCTCTTCCCTGTTTTGCATTTCTAAACGCTTCCCTGTCTTCTCAGTGGACACACGTCTGCCGTTCCAGGCTGAGATGTTCATCCAGAACGTCATTCTGGTGCTCTTCTGCCTGGGTGTGATTGGCAGCGTGTTCCCTTGGTTCCTGGTGGCAGTAGGGCCGCTGGTTCTCCTCTTTACGGTGCTGCACGTGGTTTCTCGGGTCTTCATTCGAGAACTCAAGCGATTAGACAACATCACGCAGTCACCTTTCCTGTCCCACGTTGCCTCCAGCATTCAGGGCCTAACCACAGTGCATGCTTATGGGAGAGAGGACGAATTCCTTCACAGGTGAATGCTGAGATATCATTCTGCATCATTTTATGTACTGTGTTTCTTTTAATGCGTTATACGATAAGTTTGCGATAAGACTTCCAGTGAGCTCACTTAATAGACTTTGTGTCTTTGATCCCAGGTATCAGGAGCTTCTGGATCAGAACCAGGCTCCCTTCTATCTGTTCAGCTGTGCCATGCGCTGGCTGGCAGTGCGTCTCGATGTGATTAGCGTGGCTCTCATTAGCATTACGGCTTTGATGATTGTCCTCATGCACGGCCAGATCCCTCCTGCATACGCAGGCCTGGCCATTTCCTATGCTGTACAGGTGAGGGGAAATTGTGCAAAACATTTCTTTCATCTTTTCACTCTTTCGGTGTCGGGCCATTTAACATTTGGTTTAAAAATGACTCTTGAAACTCTTAAAAACAGACAAGAGATATTGTTTGCAGTAGTTATAAATGCAACACAGCCTAGTTTCCGATATTATGCCGATATTATCATATTATTAGCCGATGTTGGATGTGGGACTTTTATTTTGAAATAAGGTCTTTCTCAGTCTTCTTTAGTTTTCTCTTGTTGTTTAGTGGTTCTTTCTAATGTCCCTTTAGGGGCTCTGTAGAATGCGTTATTCATTTTCCATGCCTTTCTAAATTCGGAATTAGGCTTTGGGCGCATCCCTATTCCATGGCCTGCATTAAAACGCTTGCTCTATGTTTGTGACAGTCCATCCATGTGAATTGGATGCAGACAGGAGAGTTCTGGACACGCACGAGCAAGCAACTTTAAATCCTTGATTACAGAATCAAGAAGTTTCTATCTGAAGTATAAATCGAATTATTTTTACAGGTATTTTTAATCAAGTTCAAATTATTTTTCTAATTGATTCATTTTCAAATTAAGTAATTTTTTAGGTAATTATTGTGTAAAACAAATATAAATTTAATTGCAGAAATTATGTACAGTACCGTTCAAAATTTGGAAACATTACTATGTTTTTGAAAGAAGTCTCTTATGTTCATCAAGCCTGCATTTATTTGATAAAAATACAGAAAAAACTGGTAATATTGTGAAATATTGTTACAGTTTAAAATAATGGTTTTCTATTTTTAATATACTTTAAAATGTAATGTATTCCTGTGATCAAAGCTGAATTTCCATCATCATTACTCCAGTCTTCAGTGTCACATGATCCTTCAGGAATCCTTCTCATATGAGGATTTATCATCACTGTTGGACTGTTATACTTTTTACTGAATAAAAAGTTCAACAATACTACCGTTCAAAAGTTTGGGGTCAGTCATTTTTTTGTTTTGTTAAATTGATAAAAAGCAATAGTAAAGATTTATAGAGTTAGAAAATATTTCTATTTTAAATAAATTTTGTTCTTTTTTTACTTTTTATTCAAGAAATCCTATAAAAAATTATCACAGGTTCCAAAAAATATTAAGCAGCACAACTGTTTCCAACATTGATAATCAGTGGCGTCAGTTCACCAAAAGCCAAGGTGTGGCACCATAGACTGTAAAAAAAATATGGACGTCGTGTCCGTGACGTCACCCATATGATTCTGACGAGCAGTTTTGAAGCGTAAAGTAGAGACGAGCTGGCCGTTGCCATCTTGGCAGCGCGTCACTCCCGGATAATAGAAGCTGGGAAAAGAGGCGGGACGTGGGCGGAGCTGAGGTGACGCGATGACTAACAGACAGCAGACAAACGACAATCCACCTGTCACTCAAAGTGGCCACGCCCTTAATTATGCAGAACTTTAAGGCTTTATATAATATAAACGAATGAGTTATAAAAAAAATTCACCCCCTCACAGTTGTCATGAAGGGCAAAATTAGCCGTACAGACCAAACCCACTTTGGTTATAATAATTAACTTATTGAGTGTGAAAACTCACGTTTTAATGAATGAATTTGTCAAAACTGAACAATGAATTATTTACATCGTGTCTCCACTTTAAAATACAAAACCACCATTTTAAATGGTAATATTTCAATGAATACAATTATTCAGTTTTTTCTGTATTTTTGATCAAATAAATGCAGGCTTGATGAACATAAAAGGCTTTTTTCAAAAACATAAAAATAGTAATGTTTCCAAACTTGTGACTGGTACTGTATGTTATTTATTGTCTTTAAATTAAATTGTGTAATATCATATACACCTAAATCGGTTTTACATTGGTCATTGACCACCCTGCTCTTTAAGATATCGGCAAAAAATCCATAGTAGTCGTCTACTAACTGATGATGTCAAGCAGGACGGATGGCCTACAGGCAGAGCGGCACGTTTCTCATTGCTGCTGGCTTCTGCAGAAGTTGAAAATCCCATGTTCTTTGCTTCAATGGCAGATGGATGCAAATGCCATTTTGTGCTTGTTGTGCTTTTGTCCCTTCTGTTTTTTCTGCCAAAATTTAAATAAAAAAAGTAAAGTGAGAACAATGCTTTCCATTTTTAGCGCCTTCTCCTCCTGAGTCATTACCTAGCTACCCTGGTAAACAGGTGCCACTAGTGTTCACGGTGGTATTCATGTTGATGACGCAAATGTGTTGTGGTTTAGAGCCAAAGAATACTATGTGAAGACAGAACTGCGGTGAAATAGGAAGGGAATCAGACTCGAGTTTGGAGCAAACAATCAAAACAATTGTGAAAACGGCATTAGACATGATTGACACGTGGAGAACACATATATTTGCTTCAAATGAGCTTGAATAGGGTCATGCTGTCAGTTAGCACAACAGAGGCTATTGTATAAAGGAAGTAGATTTTACCTGGCTGAACATCTCTTTCCTCTCTCACAGCTTACAGGATTATTCCAGTTTACCGTTCGCTTGGCCTCTGAGACCGAAGCGCGGTTCACCTCAGTAGAGAGAATCCATCATTACATTAAGGTACTAGTCTTGCATCATCTTTTGATTGACAATTTCAGCTTGACATTATATCTTCATAATTTGAAGTCTGTCAGAATAGAGAGGATAAAGTTCAACATTTGCTTTGTCACCTCTCTGTCTTAGTCTCTGTCTCTGGAGGCCCCTGCAAGGGTGAAAAACAAGGCTCCTCCGTCTGACTGGCCCCAGGAGGGTGAGATCGTGTTTGATGGAACAGAGATGAGGTACAGAGATAACCTCCCACTAGTACTGAAGAAAGTGTCCTGCACCATTCGACCGAAAGAGAAGATCGGAATTGTAGGACGAACAGGCTCAGGTCAGTCACTTCTCGTGTCTTTTCTCAACAATTACGATATTCAGTTTAGGGCGATTTATTCTTTTTGAATCAGGGGCCTCATTTATAAAACGGCACATGTACAATCGGATTTGATTCTAAAGTTCATGGATTTGATCCTATGTCAAAAGTGAGGAACAAATAAGGATTTATTTCCCTAAAACTGAAGGGAAAATGTTCTTATGCACATGCCACCTGAAGAGCAACTTTTTGCACTCATATATACCAGTAATTACAATAATCCAGCATTGTTTATTAAAATTTAAAGATAAATAGACTATCACAATATGCATTACTATTATATGCGCAAATGAGAAAAGTGTTAACTGCTTTATTGTTGTACAATTTATTAATCATATCAATGATTTCCTGAATAAAAATACTTATGCATATATATATATATATATAATGAACATATGCATATATACACACATATTTATAAAAATATATATTTTTAAATTATTTATTTATTTATAATACTTTATTAATGTGTGTGTGTGTGTGTGTGTAAGAATATATATTTTTCTAAATCATTCATAGGAACATTTCAGAAATTGCCATACGTTCATCTTTATAAATGAGGCCCCAAGCCTTTTATGACAAATATAGAAAGGGAAATCAGATAAACTGCACGTCATAAGGAGAAAAACATTAAATCTGCCCTCTTATCTGTCCTCAGGGAAGTCTTCTCTGGGAGTGGTTCTCTACCGGCTGGTTGAACCATGCGGCGGCTCCATTAAGATTGATGGTGTCAACATTTGCGACATTGGCCTTGCAGATTTGCGCAGCAAACTGTCAATCATTCCACAGGAGCCAGTGCTTTTCAGTGGTACTGTCAGGTAAGCATACGCTCCTTTATGCTTCATTTCAGCTGATTCCCAAAGACCCTTTCACACCAATCATGTTAAGGCTTCATGCGCTATTATTAACTTTCACATGACAAATCTTTCAGAAGGATGATTTTACAAAACCGTAACATTGAAATCAGACATCATAAACAGAGAAAGCGGTGAAATCAGACAAAAGAACATGTATTTGAATGGAACAGGAAATATCTTGCTTTGATTTTTGCCATCTATGTTGAGTAATCCAGTCCAGTAATCAGGCTGCGCTTTGAAAGGTCAACAGCAAATGGGGTTGAAGTTGAAATTGCTTGCATTGCAAGCGTCGCATTACAAGGCTTGACCTGTGCACAGTGATTGCCACTTCACTTCATAGAGTTCAATGCATTGAGAACAAAATTTGAACTGAAATGAGCTGAATAATGACACTAACTTTGCCACATCGACACTGCTATTGAACTGAATTGAGCTGAATGATGACACTATTGCCTTCTGTAGAGCTGCTTTACTGCTGAAATGTAATTTGTTTCATCATTTGAAATTCTTTCTTCATATGAATGTATTTATTTGTCATGCTTTTATTTCCTTATTCAGTCATACATCTGTATTCTGTATTTTCAAACAGATCCAACTTGGATCCATTTACCTTGTATTCAGAGGAGCAAATCTGGGATGCCCTGGAGAGGACGCACATGAAAGAATGTGTAAGCCAAAGACACACCATGTATAGCGTTTACAGGCAAAGTAGTTTCAGGTCACCAACTCTTTAACATAGTGGCTTCTCATTTTGTCTACCTAAGTGCAAGTATGATATCTCCGATGACTTGCTGTTGCTCTTCCCTCCATCTTATTACTGGTTCTTTCATTCTTCCCATGGCCTTGAATCTTTGTAATTCAGTGTTTGGAATCTCGTCTCTGTTGTTCAGGTGTCTCAGCTGCCTTTAAAGCTGGAGTCTGAGGTGGTGGAAAACGGGGAGAATTTCTCGGTGGGTGAGAGGCAGCTGCTCTGTGTGGCCAGAGTTCTTCTGAGACAGTGCAAGGTGAGTTATCGCACCTGACTTTGATCTTTTTCATGTGAGAGAGCCAACTGGGATTAGCAGATAAAGCAGAACAGACTTTGTCTCATTTAACCAGGTCATCCACTTTGTTTCCTCCCAATTTTTAGATCTTGATCCTGGATGAGGCCACAGCAGCTATGGACACAGAGACCGACTGTTTGATTCAAGAGACGATTCGCAATGCATTTGAGGACTGCACCACTCTGACCATCGCACATAGAGTTCACACGGTGCTCAACTGTGACCGTATTATGGTGCTCAATCAGGGCCAGGTACGGTGAAAGGTTGTTGCTGTGGGAAATAGGGATGGGTGATATATCTAAACATTTCTCAATTTTTCCAAATTTGGATCAAGGTATATGGATTATTTTTGCACAAAAAAAAAGAAATCTAAATATGTAAATTTTACAAGAATTGTAGTCTTCGTTCTCAAAGTTGTGGTAGTTGCAAGAACAAAGCTTTTTGAAGATCAAAGAAACACAACAATAGAACTAGAGGCTGGTCTATTCATTTGCATTTTTGAAAGACTTAATGCACAGATGTAATATAACATATAGATTCAGTTTGCTGTATATTTTTCGTCCTGTCCATTTCTATGGTTATCAAGGCTTGACATTAACTTTCTTGCACACCAGTCACTGTGGCTAGTGGTTTTCCAAAGTTACTAGCCACTCAGCATTTTTACTGGCCACAATTTTGACATTGATACCATGGGGAAAAATTGGCATATAGATTTTTTTTTAATATTATTTCATAATTTGGCAGCAGGTATATTAGGCTGCTGTCACTTTAAGACCTGACCCACGGAGCCATTATACTGTTACACATGCATTTTGTTTTTTATGTTTGAAGCTGCTTTTGATTTTCATCGATGGCTGATTATTGTGCTGTGACTTATTAGGCTTATATCATTTTAGTTGCTATTTTTAAACAACAACTGTTTAAGAATGATGAAGCTCTAGACAATTTGTTATTAGATCAATTTGCAAATCAATTTTGATGTGGGATGCAGTTCTGTTGTCCTCAATCTTCACACACGTGTCAATGTGGCAAGTGTGATTTATGTGGTGATGTCATTTATGAAGTTCGGTAAGGCAAATTAATTAAATAAACAGGATCGCCTTTTGGGTGAAATATTTCTATGCGATGTGACATTTTCTTCATCACCAACTCCATCTTTGCCCACAAAGATTAATTTCCCTCGATAATAAAATTAAGCAAATTAATTAAATAAATTAGTAAATAAACTAGTAAATTTAAAGGGTTAGTTCACCAAAAAACAGAAAATTCTATCATTAATTATTCACCCTCATGTCGTTCCAAACCTGTAAGACTTTCGTTCATCTTCAGAACACAAATGAAGATCTTTTTAATGAAATCTGAGAGCTTTCTGTCCCTCCATTGACAGCTACACAGCGTGCTGCGTAACACGAGAATGAACCTCATTGGTTCTCGCTGAAGCTCAAATGTGATGCGTAACACGAGAATGAACCTCATTGGTTCTCGCTGAAGCTCAAATGTGATGCGTAACACGAGAATGAACCTCGTTGGTTCTCGCTGAAGCTCAAACGTGATGCGTAACACGAGAATGAACCTCACTGGTTCTCGCTGAAGCTCAAACGTGATGCGTAACACGAGAATGAACCTCGTTGGTTCTCGCTGAAGCTCAAACGTGCTGCGTAACACGAGAATGAACCTCATTGGTTCTCGCTGAAGCTCAAACGTGATGCGTAACACGAGAATGAACCTCACTGGTTCTCGCTGAAGCTCAAACGTGCTGCGTAACACGAGAATGAACCTCGTTGGTTCTCGCTGAAGCTCAAGCGTGCTGCGTAACACGAGAATGAACCTCGTTGGTCTCGCTGAAGCTCAAGCGTGATGCGTAACACGAGAATGAACCTCACTGGTTCTCGCTGAAGCTCAAACGTGATGCGTAACACGAGAATGAACCTCACTGGTTCTCGCTGAAGCTCAAACGTGATGCGTAACACGAGAATGAACCTCGTTGGTTCTCGTTGAATCTCAAACGTGCTGCGTAACACGAGAATGAACCTCGTTGGTTCTTGTAAGTCAAGTGAACCTGCTTGAGCTTCCGTTTACCACAGCTGATGTGTGTGTGTTGATGAATGTGAATAAAAGCCTAAATTCAAGCGATTGAGACTCTTCAGAAATTTGGACTAAACCTCTCAATTCGTATGGATTAGTTTTACGATCTCTTTATGAACTTTTTGAAGCGTCATAGTGGTAGTTGCGTAGCTGTCAATGGAGGGACAGAAAGCTCTCAGATTTCTCTCAGATCTTCATTTGTGTTCTGAAGATGAACGAAAGTCTTACGGGTTTGGATCGACATGAGGGTGAGTAATTAATAACACAATTTTTTTAGTTTTGAGTGAGCTGTCCCTTTAATGATCAAATAAGTAAACTATTGCAACCCTCACAGGCTGACGATAGGATATGACTATGGAGAATATTGCCCAACACTATTGCTAATCTTTGATGTATCGCCCAGCCCTAGTGAGAGAAAATCCATTGCTCCATAGTTCCTTCAAACGTATTTGTTGAAAGAAGCCTCTTTCTGTGGTTCCTCTTTTAAACTGACTCATAGTCTCCCCCTTTTTTTGACCCAGGTGGTGGAATTTGACGAGCCGTCCAAGCTCTTGGCGAATGAAAACTCTCGCTTCTGTGCAATGCTGGCAGCGGTGGAGAACAAAATCTCTGTAAGAGGCTAAAGGATATCCGAGCCAAGGTTTCACTCCCGAGGACTGAAGGGAACATTCTCCATTAATATTCCAGTCATTGCTGCTTCAACGTTACTCCCTCCTGCAAACCTATAGGGAACTGGGGAGGGAGATTATTGTATTTCCATGAAACTCATGGGCTGTCATTAGGGGCATGCCTGTTAAGATGTACTACTCGTCAGTTTAATTGGTTAGGTCAAGAAACACTGATATTGTAATGATATTTACATAATGGAGAGGGGAAATCAGTTTTCATGTAGTTTAATTCATGCAAACTGGTATGTTTCACAGAGGACATGTCTCTGTTTATATGAGTATATATATATATACATTTACAAGGTGGTTGCAGAGTCCTTTTGTATTGATTCTGCAGGTCTTTGTACATTTATGTAATATATATATACATTCAGATGTATCATCTTTCATTACGGTTTAATATTTTTGACAACTTGACTGTCTTCAGTACTTCATGTGTAAATGTTGTCTTGTGACTTGAACCCTAAACTTTGGCACAGGTGACGTTGTCCACAGGATGCTGTACGAGCACTGAGTTGGTGGGACTCTTTTAAGAGACACAGTGCTGCTTATTCACTGTATCCTTGTTCAGCACACCAAGGATTCAGTCTTATTTAGCTAAGAGGCCTTTGTATATTTTTAGCCTATTTACACTGTTAACATTTTTGCCTGTTCCTTTTATTTTTCCTCTTATGTGGTATTTTTTGCTCTTTTACGTATGGGAGCATTTCTCATTTTGGCTTGTTTTTGCACTTTGTATCTACAGAAGAGTTCGCCTCAGTAGGAGGCAGGAGGTCTCTGACTTTGTTTGGATTTTGTCCCAAAAGAGATGCTCGTCGAGCATCGTCTGAACGGGCCTTTTGTTTTAGTGTGTGTTATGTTGTCTATCACAGCATTGGTGCAAAGAGATCCTGCTGAATGGACCTTCTGAATCAGGTTGTGATGGTCATTTGCGGTCTGTATGAAGGGGAATCTGATTTTGTAGACCCTCGTTCCCTCATCAGACCCTGCGAAAATGTCAGTGTCGTTTCCATTTCTTTCCATAGCCTTAGCATGATTTCTTAATTGCCTTGTGAAAAGGGTGGAAAGAGAGCAGGGGAGCGTACGCTCTCCGCTGTCTCAATAAATTTATTTTAGGTTTACCCTTTCTGTGTCTCTGTTTCTGGATTACTGAGAGAGGATTGACTCTAATAAAGATGTGATACCAGAGAGATATGCCCAAGACTATAGAAAGTCATTTTAGTCACTATAGACGCCAGCCAAATAATAATCCATGTGCTTTCCCATAGATTCACTCATTTTTACACCAAAACATCCTGTTATTCTGCCATTTATTAATGCCAGTACATTTTTGCAAGAGAAAGAACATTGCCATTTCTGAGGGTGACAAAGACCCAAAGAAAGTTTGGTGTGCTTGAGTCATACACTGAATGAGCCCTTTCTTTTTGTTGACTTGATATTTTGTTGACTGTATGACGTGCTTGTACCTTAGGAGAAAGTACATAAACTACGTTTATATTTGGTTATTCATTTAGCAGACACTTATCCCAAGAACAACCTGGGATAGTTTCAGACACCCTACATAATGTGATTCATTAACTAAAACTATGGTTCCTTAAGCAAAATAATAAGGAATAGTTCATCCAGAAATAAATGTGTTCATCATCTAATCACCCTCATGTCACTTGAAGCATAAAGAAACATTTTTTTAGCAAAATGTTGGGATGCAGAAATGTATGAACTACTTGTATGATACTTTCTGTCAGTGGAACTTAATAAACACAGGCATTTTTTCACTTTCATTTTATTGAAAAGAGCAACATAGACACTTGCAAGCTAGATAACTACTTCATACAAAAACTGTACGAGCCACACGATGGTAAACAGATGACAGAATTTTCATTTCAGGTGAAATATTCTTTAAATGTCCTCCCCAAGGTCTTTTTTCATGAATAATCTAGTCTGGGATCTGTAGACAATGTATATAGTACAAGTCATACACAATGGTAATTCAAAGTGCTTTACATGAAAAATCGTTTTTACAAAGGAAATTAATAAAAGAAGCTACCGTCCTACCCCTGACATTTTCTGGAAGCATGCCAGCTGCAGCATGTTTTAAGTGAATCCTAGGCTATTCTACTAGCATATCTGCAAGGTATTTGGGTTCTAGGCCATTACGGGATTTCTATACAATTAAAAGTGCTTTACTATGAAATGAAACTGGAAGCCAAGCTAAAGCCTGGTGTGATATGCTCAGTTTTTTTGGTTTTGGTCAGGTGCCTGCAGCAGTGTTTTGTATGAGCTGTCTAACAGCGCCCCTAGGGCCCTGCTTACACCTGGTATTTAGATGAGTTTTGGTCGATCAGATCACAAGTGATCACACGCTGTGGATCAGTGGAACTGAGATTCACTTGTCACGAGAGAAGCAGTGAGATTCATTTCTCTCTTCTGCAGAATATTACACGGTGGAAAAATACAAACCCGATTCCAAAAAAGTTGGGATACTGTAGAAATTGTGAATAAAAAAGGAATGCAATAATTTACAAATCTCATAAACTTATATTTTATTCACAATAGAATATAGATAACATATCAAATGTTGAAAGTGAGACATTTTGAAATGTCATGCCAAATATTGGCTCATTTTGGATTTCATGAGAGCTACACATTCCAAAAAAGTTGGGACAGGGAGCAATAAGAGGCCGGAAAAGTTAAATGTACATATAAGAAACAGCTGGAGGACCAATTTGCAACTTACTGGGTCAATTGGCAACATGATTGGGTATAAAAAGAGCCTCTCAGAGTGGCAGTGTCTCTCAGAAGTCAAGATGGGCAGAGGATCACCAATTCCCCCAATGCTGCGGCCAAAAATACTGGAGCAATATCAGAAAGGAGTTTCTCAGAGAAAAACTGCAAAGAGTTTGAAGTTATCATCATCTACAGTGCATAATATCATCCAAAGATTCAGAGAATCTGGAACAATCTCTGTGCGTAAGGGTCAAGGCCAGAAAACCATACTGGATGCCCGTGATCTTCGGGCCCTTAGACATTGTGCTCAATGTCTGTGTTCACCGACAAAACATTGTCATGAACACAATCCACCGTGCCATTCGCCGTTGCTGGCTAAAACTCTATAGGTCAAAAAAGAAGCCATATCTAAACATGATCCAGAAGCGCAGGCGTTTTCTCTGGGCCAAGGCTCATTTAAAATGGACTGTGGCAAAGTGGAAAACTGTTCTGTGGTCAGACCAATCAAAATTTGAAGTTCTTTTTGGAAAACTGGGACGCCATGTCATCCGGACTAAAGAGGACAAGGACAACCCAAGTTGTTCTCAGCGCTCAGTTCAGAAGCCTGCATCTCTGATGGGATGGGGTTGCATGAGTGCGTGTGGCATGGGCAGCTTACACATCTGGAAAGGCACCATCAATGCTGAAAGGTATATCCAAGTTCTAGAACAACATATGCTCCCATCCAGACGTCGCCTCTTTCAGGAAGACCTTGCATTTTCCAACATGACAATGCCAGACCACATACTGCATCAATTACAACATCATGGCTGTGTAGAAGAGGATCCGGGGGACTGAAATGGCCAGCCTGCAGTCCAGATCTTTCACCCATAGAAAACATTTGGCGCATCATAAAGAGGAAGATGTGACAAAGAAGACCTAAGACAGTTGAGCAACTAGAAGCCTGTATTAGACAAGAATGGGACAACATTCCTATTCCTAAACTTGAGCAACTTGTCTCCTCAGTCCCCAGACGTTTGCAGACTGTTAGAAAAAGAAGAGGGGATGCCACACAGTGGGAAACATGGCCAACTTTTTTGAGATGTGTTGATGCCATAAAATTTCAAATCAATTTATTTTTCCTTAAAATGATACATTTTCTCAGTTTAAACATTTGATATGTCATCTATGTTGTATTCTGAATAAAATATTGAAATTTAGAAAAGAGCTGTCTATAAAAGAGGATAACTTAAAGAGAAATCATACGTCAATGCAAGTAAAAGTCATGAAGTTAGTTTAGTTGATATATAGAGAGAAGTCATTTTTATAGCTTTATTGATTTCAAAGCTTATTTGTATGACCTTTATATAGTCTATTTATATTCATTTTAACAAAGTGCCTATTAATGATTGATTAACTAAAATGGTACATGTGTAATTGATTAAGGGTATAATAATTACATAAATTATATCTAAATCATTCCAAGTTATTATTATAAATAAGCATTGTTAAAAGCCAGATGCTCATCATTTCCTATGTAATGACCTTTAAGCGTGGAGCGTAAGTTACTATGGAGATGAACACTGCTAAAAGTCAAACCACTTAAATGGTACCTAAAACCCAGGATTGGCACAAACTAAGCTTAAACAT
The DNA here is from genome assembly GCA_018749465.1 of Paracanthobrama guichenoti. Lineage (NCBI taxonomy): Eukaryota > Metazoa > Chordata > Actinopteri > Cypriniformes > Gobionidae > Paracanthobrama > Paracanthobrama guichenoti. The sequence goes on from CM031960.1 coordinate 34,851,387, forward strand.
ATATGGCTAGCCAGCTAAACCGGCTTCATGGTACAGGCCCCAGGTGTAACAGGCCCCTCGTCTACTTGTGATCAGATCAACCAAACCGCATCTTACCAGGTGTAAATAGAGCTTAGGTCTTTGGGCAAAAAGGATCTGATTCATGTTTTAGATGGTTGTAGGCGGAAAGTTAAAGCAATGTGTAACAATATTGTGTTACTCTCTAAAAAAGTAACTAATTGCATTTCTTTTAATGGAAAGTAATGCATTACATTACTTTTTCTCACCTGGGCTGGGCTTGCTTGTTTTGTAATAATGATAAAAAGTTCTAATTTTGGCAAATATAAAGGCCCTTTCACAGCAAAACAAATAAGCCTCAGGCTGAAGGAAATGCAAATTCACACCTGTACAGTAGAGGGCGCAGCTCAAACAAACCTTTCAGCTGTGCTGCCATTGGTTAATAAAGTGAGATTAAATGCATGGTGTTATTCATGATTTCACTGTTTTTATTCATTTTGAGGAATGCTGAATCTGTTTTTGTGCAAGTGAGACTAATAAATGCATGCTCACGTTTAGTCTAGAACTACAATAAGCATTGTGTTCACACACAACCTCTGCACTTACGGTTTCTCTCAACATGGGGACAGGAGAGCTGTCAGTCAATAAATGGGAAAACAGTGACGTGTGTTACTATTTTGAACAAGTAACTCAGATATTTTCAGATATCAAGTTACTTGAAAAAAGTAATCTGATTACGTAACCCATGTTACTTGTAATGCGTTATACCCAACACTGGTTGTAGGCTGATTTAGTTATTGCTTTTATATGGCTTCTGAAACTAAGATAATATTCCAGAATGACACCAAGACTCCTAAACTTCAAGGCATTCATCTTTGATATTTTATCTTTATTGCCACATACAATGACCTCCGTTTCTCTTTCTTCAACTCGGCACAGACAGCTGTTAATTTATGCGCTGGCACAGGGAGTCTATGGGACGGAAGTCACTTGGTGGTAGATCTTGGGTGTCATATGCACATCTGGGATAAGTAATATGGTTCTGAATTATATGGCCCAGTGGGAGCATATACAAACTGAACAGTAGTGCGTGTGAACAGGCACAAGGTTGAAACTTGTGCAACTGTGTTTCCCGCCAGCCCAGTTAGATTCATAATTATTCACAAAGTTACCCTGCCTTATAAATATGACCCATCTAAGCACTGTCTCAGAGAGTCCAACCCATCTTTCCAGTCTGTTAATGGGTATATTGCGGTCAACAGCACTGAGATCTAATAAAACCAACACAGAAAACCTCTTTTAATATCTCATTCAGTGCTGTCTCTATGCAGTTTAGATAACCAGCTGGGATGCACAATGTATTGGTATCATTTTGGATGATAGACATTTTTGTAATTTAAAGGTATCTGTTGATATTGGATATTTGTGCATGGTCATTTTTCCTATTTTTACAATTAGATTGCATACCATATCTAATAGGGAGCTTTAGCTGAGGCAAACCAGTCTTCAAAAACACTAATACATAGGTCTTCAGAGTTGCAGAGTTTCACTGCAACCCTAACCATCATCACCACCATCATCATAATCACCATCATCGCCATCACCACCATCATCATAATCACCACCATCATCATCACCACCATCACCATAATCACCATCATCGTCACCATCACCACCACCACCACCACCATCATCATCATCATCACCATCATCATCGCCATCATCATCATCATCTTCATAATTTTCTTCTTCTTTTGGTGTTTTATGGCGGTTGGCAATGAAACCCTAATCAAACACACCTGAAGCAGTTAATCAAGCTCTTCAGGATGACTTGAAAATCACAATCTGAAGCAGGTTGGGGGCCTCACTTTCCAAACAGAAGTGAGGGTCCTTTAGCGAAGGCAACATGTGATGTGACCCAGGGTGACAAGTCTTCACGATTCATTTTAAATCTAGATATGGTGGGAGAGTTGGGGTTAATGTATAAACAGAATAATATAGAATAGAATAATAGTTTTGTTGTGATATATTACACACATTTTCGTCATGCGCTTCATATTAAGTTAAAAAAGGTTTCATAGGTAATAAATGTGTTTAATGCTTTGTGTTTAATTCTTAGTTTACAAAGTTAAGAGCAGATCAGGAACACACACACACACACACAAATCATATTTTAAAAACTTCTCATTGTACCATATTAACAGCAATGAGGAAATTTCATGGTGTTTCATTGCTCCTTCACCAAGTGTGTGGCAAACGGCTTCATTAAGACACACAAGTGCCCTGCTCCTTCCAAAGTGCCCACTTCAAGGGCTCTGCCCTTCATAGTGAGTGTAGGGCTTAGGGAAGCTCACTTACGATTGGAATGTGCCCTTTTAATAACTGTTTTTAGCAAAGATAACTTTTTTTTTAAAAATTATTTTATTTTGCATTGCTAGTTAGCCAGGTTTAACCCAATGCACCGCCATTCATAATGCAGGCCTGTGGTGCTTATAAACGCTACATTGCACACACAGACCGGTGTTGTGTTGTTGCTGGGTTTTGGTGTGTGCCATTCGTCCACCGGACAGTGTTTTTGCGGTTCATCGGGAGCTCCGCAGCGCCCCCCCTGCAGCTTGAAAACTTTCCCGTCTCGAAGTGATTTCCTCCCCTGTTTTTACTTCCTGTTTTCTAAGGGAGTCACTTAACTCAGATCATTTGTGCTCATCGGAGCTTCACTATGCGTCTGTTCCTCCACCGGTAGTTTCACCGATCTCTCCGCGGGCTCGACGGCGGGACATTCACACACATATATTCTGCTTTAGATGGAGGTCGGAGGGCTGAGCCCCGTCGTGTCTACGGCTCTAATGGATTTTACGTAGACTTGCGTTTTGTTTTAATGCCTTTTACTGTCCTCCTGTCCGTTTTATGATCATTTCTCGCATTCGGTTTCCTCCTCGGCTGACTGGCGACCGCCCCTTTAACTCCAGCAACAATGTAACAAACTCGATCGCTTGTTCGTCTGTCTTCCGCCGAGCTCAGTGCGCGTTCGCCGCGTTTAAAGTTTCACGCTGTCGTCGCGTTATCGCGTATTTATTCGCCGAACTTTACGATGGCCGAGCTACAGCGGCCGACGCTGTGTTGCTGTCGCAAAGTGCTGACCGTGCCCGGTAAGTCCTGCGAGGGCGGCCGGAGTCTGGCACACTGTCGCCTGGTGGACGTCGCGTCAGCGTCCAACTTCCACAGCTTTAAACTCCGACATTTCCATCTGGACCTCCACTTGAACTTCGCCGTCAAGAGGATGACGGGGTGGCAGGTTCTGGAGCTCACGCCCGTCCAGCCCGGCGTCCAATCCCTCATTCTGGACACGCACCCTTCGTTATTAATTCATTCCGTGGACTGTAAGGTGCCCGGCGCGTCCGGTGCTCCTGACGTGTTTTTGTCCCTCACCTACCGAGTAGAACCGTTCACCGATTACGGATCCTCTCTGCACATCAGCCTCCCGGCCGCGGTGATCCGGCCGCACCGGGCTTTCCGTGTCACCATCCGCTACACTACCACAGACGGCCCTGCGGTAAGGTCAACACGGTGACAGCTGACGACCTGCCACTGACACACGCTAATAATAACTTTGTTGCACAGGACTATTGTACACAGAGCCAATACCCACTAAAAATACCCCTGCAGTGGACCCTTAACGTTGATAATCACCCGTTCTGCCACGTTCGCTCTCACGCCTTCGTTTTGCCTGATTAAATGTGTTTTGAACGCACCCTATTTATTTATTAGATGCATGTACGCATAGAGAGCAGTGTCTGTTCTGGAGCTATACTAGTGTAGTGCCATGTCCCCTTAGGTCGATAACTAGAGGTATCAGGTTATGATGCACGAGGTAATTACTGGAAGGTAGGCTGTATTAAACATGTTTCTGGGTAGATATGCGTTGATCACGAAAACAAACCTATTTATTGTTATCTATACTGTAACCTGTGCATCTAATTGCCCAGGGGTTCATTTTGAACATGCCTTATGCACTTCCTTTTGTGTTGTTTTTCAGTTTTATCACTGTTCTGTGTCTTCTATAGACAAGGAACAACAAAGCCCTTTAGCAATTAAGTTTTATATGTGCCAGTTTTATAAAATTATCAGTTAGTTTTCTTAACTTAAAAAAAGGAAAGGAAAAAACAACAACACAAGGTTCTTAATTTGCGATAATATGAAAATATACAGGTATAATGTGCAAGCATGACGACCATGCTTTTGGGAAAAGTATTTTTCAACCCAGCAAAGCAAAACATATGCTTCCAAACCGAGCTATTATCACACTTTTGATCAATAGCCAGCTAGATAATATGCTGCATCCCAGTTCACAGTAAAAGTATGTACTGTTTTTGTGAAGAAAAAAGACATATTTGTGAGTGTGTAGCTTGGGAGATACTACTTCATCATTGTGTCTTTAATGGACAGCTCTGGCGCTTAGTTACATGCGTCCTGTCACTGTTTAAACCGCCCTGTCAATCATCTTGTCACAGTTAAAATCCTCCACGTTCAATTTCATTTGATTTCCTACCATTTCAGAGAGAAACGTAGTTGCACGTTGATCTGCCAGTCGAGGGTCTTTCATGCGGAGAACTCTTCTCATGTGTTTTGCAATTTGCATAATGATGCATTTAAAAGTTAATGGCCAAACGTATGATTGCAAAAGTTCACAATGCTGTTTCAGATTAAATATTGAATAACATTTGAATAAATGTATTTTTGCCAGGTTAGATACTGATAATGAATCACTCAAACCCCTTTATCTAAACCTCTCTACTCACACATCCACCATGTTTGTAGTTTTTTAAAAATGTTATTCATGTTTGTAGTTCTAATCGAATCCGGGTTGTGGGCAATATCAGTCGTTAGAGTGTGCACGGATCTACACTTCAGATTCTAACCAGAAAAAGTAGACCATCTGGGTCTCTTTAAAATACTAATTTCAACATACTACGATTTAGGATGCACCATTTCTAATTTCGAATGCTATTTAGGACGGATAGTTAGCAAATTGGGATGCAGTGATTGTCTTGGTGTACAGTTGAAATCAGCATAATTCTTAACAAATTGAACAACAAATATTCAACACGTCACGGTGAACCGAATATACAAGTTTGTAATGCATAAAAATGTGTTAAATATCAAAATGAACAGCACTGGCCAATAGAGTGGTGCAGGGATGATGTATTTTTGTAGGCCAAACCCCGATAACAAGTTAGCATTTTAGCACCTTCGGTTCCATCGTTCTGAAGTTAATGGGTTTTTGGTTAAACGCTAGGTTGGCAGCGAACGCAAGCTCAAAATATTTTACTTTTTATTCTACGATATAAAATGTATCAGTAATGCCCTCTTGTGATTTTTGTTTTTAAAGCTTTTACTTGTCCTGTAAAAAGCGGTTGCTAATAAGTGGCTAAATGGGACTACAGAGGTTGTCTGAGACATTAAACGTCATCAGCCGAACAGGTAAACTCATCTAGTCCGCTTTCACAGCCTCGTTGTGTTTATAATCGTGCTCCTGCAAACTATTATAACTCAAACTTTCTGACTGAAGTCGAGTGACCGGGGTGTAGTTAATTTATAGCCTGTGTTTATCTTATGACTTCTGCCGATCGTATTTGCAATTCATGAAAGTTGAGTTAATTTGTGAAGATTATCACAATGAACAAAACGTGTAAAAATCTTAAGATTTTGTTAGTCACAGACCTTATTTTCTGCAATAATCCAAAAGCCAATGGATAAATCCTATTGTGTTTTTGTCGAGGGAACCAAGGTGATGCTAACTTGGTTGGCCTACAAAAATACGTCATCCCTGCACCACACTTTAGAGCAATTGACAATTCTTTAAGCTTTCTTACACTGGCTATCGGGTCATTCTTATTGCTGAGCCTTGATTACATTTTATTGGTGTAATACACACACAAAAGCATGGGATTTTAGCTGCTCACCTGTACATGGGTAGTTGTCTTTTGTTTCTGCAACTTCATCAAGAACTTCAGTTTGGATTCACAACTGCTTCACCTGTAGCACTGCAACAATATAATGGAATAAATGACATTATCGTGCTTCATTGGTATATCGTGCTTCTATAAACCATGAAACTTCAACTATGAAAAACCCTTTGTTACTTTAATATTGAATCACATTCAATGCTCTTCTCTCAGAAAGCATTTGTCAAAGGTACTCTCATCTCATTGTTCCCTGGTCCCTACATCAGATTTGGTGGCTGGATGCAGAGTTGACATGCGGACAAACCCGTCCATTGGTCTTCACTCAGGGTCACTCGGTCTGCAACCGGTCATTTTTTCCTTGTTTTGACACGCCGGCCGTCAAAAGCACCTACTCTGCCACTGTCAGGGTAAGTCTATCTAAGCTGCTCAGATCCACCAAAATATCTTTGTTGGCCTTCAGTGTTCTTTTTTGTTTTTAGTTCATGTATATTGTATAAGTGTGACATACTTTTCAGGGGACGGAAATGTTGTGGACGTATGTGTTTGCGTTACAGGTACCAGAAGGTGTCACAGTGTTGATGAGTGCCTCGAGAAGTGCATACTCTAAACAGGACAGGGTTTTCCAGTTTTCCATGGAGTACCCTGTCCCAGCCTACTTGGTTGCCCTGGTGGCAGGAGACCTACAGCATGTGGACATTGGGCCCAGGTAATTACGGCTGGAGTATCCCTGCTGAAAAGAACAAAATAGCTAGATACATGTTTTGGATAGGGTTTTTTGCTGGTTTGTCTCAAATAGGCTGCTTAAGTTAATGGTGCCAAGACCACATTAGCTGACTAGCTACCTTGGTCACGATGCGGGAAAAACATGCTAGTTGGCCAGCTTTACCAGCTCAGTTTTGCTTGCGAACTGCATGGCTATGCTGGCTCATCAGATTAGATTATAACCAAACCAGTATTATTCAGCATAATCAGTCTGGAAATGCTGGTCTGTGCAGGATTTTCAGATGGTTTGTGTGCCAAACATTTCATTATTCAGTGCTTTACCTCGGTCACAATATCTTTGCTTTTAGGAGTCGTGTGTGGGCTGAGCCCTGCATCTTGACGTGCGCGGTCAGTAAACTGGGTGGCAGTGTGGAGCGCTGGCTTAATGTGGCAGAGGGGCTCTTTGGCCCTTATGTATGGGGAAGGTCAGTTCTTTTCAGTCTTATCAGTCTTGTTCGCCTTGTTGCATCAAGCCTCTTATCACATTCCGGCATTAACCGGTCTCATTCTTAACAGGTACGACATAGTGTTCCTTCCTCCTTCATTCCCCATCGTTGCCATGGAGAATCCTTGTCTCACCTTCATAATTTCCTCCATACTGGAGAGTCAGGAATTTCTGCTGATTGACGTCATCCATGAGATTGCTCACGGCTGGTTTGGCAATGCAGTCACCAATGCTACCTGGGAAGAGATGTGGCTCAGTGAGGGTCTGGCCACTTATGCTCAGAGGCGCATTACCACAGAGGCCTATGGTATACACATCCTCACACATATTCCACAGTTCGAACATAGAGACACATCACCATGTGGGCCTCTTGCAAATATTTATGTATACATTCCACAAAGATGCCAGTGTTATGCCCCAGCAAATGCAAAACCTCAGTGTACAGTGATTCACATATAGGCTTATCCATATCCTTACATTTATCTCCTTAATTCTCTCCTTCAGGAGAAGGCTTCACTTGTCTTGAGACAGTTTTCCGTCTAGATGCTCTTCACAGACAGATGCGTCTTCTTGGAGACAACAATCCTGTCAGTAAGCTGCAGGCCAAATTTGAGCCAGGTACATCCTTTTGAATAATATAAACCAGCTCTTGTACAAGTCTGAAAGGCATATGGTACTTCTTCCACACACCTGAAATAGCTGTATGGTAAATGAATCTAAAATTCCTTGTTACTCAGATTTCAAAAAGACAGAAGCAAGGAAAATCCTCATTTGCAAAGTTCAGCCAGTCTGGAAAACATGCCCAAGTATTTATAATGTACTTGTGAAGTGTCAGACCCATGATTCTTGGGTCAATGTACCAAGTTATCCATTTTCCTTTTACTCTTTCTCCAAAGGTGTAAACCCCAGCAGTTTAATGAATCTGTTCACCTATGAGAAAGGCTTCTGCTTTGTTTCTTACCTCTCACAGCTGTGTGGCGACATCAAGAGATTTGATAGCTTTCTTAGGGTAAGAAACATGACAAACATTCACATAATTGGCATAGTCCACATGCACACATGAATGTTCTGAATCCTTCCACCATGCACTGTGTAGGCCTACATTGAGAAGTTCAGATTTACCAGTGTAATCGCTCAGGATCTCTTGGACTTCTTCCTTGGATTCTTCCCTGAGCTAAAGGAGAGCTGCGTTGCTCAACGAGAGGGTGAGTTGCGACAACTGTCAAGAGATGATGATTAACACACAGAGACATTTATAGTTACTCATCTCACTGCGCTCCATTTGTCCTCCGTTAGGAATTTCCCTGTTGAGCCAGTCATAACACACAGTGAGGGGTCAAAGAAACATTAGTAGTGCGAGAGACGGAGGCTAAATAAACAGAAATGTGACACTTCTTCCCCTCTGCCTCCCTTCTTGCTCAGGACTGGAATTTGAGCGATGGCTAAATGGCTGTGGTCCTCCGTTATGTGAACCGGATCTCTCGGCGGGTAGAGCTCTAACTGGCCCTGTTCAGCACCTGTGTGACCTCTGGGGTACAGAAGCTCCAGACCCCCTAGTGATTGCTACATTTGACCTCTCCTCCTGGAGCACCTTTCAGACCGTCCTCTTTCTGGACCGACTTCTAGACCGCTCACCTCTGCCTCAAGGTATTATGAATCCATCCTGCAATTTGTAGTCATTCATTTTAGTATGCACTTGGATGTTAGACACTTCTCTTGTAATGTGAATTGTGATTGGCCTTTCAGAGGTGATGAGTCTTTTGTCAAGCTGCTACTCTGCATTGTTGGATGGTATGAACGCTGAAGTCCAGATTCGATGGCTGCAGATTGTAGTGCGGAACAGCTTTTATCCTGATCTGCCTCGAGTCCGCAGCTTCTTGAATAAACATGTGAGTTTTGTGAATGAAGTAGCTCTTGCACTGTAACTGATAATACATTATCAGTTAGTATGGACATACACTCACCTAAAGGATTATTAGGAACACCTGTTCAATTTCTCATTAATGCAATTATCTAATCAACCAATCACATGGCAGTTGCTTCAATGCATTTAGGGGTGTGGTCCTGGTCAAGACAATCTCCTGAACTCCAAACTGAATGTCAGAATGGGAAAGAAAGGTGATCTAAGCAATTTTGAGCGTGGCATGGTTGTTGGTGCCAGACGGGCCAGTCTGAGTATTTCACAATCTGCTCAGTTACTGGGATTTTCACGCACAACCATTTCTAGGGTTTACAAAGAATGGTGTGAAAAGGGAAAAACATCCAGTATGCGGCAGTCCTGTGGGCGAAAATGCCTCGTTGATGCTGTTGAGACATTCAGATGGTAGTCAGAATTTGGCTTAAACAGAATGAGAACATGGATCCATCATGCCTTGTTACCACTGTACAGGCTGGTGGTGGTGGTGTAATGGTGTGGGGGATGTTTTCTTGGCACACTTTAGGCCCCTTAGTGCCAATTGGGCATCCTGAGCATTGTTTCTGACCATGTCCATCCCTTTATGACCACCATGTACCCATTCTCTGATGGCTACTTCCAGCAGGATAATGCACCATGTCACAAAGCTTGAATCATTTCAAATTGGTTTCTTGAACATGACAATGAGTTCACTGTACTAAAATGGCCCCCACAGTCACCAGATCTCAACCCAATAGAGCATCTTTGGGATGTGGTGGAACAGGAGCTTCGTGCCCTGGATGTGCATCCCACAAATCTCCATCAAATGCAAGATGCTATCCTATCAATACGGGCCAACATTTCTAAAGAATGCTTTCAGCACCTTGTTGAATCAATGCCACGTAGAATTAAGGCAGTTCTGAAGGCGAAAGGGGGCCAAACACAGTATTAGTATGGTGTTCCTAATAATCCTTTAGGTGAGTGTATATATTGATTTTAAGGTTCTTTTGTGTGGCCTGATGATAGTGAGCCAAGATAAAGCAAGTCAGTATCTTGTTTTGCCTGTTTAGCGGGCACAAACACTATGAAGCTAGAGACTGGTACTCTCATTTCTCCCCCACGCCTCCACTCAGAGTTTTCCTTAAAGGGCATCCACATTCCAGTGTTTCTAATAACCACTCTCAGCTAGTCTTTGACTACTGACTGCTTTATGACGTCATGTCTTTTCAGAGCAGTGAGATCACAACCAGTTTGGCTGGTTTCCTCATTTGCTTTATAAAATGCATTCTGCTGTATTGATTACCGTTTTCTAAAGAGCATTGTGTCAAGCACGGTTACAGTTCAACTTCAGAGATTGTGAATTAATTCCTCTTGTTGAATCCTAATGTTACCATGATCTGCCATACCTGGCAAACAATTCATTTGAAATGTATAAAATAAACCTCCAAAGTGGAGATATAAAACAGTTCCAACTCAAATTCTGATTGGATGAGCCATGTTTAAAGGGTTAGTTCACCCAAAAATGAAAATTCTGTCATTAATTCCTCACCCTCTTGTTGTTCCAAACTCATAAAACCTTTTTAAGATATTAAGATATTTTTGATGTAATACGAGAGCTTTCTGACCCTCGATTAGACTGCAACGTTTTTTTTTTTTTTTTTACCACTTTCAAGGTCCAGAAAGGTTGTAAAGACATTGTTAAAATAGTCCATGTGACTACAGTGATTCAACCTTAATGTTATGAAAGGATGAAAATACCCCCCAAAAATACAAACTTTATTCAACAATTTCTTCTCTTCCATGTCAGTCTCCTACACTGTTCACAGTGCAATGTTTCCGGGTTCTACATCAGAACGCGGGTTTAGTATTGGTCAACGCTGTTCACGTGAGCACAACGACGTATGCGTGTGATGCTGATGCAGGACCTGGCCAATCAGTGGCCCGTACTGAGCCGGCGTTCTGACGTAGAACCTGGAAGCGCTACACTGTGTTTACTATGTGAACAGCATAGGAGACTGACATAGAAGAAAAGAAATTACAGAATAAATTTGTTATTTTTGTTCAATTTTTTTGCGCACAAAGTATTCTCGTCCCTTCATAACATTTAAGATTAAACCTCTGTAGTCCCCTAAAGTCATCCTAGGCGTATTTGACATTCTTCTTTCAGACATGTAAAAGTTATGTTATTAGAGTTATGTTAAAAATGTCCTGGCTCTTCCAAGCTTTATAATGGCAGTGACTGTTGGGTCATTTACATTACATTTATGCATTTGGCAGACGCTTTCTGACGCTTCAAAGCTCATTTTTGAAGTCCATAAAAGTGCATCTGTCCGTCATAAAACTGCCCCACACGGCTCCGAGGGGTTAATAAAGGCCTTCTGAAGCGAAGCAATGCGTTTTGTGTATCCAAATGTATATATTTAAAACTTTATAAAGTAAATTATGTAGCTTCCGGCGAATCGCCTTCTGTATTCAACTTACGGAAAAAGTGTAGCGTCTGCGCCTCTCGAAGTTCAAAATGCTTGCACTGTCTGACGACACTGCACACCAGTTACGCTCGTCAGATGTAGCGTAAGCATTTTGAACTGTGAGAGGGGTCTTTGATTATGATTTCAAAGATTACATTTTTTTTTTTTTTTTTAATTAGTGTGAAATATTACAACAAACGGCTGGTAGGGACTTACAACTAGTTTATTCCCGGGTTGGTGACATCACAAATCCTAAAATTTATATAAACCACATAAACCCCACCCCCTGGGAACACGCAACAAAGGGGGTGAGGTCATGTTGGGCTGCTTTAGAGAAGAGGAAGCGTTGCTGTAGTACTCCACATCAGCTACATAAATTCATCAACTAACCATTCAGAAATGTCCCATTTCATTCTACACCTTGTCACTTCTTCGAGTCTCTCCAACATTGTCCGACTCTGTTTGAACATTAAAGGCTGAACAGTTTCTGACATTTTCAGTGCTTGTCTGTGTGAGGTAATCAGTGCTGCTAACACGAGCTCTTGAAGCTCCGCCCTCTTCTTGAAAGGGGGCTTGGATTTGCATTTAAAGGGACACACAAAAACAGCACCCTCAAAAAGTGACAATTTTAACATGCTATAAAAAATTATCTGAGCTGAAACTTCACATTCACACTCTGGGGACTTATTTTACATCTTGTAAAAAGGGGCATAATTAACTTGAGCGCCGTGTTTTTAGAAAGACACTAGATGCGAGCACAGCGGTTAAAGACGTCTCTATCATGTTTACATTGAAAAACAATGGAAAAGTAGCACAGTGGAATAGAAAATGTGTTCTGTGTGAACAGCCCCTTAAAGTGTGAGTAGTACATGCAGGTTTTTTTTGTTACTCACTGAGGCATTTTGACTTGAACTTACTGGTGTGCTGTTTTAAATCAGGAGTGGGGCACTATATTTACAGAAAATGAATGTTTTATCTTGCCTGTTTTAGCACTGCGCTGTCTATTAACTTTCCTCTTCCTTTTTTTCTTTCTAGACCTCAAGGATGTACACAGTGCCTCTTTATGAGGATCTGTGTGGAGGAGTGATGAAGTGTTTTGCCGTGGAGGTATTTTATCAAACTCAGGCCCGTTTGCACCCTAATCTACGTAGGACACTTCAGCAGATACTGTTCCAAAGCAGCGCCCTCAACACCAGCACAGCTCCATCTCTACTCGCGTCCCCACCCTCTGCCCCTTCCTCACCCACAGATCCCCCTGCCAACGGGACCATCGCCCTGCGAGACGTCAATGTGTCTGCATGAGATCAACTTCTGTGGAGAAGCAGAAGGGTTGAGGTGAAAAGCCAGAAGGGCAGGAACAGGACAGGGCTTGATCTCCTTGGCTGAGACTGGGCCATAGCAATGCATTGTGGGAGGGCAGCGCTGATGAGTGTACACTCACAAACACTGGGATGTCTATTTGAAAAGGCAGACACTGATTTTCATAAGCTAAACCTAAAGCTGCTCAGGAATGTGGAACCAAGATAGAGGACGGATGTTTGCGCTGGTTATTATGCAATGACCCGTGTGTGTGTGTGTGTGTGTGTGTGTGTGTGTGTGTGTGTGTGTGTGTGTGCGCACATATGGCTATGTCAGTATCAAGGTTACTGGTTTCCATCTGTTAGCCATTACCTTTTTGTGTGTGGATGTGTCTTTAATTTTTGTGGGTGTTTTGCATATGTTCCTCTGGCCTATGCACATCATCCCATATGTTTTGTTTGCATCTGTCCTCCAATACAACTGAGGAATCAATTGGAGGATTTGACAAGATTTCAAAGACTTTCTGCTTGCTAGCTGCAAAGATGTGTTCTGTGGAGGACCAATCCCTGGCGAATCCCCTTCCAGGACAGTGTTTGAGAACTGGTGTGAATACACATACAGTCTGTACTCATTGTTCAAATCCGATCATGGCCTAATGAAGACCCTACAGATTCCACACGCTCTCAGCCTTTCTGTGATTGAAATGGATTGTTTCCTTTTTGTTTGATTTTCAGTAACTGGAATCTGTCTTTCTCAAGCCTCCCTTTCCTGGTGCTAACCAATCAGCATTGAGTCTCAGGTATATCAAGACAGAAGAAGTGGAGCCATGTTAGTGCCTTTCAAACCTTTCAACACTGTGGGTGTTTTCAACACTCCTGTCCAAATGAACAGCCTGTATTTGTTATTTGAGCCATACTTGAGTGACATTGGTGACCACTGTCCTACTTGCAACATTTGTTAAGATGTTATTTTCAGGAATTGAGATGCTGTGGGGAACCTAGATGCATTTTTTTTGGAAGAAAATGTTTCCTTTTTATTTCATAATTTCCCTTAAATGAGTAACATCTGAAGAGAAAGCAACAGATTATGATTTGTGAGTTATAGGCAGATGGGTCCAAGCTGATCATCAGTGGCCTTAATCAAGCACCGTGGAAGACAGGTTCAGTTTTACAGGTAATAAAAGACATCAGAGAGCACTTTGTTTGTCGTGTCTGAGGATCCTACCTTGGATTTCATCATCTTGCATAAGAGGTTATATGACAGACACTCATCAGCAAGTGAAATAGTTTCTCTAACTTATAGAATCATAGCTTTTGTTGATTGGAGGCTTAAACTGCACAGCCAATAATAAAAGTGTTTGTTTTCCACCCTCGCCTACCACTGTCTACCTTACTGAGTAAATGGCTGCGTCTGAAATCACATACTCTACATACTTATTTTGAATAAGTAATTCATGACCGCTAAAAAAGTTCTATATAGTATGAATGTAATCTGGACATACTACATTTGTCACATTATCATTGCCATGTGACCTACCAGCGTTCGTTGCGGTGCTTCACTGCCATTCACAAATCCTCTTTTTGTCTACTATATAGTAGGGAAGTACGCGATTTAAGATGCAGCCGATGTGTTACTGATCCTGTCAGTGTGTGTGTGTGCTCATATGGTGTTCCAGTCATGAGACCCCTCAGGCAACTGTTAGAAATGCATCTTTAGTAACTATGAAATTACGATAGAATTATTGTAGATGCTAATTCTTTTGGGGAATTAACCTACGGAATATTTATTACAACTACTGTATTTGTAGTTACTATTATTTTCCCATTACAAATGCCATTGTTTAGGGAAAACCGTTACATTGATACTACCATGGTAATGCGAAGTAAATCATTGTTCCACGTGTGGTTAATATGGAATTATATCTGGCTACTATGCAAAAGTATGATAAGGCATAGACTATAACCCCTGGTTTCACAGACAAGGCTTAAGCCGTATCCCAGACTAAAGTGCATGTTTGAGCTGTTTTAACTTAAAGTAACTTGCACTGTCATATCTTAAAATATGTCAGTGCCATTGTTTTGTCTCAAGATGCCCACCAGTAGCCTATTTTAGGCCTAATCCTAGTTTAATCTAAGCCCCTAAATCTGTGAAACCGGGCCTAATAGCCAAACGCAACTTTAATCTTTGAGTATCAGAAAATATTTAAACGCGTTTCAATCATGCAATAAAAACAATTGCTTCTCTTTTGTCAGTGAGACGGATGGGTCTGTATTTTTGTTCATCAAAACTGGGAGTTCTCATCCTCTCGTCTTTGTCAATGTTTGCTCATGCCTCAGTCGCTTCAGGTTTCCCTGTCTTCTTCAGCCAACTGTCCATTTCAAGTGACTCGAGATGCACGCTTCTGTATGCTAATGAGTTAACTGTACGCTCATGCGCCAATTATGAAAATGGGTGGAGCTATTTGGCATCAGAGGCGCGCGAATCACAGACCCCATTGAGTATACTGCATATTTTATTAAAATCATAGGGTCAAACTTTTTTTTTTACCGAAGCCAAAGTGACATTATACTTCATGATAATTAATCACCCTGCTATGGAAGCTCCATAGGCCAAGCATGTAATGATACCTGAAAAATAAAATAAGGATTAAAAGGGATTTAAGGAAATAAATAAGAACGGTAAAAGTTGTTCTAGTCTAATTGTAGCCTAGTTGAGAGGTAATAATCCATTTAGGCTAAACTTTTTGCAAATAGTATTTTATTTGAAAATATGCACACATTTACTATTCACTAATATGCCAAAAATGCAAGACGTGTCTCAAAACATACTTCAATAAAGTACTTTAAAAATCTGAACGGTTTACATCACTGTATTATTACTGTGGGTCGTTGAATACATCTATCGTAATCAGTTGTCAAATATTAAATGTTTAGCTACTTATATCTCACAAACGCACACCCCAAAACTGATGAGAGTCGTTTTTATTGTTATAATAATGATTTTATAAATGTCTAAATGTCTAGTGGCTGTAGGTAAAAATTAGTGTTATTTTAATCTTAAAAGTGTTTGTTTTCCAGTAGATCAGCAATCATCCGCTAAACCAAAGCACATCTTCATGTTATCACCACGAATGAAAATGAGGGGGAAAAAAATAATCTTTTTTAAAAGTGGATTTTACTTAAAATGTTGCCATTTTATATAAATGCATATATTTCAATGATTACAAATTG
Organism: Paracanthobrama guichenoti; assembly: GCA_018749465.1. Classification (NCBI taxonomy): domain Eukaryota; kingdom Metazoa; phylum Chordata; class Actinopteri; order Cypriniformes; family Gobionidae; genus Paracanthobrama; species Paracanthobrama guichenoti. The sequence goes on from CM031960.1 coordinate 34,867,448, forward strand.
AGGCAAATTAATAATAATAAAAAATACCATAAATCCCCCTTAAACTGCACAGTAAAAACATTAATAAAGCATGTGATATTATGTTTGTTTAAAAAATAAAGTTACATTGAATATTGGGGCGGTACTTGTCCCCCTAATGTGTGCTTGTGCTTTTAGAGGCTTTGCTAATCAGGCCAATTACTAATAATATTCCAATTTGCCAATTGCTTTATTAATGTTTTTACTGTGCAGTTTAAGGGGGATTTATGGTATTTTTTATTATTATTAATTTGCCTCAATTTGTAATCATTGACACAGCTCTGTGACTTTACACGAGCTGTTCGAAGGCCGATTGCACCTGTCCCAATTCAAAAGCTCCTTCAAATGCGGCCTCAAAACGCATCCTTCGTTTCCTGTGCAGTGAAGGATACAATAGATGGATCCTTGCCTACCCCAGAATTCATCGTGCGCCAGTAATTTTTGAGAGAAATTGTCGAATTACACTTTTAAACCTAAATATTGGGTTTCAGCTTACTCAAATATCAAATCCTTTTAAGAGGTTCAAATGTTGACATATCTTACTAAGATGCAGTTTATTATATACAGAAATGGACCATGGTGAACATATTTAGACAGTTTGTGAACCCTGTTTTGTTTACTGACAGTTTTATGTAACAAAAAAGTCTAGTACAAATGTTACTGTCACTCATCAGCTGCAGCTGTCACAGTTGCTAGGCGACAAGAACAATCCTCCTTAGGCTAGACCATCACATTTGTAATATAAAGAGATACAAAGTTGTTCTCAGAAATAAGGTGTTTCTCGCCAGGTTGTGGCAAGTTGTCACATGCATTTTAAAATTTGTATATTTGGGAAATTGTTCGTGCCGAATGAATAAATGAGAAAACTTATGCTTCCAGCCACGAGAACTGTGGACAGCGACTTTTCACTGCCATCTAGTGGTTCATGTAAGTAACATCAACCTCTGGCTCAAATGCCTATACTGTGGTTTAAAGTCCCCATGAAATCATCATTTGTCCTTTATCATAAATATGTTAGTCTTACTGTTATCTGTAAGCTAGTGTGCTCCAAAACAATGATAAAACTCGCATTTAGAAGATATGAGCATTCAAAACTGAATTAGGTTAGTATTGCACAAACCGCCGCAGCGCAGTCAGCTCCGGTCCAGAGACACGATAGCACAGAGCGGATCATATGTGCGAGTCATCGCAGACCACAAAACACAGAATTCTACACAGAATGCTATTTTAAAGCGATCTGGAGGAGATTAGGAGGAGAAATGGTTAGACATTAGGAGGAAACTGTAGGTGTGTTTGTAACCGATCGGCGAGAGTTGCCGCATACAGGCGGGGAGGAGCTGCAAACGGAGACGTGAAGTCAGACACTTTCAACTTCCCGTAGTGACGCTTCGCGCTATATTTTACTTTATCACAGCTGGGCTGAAATAAATGCAATATTTGTCAAATACACATATGACTTTTATTCAATACTCTATGCACTGCTTAATACAGCGTCTGTTTGAACAAGAATAAAGTTCAACATAAGCCTATACTATCAATGAAGTGGGGTCTACGTGTTTTTTTTTTTCACTTTTATTTTGATAAACATGACACATTGCAACTACATGAAAAGAGGTATTACTGTTATAAAAACAGATTTGTGAGCATTAGTGGAACTGAAGGTTTTAGAATAAACACGCAACACACGATCGCTGTCATCAGCGCTCGTGCAGCCGCTCTGGAACCAGCCGACTGCTCTCGAAACACTGTGGTGTGTGTCATGTGGTGTAGGCGCTGTCTCAGGTCGGACAAAATTTCGAACCGGCATGCACTGCTTCAAGTCAGCCGCCGATCGGTCTGCGCATTGCTGCATGAAGTCGAACAAGCCTTGTGGCTTTACCGAGCTCAATGGCTCTGGTCCAAGCCTGCAGCACTCCTGTAAATAACTGACGCCTCCGCACCTTGATCGCCCCCCCCCGGTGGTTGGTCCCAGTATAGCTCATAACCCCCGCCCCTCTGTGGATTCTAATGGACGTGAGATAAACTAAACAAATTACACTTCATATAATTGTTTTCCCAAAGTTGGTTTCTGTCATTTTAGGCAGTTGTCAATGATTTCATTTCAAGTGTTCGTTTTTTAAATAAGTTTAGTTTTAGTTAAACTGGGGGGTGACGTCATGATTGTCAGCTGAGATTGACTGCTTCTCTGAGTGAAGTAGTCACTGAGGCACTAACAGACTTTTTTCGGGAGGAGATTGGAGATTTAGCTTTAATTTCTACATAACTGTTTATTTCACACCGACATAATGAATTGTTCTGCATCTGCGAGAGTGTGGGCGGGCTTTTGATATCACGCCTCTACTTCCTGCTCTCTACTGCGCAGACTCCGGTCCCGAGGGCTCTACTGCGCAGACTCCGGTCCCGAGGGCTCTACTGCGCAGACTCCGGTCCCGAGGGCTCTACTGCGCAGACTCCGGTCCCGAGAGCTCTACTGCGCAGACTCCGGTCCCGAGAGCTCTACTGCGCAGACTCTGGTGCCGAGGTCTCTATACTGCTCAGACTCCGGTCCCAAGGGCTCTACTGCGCAGACTCTGGTCCCGAGAGCTCTACTGCGCAGACTCCGTCCCGAGCTCTACTGCGCGCAGACTGCGGTCCCAAAGGGCTCTACTGCGCAGACTGCGGTCCCGAGGGCTCTACTGCGCAGACTCCGGTCCCGAGAGCTCTACTGCGCAGACTCCGGTCCCGAGAGCTCTACTGCGCAGACTCTGGTGCCGAGGTCTCTATACTGCTCAGACTCCGGTCCCAAGGGCTCTACTGCGCAGACTCCGGTCCCGAGAGCTCTACTGCGCAGACTCCGGTCCCGAGAGCTCTACTGCGCAGACTCTGGTGCCGAGGTCTCTATACTGCTCAGACTCCGGTCCCAAGGGCTCTACTGCGCAGACTCCGGTCCCGAGGTCTCTATACTGCTCAGACTCCGGTCCCAAGGTCACTACTGCGCAGACTCCGGTCCCGAGAGCTCTACTGCGCAGACTCCGGTCCCGAGGGCTCTACTGCGCAGACTCCGGTCCCGAGGGCTCTACTGCGCGCAGACTCCGGTCCCGAGCTCTACTGCGCAGACTCCGGTCCCGAGAGCTCTACTGCGCGCAGACTCTGGTGCCGAGGTCTCTATACTGCTCAGACTCCGGTCCCAAGGGCTCTACTGCGCAGACTCTGGTCCCGAGAGCTCTACTGCGCAGACTCCGGTCCCGAGAGCTCTACTGCGCAGACTGCGGTCCCAAAGGGCTCTACTGCGCAGACTGCGGTCCCGAGGGCTCTACTGCGCAGACTTCGGTCCCGAGAGCTCTACTGCGCAGACTCCGGTCCCGAGAGCTCTACTGCGCAGACTCTGGTGCCGAGGTCTCTATACTGCTCAGACTCCGGTCCCAAGGGCTCTACTGCGCAGACTCCGGTCCCGAGAGCTCTACTGCGCAGACTCCGGTCCCGAGAGCTCTACTGCGCAGACTGCGGTCCCAAAGGGCTCTACTGCGCAGACTGCGGTCCCGAGGGCTCTACTGCGCAGACTCCGGTCCCGAGAGCTCTACTGCGCAGACTCCGGTCCCGAGGGCTCTACTGCGCAGACTCCGGTCCCGAGAGCTCTACTGCGCAGACTCCGGTCCCGAGAGCTCTACTGCGCAGACTCCGGTCCCGAGAGCTCTACTGCGCAGACTCCAGTCCCAAATCTGCACAAGATGTCAGCACCATATTCGGACCTCCGGAGGCTTCACGCTTCCTCAGTGGAAGCGAATGAAGTTGCGTCGTCCATATTTTTTATGGTCTATGCTCTGGTCGCGCTGTGACATAAACAAAACACTATTGGCTAATTTAAAAAAAGGGGAGGAGCTGTTCAATATGTCCCGCTCTGTCTTCCTGTTTCAGTAGAAATTACATCAACACATTGAATAATGCTGCGTGTTTCAATGCACTTAAGTGGGCCTTTAAAGGGTTAGTTCACTCAAAAATGAGAAATCTGTCATTTTCGAAACACAAATGAGGATATTCAATTAAAGCTAAAATTATCAAGTCTCTTCAGAAAATTTGGACTAAGTTTTTGAAGCGTCAAAGGTGTTAGTTACGTGGACTGTCAGTGGAGGGACAGGTGAACTTCCTTTAATTCATCATGAATAGATTTGAAAAGTATTTGCATTGTTTTTTATGAATATTACATTTGGACAACAACATAAAAAGTTTAATATATATATAATATCCTTCTCCTCCTTTGTTTACATAAAATACAATACCGTCACAGCAGTCAATAGGGGAGAGCGGGGCACAACCTAATGCTTTTTGACTGTCTCAGTTTGTGTAAATCCACTTGGGGTTCAGAGTATTTATTTTTTCCCACATTAATTCCCCACGTCTAGTACAATCATGTGGTTTTGTTTCATTAATACAGTGTATACTTTTTTCTTGATTTACCCCGAAAGAATGGAAGTGACATGTGACAACATGCCCCATAGGTGGGGTACACTGTAACATGACCAAATGACAGATTAAAATGTTATTCGATCTAATAAAAATAAAAAAAATCCATTAAAAAAAAAATAATAATGGCATTTTTTAATAATTAAAAATAAACAAATTTTTGAGTTTGACAACAAACACATGGCTAAACACAGCTATAGAGCATAGTTCAAAACATAATAATAATAATAACTTCTGAACATTGACTCTCAGCCTTTATTCACCCTTTTCTCATGGTTTCTCAATAGAATTCATAAAAGTATAGAATATAATATCGTAGTTCTAACAGGGGCTCATTGTGACAACATGCCCCGCCTGCTCCACTGGGATTAACCCCGGCTCGTGTCTTCTGCCGTTAGATCAGCATTAAAGAACATCTCAACTGATACATAACAGATAGAAGATTACAATAATATCAGATTTGTCTTATTTTTAAGAGATGGAAAAATAAACTCAAGTAAGAAATGCACTTTTGCTATGGTTAAATAAATGTTCAGTGATATCTTCCAAAGATTTCTTAATTGTGGCGCATTTTTTTCTCTAAATAGTGTTGCTATGGCAGCTAGTAAATACACAAAGTTTCATCATCCTGGCATGTGTGGAAAGGGTTAAACCGTGCGTGTTACAACTAACCCCGCGTTAGGTTGTGCCCCGCGCTCCCCAACATCTGAAAGGTCATCTAAAGGTCATGCCATCCCTCCCCCCCCCCGCCCAAAACTAGTGAATTCCGGCCATCTCCAGCACATTATGATCCATAGGTCGCCTCCAGAGGTCAACCGCTGAGTTGGCCAGCTGTGCACGACCCGTTTCATCCTCTAGAGGGCGACACCGGCGCACTAACAATAAATCACCCGTCCTCTTCAGGTGAGTTACAGCAACGACCCCCCCGTCAACATCACATCCACAAAACATGTAAGGCCATTAAAAATAATTACCAACCTATTTAGTTTGCATGCAATCAAAAAACAAAACAAAAAATCAAGTAACGTTAGTTCTATTGAGTGATTCTATCAACGGCTCCTCGCGGAGTTGAGACGCGTCTTTCCCCACAGCCGAAGATCAAATACATTTATAGGCTAGCAAGCAGCCAAAGAACAGTATAATAATGGTATAACTCGTCCTGTAGAGGGAGCGCAGCGGTGAATCGATAGGAGGGGCTATCTCACATCGGCCGACAGTTGTTTCCGAAGGACAGAGGAGGATAAAGCAACAGTATCCATAGGGAAGCCCAGAGAAGACGGTTCTGTACCATTCTTCCGCTTCATTTAGAAAGAAAACGCCGTCTAGTATTCCGCTATTAGATTGATTTGTGTGACATACGACCGCTGGGATACTCCGCTGTCGGGTTTTACTGTCGCCTGACTGAAGAGTGGCGGTTGAGAGTGGACAGAGGCGCGCTCGAGCGTTCAGCGGTGGAAGCGGGAAGCGCGAGCCGCTGTGGGGCTGATGCGCGCGGCCTGTCCCTCAGCAGCGGCCCGCCATGGCGGAGACCAAGATCATCTATCACCTCGACGAGCAGGAGACTCCCTACCTCATCAAACTACCGATTCCCGCTGAAAGCGTCACCCTCGCCGACTTCAAAAATGTCCTCAATAAACCCAACTACAAATTTTTCTTCAAATCCATGGACGATGATTTCGGGTAAGGCACAATATGCATGTTAAAAGACGATAAAGCCCTTTGTATGTCACTGTTTGTTGTTCCTGTCAGCGAGTGTCGTTACCTTAGAGACAGAGCACTTTTAACGGCTTTATTTTAGTGTCGTCATTTCGTCTATTCGCAAACCTCCCGTCGGTTTCTCTCACACAACCTCAGCTCAGATCTAATGTGTGTGTTCGCGTTGTTTCCAGGCGTATGGGACAAACCGGTTATAATAAACCGTAGTTTCCAGCACAAATACGCTGTGGTCTTACAGATCTGGGGTCAGTGCGAATGAGAGGAGGCTTTATGTGCTGTGCTGTTCAAAGTCTGCGATGGTTTTAGATTATTTATGCTTTATTTCAGATGTGAACACATAAATCAGAGAATGCTTAACAGTGTGCATGTGTCGTTTTAAAGTAATGACTTCCAGTAACAATAGCAAGATGTAATATGGTGCTCATGTAATTGCACTGTGACAATCTAATGTAAAGCGTGATTGATGCATCTGTCACTTTAGTCAGGAACTTCCAGGGAATTTTAATTGTGCTTTTCATGGAAAAATCTGTTGCGAATATAGACATTTTTTCTAATTATTGTTCAGCTCCATAACATTTCATGAGCTAACTTATGCTAACTTTATCTTAGAGTGCAATGCTTCTTATCATGCATATTACTAGGATATTGACAGTTTATTAGTACTCACAAAGCACATATTAATGCCTTATTCTGCATGACCTTATTCTACATCACACCTAAGCTTACACAAACTACCTTGCTAACTATTAATAAGCAGTGAATTAGGAGTTTATTGAGTCATAGTTAATAGTGAATATGTGTTCCCCATACTTAACCCTTCTTCGGTCTTCGTTTGGGAATTACACTCAGGGTCGTTGGGGTCAACAACGGTTACGTGGAAAATACAGTTTTAAAATAATAATAATAATAATAATGAAACATTACCAGTAAATGGCTGCAGAGCTCCACTATGTGTGTCTGTGTGTGTGTGTGTGTGTGTGTGTCTGTCTGTGTGCGTGTGTGTGTCTGTGTCTGTGTGTGTCTGTGTCTATGTGTGTGTGTCTGTGTGTGTGTGTGTGTGTGTGTGTGTGTGTCTGTCTGTGTGTGTGTGTGTGTGTGTGTGTGTGTGTCTGTGTCTGTCTGTGTGTGTGTGTGTGTGTGTGTGTGTGTGTGTGTGTGTGTCTATGTGTGTGTGTGTGTGTGTCTGTGTCTGTCTGTGTGTGTCTGTGTCTGTCTGTGTGTGTGTGTGTCTGTCTGTGTGTGTGTGTGTGTCTGTGTCTGTCTGTGTGTGTCTGTGTCTGTCTGTGTGTGTCTGTGTCTGTCTGTGTGTGTGTGTGTCTGTCTGTGTGTGTGTGTGTGTCTGTGTCTATGTGTGTGTGTCTGTGTCTGTCTGTGTGTGTGTCTGTGTGTGTGTGTGTGTGTGTGTGTGTGTCTGTGTGTGTGTGTGTGTGTGTGTGTGTGTGTGTGTGTATGTGTGTGTGTGTCTGTGTCTGTCTGTGTGTGTGTGTGTCTGTGTGTGTGTGTGTCTGTCTGTGTGCGTGTGTGTGTCTGTGTCTGTGTGTGTCTGTGTCTATGTGTGTGTGTCTGTGTGTGTGCGTGTGTGTGTCTGTGTCTGTGTCTATGTGTGTGTGTGTGTGTGTGTGTGTGTCTGTCTGTGTGTGTTTCTGTCTGTGTGTGTGTCTGTCTGTGTGTGTTTCTGTCTGTGTGTGTGTCTGTCTGTGTGTGTGTCTGTCTGTGTGTGTTTCTGTCTGTGTGTTTCTGTCTGTGTGTGTTTCTGTCTGTGTGTGTTTCTGTCTGTGTGTGTTTCTGTCTGTGTGTCTGTCTGTGTGTGTGTTTCTGTCTGTGTGTCTGTCTGTGTGTGTGTGTGTGTGTTTCTGTCTGTGTCTGTGTGTGTCTGTGTGTGTGTGTGCGTGTGCGTGTGTGTGTGTCTGTGTCTGTCTGTGTGTGTGTGTTTCTGTGTGTGTGTGTTTCTGTGTGTGTGTCTGTCTGTGTGTCTGTCTGTGTCTGTGTGTGTGTGTGTGTGCGTGTGTGTGTGCGTGTGTGTGTGTGTGTCTGTGTCTGTCTGTCTGTGTGTGTTTCTGTGTGTGTGTGTTTCTGTGTGTGTGTCTGTCTGTGTGTCTGTCTGTCTGTGTCTATGTGTGTGTGCGTGTGTGTGTCTGTGTGTCTGTCTGTGTGTGTGTCTGTGTGTGTGTGTGTGTCTGTGTGTCTGTGTGTCTGTGTGTGTGTGTGTGTGTGTGTGTGTGTGTCTGTGTGTCTGTGTCTATGTGTGTGTCTGTGTGTCTGTGTCTATGTGTGTGTGTGTGTGTGTGTCTGTGTGTCTGTGTGTGTGTGTGTGTGTGTGTGTCTGTGTCTGGATGAATTTTGTCCATTTTCTAAGACCCCGAAGACCCTAAGTGTGACTTTTTTTGTCACACGAACATAAAAACAGATATCAATCCAATAATTTTTATTTATTTATATCTAGAGAGCGTTGACTCTCATCCATTTGGACAAAGGGAACTTTTTTTTTTTTAATTTGAGCAAACGTCCTTTGGTGTCAGAAAAGACCTTAGGAGGGTTAAAGTGTTACCCAACTTTAATATAAAAAATGAGAAACGGTTTAAAAAAAAAAACACTTTATCCAGCAGTGAGTGGAAAAGACATGGACATTAATGGTGCATTTAATCCCTCCTGTGAGCATCTTTGTTCGGCGCAAGATGGCGGTGTACCTTCTTTTAATGAATTTCACGAAAATACGGCAAGGTTTGTTAACTCTGTTTAAAGAACAAAGAATGTGCATCAGGTGAGTTTTAATCTTTAACGTTTTTAATTAATCTATGAAGCCACTGTAAACGGTATATCGTTATATATTAGACTAATTGTTATATTACAAAGCTAGCTTACATTGTTGTAAATGACAAAGCCGGACAGTGTCGCTGCTAAATACCCGTTATATTCATCTGCAGACGTTGCATCCACTGATTCCGCCATGTTTCTCACTGCCAACTCGTACAGATCGGGGCTTAAAGAAAATCCCGAACTTCCCACTGGTATTTACGACTTCGTGGTGGCGTTCGCCATAATTAGGCAACGCTGTGAGAAACCTGACTTGCAGATTCTGAGATGGAGAGAGATGAACATTAACTCCGGCTCATAAGAACTGACCTCGTGTTTGAAATATCACCGGTCTCTCTCGCACATGATTTACAACACACTTTTAATCAGATCTACTTTACTCAATAAAACCGTTCCTGTATAACTCAGGACCTGTTACCCATTCAGGGTTCCCGCAGTCAGGGAATTAACAAAATCCCCAAAAGTTACGGAAAAGCCATGTACATTTCTCAAAGCTATGTGCAGCTGCAAAGAACATTTCAAAACCTAGAAATTGCTCTTAGTGAGTGAATCCCTATATACGCTAATAACTGGTGTTTGGAAAAGCAATGGAAGTTCATCGGTCAAGAAGTGTGGGATTCTATCTGTCAGAGTTGTTTCAATGCTGGATTTCAATGCAAAAAGTGGTGCAGCAATCTTTCCGGTGTCTACGAAAGGTATAGTGCACTTTAGTGCTGTTGCGCACCTCCCAGCGCATGTGGCTGAGGTCTGGAATGCTGACTTGGAAACAAGGATCCACTTGGGAATCATGCTCACTGATCCTCTGAACAGATTTCCACAGTCACTGTTAAAGCCACAAAGAACAGTGTCATGTTGCGAAATTCAAGTCCATGCGATCTGCTTTTTGTTTGCTTTTCTTGGCATGCCAGAAGCTTCTCCTTTAGATGCCAAGCTACACAAACCTCTTCGCGTGCACACAGGCCCGTCCACCACCTGCAAAACAGGGCCATCCTAACACATTTTCTCTGTCCACGTTGCTTGTTTTGTATCAATGTACTGCCCAAACCAGCTCATCAAGGTGAACAGCCAGCCATTGTTCCATTCCCTCTGGCATAATCACTTCCAGACTCTGCACTGCCATGCCATGATGCAAAACAGGCCCGCTTGATTCATGCCCATGTGATTCCAAATAAAACATTATCTGAATTAATCCCAGTGACCTGGAACAACAGGCAAGCTAAAAGAAGATTAGCGACAAGTTGTGGTTAAAGCTTGTACATTACAGCTCATACACTCTCAGAAAAAAGGTACATTGCCGTCACTGGGGCGGTACCCTAAGGTACAAAAGTGAAAAGGTACATCTTTGTACCTGGCTCACCCCCAAATGGTGCATATTACTTTAAGAGTGTGTATTAGTACCTTTTCGGTTTTATACCTTAGGGTACCGCCCCAGTGACAGCGATGTACTTTTTTTCTGACAGTGTACGATTAGGTTGTACCCAACTGATTGGCAGGTATGACTGGTTTTATTTATTTACCTTTAAAAATCAGCTTATGAATCCCTCAGTTTGTGTCTCATATGAACATGAGAATGCCATTTATATCACAGGATTTGACACCACATTATGATAATTCACAGATTGCAGGGCATCATGATGTGATTACCCTGCAGCTCAGTGTCTGTAAATATTACTAAAGCAGAAGTCGTGATAAATGAGGCCAAATACACAAACAATGGTAATCTAAATGGACCCAGTCTCAACAGCACCATGGCACATACTGGCTTTTTTTTTTTTTTTTTTTTTTTGTGAGAGAGAAGAAATGCTAATAAATATCATACAATACTGATTTTTTTATTTATTGAGAATGTAGCAAATAACCTGAGCAGTGAGAATTGTTAAGCCAGTTAAATATTATCACTTGTGTGTTCAAGCGTATTTTTAAACAATACAGAGATTGCTTAAGAGATCGGGTCGTCGGGGGCCTAGCCTTCACTGTCGACAGAATGTCCGGTTTGGGGACCATGTGATTTCGTCGCTGCTTTTTGCGGATGATGTTGTCGTGTTGGCCTCCTCAGACCAGGACCTTCAGTGTGCACTGGGGTGGTTTGCAGCCGAGTGTGAAGCGGCCGGGATGAGAATCAGCACCTCCAAATCCGAGGCCATGGTTCTCAGTCGGAAAAAGGGTGGCTTGCCCGCTTCAGGTTGGTGGAGAGTTTCTGCCTCAGGTGAAGGAGTTCAGGTATCTTGGGGTCTTGTTCACAAGTGAGGGAAGGATGGAACGGGAGATTGACAGACGGATCGGTGCAGCTTCTGCAGTAATGCGGTCGATGTACCGGTCTGTCATGGTGAAGAAGGAGCTGAGCTGTAAGGCGAAGCTCTCGATTTACTGGTCAATCTACGTTCCTACTCTCACCTATGGTCATGAGCTGTGGGTCATGACCGAAAGGACAAGATCCCGGATACAGGCGGCCGAAATGAGCTTTCTCCGCAGGGTGGCTGGGCGCTCCCTTAGAGATAGGGTTAGAAGCTCGGTCACTTTGGAGGAGCTCAGAGTAGAGCCGTTGCTCCTCCACATCGAGAGGAGCCAGTTGAGGTGGCTCGGACATCTATTTCGGATGCCTCCTGGGCGCCTTCCCGGGGAGGTGTTCCGGGCACGTCCCACCGGGAGGAGACCCCGGAGAAGACCTAGGACACACTGGAGGGATTATGTCTCCCGGCTGGTCTGGGAACGCCTCAGGGTTCCCCCAGAAGAGCTGGAGGAAGTGGCTAGGGAGAGGGAAGTCTGGGCGTCTCTGCTTAGACTGTTGCCCCCACGACCCGGCCCCGGATAAGCGGAAGATGATGGATGGATGGATGGATGGAGATTGCTTAAATATGGGTATTTTAAATTTGTAACTTTTTAGTTACTTTTTTGTTAGTCCTACTATAGCATCCACTTTCCTCCATTTCAGTGAGTCGGATGACTACTGTCCGAACATTATGTCACCCAATTAATATTCATGAATGGTGCAGAAACAATTTTCCATCAGAAATTGTACAAACAGTTTACAAAGAAATAGCAAGTAACACATTGAATGAAACTACATTTTGAAGTAGAAAAACTTAAATAGTATTTTGTAAAACGTAATCCAATAATCATTGTTTTATTCAGAATCGATTCTTTCTAGTTTTGGGAGACAATAACTTTATCGTGCACTTTCAACTTTACAACTTTGCAGAACTTTTACATTCACAGACAGCGATATTACACACACAAAGGGAATATTTGAAAAAAAACATAATAAGGGCACTAAACTAAAGTTCCTGAAATGTAATTAATATTAGCAAACACTACTCTATATAAAATGGCTTGTTGTATCTTACAAGCATGGTTACTACTTGTTGTGTGACTTGTCCTGTTGACAGGAAGACATTATTTGAGTTTGGTGAATCGTCTTCATCAGGGAGTCTGATTTCAGTTTTCATGGTGTCCATAGCCATCAGCTTGATGCTTCAGCGAGAGGTGTAGATTATGATCATATGATGTCAGCAGTAAAACTTTATCCTTTCAAGCTACTTCATCTGCATGCACACTCATTACACTCACCTAAAGGATTATTAGGAACACCATACTAATACTGTGTTTGACCCCCTTTTGCCTTCAGAACTGCCTTAATTCTACATGGCATTGATTCAACAAGGTGCTGAAAGCATTCTTTAGAAATGTTGGCCCGTATTGATAGGATAGCATCTTGCAGTTGATGGAGATTTGTGGGATGCACATCCAGGGCACGAAGCTCCCGTTCCACCACATCCCAAAGATGCTCTATTGGGTTGAGATCTGGTGACTGGGGGCCATTTTAGTACAGTGAACTCATTGTCATGTTCAAGAAACCAATTTGAAATGATTCGAGCTTTGTGACATGGTGCATTATCCTGCTGGAAGTAGCCATCAGAGAATGGGTACATGGTGGTCATAAAGGGATGGACATGGTCAGAAACAATGCTCAGGTAGGCCGTGGCATTTAAACAATGCCCAATTGGCACTAAGGGGCCTAAAGTGTGCCAAGAAAACATCCCCCACACCATTACACCACCACCACCAGCCTGCACAGTGGTAACAAGGCATGATGGATCCATGTTCTCATTCTGTTTACGCCAAATTCTGACTCTACCATCTGAATGTCTCAACAGAAATCGAGACTCATCAGACCAGGCAACATTTTTCCAGTCTTCAACTGTCCAATTTTGGTGAACTCGTGCAAATTGTAGCCTCTTTTTCCTATTTGTAGTGGAGATGAGTGGTACCCGGTGGGGTCTTCTGCTGTTGTAGCCCATCCACCTCAAGGTTGTGCGTGTTGTGGCTTCACAAATGCTTTGCTGCATACCTCGGTTGCAACGAGTGGTTATTTCAGTCAAAGTTGCTCTTCTATCAGCTTGAATCAGTCGGCCCATTCTCCTCTGACCTCTAGCATCAACAAGGCATTTTCGCCCACAGGACTGCCGCATACTGGATGTTTTTCCCTTTTCACGCCATTCTTTGTAGAAATCTTAGAAATGGTTGTGCGTGAAAATCCCAGTAACTGAGCAGATTGTGAAATACTCAGACCGGCCCGTCTGGCACCAACAACCATGCCACACTCAAAATTGCTTAAATCACCTTTCTTTCCCATTCTGACATTCAGTTTGGAGTTCAGGAGATTGTCTTGACCAGGACCACACCCCTAAATGCATTGAAGCAACTGCCATGTGATTGGTTGATTAGATAATTGCATTAATGAGAAATTGAACAGGTGTTCCTAATAATCCTTTAGGTGAGTGTATATTGGATCTCTACATGCTGACTTCATCCAATGGCAGGAATGTGGCGTTATGATGTAGCGGTGACATCACTGCAGGTGTGTCATCAGTTTCAGGGAAGCGATCAGACTATACTCCATCATGAACTTGTTCTAATAAACAGGAAGAATTAATAAAATAAGAATGCTTTACTGCTGATAAGAAGCTGCTATGGGTGAGAAGAGAGATCTTGTATTTGATTAAAAGGGTCACTGTTTTCATTCAGATAGAGTGTAGGAATAGATTGATAGTGCTTGTGCACTGTGTGTATGTGTGTGTGTGTGTGTGTGTGTGTGTGTGTGTGTGTGCGCGCGCTTGTGTGTTTGTGTCAGCCTATCTCTTGGGTCTCTCTCATAACAGCTGCAGGGCCAGGAAGGCCATTAGCATCATGATCATCATTTTAGTACAAACACACAGGCACACGCACCGATTTCTCTGACAGATGGAGGATCCTGCTACAGTAAAGCTGCTCACTGGTGAAACAGTAATAAATAGAGATTTAAAGGGTTTTGAGTTCATTACGTGGCATACATCGATCAGGACATTAGTATTGCCCGTAAGGAAAGTCATTCACGCTTTCATTTTTATTTGAAACAAAATATGAAATGATTAGGTTTGCTTGCTTTCCAAAACAGTCCTGTATATTCTCACATGCAGTTTTCGAGCTGAACTCAGTTGGGGAAAAACATATTTTTGATTGTCATTATTGTTATTTAAAATTTAGACTTAAAGGAACAGTAGTAAGACAAAACATCTTGACTGACATAATTAAAAAAATAAATAAAATACAAGTTCAACCATATTCAACAGAATTACCCCATGTCATCACAAGCATGACCTGAAGTGACATGCAGCGTTTCGGCACAGTGCCACCTACTGGTCCGGAGATACGACAATTTGCTTATAACTTCTGAACCGTTTATCCAAAAATCATAATGTTAGCATTATTTTACCATATCGGCCATTTTGAATTATGTGATTAAAATGCTGTGTTTTATGAACGCATGTCCTGATGGAGAAGTTTCGAAGCAGCGCCACCTAGTGGAGAATAGCTTTTTTCAAATGCTTAAAACTTTGGGTGTGGTTAGGTGTAGAGTAACTCCTGAATCCTTGAGTCCAACGATACCAAGACTTGCCAGGTTTCGGCATATGGTTTGTGCAGCATTGTAATTTAGCACTTATAAGATGTTAGCTGATATCTTCAAAACCGCTAGTCCGATCGAGACGAAACCAGCGCCAGAAGTTCGGAAACATAGGTCGATAGCAATATGCTAATGCCCAAATGTCAAAATATTGATAGTAAGGGGTAGTAAAATCCAATCAAAGTCAGGTGTCAGTCATTTTTTTAATGTGTTTTTTCATATAAATGTCTATAACTCTATACTTTCACCAAAATTGACACACATGTATGGGCTCACTCCGAGGACACACAAAAAATGGTAGGATTGTGCCTCTTGGTGACGCTATAATAGAACAAAACATGAAATTCCCATAGACTACAATGCATTTTTCAGCCTTTTTGCCTAAAATTATCTTAAAATGTGTTTAATTGTTCATTGTTGCAGTTGGTCTGACACTCCCAGCCATTTTGGCATGTCTTGTCTTCTTTGCGCTTGGCCCCGATAATGGCTGCTTGATAATGGCTGCTTATTATTATTTATAATTTAGACTTAAAGGAACAGTAGCAAGACAAAACATCTTGACTGACATAATTTAAAAAAATAAAATACAAGTGTAGAATAGGACCATATTCAGCAGAATTACCCCATATTCATAAAACCTGGCAATCATGTTGACGGTGAATTGTCATGCAAATGATTAATGATTTAACCATTTTTGTTTGTACTTTTGTTTGTATTTAATAATAAAATAATATTTATATGATGTATTATTTTGTAGACTGATTAAACGCACAAGCCCTAATCTCGTATGAAGTGCTTAAATTGGATTTATTTGCTCAGTGAAATTTAAACGGTAAAATTATCGCGGCAATCTCAAATAATTGTGATTGGATCAGATAACCACATTCAGATGCTTAATCAATAGTTGCGAGAGACCTAGGCATTTAAAAAAAAAAAAGTGCAAGGAATCATTAGCCTTGTTCATTATCATGGAAGCAAAGACTGAAATGTTTTCTTGGTGCACTGAGAGGGAAATAAAGTTGATTGTGTTGTCACTGTTGGATTTCAGTTGCAGAGATCATTTCTCAGGTCATATTGCTGAATTTGACTCTGCTGATTCTCATACGGCACAGCTGGTAAACTTACGCACACACAGACTCGCTGTCAGCATACAGATACTGCATCTGCTTATTAAGTGTTTGCTTTGGAGATTTGTAGTGGACAGATAGTGTGTGCAGTACGCTCTAAAAAATGCTTGGTTAAAAACAACCCAAGTTGGGTTGAAAAATGGACTAACTCAGTGATTGGGTTGTTCTAACCCAGTAAATGGGTTGTTTTAACCCAGCGGTTGGGTTAAATGTTTGCTTAAAGCAACCCAATCGCTGGGTTAGTCCATTTTTCAACCCAACTTGGGTTGTTTTTAACCCAGCATTTTTTAGAGTGTATCAAGAACATGGTTTGTAATTTACCCGTCACCACCTTTGATACAGATTTACCATTTATTTGGTGAATAAAAGCATGTGAGTGGTCAGTCTGGCAAACGTAAGCAGCAGAGAGCACTCACAGGCCGAATTGTTCTCTCTGATGGAAGTGGTGTTTCTTTAAAGAAGACTGACCTACTTTCCCTGCTTTATTTTCCTGTCTTGTCCTCTCCCTAGTGCACGCGTGAGTACAGTTCTTCAAGTGAGTTGGACAGTATTAGCATATTGTATGTGTGTGTGATTTCCACGTTTTCAGCGTGTATTTTGGGTCTCTGTGGGTTTCATTGCATCACTGGCTCATTGTCTGGCGTTTTCAGGATTTGGACTGACTAACTGCGTCTCTAAGGCAAGGGATAGAATAAACAAATGATGGATGAGCACTTTGGGAGTGCTTACATCCCTTTCTTTTCACTGTCATTTACTGCCCTTTTCTCTTATATTCTCTCTCTCCTCCTCCTCCACTTCTTCTGCTGTGGGAGTCCAGGCTTGTTTTCTGGACAAGATCTAATCAACTCGGGCTATGAAGAAGGAAGGCCTCTTCATTAGAGATTGACTCTGCTTACAAATCAATGGGCCTGTCTACACACATGAGCCATCTGCACACACTGCCCCAATTCCACTGGGCTAGCCTGATGAAGGCTGTGTGTGTGTGTGTGTGTGTGTGTGTGTGTGTGTGTGTGTGTGTGTGTGTGTGTGTGTGTGTGTGTGTGTGTGTGTGTGTGCAAGCATTAGTGTACTTTTATTGCTGAAACACAAGAGATGGAGAAATATGTAAGACACAAACGTTGGTATGATGGCGTTATGGTGCTTGTAACGAATGAAGGAGATCTTTGGCTGAACCAGCAGGAAACCTGGTTACAATTGTCACAAGATTTCCTGTCAGTCAAACTGGACTCGTCTCAAGAGACAGTTTGAATGCCAGGCAGATGAAGAGTTCACTGAATCTATCTGAAGAACCATACAAAGCTGTGGACGTCACTGAGCATAGATGATTTCATTAATTTAAAGGCTTTTTAGTTCACTAAAAAAAAAGAGATATTTTGAAAAATGTTCATGCTGCTTTTTAATTTTTCCAAATGAAAGCATAACAACTCAGTTGATGTTAATTGTCTTTAACTACTATATGCTAGCATTTAAATTAATTTGATACAATGCACTCATTGTGTACATACATGTTTTTATGTTATAGTATTTAAAAAAATACCTGCATGTAAATGATTACGCCTTAACCCACCTTTAAACCTAACAAAAAAAATGTTAGGAGCAAGACAGCAACGGAGCAATTTGTACCAGACTGTAAACATGTTTTTTTTCTGCTGTAAATTTGGCATTTTAACATGGGGCCCAATGAGATTCTGCTCCCTTCTGGAGTCTGTCTCTAGCGGCCAGTCGATGAATTACAGTTTAAGTCACTTCCGTATTGGCTTCAACTGAGGGAGGTTGCCCCTTGAGATGAACGTGAGCTTGCAGGGGTGGGTTTAAGCAACTAAACATGCATGGATGAATTGTCTATAACATGCATTTAGAAAATCGATAAATAAATATATCGAAAAAAACATGTTTACAGCCTGGTACAAATTGTGGGTTTGGTCTGTACGGCTAATTTTGCCCTTCATGACAACTGTGAGGGGGTGAATTTTTTTTATAACTCATTCGTTTATATTATATAAAGCCTTAAAGTTCTGCATAATTAAGGGCGTGGCCACTTTGAGTGACAGGTGGATTGTCGTTTGTCTGCTGTCTGTTAGTCATCGCGTCACCTCAGCTCCGCCCACGTCCCGCCTCTTTTCCCAGCTTCTATTATCCGGGAGTGACGCGCTGCCAAGATGGCAACGGCCAGCTCGTCTCTACTTTACGCTTCAAAACTGCTCGTCAGAATCATATGGGTGACGTCATGGACACTACGTCCATATTTTTTTACAGTCTATGGTTCATCTGCCTCCACTTTTGAGTGCCACGCCCATATCTCAACATCTAATCAACAGCTGATACATGAAACCAAGTCCACACCATACATTTTTCATTTCTGATAATCCATTACACTCTAATGTATGCCACAATATGGAAGAAAAGTTTGGTTGCTGCTTCTGTTTCATTGCGTCTTTATACTTCTTTAATGGTGCATTTGTTTTTGTCATTTGACCCGATGACTATATGCTTTAGTAGTACAACATTTTATAATTTTGCCAAACAGGAAGTCAAACAGATTTAGAACGACGTGAAGGTGACAGAATTTTCATTTATTTAACAATTTACTCAAGTGAAAATATAACTCATATCTGAGCAGTATTTCTGTTCTTATCCAAGCTGAGGATTTCACATGAAACTGCTTTAGGAGAAATGGGACCTCATGCTGCTAAAGGAATGAGGAGAGCAGAGAAGAAGAACAGAATGAGAAAAGGAGGAGGAGAGCTGCTCTCTGAGCCTCTTATGTCACCATCCCTGCTGAGTTTTTATTGCAGAGCCCAAGTCGGATTAGAGTCTGCACTGTGCAACAATGTGAAATCCACTCACTAAAAGCAACAAAAGTGCTCAGATTGGAATTCACTGAGGGCTGTCAATCACTGTGCTTATGCCAGAGTCTAGAGGCCTTTGGGATATAATCTGTTACTCACGCAAATACACACAAGCAGCTAGAGACCTCTCATTGCCTGCATTTCAGAAGCTTGCATGCTACCTATCTAGACAGCATTTTAGGCATCATCAGCACAATCTAACCAAAGCCTGTTAGAAGAATACAATACGAACAGATACAAACATAGGCACAAGCATATTGGGACACGGGGGCGAATGAGATCTGAGAGGCTCTGACCCATCACTTGAACAGATACAGTCACTGTCGAAGGGTTTCATTAGATCAACTTCATCTGGCAGGAAGAGAGAAGGAGAGAGATGATGTATGACACAAATAAAGCCCTGAATGTGGATGTAAAAAAGATAAAACATTGTATTTCATAATGTCGGTTTGAATTCATTAATACAAATTTAGTTTGATCTTCTGAGACTAGGGGAGGAAGCAGTAAAGCAATCAGATCAGATCAGATTGAAGCTTGCTGTTCTCAAATGCTGCCATTTTTTGTGTGCAATATGCATCAGATGGTCTGTATAAGCTCCATGGAAATGCTATCTATCGCTGAGAGTAGATCAAATGCAACATGTCAGTATAGACCATAGGAAAGCATGTGCATTTTTTTTGGTCAGTCAGGGAACCAGTAAGCATGTCCTGTGTGCACCTATAGCACAGACTTTGGTGTGTGATTAAAGATAGCTGCATAGTTTTGATTTATATTGCATGAATGCAATCATGATCACTCAATAGATTTTTATTATTAATAGATGACATGGTCTGTTTCAGCAAACCTAGCCAGCTGTCTTTCACCCGCTTCCTCTTTGACAAAGGTTTCCATGGTGACAGGAGTCAGTGGGGTCAGCACCTTTTTAAGGAGCAGCTGGGAAGGGGGAGGTATTAGGAGGTGCATGCCATGAATTTTATTTTATGGGAGACTAAATTAACCTGTGTGTGTGTGAGGGGGCTTTTAGAAAATGAGCTGATCATTGTGGCTTTGCTTATTTAGGGGTGTTTGCTAAGTCAAGCCCCTCATTATTACTATGGCCTCTTTTAAGCTAGTAAGCAACCATTTAGCAACCAGAACACAAAAGTAAATGCTCTAGCAACCAGCCAGAACACTATAGCAACTGCTTGCATTAACAAGCAATGACAACACCTTAGCAACCACCTGGTGATGCCTTAACAACCAACAGACCACAACTGTAAATGCTTTGGCAACCAACCAGAACACAATAGGTAAGGAATAATTGATGACTGGCCATTGAATTATTAGAAATAATTCACACCCATATCAAAAGCAGGCTTGGCAATTTGGCGTGAGATTTACTTGGGCAGAGTGAGAGCGTGAGACAGAGCCTGCAAGCCTGCAATGTGTGAGAGTTGGCAACCCTGAGGTCGAATGGAACGCACCTTGTGTGTGTGTGTGTGTGTGTGTGTGTGTGTGTGAGAGAGAGAGAGAGAGACAGACAGACAGACAGACACACACACAGACGCGTGAGTGACAGCGAGACGGAGGGAGAACAGGGAAAGGAAATGCAGCTGAACGAATACGCTGTGTACTAAATAGCGTTTAAAAAAATGAATAACGAAATGCAATATGTGGCGGCCGGTGTCAATTCTGTGGCGCACCGCCACAAATTAGTCTATGTGTGGGAAACACTGGTGTAATTTGATTGTTTTGTTTGTATCGCGTCCATTAGAATACATGGAGGGGCGGGTACATGCAAATACATGTGTTTCCCTGAAAATAATTGCACACCTTAAAATGTTCGCCAACCAATCAGATTCAAGCATTCAACAGCCCTGAAGTATAAAGTGCAATAGTGCAACATTATTTTGTTCCATAGGGATTTAAACATTTTAAAAGGGTTATAACCAATCAGCTACGAGGTGAATCACAACACTACAAACTTTGATTTGAAACAAATTTTTTATGAAAATTGGAGAACAAGACTGTGAACGGTATTAGTGTGCGAAAGAACTACAATCCCATGAAGCATTGCGAACAGCATAATAAAAAAATAGACTACATTTACAAATGTTGATTATATGTATAAAACTATATATATATATATATAAACAACTCTTTTGGAGCAAGTTACGTTTTTCGACTCTCTGATTGGTGTAATGTTCTGTACAGCATCATGGGTAATGTAGTTTTTCACCACAAACTCTGCTGTTAAACGTGATTATTTTAAGAATAAGTTGAAATCATGCAGCCTAACGGCTTAACAACCTCTTAGCTCACAGTAGGGCTGTCTTTAAAGGCTTATAAGAGTTATCGTTCAAAATCAATTTCCTTATGGAGAACATGAATGTTTTTACCTCCAGAACCCGACTTCTATAGCAAATGCCTCGCTAAGAGGCAGAACATTCACATTTTCTTCAGTCTAGTTTCTTTGTGTGTCCGTGCTTACAGGTGATCTCAAACAAAACCATAATTGTTTTAACTGATTAAGCAGAATCAAATTAAAGAGGATTTTTGTTTATATTTAGAGTGAAATGTTTAACTGTTAGGTGAAGCATTTAGCAGATCTGTCGTTTCATTATGTCTCTACAGGGTGGTGAAGGAAGAGATTTCTGATGACAACGCCAAACTGCCGTGTTTCAACGGACGTGTTGTGTCATGGGTGAGTTAGCGTTCACACATACACACTTACAGACTGTGTAGATCTCCCTCATCTCATTTCTCCTGCTTGTGTTTCATTAACCTCAGAATGTAACAGGGCTGTCCTTCTCTATGTTGGTGGTAAAGGTTTGATTAGAAGGCCCAGGTGTGAGGGAAGTGTGAGTCTCTGAACACGGGAGCTCGGAGATCAGTCAGTCAGGCGTGAGTGTGTGTTTGTATGTATGCGTTAAATTGACCGCGAGTGTTTAGTGGTTAGCAAACATCTGCTCCTCCTCTGTCTTTCCCAGAGACACAGGAGAGAATATTAATATAGCTAATGGTGTTTTCGCTCTCTTGAAAGCCACTACAGGAAGGAGATGCTACTCGAAGGGTCGTTCGACTCGTTCCTAACAAAAGTCAGCGACTGAATACTTTCATGAAGGGCCCTTTGTTCCACATGACAGTTGGCAATGCTTTCTTATGATGGTCAATTCAAGAAATGAACTTTACTTTTAGTGATCATGGCATGATCCCGAATCATGAATCAATTTAAATTAAGACCAAATCATCATGTTATGATGTAGTGTGTATGGAACTGAAGTGAATAGCTAGTTGTTTAAGGCAGGGGTTTTCAAACTGAGGTCCCCAGAACATTTCAGAGAATAAAAAGACTAAGTCTACCAAACGTTTTAACTGCTTCAGTTCTAAATGTTTCTCTCTTTTCTTGCCATATACATACTTTCCAGAATTGTAGCTGCTTGCTTTGTATCTTTAGTGAGTGTTTCTCACTATAGTCCTATCTTGCTCACTGGGGTTTTAAGACCGTTTCCTTAACACAGTATGGATGCTGCTTACATGCAGTTATCGTGAAAGTTGCTTATATAAATAATTTTTAAAGGGGTCTTGAATTGAGAAATCAACTTTCCCTTGAGCCTTTGATATATGAAAGGTCATGGTAATATAAGAATATCCTGTAACTTTCAGAGCTGAAAACTTCCTTGTTAGTAAAAGAAAAGCTTTTATTGACACCAGGCCCAGCAAACGAGAGCTCTCAAATATATATTGATCAATGAAGTAATAGAACGGGGAAACGCTGCCTCAACAGATAAATATGTACGCCTGCTTCTTTAGCCCCGCCCACCGACTCGTGGAGCGAAACGGATCGCGCTACCGAGCAATAAACATGCCGAAGATAGCAAGAAATTGCACTGTGCCTGGTTGTGGAAGAACACACTCGCTGTATAAGCTTCCTTCAGATTCTAATATTAGGAATGAGTGGTTGAACTTTATTTTTAATGAAGATCCAGCTCATGTTTGTTTGGTTCATTTCACTGCGGAATCGTTTGTAAACAAGACACAGGTCGAGACTGGATTTGCAGAAATATTGAGATTAAAACACAATGCTGTGCCTTCTGTATTGGATCCGACAGGAATGGTGCAACACACTTACTATGTGAGTAAAACATGTTTTTATATGTGATAGTATTGCATAGTTACAGATCGTATTGTTTATGTGTACGTGTCTAACTGAACATACCTTAGCACGCTGTCACAGGCTGGAGAATCCTTTATTTGTTGGTTCATTGCGATCTGGGATCAGACTCGGACATGTATGGGCCAGGGCTCGCAAAGCCCAACGTCCCGGGGCTATGTGTTTTCCAGATGGGCTACCAAAACGTAAGCCTGTCGGCAGGCCGGTGAATCTTAAATAGTGAAATAATATTCCTTTCTTGATCTGCGTTGTTCACTCTCTTGACTTGATATTTGAAGGGCGCGCACGTGTGTGTGTGTGTGTGTGCAGTTCGCGCTTATATCCACCGATCGGGCAGGCCAAGTAATACAAAAATAATATTCCAATCAGTCGTGGGTGGATGAGAGATAAATCATTGTGTTTGTTTGATAAAGACGTTTTGCGAGCCCTGTGAGAGAATCATTCTGGTTGCCGCTTTCAAAACAATCCCTCCCTCATGTGAACTGACAAGGGAGCTGAATCTCATTAAATATGCAAATCTTATCCAATTCTAGCCGTGGGCGTTTACTTCCAAGTCTTCAGTCCGGCATGCCCATCAAAACTGAGCGTTTCTTCAGAGACCCTCAAAACCAGGGCAGAAAATAGCCTATTCATTATGATGTTTTTGAATGTAAAAACCACACAAACGTCATTAGTTGACCTCAGACAACAGTATAAAAAAGCCAGTTTATGACACTTAATTGAAAACGTTCTTCTTCAGGTTTATACATCCAACATTAAGTATAGCCAATTTAAGTTTGGAAACAATATGTTGTATTTATAATGTCACACTTACTACTTATCTAACAGTTTAAATGTTTTTTCCATACATAAAAAATATATAGATGGTTCATCATATTTGGGGGTCCTTGGCATCATAAAGTTTGAAAACCCCTGGTTTAAGGTGCAGTATGTAATATTGTCAGATAGTGGTTGAGATGGGTACTGCAGTCCAAATTCAAAATATAGGAGAGTGTTGTTTCCACGCCCCCTCTTCCTCAGACTCGATGTTCACATGGGTTGCCAGTTTGAGGATGTGTAACAAGACAGAGTGCAACTGACAATGGAAGTTGAGGATACTTACACACTGTAAGTTGACGAATTGATTTATCCACATTTTATTATGCTCCCGTTCATTTTTTAGATTGATGCCGAGCCTTTTTAGGTTGGGTAGAATCTGCGATCTCTGACCCAGTTTGTTTGCTGGCTTCCATGACTGCAATACACTGTGTTTTACGCCAACTGGCAACCTGTGGTGGCGAAATACCGTTGGGTAAACTGGCAGTGGGCGGACTCACACAGACCAAAACAAAGACATTCTGACATGGAACACACATTTCAAAGTAGAATAACTGGCTGTAGCATTGCTTTTTCAGAGAAACAAATATGTGTAATTAACATGTTTCCAAAATATCTGCAAACATGTGATATTTGTATGCTTTAGTACAGTCAAAAAATTACGTGCAGGACCTTTAATGATTGGAGGCTGACATCTTGTCTGAGGAGTGTCGTTGGGGGTTGAACAGAATAACTAGCAAGGGGTAACCTAGATATTATGGTAGAGACTGATTAAATGTTAGTATAAACATAACATGCCAACTCTGTTGATGGTGGCTTACTACAAATTACTGGACGCTAATACAATGGACTAACAAACACATTAATTAGCCAATCGCCAAACCCCTTCAACTGTTGGCGTTCATGTTTTTATTGCCATCTATGAGACACCAAACTGTTGCTATGGTTATTACAATGTCAGTCATCACATCATGAGTGACTCTTGTATTCCATACACTCACACAGCGATCATTTAGGGGATTAAGTCTCACATTTGAATGCACCCGTCTATTCCAACGTGGCCTTTTTTGAATGATTCATCAGTGTATGTTATTCCAAAGAGCTGCACTGATCCAGAACATCCTTTTCTCCTTTTCGGATGAAATCAAGTCCGACTCTACACTTGTTTGCGTTGATGGTTCCATGAAGAAACTTTAACATCCATGTTTTTTGGGTTTTTTTCAAAAGGTTGTTTGTAGTGGATTTTTAAGACTATACAGTTTTCAGTTGGACTTTAAAGAAAGAAACATACATCTGTACACGCACACACACACACACACACACACACACACACACACACACACACATTGGCACTGACTCATACCTGGGAGCACAATTTCAATGCACTTACATTCTACTGTATAATTTACAGCTGAATGCACATGTAAGAAACACACTTTCACATTCCCTATTATTTTTATTCTATATAGTAAGTCAGACTCACACCACCTCCCTCTGATTGACTCTTTTCCAAACACACACACACACACACACACACACACACACACACACACACCCTGTTGTTTTCAGCCAAGAGAAACAAACAGTTCCTCACATGGATTGAAGCACATATACACACACATAGAGCAGCTACATAGCCAGATCCCTGTCTCTCCCATCTCCCTTTCCACTGAGAAACACAAGGTGTGCTCTTTATCGCTGCTTTACTCCCTGCCATCTTCAGATGCGCTTTTCCAAAGCGGCGGCCAGGAGAGGCAGGAACCTGGGGCTAGGGAAATATGTGCGTCCTTTTACTGCCCCCGTTTCAGATTCACACCAGCAACTTTCCCATGCAGAGCTGAGTCTGTGGAAGCTTTCGGGCAGGGGAGGGACTTGGCTCTGTCCGTCAAAGGACTGGCAGGCAAGAGCAATGTGAGTGTGATGGAGCGACGGCCATCTAGTGGTCAGAGTGGTACTGCACTACTTCCAGCACCTGGTAGTGCATATCAGCTGTTTATTTATAGCTGTAAAACACATGCTTCTGTTAAAATTTGATTTAATATTTGGCATCCATCAGTTAGAATTAGATCCAGTGTCATTCCATTTGAGTCTACCAACAGGATGTTCCATAATATATTAACCTTTGCTGCCAAAAAACAATTTATTGTAGTAGTTCAGTGATCGAGGCCCCCTTGGATAAGGGTGATATTTGCTTCTGTCCCATTTAAACTCCTTAGATGTGTGTGTGTGTGTGTGTATATATATATATATATATATATATATATATATATATATATATATATATATATATATATATATATATATATATATATATTCCTGCTTCTAACACATCAACTTTAGCCCTATTCGGACGGTAATTGTTTCTCATGTGGACGTCTGTAAAAATAAATGTGCATGCCACCTCAGTGATAAAACTTGTGCATTCAGATGGCGATTGATTCCCGGTGGAGGAGCGAGTTTTGTGATCCTGCGCACCTGGGAACACTGCTCACGTGGTCAGTCGAATGATTGTCTGCTGTAAAAATGTCATATGCTTGGAGTAATAAGAATAAAATCATATTTAATTTAATAATAGGACATTATTAATTAATTGTTTTAATTAATTATTAATAAATTAAATGTTTAAAAATAGGAAGAAGTCATTTTAAAAATGTGGAAATGAGCGGACATACGTTAATACAATTAATGCTGCAAATTTAACCTATATAACGTTAATTACTCTTTTCAAATGTTTACGTGTTTCTCTTTCTCTTTTGAGCGGTGATGAAAGATTATTCTTGTAAATACTTTCCAGCATTTCGGTAATAAAAGTGTAGGCTAGATCTTTAAAATGCATCCAAATTACAGCGGAGCGCAACGATACGGTGCTCCGCAGGGGTCAAAAAGGATATAAATCGGATGGCAATAAAATCACTGACTAGCCCCTGTTAATGATGAAAATACCTTACAACCCTACGATAAACAATTACCATCCGAATAGGGCTTTTGAGGACAAAATGTTCACTCGCTGCCTAATATACCCCACCCACTAACAGCTGCCGTGATGAAGAGATCATCAGTGTTATTCACTTCACCTGTCAGTGGTCATAATGTTATGCCTGATCGGTGTGTGTGTGTGTATATATATATTCAGTTCTACAAGATATGGAGGCCCTTTTTGGACTACCCTGGGGCTAATTTTGATTGAAATACATAAATGTAAGATTTATGTATTTGAATTGCAAATAAAATTTCAATCCATTTGGATTACACAGTTTTAACATAAACTAATAAACTTAATATAATGCATATTTGTGAAATACATAAATTAAACAGAAAATATTTATGCACTCATGGCATAGTTTATTAACCAATAGTTTGCATCTATTTGATTTGATTTAAATAATCATATTTTCAAAATGCATTTATGCAAATTGCTTAGAGCCAGCATAAATCTGTTCTAAATGTATTCAATTAAGAAGTATGAACATGGTTAAAATATGGCTAGCTGTATTCAGTTAGATAAAATGAGATTGAATCGAATATTGATGATGCATATATAAACCTGGTTATCGTGTATTTAATACACATTTAGTATATTAGTATTATTACATAAATCTTACCCGTTTCATTTATGTATGACTGACAAATATGTCTTGAGCCCCAAAAAAAAAAACTGAGTTTGCTCAAACTAAACTCATACTTACCTGGGTAGGAACTGAACTGGCTTTATGCAACGGGCCTTTGGTATCTTGTTTATTATTCGTCACGCTCTTTTGTGGGCTAAACACTACACAGCGTGTTTGTGACAGGGAAGTTATTCCATGT
Source organism: Paracanthobrama guichenoti (assembly GCA_018749465.1). Classification (NCBI taxonomy): domain Eukaryota; kingdom Metazoa; phylum Chordata; class Actinopteri; order Cypriniformes; family Gobionidae; genus Paracanthobrama; species Paracanthobrama guichenoti. Next base: position 34,895,129 of record CM031960.1, read on the forward strand.
GTTGCTGTGCTCTTAAAGCACATTGTCTTCTTCCATGTTGGTTGTGATTGGATTATCTAAGTGAAGTCACAGGGTGGGTGAAAAACACTCCTGAAATATCCCATGTATAACAAGAAGATTCAATCAGATTTAGGGTGGTATTGGGACTCCAATGCAGCTCATTGTGATCGCATAAGAGGCTCTCTGTTTGTCCAGCAGGATGTGAATGCTCTCTTTCCAAGAGACTCTTAATGATCATTACTTGAGGGTTCATGGTATTCTGAATCATTTATTCCTCTCCTAAATTATGACATGCCTGCTGTGCCCTCAGAACTGAGTTGGTTTTAAAATATGAAGAAAACTAAGCAGGCAATACACTTTTAAATTAAGGTTCAGTACAAGTTCAGCTCTATACACACAATTTTCAGAGTATGGCCACAAAACTTAAATATCGTACTCTACCATTTTAAAGTTTGAGGTCAGTGATGTTTTTGGGGAAATAAATCAAGAGTTTTATTCAGCAAGGATGCATTAAATTGATTAAAAAAATTATTTTGTATCTGTATTATGTGTATATTTCATATAAAAATGCTGTTCTTTTGAACTTTTTATTCATCAAAGAATCCTGAAACACATATATCACGGTTTGCACAGAAATATGCAGCACATCTGATATCAAAAATGTTTCTTGAGCAGCAAATCCTCATGTTAGAATGATTTCTGAAGGATCATGTGACGCTGAAGACTGGAGCAATGATGCTGAACATTCAGCTTTGATCACAGGAATACATTACATTTTAAAATATATTTAAATAGAAAACAGTTTTTTAAAATGGTAATAATATTACTGTTTTTACTGTACTTTTGATTAAATAAATGAAGCCTTGGTGAGTAGAAGAGACTTTGTTCAAAAACATTTAAAAATCTTTTGAATGGTACTGTAACTAGTACATTAGGCTTTAGACATTAGGCTTATCAATGTCACAGATGCTGTAGATAAGCTAATTCCTTTCTCTGTCTCTGTACAGCTGGTGTCTGCAGACGGCTCTCATGGTTCTGACGGTGGATCTGTGTGTGCAGACACTCAGGCCGATCTGCCGCCCCCTCTGGAGAGGACAGGAGGCATCGGAGACTCCAGACCCCCTTCCTTCCAGTCAGTAACCCCACAGCTGTCTCTTACTGTCTCTTTCTGTGTGTGTGTGTGTGTGTGTGTGTGTGTGTGTGTGTGTGTGTGTGTGTGTGTGTGTGTGTGTGTGTGTGTGTGTGTGTCTGTGTGTGTGTGTCTATCTATTAACAGTTATCAAATGTATTTAATAATCAACATGCACATATTGTTTAGGATGTATACAAACATTTAAATTTCACATATGGCAGTTTTTATATTAAAATCTTTAATGATATAATTGTGTTTCAGTTCGTTGTTGAAATATAAACATTTAAACAGTGGCTGTAATTTTCTAGACAGATTTATTTAAACTTACATTAAATAATGAAGACATCACTAGCAGGTTAAACAAATATAAGATATAGTACATATATTTAATAAAATCCCCAAATTCTACTTGACTAACGAGCTATTGAAATTGAATGGCTTTCCTGAAGTTAATAAATGTAATGTTACGTGACACATTATTTGCAAGCTGTTTTATTGATGTTGTTCCACGGTTTAAACAATTTCAGTTACTACATGAAATATGATACATTTCAGCAAATTGTGAGTAAGTTATGTGTAAGTTATTCTGTGATATAATTAGTAGTAAAGAAGAAGAGATGATCAGGTAACACGCACTGCCATTTTAACTGAGGGGGCCACAGCGATCTGTCACATCACATTAAAGGAGACCTATAATGCAAAATTATTTTAATTCCCATAAATTAAAAGCAGTCTCTTCAAACTGATTCAGATTCCCCCCTACAATGACGTCATCATAGGGAGAAGCACTGCCCATAGCCGGTGAGGATCTGTCCATTAGCATAGACACAGCCCTGAGTGAGAAGTCCAACCACCATTTCTGTTTCCTCGCTGTAGCAGCTGGAGTTTGCGCCAAAGAGGTATTACAAGTGTTGTGTTAATGGGATGTACCAGTGCACATAAGCGTCTCCATAGACTTCCGCCATCTGAGTCACTGAGGACATTGTGGTTAAATTTCATTTTTGAAGGAAATGTCCTGAAGAAAATAATAATAATACATTTTATTTGTAATGCACTTTATATTAAACAAAATCTCAAAGTGCTACAGATTAAAAACAAAAAGGACAAAAATAAAAACAAATAAGAATGACAAATCAACCAAAAGCTCTGCTAAAAAGGTGGGTTTTAAGACCACGTTTAAAAGCATCTACTGTCTGTGGGATCCGCAAGAAAATTGCTAAAGTCTTAAATGTTTGCGCCAATCATTTTGCCCCGACTGCTTCACAAACACTTTTCAATGCTGGATTTTCAAAAAGGTTGATTCTGAAAGATGGGTCAAAACCAACGCTTATAATATGTAAGGGTGAACACAACTACTGACAGTTTCTGTCATGTTCAGTGCGTGAGATTGTCCTGTTTTGTTGTTGCCCATATGCCGGAGCATGAGCTCTTGAAACTCTGCCCTCTTCTTGAAAGGGTGCAGAGAGCACCATCTCATTTGCATTTAAAGGGACACACACAAAGAAGGCACGCTTTTGCTCAATTTTAACATGCTAAAATAAATGATCTAAGGGGTATTTTGAGTTGAAACTTCACATACACACTCTGGGGTCATCAGAGACTTATTTTACATCTTGTAAAAAGGAGCATAATAGGTCCCCTTTAAAAAGACCCCAAATGGCATTTTGTTTGAATTTAGTGATATTTTGTCAGCTGAACAGAAATTTCCATGGATCACTAGATACTAGTGCAAATTACAAAAATCTAAACAGGTTTTTTCCCAGATAGACACTCACTGGAGGTGGTTAGAGACCGGAAGCGCTCGGTGTTGACATGTTCTCATTATCCTTCAGTCTCAAAGGCAGTTTCCTCTAACGTGAGCTAATCAGCGCCCTTACCCAGAGAGCTCTAGCGCGTCAATACCTTTAATGACATCTGCCTGATCACAAGGAGTGTGTTAAGATGAGCTGTGCGAGTCTCAGATCTGTGTGTTTAAATTTTCCAATAAGCCGAGGACCCCATTACTGGTAAATCTAATCAACCCTACAGGCCCTCGTAGGAAAAGACACGCTCATTGATTTAGATTGATGTTTTACCTACAAAGGCATCGACTACTTTGTGTGCTTTTTTTGATGGGAATGTGGAAGTGGTTAAGAAAGTGAAAAACATGGTGGGAGTGAAACATTATTAGCAGTTACGGCAATCAGCATCAGCAAAATAAATGCAAGAAAACAGATGAACAATGAAAAGAAATGGACCCGTAAGGCATCTTTACACAGTCGAGTCTGATCTAAAGCGGCTCTGTGTCTGCTCAAAATTCGGTGTAAAGACGCAATGCCGCATAAAAGCAGATTTTGACCCACCTCTCACTTCAAAATACCATGAATAATGATTTATTACGAATTAATTTGATTTTTATAATGCATTTTAAGAATACTTTACCCATCTACCGTTTAAAATAAACAACACCGCTGTGTGCTGCATCAAAGAGGCACGCGCACTGATGTAAACTAGCCCAACGCACATGAGCAGCGCATGAACGAGTGAAGGAGACGCGCTGAATGAAAATGCACATTCACATGTCTTTGTACCTTACTCACCCCTAAATGGTACATATTAGTACCTTAAAGGTGCACATCAGTGCTTCACTAGTGCGTATTAGTACCTTAAAGGTGCACATCAGTGCTTCAAGAGTGCGTATTAGTACCTTAAAGGTGCACATCAGTGCTTTAAGAGAGCGTATTAGTACCTTAAAGGTTCATATCAGTGCTTCAAGAGAGCGTATTAGTACCTTAAAGGTGCATATCAGTGCTTCACGAGTGCGTATTAGTACCTTAAAGGTGCATATCAGTGCTTTAAGAGAGCGTATTAGTACCTTAAAGGTGCATATCAGTGCTTCACGAGTGCGTAGTAGTGCGTATTAGTACCTTAAAGGTGCACATCAGTGCTTCAAGAGAGCGTATTAGTACCTTAAAGGTGCACATCAGTGCTTCAAGAGTGCGTATTAGTACCTTAAAGGTGCACATCAGTGCTTTAAGAGTGCGTATTAGTACCTTAAAGGTGCACATCAGTGCTTCAAGAGTGCGTATTAGTACCTTAAAGGTGCACATCAGTGCTTCAAGAGAGCGTATTAGTACCTTAAAGGTGCATATCAGTGCTTCAAGAGAGCGTATTAGTACCTTAAAGGTTCATATCAGTGCTTTAAGAGTGCGTATTAGTACCTTAAAGGTTCATATCAGTGCTTTAAGAGAGCGTATTAGTACCTTAAAGGTGCATATCAGTGCTTTAAGAGAGCGTATTAGTACCTTAAAGGTTCATATCAGTGCTTCAAGAGTGCGTATTAGTACCTTAAAGGTTCATATCAGTGCTTTAAGAGAGCGTATTAGTACCTTAAAGGTGCATATCAGTGCTTTAAGAGAGCGTATTAGTACCTTAAAGGTTCATATCAGTGCTTCAAGAGTGCGTATTAGTACCTTAAAGGTGCACATCAGTGCTTTAAGAGAGCGTATTAGTACCTTAAAGGTTCATATCAGTGCTTCAAGAGAGCGTATTAGTACCTTAAAGGTGCACATCAGTGCTTCAAGAGAGCGTATTAGTACCTTAAAGGTTCATATCAGTGCTTCAAGAGAGCGTATTAGTACCTTAAAGGTGCACATCAGTGCTTCAAGAGAGCGTATTAGTACCTTAAAGGTTCATATCAGTGCTTCAAGAGAGCGTATTAGTACCTTAAAGGTGCACATCAGTGCTTTAAGAGAGCGTATTAGTACCTTAAAGGTGCACATCAGTGCTTTAAGAGAGCGTATTAGTACCTTAAAGGTGCATATCAGTGCTTTAAGAGAGCGTATTAGTACCTTAAAGGTGCATATCAGTGCTTCACGAGTGCGTATTAGTACCTTAAAGGTGCATATCAGTAACGTTTCGGTTTTGTACCTTAGGGTACCGCCCCAGTGACAGCGACGTACCTTTTTTTCTGACAGTGTTGATCTCAGAGTTGTTCATATTTTTCAGTGTAGTATAATGAATTTCATAGACATTATTTTGCTTCAGATCAACCTCAAGATTCAAGAGTTTTATTTGTCACATACACAGTTATATACAGAATATACAACCGGCAGTGAAATGTAAACAGGTCCGCTCCATGGACAGTGCAAATTCACAGTTAAAAACACGAGGAAATTATATAGAAATAGGATAAAAAAAAGTACTATCTATATATCTATCTATCTATCTATCTATCTATCTATATATATATATGTCTATATCTGTAGAATTATAAATAATCAAGTCAAGAGAAAAACAGGTAAAAAATAAGGATAAAGTGGAATAAAATAATTGAAGTAGACTGTGCAGTGAGTAAACTGTAGACTTATAAATATGTGGTTAACAAATGTATAAAGAGTATAATGTGCAAACAGGTTTATAACAGGTTGTTACACAGTAACGACGAGAACAGAAAGTGCAGTGCAATGACAGTGTATCGATGTTTATCCTGACGTGAAGTCACGTGATGTTAAGTGACTGAGTTCAGGAGTCTGATGGCCTGGGGGAAGAAGCTCCTCCTGAGTCTCTCAGTTTTGGCCATCAGGCTTGGAAGCGCTACCAGATGGCAGCAGCGTGAAATGAGGGTTTGCAGGGTGATTAGAGTCCTTGATGATCTTAGTAGCTCTACCTTTGCAGCGTTTGGTGTAGACGTCCTGCAGAGACGGGAGAGCTGACCCTGAGATACGCTCGGATAAGTGCATGACTCTTTGCAGGGCTTTGCAGTCATGACTGGTGCTGTTCCCATACCACGCTAAAACACACAGAAAGTTAAAACACTTTCTATCGCCCCTAATAGAAAGTTTTCAGGATAGCTGGTGAAACCCTGAATTTCCTCAGCTGGCGCAGGTGGTACAGTCTTTGCCTGGCTTTTTTCACCTGTGTCTGAATGTGAGCAGTCCAGGTCAGGTCCTCGGAGATGTTTACACCCAGGTACTTGAAGCTGCTCACTCTCTCTACTGGTGACCCGCTGATCATGAGGGGGGAGTATGTCCGTTGCTGTCTCTTCCTGAAGTCCACAATCATTTCTTTGGTCTTGCCAACATTCAGAGAGAGACAGTTGTCCTCGCACCATGATGTTCGATGCTCCACCTCGTCCAAGTATGCCGTCTCATTGTTGTTGGAAATGAGGCCCAGGACAACAGTATCATCAGCAAATTTGATGATAGAGGTGGAGCTGTGTGTGGACAAACAGTCATGCGTGTAGAGAGAGTAGAGCAGGGGACTCAGGACACAGCCCTGTGGAGCTCCCACACTCAGGGTGATGGAGGAGGAGGTGGACTGGCCTATTCTCACCACCTGAGGCCTGCCAGTGAGGAAGTCCTCAATCCAGTGGCAGAGAGAAGGATTCAGGCCGAGATCCAGGAGTTTGGAGGTTAGCTTGATGGGAACCTTTGTGAAAAAGAAGTGCACTTAATTGTATTGAATGTCCTCTAGTAGTGTACTTCAAAATGTGACTGCAGATAATATAATAGTGATGAAAGACATGACCACTTAAGTGTATTTAAAGAGAGTACACTTTCATATGTTTCTTAATACACTTAGGAAGACTAAAGTAAAGCACATGTAAAGTACTTGATTATTGTGTGTTATTCAGTATTACATTTGAAGCAAATATATTTAACTATCTAAATAGTATAAATGACATTAAAGTATATTTTAGTTACAATAAATGCTTAAGCAGTTCACTTTAACCAAATTTGAAAGACGATAGAATTAATTATATGAAATTAATTATAACTTAATTCCTATTTAAGTGTCAAAAACACTCATGTAGTGCATGTAATTTAACCTCAAAATATAATACATTTTCATTTAATTTTAAATAACAAGCAATTGTCCAAAAATATTACGTTGTTCACATTTGAACTGAACCGATATTACAAATAAAGGATTTCTCTTAATAAAAGTATGCTGAAGTGTACTTCTTTTCACAAGGAAAGGTCTGTTTTATTGGTTCATGGCTTTATTCTTTATTGAATTTTTCCCAAAAAATCCCTATGGAAAAATTGAATGGGAAAAATACGTCTGGAACCAAGGGCGGTTATTGTTGTGCTCTACTGGGATATGAAATGTTCATGAATTTCACACTCGATGTTTGTCAAAATAATACCATTACTTCGACAAAATCATGCAGCCCTATTTATATAGATTTTGATATTTGTTGTTTTTCTGTCTGTGTCAGTGTGTGGCCCTCCAGGCTTGCAGTTTTCCCACAGGTCTGTTTGTGGCATTGTTGGTCAGCGGGTCTCTTTATCTGCGTGTAACCACATGTGTGTGCATAGTTGTTTGTCCTGCTGGTGTTTCCTGTCTGTGTGTGTGTGTGTTTCCTGTTCTGTATGTCAGGCAGCATGACTCCCCTCTGTGAGAGTGTGTTTGTGTCCAGGTTAATTAACTATTCATGCACTGAACACAGACTGTAGTTAAGAGAAGTACAGCAGCAACCTGTGAGCGCCCTCTGCTGGTGATCCTCAAAACAAATGGGCACAGATGTCCCGCTCACACATGCTGTACTTTGAGTTTGAACTTTCTGAGTTGAGAATGGTCACTGGTCATAATTTTCACTGTGAATGTTTACTGTAGTTACTGTTGATAGCTGTAATGCTAGCTAGACAATACTGCTCATCATGCAAGCTTTGGTGATTTAATACAAATTTATATACATTTTAACAATTTAATTAAGCTTTTAAAATGTAATCAATTGAAAATATAACAATTTACAACAAAATTATTATTTTTTTGTCAAATAAGATGTTGCACAATAGAAATGTTTAAGGAATCATTTAAATATTCCTTAAATTATTATTATTACTTTCTTGAGAAGTACATTTTAGCATACAGTAGTGATAAATTTCTGCCATAATTTCTTGAAGTTAAACTTTTATTTTGACGTTTGTCATGAAGATCTTTCAGTTTCGGTGTGTGAATTTGACGGTAGATTTTCTCAAATGAAACGGTGAAAAGCTTGTGAAGTGACTCTCAAGACGCTCTGGAGATGAGAAGATCATGTGCTCATGTCCTCGTTCATATATTGAGACGGCAGATGCTGAAAACAGCGTGAGCGTCACGTGTGTGAGTTTGTGTATCAGACGAAACCGCACCGTTAATCCACACAGAGACGAGCAGAAATCACTTATCAGCGACAAGCACTGACTGGCTGTTGTCACGTTGAGTTCTGCTGTGTGATAGGCTGTTAGAATTATCCATGTAAAAATGTCCTGTGCTTATCATCGTTATCGACAAATTTGATCACAATCTCGATGATATCGTTTATTGCCCAGCCCTAGCATCTATTATGCCTTTTTTAAACTTTCCTTTAGTGTGTAAAACATCTGTTTGCACGTAAACGATTTGTAAAGTTACAAAGCAGACAACACAAAAGGGATTTAATCTCTTCCTTGTTTGTCCTGCCATCATTTCCATGACTTATGCTGCCTTCACGTGCTATCGGAAATTTCGTAATTCCCATTTCAGAAGTCGTGATTATGAAGTTAAGTGCTTTGTGGTCGGAATGAACAGGAATCCTGTTTATTGGCAAAATCTTATTAAAACCAAAATGATACATCAGGGCTCCAGACTGCGACTAAACGGTTGCATTTTGCAACCTTTTTTCCTGCTGGTGCGACTGAATTTGGTTAGAGGTCGCACTGGTGTGACCACCGCGGTGCCCGACTGATAAGATCTGCCATTTCTGTTACATATGAGAAACATCGAACGGCAAACAGAATGAAACGAAAGCGGAACGGAACCGCGCTACTCGTTTGAGCTGCGCTGCACGGACCGTTTATCAGCTCGGAGCAATAATAGACAGCGCAGCGCGAGCTCATACATGCAAGTATAGGTCTCTGCAGATTAGAAGTAGGAGTTACCACATCAGTGGGCGTGGCCATAAACAGAGGGCCGTTTTCCACCGTGTTACCTGATTTGCCCACGTCACAGTGTGTGTAAGGTTTGGAGTCAGGTGAAGGGGGTCATTTTCATTGCGTGATTTATAAACGCCCATTAGTTTGAAAACACCCACAAATTTGGAAACGGCCACTCTTGTTCCGCAGAGACCCCATACTCCATACATGCGCCGATTTCGTGACACAAATACACAGCGCTGGGACAGAATTAATAACATCGCTACTGCGAGATCTAGAGGAAGCGTTAGCCGCAGAATTCTCTATTATAAACCACCGATATCAGGTCAAACAGAGCTGACGCGGAGACCAGGAGGAACATTTTGAAACATTCAGGGGTTTCCAGTCCTCTAATCATAAACATTCACCATGGATTTAATGTAGTAACACCACTTTTTTTTTTTTTTTTTTTTTTTTAACATTATTCATCTCACGGTTTGTACAACCTTTTGAGAGTGCAAATCAAGCACTTTTTCAAGTGTTTCACACTTTTCCCAGCACTTCAAAGCTCTAAATATTGTCCAATTTTAATATTATTTTTAGTTTTATGATTTGTAAAGCTAAAAGTTTAAAGGTGAAGGCCACTTTATGGCAAAAAAAGCACTTTTATTTAAAAAAGACATGAAATTACCACTATATAACCAGTAGGTGGTGGCATAGGAGCAGTTATTTGACTTATTAGACATTTCCACTCCTTAATATATGGAAAAAGTAGGAAGTCACAAAGTCTCATGAAAAACAAAAACTTTTCTTCAAATTGTGACTGAATTACACAGAAAACAAGTAAAGAGTGCTCCTTTTAGTTCAGTAGGATACTTTATAAGAACAATAGTAGATTTAATAAGAGTGGAATATTAAAATGTTGCTTAGGTTTTTGCACATTACTGTGTTAATGAAAGATATTTTTTTCTGCATATCAATTCAAGCTTAGCGTTTCACTGTTAAATTTCCAATAAACAAACATGTACTATTATTAGTAACTGCACTTATTAACAAAACAATGCAAAACAATAGTAATTTTATGATTAAATTAACTTTATGATAAATATTCCTCCAGCGCCACCATCTGTGGAACTTAGTGGCGCTGGTGCCACTGCTCTCAAATGTTAGTCTGGAGACCTGCACATTATTATGTAACGTTAGTGTCCCATGCACTGACAACCAAATAAACATTCACAATGCTATCCAGATCTTTTATCCAGCAATTTTACCTGGGAAACTCGTATTTACGATAATTCCGATAGCACATGAAGGCAGCATAAGCTACATCAATTTCACCATGTTACACATTTGCACAGTTCCTCAGAAAACAGTTGGCTTAGTGATTTTGCTATTTCAAGGAGACGCTGTTTTTTTCTGTGAGGGCAAAAAAAACATTACATGGCTTTTGAATACCGACACTATAGTTATACATCATAGATATAATACTGTTTACAGCTGCCCATGATGCCTCGGGAGCCGAAACCTGATTATGGTAACGTGCGTTAGATTTTCAACATGACCAAATCACAACAAACTAGCTGACCAATCAGAGCAGACTGATGACTAGCTTATCTTTAAAAAGCCTACAAGTGTGAATTGTGAGTGTGGCATGAGTTACTCAGTAATGTGTTTATCACTGTCTGTCTTCTGAACACCCAGCCTTCATCTTTCTTATTTCCTCTTTTCATGCAGTGCGAATGCCGCAGGAAGTCAGGATGACCTGGGCAAAGATACTGAGCCTGAGGTGGGTCCATCGCTGCGGAGAGACAAAGACAAGGAGAGGGACAGAGAGCGGGAGAGAGAAAGGCCTCGTAGGAAAGATGCACATGACCATGGTGAGTTTACACATACTACTGTCCTGTCTGTTTTGCGAGGATGAGGAAACACTGCAGGCTTGTTTGCTGAGTGTTGTCTGCCGCAGGAGGCCGGTTGAACGGTCACTCTCGGCCGGAGCGCAGGCCGGAGATCGCCGGCTATGAGAGCTCCTCCACGCTGATGAGCAGTGAGCTGGACACCACCAGCTTCTTCGACTCCGAGGAGGACGACTCTGCCAGCAGGTGAGACTTGCCCTAACAGACTTCAACAGACCACGTCATGGAAAACAAGGATTTTTCTTGCTCTTTTGATATAGAAGTCTGATGCAGACATTATCTTTGTTGACATAACTTTCACAGTGCAAAGCCCTCTCCCCAGTCCACACAGTGTTTATGAAAACTCATCAACAGGGTCATTAAATAATTTTTTTTTTCCTGCACAGTTTTGTCTGTGCTTTCATAAAGCCATTAGTGGAAGCAAATTCTGCAGGATTTTAAATTAGTCCCCCCCGCCCCCCCCTTGCTGGCTACATACTATTCTGGTATGTATGATTTCTAATAATCCCACACTGAACCCTCTGGGGTTCTTCATTTAGGAGTCACACTCAGGACCTTCGCGGTCAAAAGTGACCGAAGAACCCCAGGGTGTTAAGGCTTGTTCACACCGGGACGATTATCATGCGCAGTTATCGCCAACGTGTAATGGCTCGTGAATAAACAAAGGGCGCAAATGTGAGTGTGCACAAGTAAAAGCAAATTTTTTTTCAAAAACGCCTTGGGTTTGTTTTTTTAGTTTGATGCACTGCGTTAAAAACTGGCCGACCAATGAGATTGGCGGTTTTGTTTATGTTTCTGGAGCAGCTGAAGTTACAGTAAAACATGACTTAGTGGTGCTCAAGCACAAAACAGTCTTGCCGAGCACACATTGATATCTAAGAAGAAGATGACAAAGAGGAAGTAAGTAGACGAAGTAGAAGCTGCATCGAGGCAAGATGAATGTAGAGCCGCTATTCTCTTTGGTGTCTGAACACAAAGAACTTTATAAAAAATGCCACAGTGACATCTCGATAAGAGGGAGTTGTTATGGAGAGAAATTGCAGATCAAATAGGATTCAATGGTGAGTTTCCATCCTATTTGATCTGCAATCAAATCAAAAGCGTCATCTACTGTCAGTGAGTGAATTTGCACGTTCACTCGGTGCATTGCCAGTGAAAATCGCTTGGGTATGAACAAAAAAAAAAACTGAGTCGAAAAACGCTGGCGATAAGCGCACGATAATCGTCCCGGTGTGCATGAGGCTTTACACGTTGCATGTCAGTCAGACTGTAAAGAGTAACTGTAATCTACTCTACTATTAGCACCCTGAGAATTGTTTGCATTGTGAGATTACTTTCAGGACAATATATGATGTTTTATTATCAAAGTTTGGGAGGAGCACATTCTGATAATCGACCAAATTAGCATATGAGGAGCACGTTTTGTTAATCAACTCAATTAGCGCAACAGGGGGTATATATACAACAGATTTATCTCTGTCCCACAACAGTTTTCCAGCATACCTCCACCACCCCACCTCCTCACTCCTAGCCTGGGATGGGGGGAGTACACTGGGTTCGGGCCAAATTCCGAGCTAGGATCCCTTCCTTCGGACATTATGCCAAATATGCACTACTCTGATTGTATGCAAGTGTGAACTTGTGAAAGCAGATTTAGCCCCAATTCACAATATTGTAATTCAATTTTTTTTTTTTTTTTTTTACGATGAATTTCATTACAGTAATACTGTCCTTTGGCAGTTACCATGATGTATACATAATAATGTTAATGATAGTAATATAAAATTAATGTTAATCTTTATTTTTCATGCTATAGAAATGAGAATGACAGTGTACTTCACACCACAGTAATGAGAATTATGGGGCAGAATGATAATGAGCCCTGAAAATAATATGAAAATGAAGAAGAAAAAAAAACAGTTTATGCAAAGTATTTTTGCATGAAGATAATAAAATCTGCTATTAGGATCTTTAAACATATTTAAAATTTTTACTACATTTTCAGGTCAATTAAACTTGTTAAGCATTTACCATGTACAAATGTCAGTATTAACAGAGGTCATTTGTGTATAGACATCTTGAAATTATACTGACAGATTGAAAGAGTAAGAGTCTGAGAGGTGGTGAATCTACTCATGTTATGTATAGAATATGGCTCCTTTAAACACAAACATATAATCTCCTCATGAAGATGACTTATTGCACACCCAAATCACATGCTCTGGAAAGCCAACACAAAGCATGGTTTTCCATGGTCTGATACACTACTACACTGATTCAGAGGACTGAGTGGTAAGCATCACATGACTCTCAGAACCAGTCAGAGCTGAGAGGACTGTAATGTGCATTATATGTGCACAAAAGACACTAAATATGATGTTCTGAAGATTCATCTGTGATGCCACTACAGGTTCAGCAGCTCTACCGAGCAGAGCACATCGTCGCGTCTCATGAGACGCCATCGCCGCCGCAGACGGAAACCCAAAGCACCCAGGATGGAGAGGGTGAGACTCCTGTGCCTGATAAGCATTGTGTTTGTATCCGGCTATCAGCGTTGAACTTTTGTCTCTTTAAGTGTGTCCTCATCTGTCGCTCTCTTTCTCTCTATCTCTCCAGTCCTCATCGTTCAGCAGCATAACTGACTCCACCATGTCTCTGAACATCATAACTGTCACATTAAACATGGGTGAGTACGTGCACATGTATATCTGTGTGTCTGCCATTGAACATTCGCCACCCTTTTAAAGGGTTAGTTCATCCAAAAATGAAAATGATCCCATAATTTACTCACCCTAAAGCCATCCTAGATGTATACGGCCACACGCGAGTCGAGTTCTAGTGGAAGAGTGACCTCTGACCCGGCGTAGGATGTAGGAGTAGTGTAAGCTTAGGTGAGAGTATACGCCTCTCGTGGTTCAAATAAATAGTGCTGGGCAACAAACTCAAGCTCCTCTTCTCTTATATCGAAATACTCATACATTTCTTTTTCAAATTTCTTGTTTTAGACTTCTAATTTGTGACTGGTGTTTTGTCCTCTGCGCTTCCGCATTTGTCAGTACGTCATGTGTCAGGTCAAAGGTCACTCTTCCACCGGAACTAGACTTGTGTACAACCGTTACCGGAAGCCAGTGATTATAGTTCATAAAGTTATAAATATGGATATTCTTCTTACAAACACGAAACTTTGCTTCAGAAGCCCTTTATTAATCCCCTGGAGCCGTATGGATTACTTTTATAATGGATGGATGTGCTTTTTTAGGCTTCAAAATCTGAGTTACCATTCACTCCCATTATAAAGCTCGGAAGAGCCAAGTTTTTTTTTTATATAACTGATTGTGTTTGGCTGAAAGAAGAAAGTCATATACACCTAGGATGGCTTGAGGGTGAGTAAATCATGGGCTAATTTTGGGGTGAACTAACCCTTTAAAGACAACATGAACAACATTCTCTAACTTCAGTAATGAGACAGAAATGTAGAGCAGGATTTCAGTTGTCAGAAACGGTTAGCTTAAGAATAATGTAGAATGTGCACACCAAATAAAATAGAACATTTAAATAATAAAAAGAAACATGAGGCTTGAATTCCTAGATCCCATATCACAAAATCGTTGCCTAAAAATTACAAAATGTGTGCACAATGGAGAATAGGGGATTGTTTGTGTGCACTTAGCACACATTTTTGTTCATCACCGCATAAATATGAACTAATTCTTTGACATTACATGTTTTGCTTTTGGATCTATGACATTAAAGTTGCGATGAAACAGAAGTAGGTTTCTTCCACATTGTGAAGTACATCCAAGCGTAGCGGATTATTGAAAAAGTTACATGTAGGGCAGTACTTGGTTCTGTGCATTGGTTGCTGATTGGATGCTGAGATATGGGGGTTGCATTTAGAAATGGAGGTAGATGAACATGAGCTTGGAGGGGCGGATTTAAATGTGTAGAATTTTCCAAGTAAATTAAGAATAGACTCTAAAATAATCATTACTTATGATCCACTAGAAGTGTGTCTACAGAGACGCTGCTCCATGCCTGTGTTTACTTATTGTAGTGCTTTCCTGTAGCTCAAACAATAAGAGCGTGGTGCTAGCAACGCCAAGGTCATGGGTTCGATTCCCAGGGAAAGCAAGAACTGACAAAAATGTAAAAATGTGTACCTTGAATGCAATGTAAGTCGCTTTGGATAAAAGCGTCTGCCAAATGCATGAATGTAAATGTATTGCTGTGCTTGGGTAGACTGGGTAAACCCAGCCTGATCTGCCGGCGATTTGATTTCGCCCTGCAGCTCAGTCTGGAACCCGTACATTCATTTATCCTGCTTCTGTTACACTTTTGCGGGAACCAATCACAGACTGGCTTATCCACCTGGCGCGCTATTGGCGGGTTTAACACGATGACGGTAGAGAAGCGATGGATCGATGCCCGTTGATCACGCCTCTTGTGCAGTAGAAAATACAGAGTCCCCAGACCAATGTTCAATCTTGTTGACACATGTCAGGGCGGGACTTTATCGTCCATGTCTGAAGCTCGGGAAGCCTTGCTAAAGGCAAAGGGCCAAGTTTGAATGTTGTGTTTACAAAGAGTAACTGAACATTTCTGCATAGTGCACCTTTAAGTGGACTAAATGATGGGGAAGTCCTGCCTACGTAACTAGAGAGAAGTTTGTCATTTTTACCAGAGGATCCAGTTATGATATTTTGATTCAACAAAATTGAAATTGAAAAAAGAAGAAAGAAACGTGCACGGATGAATTATTCACAATAAGATCTGTATCATGCATTTTGAAAATGCCTTATTTGTTAAGCCTTGTTTCTTTTCAATTTACTATTTAATTTCTTGTGCAGATTAATAATTAGACATTAGACAAATTAATACTTTTTTTATTTCTACGTCCATAAATAAAATATCATCCAAGAGGTGGAGAATGTTTATACATTTTGATGAAAGATTCTGAAAATTAAAATATCATGAAAAGGAGTCATTTCAGTTTTACAGCACTCTCACAACACTAAATCTATACGCTGCTCTTCATCTCGCCACTTTGTTTTTCTCTCTTCCTCTTGCTATAGAAAAGTATAATTTTCTGGGAATTAGTATAGTCGGGCAGAGTAATGAGAGGGGTGATGGAGGAATCTACATCGGCTCCATCATGAAGGGCGGTGCGGTGGCTGCTGACGGACGCATTGAGCCTGGTGACATGCTTCTGCAGGTCAGTCACTCTGTGATGGTCTGTTTTGGCTCTTCATGGCTGATGTTTGTGATTTCTAAGAGTTGATTTTGTGTTGTAGGTGAACGATATCAACTTTGAGAACATGAGTAATGATGATGCAGTGAGGGTGCTGCGAGAGATTGTCCACAAACCTGGGTAAGAAGTGGATGCTGTGATGTTCGGTTCTCCTGTTACAGGCTAGATGATATTTACAGTATATCAGCACTGACGTTACTTATGATTGTGCATGTTCATGTTTACAGACCCATCACACTGACTGTGGCCAAATGTTGGGATCCAAACCCCCGTAGCTGTTTCACCCTCCCAAGAAGTAAGAGAGATACTGAGTTACAGTGCTATTTAAGTCAACATGAAGTCGTTTTTGCAGCCATTTCACTTTCACAGTTAAATTACTTTGGTAGCAAGTGACCAGGCATCCGTTCACTCCTCCTGTGTTTGTTCAGGTGAGCCGATCCGTCCCATAGATCCTGCTGCCTGGGTGTCTCACACCGCCGCTATGACGGGGGCGTACCCAGTGTACGGTATGAGCCCTTCCATGAGCACAATCACCTCCACCAGCTCCTCCATCACAAGCTCCATTCCAGAGACTGAGCGTAAGTGTTTATCCACCCACCCTTCCCATAATCCACCTCTGCTGTGCCCGCTGTCTGTCGCCAGAGGACGACCTCATCTGCCAGTCCACTGCTTACGGTGTTTCAATCATAGCCTTTAACAACTGTTTCAAGTGTGTCAAATGAAAATCAAAGATTTGTAATTTGTCTTGAATGAAATACAAAAGCTACACATTGAAATTTAGGGCAACCCTTGTGGAAAAGAAGCACAATTTTGCATACAAAAAAGTACTTGTTATGGAAATAATATACTTTAAAAGAATTAGCGTGAACTGAATCTAATGTTTTTGGATGCTTAAGCCAAATGGGCTCGGGAGTACTTTGGAAAACCGTTGTCACTTAACACAGTCGGCTGCTGCATCAGTATCAAAAAATGAAACATTGAATCTTTGTTATGTAAGGGGAAAGCTACAGTATTCATCAATTCTGTGCAAAAATGCCACGAGTTCTCTGGGTCCGAGCTCATCTCAGATGGTCCGAAAGACAGTGGAAATGCATGCTGTGCTCAGTCCCAAATCCAGACTATCATTAGCGAAAGGTGCAAAAGCAAACATCAGTCATGGTATAAAGGTGCATCGGTGCAAGCAACATTGGTGACTTGCATATGTGTGAAGGTACCATTGATGTGGAGAGGTGTTGGGATTGTACTTATACTGCCATCAAGATGGCATCTTTCCTGGGAAGCAAGACCATGCCAGGCCTCATTCTGCACGTGTATGTTAGCCTTATTTGGCTATTAAACATCTAGGGAGTAACTAAGAAGGAGAACATTAGGCCAGTCGTGATAATTGTCACCATTAAACACTGAAAATGTATAAGAGAGGTAGGAGACTACGAGGTGAATACCAGTGAACTTATGTTTATTGTCACAAACTGTGACAAACTATCTACAAGGAAAATATAATAAAGAAAATAATTATTTACAAGCAGAAGAGGAAAAAATGTTCACAAAGCAAAACAAAAACACACCAGTAATATTTAGACTGGGGAGGACAAAAAGGGAACTGGGCTGTGCCAAAGAAAAGAAAAGAATAAAGCCTTTCTAACCCACTTACAACTAAACCTAGCTAATACAAAAAAAGAAAAGAAAAAATCTTCAACCTTATCTACCTACACTATCTAACAGAACAAAAATACAGCAGGTGCCACAAATCCCTAAACCTAGTGTGTTTAGACAAAAGTGTACAACATGAATGTCACGTGACAGAGCTTAACTATCCCTTCTCCTCTGACCAGTTCAACACAGCCTTGAGAAGCTTTCAAAAATTCACGAATGTGGGATTATAGGACAGTCAGATAAGCAATAATCAAATGGCAGTCAAACAGAGCCAACTCAACAAAGAAAAAGAACAAAAGATACAAAGGTACTTCCTCTACTGCACTGGCGTTTCCTTTATATAGCATCCCCCGGACGTCCGACAGCGAAACGATTGGAGAACAACCTCCTCACGTCATCACACCCAATCCACTTGTCCCGAATGATTGACAGCAGAGGCAACCACTCAGCACATCACCTACAAAAGTGAAAGTGAGCACTGTAGAAGAGATATGCTTGACTGGCCTGCCTGCAGTCCAGAACTGTCTCTTATTGAAAGTGTATGGCTCATCATGAAAAGGAGAATCTGATTACGATGACCTTGGACTGTTGAGCAGCCATCTTGTATGAGACAAGATTGGGCAAAAATTCCACTTTCAGAACTACAACAATTAGTATCTCCAAATGATTAAAAGGTGTAAGTAAAAGAAAGGATCACGTGACACAGTGGTAAACATGCCTCTGTCCCAACTTTTTTGGAGTGTGTTGCAGCCATCAAAATCCAGATTTGTTTATATTTACAAAATAAAATTAAGTTGGTCAGTGAAAACACTGGAAATCTTGTCTTTATATATTTATATATTTACCTGAATACAATTAAGCACACTTCATTTTCACAAGGGAAATTAGATCTGTAATGTTTGAGAAGTCAGAAACTCTTCTCAGATCAGTTGATAACGGCTATAGCACCTTGATGTTCTCACAGAGACATCTTTGTAATTCACCCACATCTGTGGACTGCTGTGCACCTTCTCACTGCGCTTTACTCTGCAGGGTTCGAGGATTTCCATCTGTCCATCCACAGTGACATGGCAGCAGTGGCCAAAGCGATGGCATCGCCAGAGTCAGGTCTGGAGGTGCGAGACAGAATGTGGCTGAAGATTACCATCCCCAACGCCTTCATAGGTAAAGCTGCACCCTCACTCTTAAAAATTCAGAAACTTGTCTGGGCGTGGAGAGGAAATGCCACCCAAAGAGATGAAGAAATGTTTACTTTTGTATTGGATTTGATTAGTAACAGCCATAATTGTTCTGAATAATAATTCATTTCAAAGAATCCATCCATTTGAAATATATTTGACATAAATAAAACCATCCATGGTTGTTTTTTATATGTCTCAAAAGAAATTAAATTGAAGTAGTTACAGATCTTTTCTTTTGTATTGCGATGTACATCTGATCATTAAAGATTAGCAAAAAAGACAAAATGTAGGGTGGGACTTGGTTCTATTCATCAGTCGATGATTGGATGTTCAGATGAGGGCGTGACACTCAAAAGTGGAGGGAGATGCACGTTAGCTGCATTAATCCGGATACATTTGAAAATGCCGTTTCTCGTGCACACTGAAGCGCCAGCTGTAAATTCACCTTACAGCGCATGTGTAAAAGCTCATTTTACATGAATATGAATATCTATTGCTATAATATGCGTCACATGACTAAACATGCATCATTGTTTCAAATACCTCAGTTTTCACAGTCCACACTACAATGCGAGCTTAGTTTTTGTTAATAAAAACGCTGTCTCAGTGTGGATGGAAGGCTAAAACGTAAAGAAAAAGATGCGTTTTCAAACAAAAAAATATTAGTGCGGACAAGGCTTAAATGATTGGGGAGGTCCTGCATATGTCATCAAAGAGAAGTCTGACATTTTCGTCAGAAGATCTAATTATGATCCATTTTGATTGAACATTACGAGGTAAAAAAAATTAAAATAACCGATGGTATGAATTTTCATTTCATACCCACTTTAAAGATATAATTTTCCACCTCATCACTTTTTTAATTTTCAAACAAACATCCACATACAAAATGTATGTGTAGACACTGGGATCTTTTACTCATCTCTGGGAGTCCATATAATGCAAGTGAATAGGTTCTGAAATGTTGACGCTCCAAAAAGCACACACAGTCATCTTTACATTAATTCATACGACTCCAGTGGAAGAATCTTCTGAAGCGTGTTGTAAAGCTTGACAGTCCATTGCACTTCTGCTTCACTTCTCACGTGAGCTTTACAACACGCTTATGTTTACAACCCTTAATAGCACATACAACAGTTGGACAGTGATGGTTTACAGTTAAAAAAAGGTTTAGCATATTACTATCTTTCTTGCAATTATCGCCTTGCTTCAGAAGACATTTATTCATCCACTGGGGTTGTATGGGCTACAACAATGATGGCTGTGTGTACGTCTAAGATTGCTAGCACAAAAACATTACACAAATATTCGTTTTTTTATTGTAAAGCAATAGGTATGCTGTTCAAAATGAACACACAGTATTTAGAGGCTTTGTGGTTGTCAAATGTTGATAGTAAATGTGATGAATTACACCCGTGCATATTTTTCCTATCAGGTTCAGATGTGGTGGATTGGCTGTATCATCACGTCGAGGGCTTCACTGACAGACGGGAGGCACGCAAATACGCCAGCAACCTGTTAAAAGCCGGCTACATCCGCCACACTGTCAACAAGATCACCTTCTCTGAACAGTGCTATTACATCTTTGGTGACCTCTGTGGCAGTGAGTTCATGATCTTCAGTTCTTAGATTTCTCCCCACTCTTCTTTTATTCATTCATTTGGAGTAAACTCTATTTCCCTCCTGTTTGTTCCTCTTCTCTCTCAGATATGGCCAGTCTTACCTTGCATGACCATGACGGTTCTAGTGGAGCGTCTGACCAGGACACTCTGGCTCCGTTGCCCCATCCTGGGGTGGCTCCCTGGCCGCTCACTTTCCCTTATCAGTACCCGATCCCTCATCCGTACAATCCCCATCCTGTGCACGATCCCACCTACAACTTCACTGCAGGGGGCGGCAGTGCCGGCAGCCCTCACAGCGAAGGTGAGACTGCATTCTACTTGGGGGCTTTGGGCAAAAGTACCATCAAAATGAACAAAAATGGTCCTTAAATTCAAAATAAGGGGGCAAGTAAAGGAGCGAGTATACTTTGGGCATCCGCCTGGTAATTGTCGTCATCAGGAGGGTTCGTGGACGTCTGCACACCCCCATCCACGTGCAGCCCTATTTTTGAGGCCGTGCGGACGGTGTGTTTACAACAGCGTATGTGCAAGAAAGACAGAAGTCACAACAATTGTACTGCGCATGTGTTGAACTCGGCCATCTGCGCTCATCCATGGTTGAGTATACTTTGACAGCTATGTGGATGCGGAAATTGAAGTATACCCAGGCCTTAAAGGATTAGTTGAAATTAGTTTAAAGTTAATTAAAACAGTTTTTTCTCCATATAGTGGACATCAATGGCAACCAACAAGTTGAAGGTCCAAATTGCAGTCTCAGTGCAGCTTCAAAGAGCTCTACAGGATCCCAACCGAGGAATAAGGGTCTTATCTAGCGAAACAATCTATCATTTTCTAAAAAAGAAAAAAAATGTATATACTTTTTAACAACATGCTTGTTTTGCTCTTCAATGTGCCACGCATTATATAATCACATTGGAAAGATCACGTGTGATGTAGGTAGATGTACCGACCCAGTATTTACACAGTGAACGTGCAAAGACTAAATAAAACAGCCTTTACAAAAGGTAAAACAATGATGTCGGACGATTTTGAAGTTGAAGGAGAAAACGACTGGGTCGGTAATTCCACCAACGTCACACGTGACCTTTCCGACGTGATTATGTAATGCGTGATGCATCGCAGAGCAAGACAAGCATTTGTGGTTAAAAAAGTATAAATGTTTTTTTGGTTTTTTTTAGAAAATGACAGATCGTTTCGTTAGATAGGACCCTTATTCCTCGGCTGGGATCGTGTCGATCTCTTTGGAGCTGCTTTGAAACTGCATTGATTTGGAGCTTCAACCGTTGGTTGCCGTTGAAGTCCACTATATGGAGAAAAATCCTGGAATGTTTTCCTCAAAAAAATGTATTTCCTTTGACTGAAGAAAGAAAGACATGAACATCTTGGATGACGTGGGGATGAGTAAATTATCAGGAAATTTTAATTCTGAAGTGAACTAATCCTTTAATGCCTCTATACAAATAAATACAATTTAGTACGACTGTTGCAATTAAAGTAAAAGACGCATTACATTTATATCTAATCATGTTGCTTGAAAGATTTCTTTTTACATGGATTTTTGCAGCATTGAGCATTATAACCAATCACACATGTTTCTGTTGAGTGTATGAATTCATTGGCCAATCCAAGACATTTAAATTAGTTGTGATTAAAATTAAATGTACAAACGAAGGATTACATTTAGATCTGCTCACATTGCATCAAAGATTTTTTTTTTTTTGGTAAACTATCCCTTCTATTGTTTAAATTTAAATATTTGTCCAAAAAAAACAACATTATATATTTAATCAAAATGGGTAATCACTTTCAGAGTGCAGATATTCCTTATCCTGACCCTGCATTTGACCCATCCGATCATAAGGCAAATTCCGTGATGGAAAAAACATATTTCTCACTTTTCATTCATTTCACTCGCAGGTAGTCGAAGCAGCGGCTCGAATCGCAGCGGTAGCAAAAACGACGCGAACGCAGCGGCTGGAACGCAGGAGTCTGGAGGCCGATCTGGCAGCGGCAGCGAGTCTGAGAAAAGAGAGAAGGCTCCCAGCGAACGCTCTGCAGCGCCTCCTAGCGAGCACAGCGTGCGTAGCTCACACACCATCCGAAGCACCCACTCTCACGCCCAGAGCCTGGTGTGTGGACCGCCCGGCCTCCCTCCACAGCCACAGACACCCGTAACAGCAGCACCGGGCTCTCCTCCGGAACGAGACCTGTCCTCGGTGCCCCCCGAACTCACGGCCTCGCGCCAATCTTTCCGCATGGCCATGGGTAACCCCAGCGAGTTCTTCGTCGATGTCATGTGATGTGCTTCAGGTGACCCAGAGGGCCGACTTACATGCGCAGGCACTGTTATATCAAGAAAGAAATATGGGGAGGAAGACGAGAAAGAGATGCAATGACATATTAGCTGGTGGAAAGTGCCAGTGTCCCTCCTAATGTCCCTCCTGTGTCCTGTGGCTTGCACTTTCTTCAGTGAAGAAGACTGGAACAGATCACGCACCCCATCATGCCCTCAGAGACCAGAGGTCTCTGATTTAATGGTGACGGTGGGATGCAGTGATGAAGTCTGAGTGAAGGTGAATGCTTGCTGGTTTTTGTGTACTTTTTATATACTTTACCTGCAATTTTTTTTTATATATATATTTTGTCCGATGACCAGTTTATCAACCTCAAGCTAAGATCTGTTTATCAATCAGAGATGAACTAAATTAAGTGAAAAGAGAGAAAAGCATAAGGCATGGGAGGAAAGTGAGGTAATCTTCTACTTCTAAATCACCTTTTGCTTTTTAAAGGATGAACAAATCATTTTTAACGATTTAAAAAAGACAAACGCTATCAAAAGATAGACTCTTTGGCAATTATTTTATATTTATGACTTTAATTTTCTGCTAATAATTGTGGAGAGTGAGAGAGAGTTAAAAAGAGAGTTTTTAAGTTTACAGACAGGACTTTTAAAGTCTGCCTTACTCTTTGGGTTAAAATGGATTTATTAAACATGATGCATGATGTTTTTTTAATAACGTGAACTAATGAATCGTGCACAATAAGACCAGGGACTTTTATTAATTAAGTAGCTCAAGTCAATTATGATTTGATGTTGTTTTAAAGAAATTAAATTGGGAGATTTTCAGTCCTGTACTGTTACTCTTTGTAATAATCTTCCTGTATTACGTGTGCTGAACCTGCAGCAGTGATGAAGTTCGAAACGGTTTGGATGTTATCAGCACCCCTGAATGAACCTGATGATGCACTATTATTATGTGATGGACTCTCTCACTCTTCCCTAAACAACACAGTACTTAATATGTTAATGTTTGCCATCATTAACTAGCAGCACTCGGCTTTATTGTTTCTCTGTAAACCTTTGAGCATTTTTCTCATATGCATTTATCACATGTTTAATTATTGGAAACAGTATTAAATGGTTCAGTTTAATACTCACTGTACACTGTTTTATGACAAAACAAATTGTTTTATTTATAAATATAGTTTATTGCCTAAACACTGTGTGTGAATCATTCTGGGTTTAAGACAACACTGGCATGTGATCAGATATAGACAAAAAGAAAGACATCCTGAACTGCCCAAGCAATTAAAGTAATAAAGAAATATATTACTATTGCAGTACATACTATACTGTAAAATAAATGAAGAATAATCATCATCACCACATATAAAGAAGACTTTAAAAAAATGAAAGTATGAGACAGTTATGGAAGTTTAAATTTACAGAAAATCAAAAGTACTGTACTAAAAAAAAATGTATTTGATATAAAATATATATTTTACAAAGTTATTTTTACTCTAAAATTACTATAAAAGCCGTATCAAAAATATCAAGATTATTGAAACAATGATTTAAAATGTATGAAAATGTACTATAAAATCAAGGCCATATATCTAACCAAGTTGTGTTCTAAATGTGATATCACAAGAATTGAAGTTCTCATGAGATTTTGTTTAGGCGCTGCACCAAAAATGTCCACCGGGTGACACCCACATTCCATTGAATTTTTGATGCATTTTCCTGGAACAAATTAATACATTTCTGGCCAAATATCACAAAATATGGAAACTTGGGACTCAGACCTTTCTGACGATATGTATTTTGTCAAGATTAGAAAAGGTTTTGATTATAAAGTAGTTCTCATGAAATCAAAATTGACTTGATTTACTTTGTTAGCACACATTACAGGTCTTAAGGTGAACAATTAAACCATGCAAGTTAATACACAGAAAAAAATAGTTTGTTGCGGTAATCTTTAATCAAAATCTGAAAAGTAACTTCCGGTGTGGAAACGGCGTTCCTTCTCAGATGATGTCAGTTTGACGGCTTGGGTTTGAAAATGCGTAACCACTCCCCTCCAGCCGTTAGTCTGCTGTGAGCGCGAGATGGAGAGGAGGAGCGCTGAAGTGAAACCCTGCCCTCTGTTCAATATTCCCTTTCACTTAGAAATACGTCACAGCACTGAAGAAAACTCACTTCCAGTTCACTGGGACTTTAAAATAAATTTTGTAATATGTAACCTGACACCGCCCACTAGGGGAGGAGCCACTAAAAGAATTTGAAAGTACAGTTTCCATGGTAACACATCCAATTTTAAAATGGTTTTCACATGATGATTTTTGAGTTTGTAATACCTAATTTATGATGATTGCTAAAATATATGGTACAAAAAAATTAAGGGGTTAAAGCAAAGACAACATTAAAACAATGGTTTAAAACTTTGAATTTGGCATTATTTCAAAGTGCACATTTTAAGTATACTTAAGCATGTTAAGAAACAGTCATGAATGTGTACTATATTTAAGTACACTTACATGGCCTTTAATTAATATTATATTATCTGCAAGTACAGTTTTTTTTAAAACATGCTTTTAAGATTTGAAGTATACTACAAGTGCACATTCGATACAATTAAGCACACTTGTTTTTCAAAGGGGCTTCTTTACACCTGAGCTCAGGGGACGTCTGCTAATTTCCACTCACACTTTATTTTAGTTGGTGTTGGTGATTTCTTTTTCTCAGAGAGAATGTTTTCCCACAATGATTCTGAGAGTCTGCCAGGGTTTACTGGTGGAAAATGTGTTTTGTTCTCTTTGGCTCTCAGAAGAGCTGATCTATGATTTACATTTCCAGAGTATCAAAAGCAGATCCAGAGACAAGCCATAATTTATATACAACTCAGACTGAACCACTTACATTGTGAAGCATCTCGAGATGATTCATGAAGGTTTTCTTATAAACAAACCTGTAACCCTAAGAATGAAACTTCAGCACATAACCTGTCCTGCACTCTTGTCCACCGATAAATCCTATAAGATTCCACTGAAGGGCTTTTTTTTCAGATATAAGTGTTTTTAGGCAGCTAACACTAAAACACTGGCTTCCCCAGGCATCACGTGTGCTTTGCTGAAATGTAAGTGGGCCAACAAGGAGCGATGCTGCGGTAATAAACCATGCTCTTAAAAATGTCTTGGATTCCAGAAAGCAGACAAAGTGGAGGAGCAAAAGCCAGAACAAAATGTGAAAAGCAACAGTACCTAAGAAAATTATATACAGCCATTTGCTGTAACCGTTCATTTAACGAGATGAAGCATCATCAATCACACAGTGAAAAACTCCTCCAACACACACATCTGGAGTCAAATCCAAAACTCCTCCAACACACACATCCGGAGTCAAATCCAAAACTCCTCCAACACACACATCTGGAGTCAGATCCAAAACTCGTCCAACACACACATCTGGAGCCAAATCCAAAACTCCTCCAACACACACATCCGGAGTCAGATCCAAAACTCCTCCAACACACACATCTGGAGTCAAATCCTCCAACACACACATCTGGAGTCAAATCCTCCAACACACACATCTGGAGTCAAATCCTCCAACACACACATCTGGAGCCAAATCCAAAACTCCTCCAACACACACATCCGGAGTCAAATCCAAAACTCCTCCAACACACACATCTGGAGTCAAATCCAAAACTCGTCCAACACACACATCCGGAGCCAAATCCAAAACTCGTCCAACACACACATCCGGAGCCAAATCCAAAACTCCTCCAACACACACATCCGGAGTCAGATCCAGAACTCCTCCAACACACACATCTGGAGTCAAATCCTCCAACACACACATCCGGAGTCAAATCCAAAACTCCTCCAACACACACATCCGAGTCAAATCCAAAACTCCTCCAACACACACATCCGAGTCAAATCCAAACCTCCTCCAACACACACATCCGAGTCAAATCCAAAACTCCTCCAACACACACATCCGGAGTCAAATCCAAAACTCCTCCAACACACACATCCGGAGTCAAATCCAAAACTCCTCCAACACACACATCCGGAGTCAAATCCAAAACTCCTCCAACACACACATCCGGAGCCACATCCAAAACTCGTCCAACACACACATCCGGAGCCAAATCCAAAACTCCTCCAACACACACATCCGGAGTCAAATCCAAAACCCCTCCAACACACACGTCCGGAGTCAGATCCAAAACTCCTCCAACACACACATCTGGAGTCAAATCCAAAACTCCTCCAACACACACATCCGGAGTCAAATCCAAACCTCCTCCAACACACTTCTGGAGTCAAATCCAAAACTCCTCCAACACACACATCCGAGTCAAATCCAAAACTCCTCAACACACACATCCGAGTCAAATCCAAAACTCCTCCAACACACACATCCGAGTCAAATCCAAAACTCCTCCAACACACACATCCGAGTCAAATCCAAAACTCCTCCACACACACATCCGAGAGCAAATCCAAAACTCCTCCAACACACACATCCGGAGCCAAATCCAAAACTCCTCCAACACACACATCCGGAGTCAGATCCAAAACTCCTCCAACACACACATCTGGAGTCAAATCCTCCAACACACACATCCGGAGTCAAATCCAAAACTCCTCCAACACACACATCTGGAGTCAAATCCAAAACTCCTCCAACACACACATCCGAGTCAAATCCAAAACTCCTCCAACACACACATCTGAGTCAAATCCAAAACTCGTCCAACACACACATCCGAGCCAAATCCAAAACTCGTCCACACACACATCCGAGTCAAATCCAAAACTCCTCCAACACACACATCCGAGTCAGATCCAAAACTCCTCCAGAACACACATCTGGAGTCAAATCCTCCAACACACACATCCGGAGTCAAATCCAAAACTCCTCCAACACACACATCCGGAGTCAAATCCAAAACTCCTCCAACACACACATCCGGAGTCAAATCCAAAACTCCTCCAACACACACACATCTCCAAAACTCCAACACACACATCAGACCAGAGTCAAATCAAATCTGACAAATCCTCCAACACACACATCTGGAGTCAAAAAACTCCTCCAAACACACATCTGAGTCAAATCCAACACACACATCCGAGTCAAATCCAAAACTCCTCAACACACACATCCAGAGTCAAATCCAAAACTCCTCCAACACACACATCTGGAGTCAAATCCAAAACTCCTCCAACACACACATCTGATCCCTCCAACACACACATCTGAGTCAAATCAAAACTCCTCCAACACACACATCCGGAGTCAAATCCAAAACTCCTCCAACACACACATCTGGAGTCAAATCCAAAACTCTTCCAACACACACATCTGAGTCAAATCCTCTCCAACACACACATCTGAGTCAAATCCAAAACTCCTCCACACACACACAAATCCAAACTCCTCCACAGTCAAATCCAAAACTCCTCCAACACACACATCTGAGTCAAATCAAAACTCCTCCAACACACACACATCTGGAGTCAAATCCTCCTCCAACACACATCCGGAGTCAAATCCAAAACTCCTCCAACACACACATCCGGAGTCAAATCCAAAACTCCTCCAACACACACATCCGGAGTCAAATCCAAAACTCCTCCAACACACACATCTGGTCAAATCAAATCCTCCAACACACACATCGAGTCAAATCCAAAACTCCTCCAACACACACATCCAGAGTCAAATCCTCCAACACATCTGGAGTCAAATCCTCCAAAACACACATCTGGAGTGAAAGCCAAAACTCCTCCAGAACACACATCAAATCACACACATCCGAGTCAAATCCAAAACTCCTCCAACACACACATCAGAGTCAAATCCAAAACACACACATCTGGAGTCAAATCCAAAACTCCTCCAACACACACATCTGGAGTCAAATCCAAAACTCCTCCAACACACACATCAGTCAAATCCAAAAACTCCTCCAACACACACATCCGAGTCAAATCCAAAACTCCTCCAACACACACATCTGAGTCAAGTCAAATCCTCCAAGTCAAATCACACACACATCTGGAGTCAAATCCAAAACTCCTCCAACACACACATCCAGAGTCAAATCCTCCAACACACACATCCGAGTCAAATCCAAAACTCCTCCAACACACACATCCGGAGTCAAATCCAAAACTCCTCCAACACACACATCCGGAGTCAAATCAAAACTCCTCCAACACACACATCCAAATCAAACACACACATCATCGGAGTCAAATCCTCCTCCAACACACACATCTGAGTCAAATCAAAACTCCTCCAACACACATCTGGAGTCAAATCCAAAACTCCTCCAACACACACATCTGGAAATCAAAACTCCTCCAAACACACATCCGAGTCAAATCCAAAACTCCTCCAACACACATCTGAGTCAAATCAAAACTCCTCCAACACACACATCCGAGTCAAATCCAAAACTCCTCCAACACACACATCATCAAATCCAAAACTCCTCCAACACACACATCCGGAGTCAAATCCAAAACTCCTCCAACACACACATCCAGAGTCAAATCCAAAACATCTGGAGTCAAATCCTCCAAAACACACATCTGGAGTGAAAGCCAAAACTCCTCCAGAACACACATCTGGAGTCAAATCCTCCAAAACACACATCTGGAGTCAAATCCAAAACTCCTCCAACACACACATCTGGAGTCAAATCCTCCAAACACACATCTGAGTCAAATCCTTCAACACACACATCTGGAGTCAAATCCAAAACTCCTCCAAAACACACATCTGAGTCAAATCCAAAACTCCTCCAACACACACATCTGGCCAAATCCAAAACTCCTCCAACACACACATCAAATCCGGAAAATCACACACTCCATCTGGAGTCAAATCCAAAACTCCTCCAACACACACATCTGAGTCAAATCCACACACATCTGGAGTCAAATCCAAAACTCCTCCAAACACACATCTGAGTCAAATCCAAAACTCCTCCAACACACACATCCGGAGTCAAATCCAAAACTCCTCCAACACACACATCTGGAGTCAAATCCAAAACTCCTCCAACACACACATCTGAGTCAAATCCAAAACTCCTCCAAACACACATCCTCAAATCAACACACACATCTGGAGTCAAATCCAAAACTCCTCCAAAACACACATCCGAGTCAAATCCTTCCAACACACACATCTGGAGTCAAATCCAAAACTCCTCCAACACACACATCTGGAGTCAAATCCAAACTCCTCCAACACACACATCCGGAGTCAAATCCAAAACTCCTCCAACACACACATCCGAGTCAAATCCTCCAACACACACATCCGGAGTCAAATCCAAAACTCCTCCAACACACACATCCGGAGTCAAATCCAAAACTCGTCCAACACACACATCCGGAGCCAAATCCAAAACTCCTCCAACACACACATCCGGAGCCAAATCCAAAACTCCTCCAACACACACATCCGGAGTCAAATCCTCCAACACACATCCGGAGTCAAATCCAAAACTCCTCCAACACACACATCCAGAGTCAAATCCAAAACTCCTCCAACACACACATCTGGAGTCAAATCCAAAACTCCTCCAACACACACATCTGGAGTCAAATCCAAAACTCCTCCAACACACACATCTGGAGTCAAATCCAAAACTCTTCCAACACACACATCTGGAGTCAAATCCTCCAACACACACATCTGGAGTCAAATCCAAAACTCCTCCAACACACACATCTGGAGTCAAATCCTCCAACACACACATCCGGAGTCAAATCCAAAACTCCTCCAACACACACATCCGGAGTCAAATCCAAAACTCCTCCAACACACACATCCAGAGTCAAATCCAAAACTCCTCCAACACACACATCCGGAGTCAAATCCAAAACTCCTCCAACACACACATCTGGAGTCAAATCCAAAACTCCTCCAAAACACACATCCGGAGTCAAATCCTTCAACACACACATCTGGAGTCAAATCCAAAACTCCTCCAAAACACACATCCGGAGTCAAATCCTTCAACACACACATCTGGAGTCAAATCCAAAACTCCTCCAACACACACATCTGGAGTCAAATCCAAAACTCCTCCAAAACACACATCCAGAGTCAAATCCTCCAACACACACATCTGGAGTCAAATCCAAAACTCCTCCAAAACACACATCCGGAGTCAAATCCTTCAACACACACATCTGGAGTCAAATCCAAAACTCCTCCAACACACACATCTGGAGTCAAATCCAAAACTCCTCCAACACACACATCCGGAGCCAAATCCAAAACTCCTCCAACACACACATCCGGAGTCAGATCCAAAACTCCTCCAACACACACATCCGGAGTCAGATCCAAAACTCCTCCAACACACACATCCGGAGTCAAATCCAAAACTCCTCCAACACACACATCCGGAGTCAGATCCAAAACTCCTCCAACACACACGTCTGGAGTCAAAAGAGTACAAGAGTCTTTAAAAGAATACACTTAAGTGTGAACTTAAAATGTATTATAGTTTAAATTTATATTAAATCCAATTAAGAATGCTTTAGATAAGGACTGAAGTACTCATACACATCTTTATATGTAACTTCATACGTACTTCTATTGTCTTTGAAATAGGGTTAAAGTGTACCGTCTCTAACAAGCATTTATGAAAAACTAAAAATATACTTTATATAAATACTTGTATGTCACAAATTTAAATATATTTGTAATGTGACTTTTTATTTCATTAACATTATATTATCTGCAAGTACATTTTTAAAATACTTTTTAGATTTGAAGTACAATACAAGTGAAAATTCAATAAAATTAAGCACGCTTCTAATAGCACTTGATTATTTAATTAATTAAAGGGATAGTTCACCCAAAAATTAAAAATATCCCATAATTTACTCACCCTCAAGCCATCCTAGGTGTTTCTTTCAGACGAACACAATCGGAGTTATAGGCCTATTAAAAATATCCTGGCTAATCCATTTGAAGCCCCTAAAAAGTGCATCCATCCATTATAAAAGTAAGGGGGAATATATTCTGTGAACGCACTTTTGATAATATTATTAAAATATTCAAAATATTTATATAATATAATTATTTCCATGATGCCTTTACTGTCGTCCTGGACCTTGGATGTGTTTGCGTTGTTCCCAATGGAGGGACAGAAAGCTCTGGGATTTCATCCGAAAATGAACGACAGTCTTAAGGGTGTGGAACCACATGAGAGTGAGTAATTAATGACATCATTTTCATTTTTGGGTGAATATCCCTTAAGGTTGAGTTCAGCAAATAACATTACCTCAGCGTTAGTGGGATGCCCTCAGAATGTACTTTTTAGTGTGCGACCCGCCATTAAAAAAAAAAAAAAAAAAAAAGAAAGAAAGAAAGAAAGAAAGAAAGAAAGAAAGAAAGAGGAAGAATGCCATCGGCAATATCGTGTGTACGTGTGTGCGTGTGTGTGTGTCAGCTGACGGCTGCAGAGAGAGCGAGAGAGAGAGAGGAGGGAGCAGCGGGCGACATCTTGGATTCATGAGTGAACGGTGACCGCAGCCTGAAACATCAAATACACTCAATAACTCTGGGCTTCGGTCAGAACCGAACACATCTGTCTCTGCTGAGCCGAGCCGGTCCGGTCCGGAGGGAGACACAGAGACAGACACGCCGAGGTGAGCGAGCGAGTGAATCCACCGGTCCGGTCAGTCGTGCCACAACCGAGCAGGGCTAGTTAGTTAGCTTATCCAGCAGACTAGCCAGACGCGGGGTGTGTTACGTTATATTCACTAATGGAAATATTCTAAATGAATAACGTGTATTATAATTGGCATCCGTTATTTAAAGAAACCGTTTAAAATCGTGACGTCTGCGCGTTTGAATGGGAAGAGCTTCGGCTAGCCTCACCATACCTTTACATTAAACAATTTCGTCTTAATTTAAATTAAATGATGTTTTCATATTAAGTTAATAATACAGAAAGTGGACTGGATGTGTTTGTTTATTAGTGTCTTGTGATTTTTGAGGTGAGACAGGCAGTCCGCAGTGGGCTGGTCCGCAAACATGAATGGATGCGGCGCAAGGATTACATATCTATTAAAATCATTATTGGAAATCATGGAAATATTATAATATCCCGGCCAGCATTGCCATGTGAACTCTTCTATTTTTCCACCAGCAGCCATGATGGATGCTGTAGAGCTGAGAAATGACATCATCATCATCATCATCATCAAAATATTCATCATGTTCTTATGAATATTCAGATATATTCATAAGCACTGGAACTGTGGTGGTGTCCCATTGACAATTCCTAATGTTGTCGAGTTTAATCTTGTGGACGAGGACTGACTGCATATTAATATTAATTTCACTCATCATAACTCATTGCAGTGGTTACGCCTGCGTTGTAACGCTCAGGTTCGTTTTGGTCTAGAATTACAGCAGCTGTTATCTGCTCCTGTTATTTTTCCGCTTCGTTCAATGGCAGGGGTCCTCCTGTCATCCTGAGAGATGTGTGTGTGTGTGTGTGTGTGTGTGTGTGTGTGTGTGTGTGGCTGGCTGGAAAACGTCACTTTAACCCGGTAAAGCCTGACATAAGAAATAATAGTCAAATTGCAGTGTACTGAACCTTTAGACAAAATATAAAATTTGCATATGTTTTGTATCATATTTGATAGATTTTATACCCCATCATAATTTTATACTTCATATTTAGCTCATTCTCGAGGAGGAGAAACCGCCTAGAGTTATTCAAATATGCAATTTGGTATTTATAGTATGGCCAAAAAGTAAGATGACATTTTTGATAGCTATAGCTTGTGATGTAAATCAATGAGTCTTCATAGCAGACTACATATATTAAATGCATATCAGTATGAGCTGTCGCGCTATATTATCTCCCAACATGCTTGTTTTGTTTTTTAATCCAAGCTCTGTAGTCTTTATTGTGCACGTAATGCAATACAATACAATATTAATACCTTTTAAGCATGATTTTTGGTATGGATAATCAATTGTTCATCTTGAAATATTACTAACAATATAAAAGTTATTCTTGCGTTTACTTCATAAAAATCATCAAAGATTTCACTACAAAAAGACGTGTGAACTACGACCTAGAGAGGGAGAGATCTACAATTATATTAGTTAGGACAGTATGGACTTTCCAAGGGCAGGAGGTGCAGAAGGTTTGGATCATGTCGATGGGTTTAGTGGTCTTAGAAGTTAATGCATCAAATATGATACAGTAGGCATTAGTCTCTGATGAGTTTGAAGAGATTCACTCAAAAATTCAGTCTTAATTTTTTCATCCTCATGTTCTAAATAGCAAGAAAGTGAACACAAAAGGAGATGTTTTGCAGAATGTCCGCGCTGCTGTTTTCCATGCGGTGAAAGTCAATGAGTGCGGTGCTGTTGAACTCCACAAATGGAAAAGCTGCATCGTAAAAAGTACATACAAAATACATTTCTGGTACAGGCTCTAGTGCCCAAAATTGGTAAGGGTGCGACTAAAATTTCTCCTGGTACGCAGTGGTGCACCTAACGTCCTCGCGTCCGCTGCCTCTCCACGAACAAAGCGTTTGTTCTCCTTTGACGGAACTCACACGCATGTTTGGGTCACATATCGTGGTCTAAACCAATCAGAGACAGAGATGGGGCGGGTCTTTGCCTCTGATTGGCTGTGGTTGGCCTACACTGCTCCATGCTGTGTGTGATTGAAATTGCGACCTGAGCACCATATAATCAGTTACGGCAATCAGCATCAGCAAAATAAACGCAAGAAAACAGATGAACAATGAAAAGAAATGAACCCGTAAGGCATCTTTACACAGTCGAGTCTGATCTAAAGCGGCTCTGTGTCTGCTCAAAATTCGGTGTAAAGGCGCAATGCCGCATAAAAGCAGATTTAAAATACGCCGGGTCTGACCCGTTGCCTACAATAGCCCATCAGTAACGTTACCACATAATTATAACAATCAAGCGTGATATAGCAGGCAGAGGAAATTAAACATCCCGTATTTTTATTTATTATGAGTTGTATTTCATTGTTTATTATTTCATTATTTTTTTAATTAATTTATAACACTTTGTTAAAACTGCAGTTTTAAAATAGTAATGTTCAAAGCATTATTTCCCGTGATTTTAATTCCTGTGTAACTGCATATATTATGTTGTCATTTACATAATATATATGAATGTATATGGAGCGTGATTAAAAAAAGGTGACCTTGCAATTGTGTCGTTAAAGGTGACGCGAGCCGGGGGGAAATTTGGGTGCACCTAAATAAAAAAGTTAGGCACACCAGTGCAACCAAAGCAAAAAGTTAGTCTGGAGCCCTGCCCATAATTTACTCACCCTCAAGCCATCCTTGGTGTATGTGCCTTTATTCTTTCAGCCGAAATTATATTAGTTATATTAAATAGTATCCTGGCTCTTCCCAGCTTTGTAAAGGCATTGAATAGTGTCTGAGATTTTGATGCTCCAAAAAGTGCATCCGTCCATCATAAAATACAGCTCCAGGGGGTTAATAAAGGCCTTCTAAAGCAAAGAAAGTGCGCTTTCACAAGAGAGTCGAGTTCCGGCAGGAGGGTGACGTCTGACCCGTTGTAGGACGCATGATGTAGGCGTTGCGTAAGCTTAGGTGAGAACACGGAAGAGCAGAGGATAGAGCAGAACAAAACGCCAGTCACAGGATTTCGATATAAGAGAAGAGGAGCTACAACATACGTCTGTTTTATAAAGTTTTAAATATGGATATTTTTTCTTACAAAAACCCTTCTCTTCATGTCAGAAGGTTTTTATTAACCCACTGGAGTCGCATGGATTACTTTTATGATGGATGGATGTGCTTTTTGGAGCTTCACTATTCAATGCTATTGCAAAGCTGGGAAGAGCCAGGATATTATTTAATATAACTCCGACTGTGTTTGACTGAAAGAAGAAAGTCATATACACCTAGGATGGCTTGAGGGTGAGTAAATCATGGGCTAATTTTCATTTTTGGATGAACTAACCCTTTAATCACATTCACACGTACATAAGATCTGATGAAAGAACATTTGCATTTCCATTGGTGCGGTGTGCTCATTTAGACGGTATTTTGCTTGGACTTCCTTGTTGATTTTTCAGCTTTTTTAAGCTTAATTTCTGTAAGGTAAGGTGTATTTTTAGGTCTTTCTGAGGTGCAAACAGAAGAGGATTACAGGAACAGGGTATTAGAGGAAGATGTGTTTTCAGCATCTTTGTGGTTGTGAATTGTTCTCTCTTGTTAAGGGAGAAATGTTATATATATGATGGTTTTTTTATTTTATTTAAAGCTGCAGTCCATAACTTTTTGGGGTTAAAAATGATCCAAAATCAATTTGAGCAAGTACTTAACCAGCCAGTGTTAAAAGCGTTCTCCTTCCCTTAGTCTGATTCACAACGGTAAGCTTGTAATAATGTTATCATTTGAGTGGTACTGGTCGCTTTCCACGGGAAGTACGAGCTTCCGCCGTTCTCCTTTGCGTCATTACGTCACGCCTGTATACATAAAGGAGTCCGGGCTAGTAGGCTATATCGCGTGTGTGGATGCTGCAGGTGGCGGATCGTTTGTGGACTCTTCTTACAGCAGCTGGAATGTAATTAAACTTGTCATTTCTATGGCGGCTTATAATCCAGAAAGTTCAAAAACGACAATCATCGCTGACAACTGGTGCATTGATAGACAACCCACACACACACCTCAAAACATTAGATTCTTCCGCACTGAGGAGCCGTGCCGATGCACAACCCACTGCAAATAACTGCAATTTCAGGGTTCAAACAGAGATGGCGACAAAGAGGTAAAACTTACAGACTGCAGCTTTAAAGGGTTCACCCAAAAATGATAATCATCCCATGATAAGTCATTCTAGATGTATTTGACATTCTTCTTTCAGACGAGTTATATTAAAAAATGTCCTGGCTAATCCAAGCTTTATAATGGCAGTGAATGGCTGACTCGTTTTTGAAATCCATAAAAGTGCATCTATCTGTCATATAACTGCTCCACACGGCTCCAGGGTGTTAATAAAGGCCTTTTGAAGAGAAGTGGTGCGTTTGTGTAAGAAAAATATTCATATTTAAAACTTTATAGACTAAAATAAAACCGCCGTACGCAAGTCGACTTACGGCAAAAGAGTAACGTTAACCCTGACGCGATGTACAGGAGCATCGCAAGCTTTGACGCCTCTCGCGGATAGTGCTGGGCAACAAACTCAAGCCCCTTTTCTCTTATATCGAAACCCTCTGCCATTTCTCTTAAAAAAATTCTCACTTTAGACTTCTAATTCAATCCTCTGCGCTTCTGCGTTCGTCAATACGCATGCGTCAACTCTTTCGCCGAAAATCGATGCGTATGGCGGTCTGCCGGAAGTTAGCCATTCACTGCCATTATAAAGCTCGGAAGAGCCAGGAATTATTTTTACGAATAATTTTATTCGTCACCTAGGATGACTTGAGGGTGAGTAAATCATGGGCTAATTTTCATTTTTGGGTGAACTAACCCTTTAACTTGCAAATAAATTTTTTAAAAGTCAAGACCCTGTAATACAGCAAATAAAAAAACCTTGAAACTTCAGCGCCACAAATATTATTATGGTGTGTGAACATACAATTAAATTATTTTTGGTGAGTTCTCCTTCCACAGACTGACAGCTTGGCTCTGTCTCTTTATTCAGTTTTCCAAAATGGCCTGTGACCACTGAGCAAGACCACCACCATGATCGGAGGACTCTTCATCTACAACCACAAGGGCGAGGTGTTGATCTCCCGTGTCTACCGTGATGACATCGGGTAAGTCAGTGTGGTTTGTGAAATGTGTAAGGTTGTGTTTTGGCTGGTGAGATGAGTCTTTCACACAACAGGAAAATGTCTCATATCTTTCATATCTCATATCTGTATCCTCCTTTAAGCTCCTATCATTTGTTCTGATAAACGTTGACCCACCTGTGTGTGTTTTTTCCACCTCACCTTCAGTAGGGATATAAAGAGAAAGGGCAGAGTGAGATCAAATAGAGAGGACTTTTAGAACACGGCATTTGATTGCATGGAAGTATTCCGCTCTGGAATATTCAGGCAACCGTCTACTAGTCGTGGTCTGTTCAGAGAAGGGTTGCTATGGATACAGTGGGTCTGTACATTACTGCCAACTCATACTGTCGCAGTGTGTGTGTTCATGCACGCATGCAGGGCTGTATGTGAAAGAGAGATCATTAGATGAAGTTG
The DNA here is from genome assembly GCA_018749465.1 of Paracanthobrama guichenoti. Classification (NCBI taxonomy): domain Eukaryota; kingdom Metazoa; phylum Chordata; class Actinopteri; order Cypriniformes; family Gobionidae; genus Paracanthobrama; species Paracanthobrama guichenoti. The sequence goes on from CM031960.1 coordinate 34,933,292, forward strand.
CAGTGTGTGTGCATGTCGAGTGTGTCTGGAGGAAAGAGAACTATAAAAGGGGACGGAGGAGAGAGGGGCTGAAGACGTGTATGTAGCGTAAAAACTACTAAAGCTAAACGTAAGTTGATTCCATAACCTAGTGAGCTGCCTACCTAGTTAGCATTTAAAGTCGGCATGAAATGAAAAGTCAACCTGTCTGTTTTCTAAATGCATTTTATTGGTCTTATTGTGAACAATTCATCTGTGTATATTAGGGGTGTGATGAGACCGTTAGCTCACGAGACGAGACACAAGATTGGGATTGAGATGATATTTTTAAGAAATCCTCAATGATGAAATGCATGACTTGAAAAATAGCCTGCAGGTGCATTTTGAAGTGTTTTAACTCATCATCTTGTAATGAATGTTCTGCTTTCTGAGTGTGAATTATCATATGCAGTAAAAGACAACAAGCACTGTAAAAGGTTTTGCACAAACTCAACTGACTGGGTTCTCTCCTGTATGATCGTCTCTTCAGACCATAGAACTGCACATGATTTATGAGCTTCTACAACTTTTGACCTCCTGACAGAACTCCTTTCCACAATTGATCACAGTAAATAAAAACGAATAACAGTTTTCTCTTAGTCAAACAATAAGTGCAACCAAAATCAAAGTACTCTCTCAATATTCAAAGTGCAAAGAGACCAAATTTTTCTTCAAGCATGATACAGAGCAAAGAGATGGTTACAACTACACAGCCCAGCCTAAGATAGCTTCATATTGGGAGATATTTGCATACATCAGGGAGCCGTTTTCAAAATGTAGGCTATTGAAACGTTTGAATGCACACTCGTTTACTTGCGCGATTGCATGTACTTTGTGAATAGTGGGGCTAAACGCATTCTACAATATAAGACATTTGTCAGACACTTAGGCAGTGTTGCGCAACAAATCCTTTGTCATCTCATCACATGATCAGTGTAATCTGATTTGTTCCTGCTGCATACGACTTGAACAGCTCGTGTTGGATGAGCTGGATTGAACAGAAGCGACTGTTATCCACCTGAATTAAATTTCTAAAATTTCAACAAAAAAAAAGAACAGCGGTGGTATATTCTATCCTAACTTCACCCTCACATGCCGTCATGGCAGTATTGTGCGAGACAGCTTTTCACCTTGCAGAGAAATCTCGTCACACCCCTTATGCATATCTATTTGATTTTTTTTTTAAACGTAAATGGATCTTCTGGTGAGTATGGCAGACTTCTTAATGCCATACTATTGGAATAAACTGTAAATCACTTTTATTGTGTGCTTTGCATTAGGATCAATATAATATGTGTTGCTCTAGACAGCCCCTCTAGGATTTCGCAATATTTTTTTGTGATTTTTGCGATCAAAATGACTGACTTTGTGGTGGTAATTTCCAGAAATTTGTGAACATTTTGCAATGTTTTTTTTTATTTTTTTATAATTAGAATACCACATTTACCATATTGTGTATAATGTTTGATGCACAATAGTCATACACGACAATAGAACAAACAAAATGCACAAATCTTGTTTATTTTGGTATCTTACCAAAAAAGACTAGACCAGTGGTGTACTATGTAGCTTTAATAACACGATCACTCATGGTGCGTTCACACCAGACGCGAATGAAACGATAAGTGCGAGTGATTTACATGTTAAGTCAATACAAAGACGCGAATAGACACTCTTCGGCGCAGGAGCTTGTTAACCAGTCAGGAGCTTGCTCTAGTAGTGACAACAATGAGGACAAAATCATATGTGGATACCCGGATCTGTACGATACATCTTCATACTTTATAGAAACAGAAATAAAAATGATCTTGCTTGGAAGAAAGTGAGTGATGAGGACGGACAATCTGGTAAGTTGTAAAAAAACGCTCTTTACTCACATAGGGTGATTTCAGGGTGATTGAGACACTTTTTGCCATTGAGATGACTTGGAAAAAGTGTCCCAATCACCCTGAAATCACCCTATTGAGACTACAAGCTAGTTAAAGCCTGCAAATTGAGCTTATTCGCCGTATATTTTAAAACAGTCCATGTCAGTCATTTCCCAACGAGACGAGCAGCCTTGCTGAAGCCCCTCCCATGACGCGAATTCGCGTCTGTTGTGACGCGAATGTCACGCATGAATGAAGCGAGTAAACTCAAAATGTGTCCAACTACGCGCGAATAGCGCAATTTATTCGCTTAATTCACGTCAATTGCCAATTAGCAATTGCCTAATATAAGTAAAAAGTTCTTAAATAATAAATTAATCAAGTAAACGGTCAGTAATAAAATAAGAACTAATAAACAAATGATAGGAAGACAAATAAATACAACATAAAGATACAGATACAAGCAGTGCATTACGTTTAAGTAGGCTACTGTTTGTTTTGTCCAGTTGTTTGATGGGTATCGGCTATATTAGGTTGCTTTCACTATAAAGACCTACAGTAATGCACGGACCCAATGCTGTCACACGTCCCAAACTTATTCACTCAAGACATAACCGCCAAGATGGACATTTAGGCATAATTATGTGTGTATTTGATTTTGACTGTTCAAGGGCAATAAGCCTATAGAACACATTTCTGTATACTCGCGAGCGCTGACAGGCGGCAAACGCGTGCACAGAATCCTCAGCCGGTCTGACATCGGTCTGTGTGTCAGTAGCGAATTGAGTTTGTGGTATACAGCGCTTTTATTAACTCTTTTTTTTCTTTTGTGCGCGCGTGCGTGTGTGTGTGTGTGTGTGTGTGTGTGTGTGTGTTATTGGGCATATCATACTTTTATTTGGTCATTCATCCATCTTGAGTAACCAGTTCGCCCGGTACTTGGCACTAATGCAGGTGAGAAAGATTTGCTTTCTCTTTCACAAAGACCACATACTGCGCATGCGCCAACGTCTGTATCCTCATGAAAACAATGCATTACAGCTTTAAATAAATTAGTTCAATTAGATAATATTTATTTTTTGTGATTTTAAAATAATTTTTTTGTTATTTATTTTTTTTTATATACAGGATTGCAAAAAAATGCGACAATTTGCTGATTTTGCGTTGTATTCAGCGATTGCGGAAACACGAAAAACTGGAGGGACTGTCTAGAGTTCCAATCAGTCACTTACAAGGTGTCAGTTCAGTTAAGGCATTGACTTAGAAAGTCGCTTCTTATGTTTGCAGTGAGGCAGCTCACGTGTTTTGGAGTAGAGCGTTGTGCTCTCTGCAGTCAGTAGTTGAGTTTTTGACACCAAAACTGTGAGTAAGTCAGCTGGATTGCAGCTTTCATTGGAACTAACAGCTTTTGAGTTACCAGCCCAGATGTTTAATTAGGCTGCAACTAATTGTTATTTCAATTAATCTGTAGATTATTAGTCGATTAACCCAACGATTATTTTCAAATAAATCTACACCAATCTCACACCATCCCGATGGTCTTTCTGCAGGAGGAATGCAGTGGATGCGTTCCGCGTGAACGTGATCCATGCACGTCAGCAGGTGCGCTCGCCCGTCACCAACATCGCCCGCACCAGCTTCTTCCACGTCAAGCGCTCCAACATCTGGCTGGCTGCCGTTACTAAGCAGAATGTCAACGCAGCCATGGTGTTCGAGTTCCTCTACAAGATGTGTGACGTCATGACCGCCTATTTCGGCAAGATCAGCGAGGAGAACATCAAGAACAACTTTGTGTTGATCTACGAGCTTCTAGACGGTACAATGACTCCCTTCTCCATTCAGCAGAATTATCCTTACATTATTATTACCATAGTAAAGAGATAATTACCTCTAAGTGTTGCATGACTGTAACGTTGATTATACTGCAGTTCTCTTCTTTGCCAGTTCCAGCTACGAGCTCTCCCGCAACTGTTGTGCTGTTGTTTTTTTAGGTTTTGATTTTTATGAACTGTTGATGAGAAAATCGAAGCCTAAAGAAAATACTGCACAGACAGACAGACATCTCCTCTGCTCCCTCAGATGGATGCTGTTGGTTTACATTTGAGCTCAAATCAAGTCACCTTTATTTATATAGTGCTTCATACAGTACAGATTGTTTCAAAGCAGCTTCACAGTAATAAACAGGAAAATAACAGTGTCAATGTTGCAAAGTTTATCAATTATGAAACGCCTTCAATTTCAGCTATGAAGCAGCTTTATAGAACTGTGTGTCATGACTGATTATACTGTACCATAACCTTAAAGGTGCAGATGAGGATCTATTGACAGAAATGCAATATAATATACATAACTATGTTTTCAGTGGTGTATAAAGACCTTACATAATGAACCGCTATGTTTTTATTACCTTAGAATGAGCCGTTTCTATCTCCATACACCGCGGGTCCCCTTACAGTGAAGTCGCCATTTTGCGCCCCATGTTTCTACAGTGGCCCTAAACCGACAAACTGCTCTACAGAGCGCTAGCTACTCTCTGCTGTCTCAGACGACGGCATTTTTGTCCTGTGTCGGACACCGTAGCTTCTCTGTGTGCTTTGAAAGGGAGGGGTGAGCAGTGGGCTCATCGCTAGATGACACTAAAATTTACACACTGCACCTTTAACCTTTTTTTGACAGCCAGTACCATTTATGCTGTCTGGAATGCAGTAGACCTATATATTCAGTGCATGAATCTCACTGACATGGCTGCTTTCAAATGCCCACGTTCGCGTTGAGAAGTAAGGAGTTAAATGAACTTGCATCTCAAAATGCTTTTATGATGAAATTAATGTGAACACAGCTAGTTATGTCTTAAAGACAGGTGGGGAGCGCTGATCCAGAACGGCCACTCTCTGGCAGAGTTTAGCTCCAACCCTAATCAAACACACCTGAAGCTAATCAAGGTCTTCAGGATTACTGATGTTACAGGCAGGTGAGTGTTTTTTTCAGGGTTGGAGCTAAACTCTGCAAGAGAGTGGCCCTTCTGGATCAACGTTCCCCTGTCTTTAAGGGTTAGTTCACCCAAAAAATAAAAATTACCCCATGATTGATTTACTCACCCTCAAGTCATCCTAGGTGTGTATGACATTCTTCTTTCAGACAAATACAATCAGAGTTATATTAAAAAGGTCCTGGCTAATCCAAGCATCAGTGGCGGAGCCAGGATTTTTTCATAGGGGTGGCCGGGCAGGGGCAAGCAACCAGTCTGGGGTGGAACAGAAATCTTCATTATTTCAAAATAAAAATGAGTTTGACTATAACATACTGGACTGTTTTAGTGCCTACAACACCGTTGATTGTAATTTTAGATATAGTGAATTAGATCATGGAATACTGAGTGAATTTGACCATTTTTGTGTTATTCCTCACCTCCAGGCTTACATTATAGCTAAAGTTCAACTTGCTCAGCCTGGTTCTGGTTCTCAAAAACCCAATAAAACTTGGTTCTCCATCATTGCATCTTCATGGATGAGACATGCAAATAACTACATAGCCTAAATTATTCTTTTATATCTTCTTTTAATTTTATATAATCAATGAACTCTTCAACAATTCTGAGTTAGACTGTAAGGACTGTTTCTAAACCTCACAACCGAAAAAGTTTACTTCGAAAAATTATTTAGTTTCTATATTAGGCCCTAGTTGTCAGTAAAGGGTGAAAGCCAACATTTTATTTTATGCTTTTTTTTTTTTTTTTTTATGACTATCTTCTAGTACAAATGCACATTGCTCATATTTATTTGTGCATTAAAAAATTACATATCAGCTTGTGCCTTATATTGTGATCTCACATGGCAGAACATTTTATTCCAGAGACACGTGACGCATAATTAACAAATGCATACATGCATGCACAGTTTTGATGCAACTTTAATGGCTTTATGGTAGTTTCTTTTGCACTTTATGTGAAGTGCTATACAGCACGCCACATTTGTGCGTGATATTAAAGAGTGCGCGCCGCAAGAACAGCATAACGGCGGGCAATGAAGACAGGAAAGTTAGTTTTTCTAAGTTTTCCTGACACATAGCCTGGCAACATCTCATCTGACCGCAGATACTGAATAAGGACAATGCGTTTCTCTCAGCATCTGACAGAAGTGTCACCAGTTTTCACACGTCTTTCGAAATAAAAGTGGCATCGAAAAAACATTCTTGTTTGTTTGACTGCACACAGTGCGACTCACTCAAAACGGTCTTTAACCCACCAGTTGAGAAACATTGACGTAGGCTATATACCTAGTGTTCAACGTTCACTCTTGATCTGCTGAGGCTCATTCGCCGGCTGTACATTTTCCGCACTCGTTTGACTTGCGCCTGGCGCTGAGGTGAAGTTTGATTGCACTTATGAAAAGTCTCCCGTTTTTGTGTTCTTAAAGAAACGGTTCTGTGTTTCGTTTATGAAGTCCATAAAAGTGCTTCTATCCATCATATAACTGCTCCACATGGCTCCGGGGGGTTAATAAAGTCCTTCTGAAGCGAAGTGACGCGTTAAATATCCATATTTAAAACTTTATAGACTAAAATAACTAACTTCCGGCGGATTGCCATACGCATCGATTTACGGCAAAAAATGTTTAATATAACTCCGATTTTATTTTATCTGAAAGAAGAATGTCACACTGCTAAAAATGCTCTTCTTACTTAGTTTTTTGTCTTGTTTCTAGTCCAAACATCTAAAAATTCTTAAAACAAGAAGCATTTACTAGACAGGCAAAAGTTTTTGTCTTGTTTTGGGGGAAAATAACTCAAAATTAAGTGAAAACAAGATTATTTTGTTTATTTTAAGCAAAAACTCTTAATTTTGACTCTGAGTTAAATTAAACCGTTTTTGCCGTAAATCGATGCGTGTTTTTAGATGTTTGGACTAGAAACAAGACAAAAATACTAAGTAAGAAAAGCATTTTTTGCAGTGCATATACACCTAGGATAACTTGAGGGTGAGTAAATCGTGGGGTTATTTTCGTTTTTGGGGGAACTATCCCTTTAAGAGATTAGACCGACAACACAACACATTAGTGTGAATACATCCTTTTAGATTTCCACTGTCTATGATGTCATCCGTAATAATCAAACAGCAAAAAAAGCTGAGAAAGAGAAAATCACTCATTGATCTTAACTGGAAAATGTTCAGATACTTAAATCACTCTTAGATACACTCTTAGTGTTGAAAGCACTCCGCTTATTGCTTTAAATAGTTTCTTTGTCCATCTATTATTTACTCTTTGCTTGTATGTTTTGAAGCTATATTTAGTCAGTTAAATTTTAACACACAATTGTTTTAATGTTTAATTTGTAATTATCTTAAAAAGCACTTGGTGTGACCCTCAGAATCGGATCAGATTGTGAGGTGCCTAAAGATTCCCAACAGATATGCTGACAGACATGGGCTTAAAGCTCAAAACTCTTGAATTCCTGGAGTCTGTAGAGCAGGCATGGGCAAACTCGGTCCCTAAGCAAACACACCTGAACCAGACAATGCCTTCAGGACTATTAGAAGGCCAGAGATTGTCTTATTACAGGGAGATGAGAGGGTCTGGATCTCTTACCATTGGAGAAAGTGCAACGGCTAACTTGGATCACGTGCGGCACCTCCGCCTATCGTGTAATGATGTTCAAAGTTTTATGACAGTCAGTTACATTTTACCTTAATCAGTTTCTTGTGGATTAGCGTGCTGGTCTTGTGAATAAATGGTCTATATTTGTTGTTATATATTGCTAGTAAACGTACAGTAGGACTGCAGTGTTTGTGAAATTGTGCTTTACTGAGTAGGAATTTTTTTTTAAAGAATACACTAAAAACTTAATTGTAATTTAATACTAATGTTATTTTACCTTCATTCATTAAAAAGCGTTATATCATCATCTTTAGGCACACAGCAGTCATACATCATTACACAGACTAACCTGGCAGCAGTAGACAGAACTTATTACTTTTTTTTTCCTACATTAAACAACATACAATATAACACAATAATTAAATGATTAATTTTCTCTTTATTCATTATAATGCATAATATCAGCGTCATGTGCATACATGCAGTTATAATAGTCATAACCATTCAAGTCTTATCAAAACTGGTAAAACCTGAAAGCCAAAGACAATTGTCTTTAGACAATATACAATATCACTCAATATTACTATTAAATACTATGTTAATGCCATAAATGAATCCTACCTGTCGCAACATTCCCTTCTCTGCCTTCTCTTATGAAATAACCTTTTTATCATAGTAAAATCTACATATCGTTCCCAACAAACATACTGTTTAGCGTAAAACATGTAGAAGATTAGCAGACAGGCAGTCGATTGCTTATTAAATAAGCTGTTTCCTCACAAAAGCGGTTTATTCTGTGTAGTGAAGCCTCGTCTCCATTGACTTCCATTAAAAAAAAAACATCCTCTGGTCTCCTTTCCTGCATTCTGGCAGCCGCAGCGTTAGATTAGCCGTTACGCTTTTTGGCTAATGGTTGCAGGCTTGTCATCTAGTGGCTTTGAGAAGGCTACAAGCAGGTTTTATCAGGGTTGGAGCTGAACTCTGCAGGACGGTGGCACTCAGGACAGAGTTTGCCCATCCCTGCTGTAGAGCAATACTGCTGTATTAGTTCAACACATACTCATAGTTCGTCTCTTTGCCCTCACTATAGAGATTTTGGATTTTGGGTACCCCCAGAACTCTGAGACCGGAGCCTTGAAGACCTTCATTACTCAACAGGGTATTAAGAGCCAGGTATGTTCTACTTGACACATCAGCATGTGGTTCATTTGGTTTCTTAATATGCTTTATGAAAATGGACACCGTTAATGTACCTGTAGCAAAAGTGTGGAAATCTGAGTTTATGGAGCACAGCCTTTATTGAAGCATGTGGAAACTGAACTGTGTGTTAATGTTTCTGACACCCCCTCGTCTTCACATCACCGCTCACCACGTGACTGATGTCCTGTAACTCACTGCGCCCAGCACCATGTAAGCACAGTTATTCTTTTACAGTTATAGAGAGCTGCAGTAAAGACATTTTTGTTGGCCAGCCTGGAAGTTAGCATCATTCTGGTTCCCTCAATAAAACCCCCAATGGGATTTTTCTATTGGCTTTTGGATTGCAACAACAAAAAAAACTTGCACGTTATTACACAATCATCTTCACAGATGAACACAATAGGGATGCTCTTAATTAACTGGACAGTTAGAATTACTTTTAACCGATTAAAACTATCGGTTAAATGGTTAGGAGGTTAGAGTTTTTGAGAGAAAAAAAATCATTTGCATGTAAGTCGCATTTTATTATATTAATGTAAAATACCAGTAAATAAAGCAAATTGTTTACAAACATTATAAACACTACAAACATAGCTATAGGCTAGTTTAGTTCCCCTCACTCTACAATAAATCCTTTGAATTTACCAGTACAATGAAAAATTTAAAGCGAAACAGAAACCGGCGTTGGGCTCATGTAGACGACCTCGCTCATTCGGCACAAATCCAAATGTTTCCATATTCGCGATGTATCTGGATGCTAACTATTATTGATTTATGTAAAATAGGCTTTGTACTTCACCTGCATTCCAATATTCATGTAAAACATCGTCCTTCACCTGCGCAAATATGTGCTTGGCATATTGGCAAATATGTGCTCACACTGAACGGCACAGATTGTACTACGGACTGTAGTCAGTATTTATTTGTTGGGTTGACTGTCTTTTATTTTGATAATGAACAGGCTGCGATGTTAAGCTAGCAGTGCTATAAATGATGTGTGTGTGTGTGTGAGGCGATCTGCACGATCACAAATTGTTTCCTCATAACCGTGGAAAAAATGTAACATACGCCGTCATTTATGATAAGAGTAAACCATCAAGTACTTTTATTTGTGTACACTCACAATAAAAACAAAACATTGTGCTTTTGTAAAATAAACAAGAGTTTACTGTTTCCTTTCCATGAACTTGTTTTTGGTGGGTGTCACAAAAATGAGCATATAGCCTACTAGTTTTCACACCGTTTTTTCTCCTTTCGTTTTGTTAATCTGTTAATTATTTAATACTTATTTATTCCTTTTAAATATATATGATTTAATTCTGTTTTTCTCTGTTCACAGAAGCGCTGCAGGTGCGTCATGTGACAGTGTGTGAATCTTCATGCTCTGTTGTTTATGCCGCTATTAGCGCATTCAAACAAAACCCCTGGAAAATAGATTCTGTTATTTAAATGTGTCACAGACACTTATTCCTTCTAATTTAATTTAATTCTAATTTAACACAGTCTTGTCAGTTGATGGTTAATGATCGGTTAACGAGCTTCGGTTAGGGAAGAAAACTAAGTTAACATCCCTAGAACAAAACTTTTATGAAGTTTGAAGCCTAAATACAGTTGCCAAAAAAAGCCAAACATAGGCTATGAACAAACCAAGCCACGGTCACATGACTTCAGCATCACCGCCATTAAGCTTCCGACAACTCTTTCAGTCTTTATTTAAAAAACATTCCCTGAAAGGTCGAGTTATAATAGTTTGCAAGAGCTGATTATAAACACAGTGAGGCTGTGAAAGCATCTTGTGAGTAGATGAGTTTACTCATTTTAATATCCCCAACATCCTCTGGAGTCCCATTTAGAAGCTTTAAAAAAATCACAAGGTTATGTATTTTATGATGTTGATTTTTTTTTTAAAAAAATTTAAATTTTTTTGAGCTTGTGTTCATCACAGAACGAACTTCGTTTAACCAAAACCCCATTCAACAAACCCATTGACTTCAGGATGATGGAGCCAGAAGTGCTTAAATGATAACTTGTTTCCAGGTTTTGGCCTACAAAAGTGTCATCCCTGCAGCGCTTTATACCTCACATTTATATTTTTACTGATGTTTTCCCATGACAACGCATAATGTATAATATACTAAATATCTGGCTTGCTTTTTGGCTGTGCTAATGTTTTTCTTGCATGCTATACTTCTCAGACGAAAGAGGAGCAGTCTCAGATTACCAGTCAGGTCACTGGCCAGATTGGCTGGAGACGTGAAGGCATCAAATATCGCCGCAATGAACTCTTCCTGGATGTACTGGAAAGTGTGAACTTGCTGATGTCACCGCAGGGTGAGTGTTACTGTCTTCTACTGGCCAAATAGTTATAGTAGATTCATGGTTGAGAATTGCAGCACTACTCCTTTTACTATCATCCATCACTGTGTAACGAAACTGCACGTGAGTGGATGAATGGGTGGGTGGGTGGGTGGGTAGGTTGGGCATTTATCTAGCGTTTTACTATGTACTGCTGTACACCCAAAGCTCTCTCCTCAACCACCACCAGTGTGTAGCATCCACTTAGTTGATGCTACTGCAGGCACAGAACAATGATGCCAGTGCGCTCGACACACACCAGCTACAGGAGAGAGAGAGTGTTAGAGCCAGTTCAGTCTATAGGGATTATTTGGAGGACATGATTGAAAAGGGCGAATGAAGGGAATTTGTCACTCACCCGTCACTATACTGGGGCGTTAGGACCCACACAGGCTGCTGGCCTCACTAACACCTCTTCCAGCAGCTACCTAGTTATCCCAGGAGGTCTCCCATCCAGGTACTGACCGGACTCAGCCCTGCTTAGCTTCAGTGGGCAACCAGTTTTGGGCCATTATGTGATATAGCTGTGGCAGTAGTGATTGTATTCTGTGTGTGCAGGTCAGGTGTTGAGTGCCCATGTGTCAGGGCGTGTGGTGATGAAGAGCTACCTGAGTGGAATGCCAGAGTGCAAGTTCGGCATGAATGACAAGATTGTGATCGACAAGCAGGGCAAAGGTGGCACTACTGATGACACGGGCAAGAGGTGAGTTGGATGACACTCGTATGGAAATGTGTGGGCTGCTGTGCTGAGTAAACCATTGAACCAGTTTTTTTAAAACTTATTTATTAATTGCCATATAATAACTCCTCATAAGGTCAAAGTAAAGTGTTCTAAATTTAAAGTTTAAACATTTCAAAATTAAACTTTTTATTTTTTCTTTAAATTTAATCTAGCATTTGTATCACTCTCACAAACCTTGTGCAGTTCTATCATGAGCGCCTAGAGGTTCACAAACCCACATTTGAGGAGTGACACTGCTGATATTGCAAAAAATATATTTTTTAAATATATTTTTCAATCCCTCCCCTCCCAACCACCTGTCAGTTTTTAGTCACATGACTGGCACAGAGACCCCGAGGGTAAAACATTCACAGTAACTGTAGCACAGACCTGTCAATCTGTTTCAAGCTACAAATATTTAGATCACCTCTCAAAAACACAGATATATGAACAGACTGCAGTTTTGAGCATTTGCTATCTATATACAGCTCTTGCTGCAGTATTTCAATCACTAAAAACAGCAGGACTTTCTAAAAAGCTTAACGTGAAAAACACTTAATATGCCCTAATGTACTAAGATGGTAATTATTATAAGATCAAATTCAATATATAGTGATTTATGCATACTATATACAGGCAAGCACATGAATTCAGAATATGACTATAGAGCGTTAAATTGTTAAGAATTGTATTTATTATGGTTTTCTATGGGAAAATGCTTAACTTGAAACTTGAACTGTTCATATTTTGGGATGATCTGGTTACCTGTACATAGCATGTTTTATTAATAAGGTGTATACTGAATTTGGTCCTCTAATCTTAATACATTAAGCCATATTAATCACTTTATTTACAATGTTTTTCTATGGGAAAACGCATGGAAGTTAGGGTGTTGCATTCGTATTCTGTGTGCATCTGCTTGCCTGTATATAGTATGCATCATCAATAAGGTGTGTACTGGTCTTTTGTTTAGTACGTTAGTACAAACCTGGTGAGAATAACTGGTGGGAAGCAGATGAAAGCTTTGTTTTGCCCTCCAGGTGGGCATTCCTGTAAGTGTCTAATGTCTAAGAACAGGGATTTTTCACAGTCCAGTCAATTCCTGACTAATAAAATCCTGTTGAATGTTTTGTTTTACTTGGAAGTGCATCACATTGTTGACTTTAAGGACTAAATAATTTATAGCATATGCTATAGTCATATTTTGATTATAGCATCCTCCTCGGCATGATCTTTCATAAAGCCTTATGAGCACCCAGGAGAACAAAAGTGCTGAAAGGTAAGATGTGCCATGAAGTGCAGAACATTTGGACACGATAATTACAGGTGGAGCAAATTCATTCTCACTGGTTCCATTATGTTCTGTAACACACCGTCTTAGTCTCACTCGCCCCCTGTTGCCTTTTGTGCTGGTGGGTATTTGTATCTTTACTGAGGAATGTTTTATTCTGAGGTGCCGTTTGTTTTAGCCCTTTATTTTTTTTCTCCATTTTTTTTCTGTTGATTTGTGTGCCTCTCTCCTCTCTCCCGCTGGACTTCAGTGAGTTGGGAGGCAGGTAGCGTAACTCTCGCTCCGGACATCACCTGATCTATCACCTTCACTCAGTCCTGTCTTAGCCGTTTGTCAGCTGTCTTTGTGTCATGCCATCAAACATCTCAATAAAGATGATCTTTTTGCATGGATGACACTGCCTTTTCCTCCTGATATGTGAAGTATGTGAGTGAGGTGTTTAGCGGCTCTAAGTGAAGGAGCCTAGCTTTTTCTTTAGTTCATTTGTCTCGTTTCATACCGACAGTCTTTCCCCTGTCTTGTTTTACTGAAGAACCTCTGACCTGAACTGATAGCCACTCATTAGAGTCTGTGTTAAAGTTGATATCTTTTCTTGTGACCCCTCAAACGCCTCCCCTCCTCGGCTCTGACCACAGCATAATGCTTTCTTTATTCTAATCTGGTATCGGAAAATCACAAACCTTGCGGTTTTGTTGTGGTCACAGTGCTAGAAGCAAACATCCTTCCCAACATAATGGCAGTATAGAAGACATGATGTGCATTATGGGTAATAGAGGTTGGCGGTATGACCAAAATCTTGCATAGTCTACTAACTTGTATATATTACAATATACACTACTGCTCAAAAGTTTAAGGGTCAGTACCTTTTTTTTAAAGAAATTAATACTTTTTGATCTGCAAGGATGCATTAAATTAATCAAATGTGACTAAAGACATTTCAAATTTAGAAAAGATTTCAAATTGCTTTTGAACGTTCTATTTAATCCTAGAAAAATTTCCACAAAATATGAAGCAGCACAACTGTTTTCAGCAGTGATAATAATAAGAAATGTTTTTTAAACCGCAAATCCTCATATTATAATGATTTCTGAAGGATCATGTGACACTAAAGACTGGAGTAATGATGCTGAAAATTCAGCTTTGATCACAGGAATACTTTACATTTAAAATTTATTACAATGGAAAATAGTTATTTTAAATTGTAATAATATTTGGATATTTTATTCGATTTTTTGATCAAATAAATGCTGCCTTGGTGAGCAGAAGAGACTTTTTATCGACCCCAAAGCTTTTGAAATGGTAGTTATTTTTAATGAAAATGAAATAAAAATGGTTTATAATAATACTTTATTTTCAATGTCCTTGTTACACTTTACATATACTTGCAACTAGACCTAAATCAAACCCTATTCCTAACCCTAATTCTATAGTCAGTACATGTTGTTAATTAATATTAAATGTACAGAGTAATATTATCTAAAAAAAAAAAAAGTACACTGTAACAAGGACACCTTTTAAATAAAGTAACCTGGTTTAGATATTAAATAAGATATGTTTTTGATAATTCACATGCTTAATCTGATTTATTTTCACATTATTTGGATCTTGGACAATGATACTTAGTTATGTTATTGTAACAAACTAATGTCACATTATACGACACAAGTACACAGAACAAATTTGACTTTAAATTCTGATTGGATGAGCCACATTCAAAGCTGTAATCAATTAAAATCTCCATTAATGTGCCAAGTCACAAGGTTGCTTGACAGCGTAATCAATGTAAAGCCCGTCTTATGTTGTGCCTAACACATCTTAATCAAGTTTTTACTTGTTTACTTTGCTTAAATACATAAAGTAGCCCTTCTCACCAATAACCATCTAAATATATGTCTTGCTTTATATATCGAAATCTCTACCAGTTGAGACTTTTCTACCGTCATGCCGCCCACCCCAGTAGTGTGTGTCTGTTTTCTCTGCAGTCTCTGCTCATTGCTTCATTGTTGTGTTTCTGTCCTCTGTGTCTCGTGCTGCAGTGGGAAACAGTCCATTGCGATCGATGACTGCACGTTCCACCAGTGTGTCCGTCTCAGCAAGTTTGACTCAGAGCGCAGTATTAGCTTCATCCCTCCCGATGGAGAGTATGAACTCATGAGGTCAGTGAAGAGTGTGTGTGTGTGTGTGTGTGTGTGTGTGTGTGTGTGTGTGTGTGTGTGTGTGTGTGTGTGTGTGTGTGTGTGTGCTGTGTAACATACACAAGCACACAATGACAGTGCCCTTGTCTCAGGTACCGCACCACTAAAGACATCATCCTGCCCTTCCGCGTCATCCCATTAGTCCGTGAGGTAGGCCGCACCAAGCTGGAGGTAAAGGTGGTGATCAAGTCCAACTTCAAGCCCTCCTTGCTGGCACAGAAGATAGAGGTGAGACTAATCGCAGAAATAACCTTCATTAGTCTTAAAATGACCGATGGACGTGTTATATTGGTTGTACATGTTGTGTAAATCACGTGTGTTTTTACAGGTGCGCATTCCTACTCCACTCAACACCAGTGGGGTTCAGGTCATCTGTATGAAGGGAAAAGCCAAGTACAAAGCCAGTGAGAACGCCATTGTTTGGAAGTACGACTATTTTTACCTCCAGCACCTGTACAAGTTCATTATCTTCATTTGCATCTGTTTTGGCAAATTTTTGCCCAGTGCAGATGGTGAGACATTTGTTTCAGGGATAAAGTAATCACTACTTGAACAAGGTAAACAGGAATCAGGCCATTCTCACATTACCCTCAAAATGTTCAGTTTCAGAATCCCACTGTTTCATTTTACCCTTCTCCTTAGGGAGTGAGATCTGAAAAAAACCAAACTCACTTCATTCTCGCAGGCTTCTTGCAAAAACATAAAACAAATTTTACTGACCCCAAAATAGATAGTGTAATTATTTTTTTTATTGAAATGAAACAATATTAAAACTTAACCCTTAATCTGATGTATTTTCTTGTTATTTGGAACTTGGATATATACTCAATACTGTAACAAATGAATGTCACATTATGCAACACAAGTACACAACAAATTCAAGCAAAAAATAAAACAAATTACAACACATTCGAAGCTGTTGTAAAATAGCCATTATTTGTTAAAATCTCAATTAATGTGCCAAGTTATGAGGTTGCTTGACAGTTGTAAATAAGGGTGTCAAATCGAAATCGACCGAAATTAAGTCACAATCTCGAACTTCGAATTAAAAAAATGGAATCGTCGATGCTGCCACGCCTCCATGTCACGTCCGGTTGCTTGCCAAGCGGAAAAAAAAAACACGTGTTGAAGTGCTGCGAGTCAACCTCCTCTAACTTAGCTACAGCCACTCAAAAGATAGCATGGCAACTGCAGATGCAGGAGAGCCATCGACAGAACTTGAACCCCCTCCTCTTTCATTGATGTTGCCGGTGTGGAAGTATTTTGGATTTCCAGTGAGTTTTGTTGACAACGTTCGTGTTGTCGACAAAAAAGCCGCAGTTTGCAAGCTCTGCTATGTGCGTGTACCATATTCTTTCACTGGCAGCACGACTAACATGGCAGGGCATCTCTGTAGGCACCACAAAAACATAGATTAATCTGTTAAACCAACAACTGTAACACAAACTACTCTTCTGTCTTCATTTGGAGTTAAACTTCCAAGTAACTCAACTTGTGCAAATGCAATTACGCACGTGTCAGGAGTATTCATAACCGCCGACCTTATTCGGTGGTGGAAAACGCCGGTTTTAGGTATTTAATGAGCGTGCTAGAACCACGCTGCGAAATCCCAAGTAGAACGCATCTCACAGCTACGGTGATTCCTTCCCTGTACAATAATGTAAAGGAGAAAGTTATTGAAGATCTGAGCAGCGCACATTTAGTTGCTGTTTTGTTTTTGTTTGTTTTGTTGTGAACTTGAATGTCATCATCTGTGAAGAAGACTGCACTTACAAAAGAGAAACTAGATGGCAGGTTATTTTGCTTAATTTTTCAATTGACTGAAGATATAAATTATTGTTGCATTATGTTGTTAATAAATGTTTTAAATTTGACAATGTAGTGTGGTACATTGCGAACAAAGGTAAGCTATTATATTGCATAAAAATCTAGTCTAAAAATGGCATAGCAACCTGTGCTTTAAAAAAAATAAATGTAAAAATCGAGAATCAAATCGAACCGTGACCTTAGAATTGAACATTTAATTGAATCGAGGATTTGGAGAATCGTGACACCCCTAGTTGTAAACGGTGTAAAGTTTTCCTGTGTTGTGCCATACAAAATGTTCGGTTTTCCCACTGTTTAGTTTTACCTTTCCACTGAGTGAAGATTTGATAAAACCAAACTTGCTTCATTCCACCACACCTGTCCCTAACTTTACCCTTAAACTCACCCACACCACCACACCTGTCCCTAACTTTACCCTTAAACTCACCCACACCACCACATCTGTCCATAACTTTACCCTTAAACTCACCCACACCACCACACCTGTCCCTAACTTTACCCTTAAACTTACCCACACCACCACCACACCTGTCCCTAATTTTACCCTTAAACTCACCCACACCACCACACCTGTCCCTAACTTTACCCTTAAACTTACCCACACCACCACACCTGTCCCTAACTTTACCCTTAAACTTACCCACACCACCACACCTGTCCCTAACTTTACCCTTAAACTTACCCACACCACCACATCTGTCCCTAACTTTACCCTTAAACTTACCCACACCTGTCCCTAACTTTACCCTTAAACTGACCCACACCACCACACCTGTCCCTAACTTTACCCTTAAACTTACCCACACCACCACTCCTGTCCCTAACTTTACCCTTAAACTTACCCACACCACCACACCTGTCCCTAACTTTACCCTTAAACTCACCCACACCACCACACCTGTCCCTAACTTTACTCTTAAACTTACCCATACCACCACACCTGTCCCTAACTTTACCCTTAAACTTACCCACACCTGTCCCTAACTTTACCCTTAAACTCACCCACACCACCACACCTGTCCCTAACTTTACTCTTAAACTTACCCATACCACCACACCTGTCCCTAACTTTACCCTTAAACTTACCCACACCTGTCCCTAACTTTACCCCTTAAACTTACCCACACCACCACATGTCCTTAACTTTTACCCTTAAACTTACCCACACCTGTCCCTAACTTTACCCTTAAACTTACCCACACCACCACATCTGTCCCTAACTTTACCCTTTAAACTTACCCACACCACCACATCTGTCCCTAACTTTACCCTTAAACTTACCCACACCACCACACCTGTCCCTAACTTTACCCTTAAACTTACCCACACCACAACACCTGTCCCTAACTTTACCCTTTAAACTCACCCACACCACCACACCTGTCCCTAACTTTACCCTTAAACTTACCCACACCTGTCCCTAACTTTACCCTTAAACTTACCCACACCTGTCCCTAACTTTACCCTTAAACTTACCCACACCACCACATCTGTCCCTAACTTTACCCTTAAACTTACCCACACCACCACACCTGTCCCTAACTTTACCCTTAAACTTACCCACACCACAACATCTGTCCCTAACTTTACCCTTAAACTCACCCACACCACCACACCTGTCCCTAACTTTACCCTTAAACTTACCCATACCACCACACCTGTCCCTAACTTTACCCTTAAACTCACCCACACCACCACACCTGTCCCTAACTTTACCCTTAAACTTACCCACACACCTGTCCCTAACTTTACCCTTAAACTTACCCATACCACCACACCTGTCCCTAACTTTACCCTTTACCACACCACCACACCTGTCCCTAACTTTACCCTTAAACTTACCCACACCACCACACCTGTCCCTAACTTTACCCTTAAACTTACCCACACCACCACATCTGTCCCTAACTTTACCCTTAAACTTACCCACACCTGTCCCTAACTTTACCCTTAAACTGACCCACACCACCACACCTGTCCCTAACTTTACCCTTAAACTTACCCACACCACCACTCCTGTCCCTAACTTTACCCCTTAAACTTACCCACACCACCACACCTGTCCCTAACTTTACCCTTTAAACTTACCCACACCACCACACCTGTCCCTAACTTTACCCTTAAACTTACCCACACCACCACACCTGCCCCTAACTTTACCCTTAAACTTACCCACACCACCACACCTGCCCCTAACTTTACCCTTAAACTTACCCACACCACACCTGTCCCTAACTTTACCCTTAAACTTACCCACACCACCACACCTGTCCCTAACTTTACCCTTAAACTTACCCACACCACCACACCTGTCCCTAACTTTACCCTTAAACTTACCCATACCACCACACCTGTCCCTAACTTTACCCTTAAACTTACCCACACCACCACACCTGTCCCTAACTTACCCATACCACCACCACTGTCCATAACTTTACCCTTAAACTTACCCACACCGCCACACCTGCCCCTAACTTTACCCTTAAACTCACCCACACTGCCACATCTGTCACTAACTTTACCCTTAAACTTTCCCACACCACCACCACACCTGTCCCTAACTTTACCCTTAAACTTACCCACACCACCACACCTGTCCCTAACTTTACCCTTAAACTTGCCCACACCACAACATCTGTCCCTAACTTTACCCTTAAACTCACCCACACCACCACACCTGTCCCTAACTTTACCCTTAAACTTACCCACACCTGTCCCTAACTTTACCCTTAAACTTACCCACACCTGTCCCTAACTTTACCCTTAAACTTACCCATACCACCACACCTGTCCCTAACTTTACCCTTAAACTTACCCACACCTGTCCCTAACTTTACCCTTAAACTTACCCATACCACCACACCTGTCCCTAACTTTACCCTTAAACTTACCCATACCACCACACCTGTCCCTAACTTTACCCTTAAACTTACCCACACCACCACACCTGCCCCTAACTTTACCCTTAAACTTACCCACACCACCACACCTGCCCCTAACTTTACCCTTAAACTTGCCCACACCACAACATCTGTCCCTAACTTTACCCTTAAACTCACCCACACCACCACACCTGTCCCTAACTTTACCCTTAAACTTACCCACACCTGTCCCTAACTTTACCCTTAAACTTACCCACACCTGTCCCTAACTTTACCCTTAAACTTACCCATACCACCACACCTGTCCCTAACTTTACCCTTAAACTTACCCACACCTGTCCCTAACTTTACCCTTAAACTTACCCACACCACCACTGTCCATAACTTTACCCTTAAACTTACCCACACCACCACACCTGTCCCTAACTTTACCCTTAAACTTACCCACACGACCACACCTCTCCCTAACTTTACCCTTAAACTTACCCACACCACCACACCTGTCCCTAACTTTACCCTTAAACTTGCCCACACCACAACATCTGTCCCTAACTTTACCCTTAAACTCACCCACACCACCACACCTGTCCCTAACTCTTACCCTTAAACTTACCTCACACCTGTCCCTAACTTTACCCTTAAACTTACCCACACCTGTCCCTAACTTTACCCTTTAAACTTACCCATACCACCACACCTGTCCCTAACTTTACCCTTAAAACTTACCCACACCTGTCCCTAACTTTACCCTTAAACTTACCCATACCACCACACCTGTCCCTAACTTTACCCCTTAAACTTACCCATACCACCACACCTGTCCCTAACTTTACCCCTTAAACTTACCCACACCACCACACCTGCCCCTAACTTTACCCTTAAACTTACCCACACCACCACACCTGCCCCTAACTTTACCCTTAAACTTGCCCACACCACAACATCTGTCCCTAACTTTACCCTTAAACTCACCCACACCACCACACCTGTCCCTAACTTTTACCCTTAAACTTACCCACACCTGTCCCTAACTTTACCCTTAAACTTACTTACCCACACCTGTCCCTAACTTTACCCTTAAACTTACCCATACCACCACACCTGTCCCTAACTTTACCCTTTAAACTTACTCCACACCTGTCCCTAACTTTACCCTTAAACTTACCCACACCACCACTGTCCCTATAATTTACCCTTAAACTTACCCACACCACCACACCTGTCCCTAACTTTACCCTTTAAACTTACCCACACCACCACACCTGTCCCTAACTTTACTCTTTAAACTTACCCATACCACCACACCTGTCCCTAATCTTTACCCTTAAACTTACCCACACCACCACACCTGTCCCTAACTTACCCATACCACCACCACTGTCCATAACTTTACCCTTAAACTTACCCACACCGCCACACCTGCCCCTAACTTTACCCTTAAACTCACCCACACTGCCACATCTGTCACTAACTTTACCCTTAAACTTTCCCACACCACCACCACACCTGTCCCTAACTTTACCCTTAAACTTACCCACACCACCACACCTGTCCCTAACTTTACCCTTAAACCTACCCACACCACCACACCTCTCCCTAACTTTACCCTTAAACTTAACCCACACGACCACACCTCTCCCTAACTTTACCCTTAAACTTACCCACACCACCACACCTGTCCCTAACTTTACCCTTAAACTTGCCCACACCACAACATCTGTCCCTAACTTTACCCTTAAACTCACCCACACCACCACACCTGTCCCTAACTTTACCCTTAAACTTACCCACACCTGTCCCTAACTTTACCCTTAAACTTACCTGTACACCTGTCCCTAA
Source organism: Paracanthobrama guichenoti (assembly GCA_018749465.1). Classification (NCBI taxonomy): domain Eukaryota; kingdom Metazoa; phylum Chordata; class Actinopteri; order Cypriniformes; family Gobionidae; genus Paracanthobrama; species Paracanthobrama guichenoti. The sequence goes on from CM031960.1 coordinate 34,955,082, forward strand.
CTTTACCCTTTAAACTTACCCACACCTGTCCCTAACTTTACCCTTTAAACTTACCCATACCACCACACCTGTCCCTAACTTTACCCTTAAACTTACCCACACCTGTCCCTAACTTTTACCCTTAAACTTACCCACACCTGTCCCTAACTTTACCCTTAAACTTACCCACACCACCACATCTGTCCCTAACTTTTACCCTTAAACTTACCCACACCACCACACCTGTCCCTAACTTTACCCTTAAACTTACCCACACCACAACATCTGTCCCTAACTTTACCCTTAAACTCACCCACACCACCACACCTGTCCCTAACTTTACCCTTAAACTTACCCATACCACCACACCTGTCCCTAACTCTTTACCCTTTAAACTCACCCACACCACCACACCTGTCCCTAACTTTACCCTTAAACTTACCCACACCTGTCCCTAATCTCTTACCCTTTAAACTTACCCATACCACCACACCTGTCCCTAACTTTACCCTTAAACTTACCCACACCACCACACCTGTCCCTAACTTTACCCTTAAACTTACCCACACCACCACACCTGTCCCTAACTTTACCCCTTAAACTTACCCACACCACCACATCTGTCCCTAACTTTACCCTTAAATCCCACCCACACCTGTCCCTAACTTTACCCTTAAACTGACCCACACCACCACACCTGTCCCTAACTTTACCCTTAAACTTACCCACACCACCACTCCTGTCCCTAACTTTTACCCTTAAACTTACCCACACCACCACACCTGTCCCTAACTTTACCCTTAAACTTACCCACACCACTCACACCTGTCCCTAACTTTACCCTTTAAACTTACCCACACCACCACACCTGCCCCTAACTTTACCCTTAAACTTACCCACACCACCACACCTGCCCCCTAACTTTACCCCTTAAACTTACCCACACCACCACACCTGTCCCTAACTTTACCCTTAAACTTACCCACACCACCACACCTGTCCCTAACTTTACCCTTTAAACTTACCCATACCACCACACCTGTCCCTAACTTTTACCCTTTAAACTTACCCACACCACCACACCTGTCCCTAATCTCTTACCCATACCACCACCACTGTCCATAACTTTACCCTTAAACTTACCCACACCGCCACACCTGCCCCTAACTTTACCCCTTTAAACTCACCCACACTGCCACATCTGTCACTAACTTTACCCTTTAAACTTTCCCCACACCACCACCACACCTGTCCCTAACTTTACCCTTAAACTTACCCACACCACCACACCTGTCCCTAACTTTACCCTTAAACCTACCCACACCACCACACCTCCCCCTAACTTTACCCTTTAAACTTAACCCACACCCACCACACCTCTCCCTAACTTTACCCTTAAACTTACCCACACCACCACACCTGTCCCTAACAAACTTACCCACACCACACATCTGTCCCTAACTTTACCCTTAAACTTGCCCACACCACAACACCTGTCCCTAACTTTACCCTTAAACTCCACCCTGTCTCTTAACACCCTTTACCACCACACCTGTCCCTAACTTTACCCTTAAACTTACCCACACCACCACTACCTGTCCCTAACTTTACCCTTAAACTTACCCACACCTGTCCCTAACTTTACCCTTAAACTTACCCATACCACCACACCTGTCCCTAACTTTACCTCTTAAACTTACCCATAAACTTACCCACACCACCACACCTGTCCCTAACTTTTACCCTTTAAACTTACCCACACCACCACACCTGTCCCTAACTTTACCCTTTAAACTTACCCACACCACCACACCTGCCCCTAACTTTACCCTTAAACTTACCCACACCACCACACCTGTCCCTAACTTTACCCTTAAACTTACCCACACCCACCACACCTGTCCCTAACTTTACCCTTAAACTTGCCCACACCACCACACCTGTCCCTAACTTTACCCTTAAACTTACCCACACCACCACCACACCTGTCCCTAACTTTACCCTTAAACTTACCCACACCACCACACCTGTCCCTAACTTTTACCCTTTAAACTTACCCACACCACCACACCTGTCCCTAAACTTTACCCTTTTAAACTTACCCACACCACCACACCTGTCCCTAACTTTACCCTTAAACTTACCCACACCACCACACCTGTCCCTAACTTTACCCTTAAACTTACCCACACCACCACACCTGTCCCTAATTTACCCTTAAACTTACCCATACCACCACACCTGTCCCTAACTTTACCTTTAAACTTACCCACACCACCACACCTGTCCCTAACTTTACCCAAACTACCACCACCACTGTCCATAACTTTACCCTTTTAAACTTACCCACACCGCCACACCTGTCCCTAACCTTACCCTTAAACTCACCCACACTGCCACACCTGTCCCTAACTTTACCCTTAAACTTTCCCACACCACCACCACACCTGTCCCTAACTTTACCCTTTAAACTTACCCACACCACCACACCTGTCCCTAACCTTTTACCCTTAAACTTACCCCACACCACCACACTCTGTCCCTAACTTTACTCCTTAAATCTTACCCACACCACTCACACCTGTCCCTAACTTTACCCTTAAAACTTACCCACACCACCACACCTGTCCCTAACTTTACCCCTTAAACTTACCCACACCACTCACACCTGTCCCTAACTACCTCTTAAACTTACCCACACCACCACACCTGTCCCTAACTTTACCCTTAAACTTACCCACACCACACACCTGTCCCTAACTTTACCCTTAAACTTACCCACACCTGTCCCTAACTTTACACCTTAAACTTTACCCACACCTGTCCCTAACTTTACTCCTTAAACTTACCCACACCACCACACCTGTCCCTAACTTTACCCTTTAAACTTACCCACACCACCACACCTGTCCCTAACTTTACCCTTTTTAAACTTACCCACACCACCACACCTGTCCCTAACTTTACCCTTAAACTTACCCACACCACCACACCTGTCCCTAACTTTACCCTTAAACTTACCCCACACCACCACACCTGTCCCTAACTTTACCCTTTAAACTTACTCCACACCACCACACCTGTCCCTAACTTTACCCTTAAACTTACCCACACCACCACACCTGTCCCTAACTTTACCCTTAAACTTACCCACACCACCACACCTGTCCCTAACTTTACCCTTTAAATCCACACCACCACACCTGTCCCTAAACTTTACCCTTAAACTTACCCACACCACCACACCTGTCCCTAACTTTACCCTTAAACTTACTCCACACCACCACACCTGTCCCTAACTTTACCCTTAAACTTACCCACACCACCACACCTGTCCCTAACTTTACCCTTAAACTTACCCACACCACCACACCTGTCCCTAACTTTACCCCTTAAACTTACCCACACCACCACACCTGTCCCTAATCTTTACCCTTAAACTTACCCACACCACCACACCTGTCCCTAACTTTACCCTTAAACTTACCCACACCACCACACCTGTCCCTAACTTTACCCCTTAAACCCACCCACACCTGTCCCTAACTTTACCCTTAAAACTTACCCACACCACCACACCTGTCCCTAACTTTACCCTTAAACTTACCCACACCTGTCCCTAACTTTACCCTTAAACTTACCCACACCACCACACCTGTCCCTAACTTTACCCTTAAACTTACCCACACCACCACACCTGTCCCTAACTTTTACCCTTAAACTTACCCACACCACCACACCTGTCCCTAACTTCTACTTTAACTCTTAAACTCCCATACCACCACACCTGTCCCTAACTTTACCTTTAAACTTACCCACACCACCACACCTGTCCCTAACTTTTACCCATACCACCACCACTGTCCCTAACTTTACCTCTTTAAACTTACCCACACCGCCACACCTGTCCCTAACTCTTTACTCCTTTAAACTTACCCACACCACCACACCTGTCCCTAACTTTACCCTTAAACTTACCCACACCACCACACCTGTCCCTAACTTTACCCTTTAAACTTACCCACACCACCACACCTGTCCCTAACTTTACCTTTAAACTTACCCACACCACCACACCTCTCCTAACTTTACCCTTAAACTTACCCACACCACCACACCTGTCCCTAACTTTACTCCCTTAAACTTACCCACACCACCACACCTGTCCCTAACTTTACCCTTAAACTTACTCCACACCACCACACCTGTCCCTAACTTTACCCTAAACTTACCCACACCACCACACCTGTCCCTAACTTTACCCTTAAACTTACCCACACCACTGTCCCTAACCTTTACTCTTTACCTTAAACTTACCCACACCACCACACCTGTCCCTAACTTTACCCTTTAAACTTACCCACACTTACCCACACCTGTCCCTAACTCTTGCTCCTTAAACTTACCCACACCACCACACCTGTCCCTAACTTTACCTTAAAACTAAACTTACCACCACACCTGTCCTAACTTTACCCATAAACTTACCCACACCTGTCCCTAACTTTACCCTTAAACTTACCCACACCACCACACCTGTCCCTAACTTTACCCTTAAACTTACTCCACACCACCACACCTGTCCCTAACTTTACCCTTTAAACTTACCCACACCACCACACCTGTCCCTAACTTTACCCTTAAACTTACCCACACCACCACACTGTCCCTAACTTTACCCTTAAACTTACCCATACCACCACACCTGTCCCTAACTTACCCTTTAAACTCACCCACACCACCACACCTGTCCCTAACTTTTACCCTTTAAACTTACCCACACACTGTCCCTAACTTTACCTTTAAACTTACCCACACCACCACACCTGTCCCTAACTTTACCCTTAAACTTACCCACACCACCACACCTGTCCCTAACTTTACCCTTAAAACTTACCCACACCACCACACCTGTCCCTAACTTTACCCTTAAAACTTACCCCACACCACCACACCTGTCCCTAACTTTACTCTTAAACTTACCCCACACCTGTCCCTTAACTTTACCCTTAAACTGACCCACACCACACACCTGTCCCTAACTTTACCCCTTAAACTTACCCACACCACCACCCTGTCCCTAACTTTACCCTTAAACTTACCCACACCACCACACCTGTCCCTAACTTTACCCTCTTAAACTTACCCACACCACCACACCTGTCCCTAACTTTACCCTTAAACTTACCCACACCACCACACCTGTCCCTAACTTTACCCTTAAACTTACCCACACCACCACACCTGTCCCTAACTTACCTTAAACTTACTCCACACCACCACACCTGTCCCTAACTTTTACCCTTAAACTTACCCACACCACCACACCTGTCCCTAACTTTACCCTTAAACTTACCCACACCACCACACCTGTCCCTAACTTTACCCTTAAACTTACCCACACCACCACACCTGTCCCTAACTTTTACTCCTTAAACTTACCCACACCACCACACCTGTCCCTAACTTTACCCTTAAACTTACCCACACCACCACACCTGCCCCTAACTTTACCCTTAAACTCACCCACACCACCACACCTGTCCCTAACTTTACCCTTAAACTTACCCACACCACCACCACACCTGTCCCTAACTTTACCCTTAAACTTACCCACACCACCACACCCCTGTCCCTAACTTTACCCTCTTAAACTTACCCACACCACCACACCTGTCCCTAACTTTACCCTTAAACTTACCCACACCACCACCACACCTGTCCCTAACTTTACCCTTAAACTTACCCACACCACCACACCTGTCCCTAACTTACCCTTTAAACTTACCCACACCACCACACCTGTCCCTAACTTTACCCTTAAACTTACCCACACCACCACACCTGTCCCTAACTTTTTACCCTTAAACTTACCCACACCACCACACCTGTCCCTAACTTTACTCCTTTAAACTTACCCACACCTGTCCCTAACTTTACCCCTTTAAACTTACCCATACCACCACACCTGTCCCTAACTTTTACCCTTAAACTTACCACACACACCTGTCCCTAACTTTTGACCCTTAAACTTACCCACACCACCACACCTGTCCCTAACTTTACCCTTAAACTTACCCACACCACCACACCTGTCCCTAACTTTACCCTTAAACTTACCCACACCACCACACCTGTCCCTAACTTTTACCCTTAAACTTACCCACACCACCACACATCTGTCCCTAACTTTACCCTTAAACTCACCACACCACCACACCTGTCCCTAACTTTACCCTTAAACTTACCCACACCACCACACCTGTCCCTAACTTTACCCTTAAACTTACTCCACACCACCACACCTGTCCCTAACTTTTACCCTTAAACTTACCCACACCCACATCTGTCCCTAACTTTACCCTTAAACTTACCCACACCACCACACCTGTCCCTTAACTTTACCCTTAAACTTACCCACACCACCCACACCTGTCCCTAACTTTACCCTTAAACTTACCCACACCACCACACCTGTCCCTAACTTTACCCTTAAACTTACCCACACCACCACACCTGTCCCTAACTTTACCCTTTTAAACTTACCCACACCACCACACCTGTCCCTAACTTTACCCTTAAACTTGCCCACACCACCACTGTCCCTAACTTTACTCTCTTAAACTTACCCACACCACCACACCTGTCCCCTAACTTTACCCTTAAACTTACCCACACTGCCACATCTGTCACTACCTTTCCCTTTAAACTCTTCCTGCACACCACCACCACACTGTCCCACACCTGTCCCTAACTTTAACTCCCTTAAACTTACCCACACCACTGTCCTTAACTTTACCCTTAAACTTACCCACACCACCACACCTGTCCCTAACTTTACCCTTAAACTTACCCACACCACCACACCTGTCCCTAACTTTACCCTTTAAACTTACCCACACCACCACACCTGTCCCTTAAACTTTACCCTTAAACTTACCCACACCACCACATCTGTCCCTAACTTTTGCCTTAAACTTACTTACCCACACCACACCTGTCCCTTAACTTTACCCTTAAACTTACCCACACCACACACCTGTCCCTAACTTTACCCTTAAACTTACCCACACCACCACACTGTCCCTAACTTTACCCTTTAAACTTACCCACACCACACACCTGTCCCTAATCTTACTCTTAAACTTACCCATACCACCACCACACTGTCCCTAACTTTACCCCTTAAACTTTACCCTTAAACCACCACACCTGTCCCTAACTTTACCCTTAAACTTACCCATACCACCACACCTGTCCCTAACTTTACCCTTAAACTTACCCACACCACCACACCTGTCCCTAACTTTACCCTTTAAACTTACCCACACCACCACACCTGTCCCTAACTTCACCTTAAACTTACCCACACCACCACACCTGTCCCTAACTTTACCCTTAAACTTACCCACACCACCACACCTGTCCCTAACTTTACCCTTAACTTTACACCTGTCCCTAACTTTTACCCTTAAACTGACCACACCACCACACCTGTCCCTAACTTTACCCTTAAACTTACCCACACCACCACACCTGTCCCTAACTTTACCCTTTAAACTTACCCACACCCACCACACCTGTCCCTAACTTTACCCTTAAACTTACCCACACCACCACACCTGTCCCTAACTTTACCCTTAAACTTACCCACACACCTGTCCCTAACTTTACCCTTAAACTTACCCACACCACCACACCTGTCCCTAACTTTACCCTTAAACTTACCCACACACCACCACACCTGTCCCTAATCTTTACCCTTAAACTTACCCACACCACCACACCTGTCCCTAACTTTACCCTTAAACTTACCCATACCACCACACCTGTCCCTAACTTTACCCTTAAACTTACCCACACCACCACACCTGTCCCTAACTTACCCATACCACCACCACTGTCCATAACTTTACCCTTAAACTTACCTCACACTGCCACACCTGCCCCTAACTTTACCCTTAAACTCACCCACACTGCCACATCTGTCACTAACTTTGCCTTTAAACTTTCCCACACCACCACCACACCTGTCCCTAACTTTACCCTTAAACTTACCCACACCACCACACCTGTCCCTAACTTACTACCCTTAAAACTCACCTACCCACACCACCTACTCCTCCCTAACTCTTACCCTTAAACTTAACCCCACACTCACCTCACACCTCCCTAACTTTACCCTTAAACTTACCCACACCACCACACCTGTCCCTAACTTTACTCCCTTAAACTTACCCACACCACAACATCTGTCCCTAATCTTTACCCCTTTAAACTTACCCACACCACCACACCTGTCCAACTTTACCCTTTTAAACTTACCTAACCTGTCCCTACTTTACCCTTTAAACTTACCCACACCTGTCCCTAACTGTACCCTTTAAAACTTACCCTTACCACCTTACCTGTCCCTAATACTTACCCTTAAACTTACACACCTGTCCCTAACTTTACCCTTTAAACTTACCCATACCACCACACCTGTCCCTAACTTTACCCTTAAACTTACCCATACCACCACACCTGTCCCTAACTTTACCCTTAAACTTACCCACACCACCACACCTGTCCCTAACTTTACCCTTACCCCACACCACCACACCTGCCCCTAACTTCTTTAAACTTACCCACACCACAACATCTGTCCCTAACTTTACCCTTAAACTCACCCACACCACCACACCTGTCCCTAACTTTACCCTTAAACTTACCCACACCTGTCCCTAACTTTACCCTTAAACTTACCCACACCTGTCCCTAACTTTACCCTTAAACTTACCCATACCACCACACCTGTCCCTAACTTTACCCTTAAACTTACCCACACCTGTCCCTAACTTTACCCTTAAACTTACCCACACCACCACTGTCCATAACTTTACCCTTAAACTTACCCACACCACCACACCTGTCCCTAACTTTACCCTTAAACTTACCCACACCACCACACCTGTCCCTAACTTTACCCTTAAACTTACCCATACCACCACACCTGTCCCTAACTTTACCCTTAAACTTACCCACACCACCACACCTGTCCCTAACTTACCCATACCACCACCACTGTCCATAACTTTACCCTTAAACTTACCCACACCGCCACACCTGCCCCTAACTTTACCCTTAAACTCACCCACACTGCCACATCTGTCACTAACTTTACCCTTAAACTTTCCCACACCACCACCACACCTGTCCCTAACTTTACCCTTAAACTTACCCACACCACCACACCTGTCCCTAACTTTACCCTTAAACCTACCCACACCACCACACCTCTCCCTAACTTTACCCTTAAACTTAACCCACACGACCACACCTCTCCCTAACTTTACCCTTAAACTTACCCACACCACCACACCTGTCCCTAACTTTACCCTTAAACTTGCCCACACCACAACATCTGTCCCTAACTTTACCCTTAAACTCACCCACACCACCACACCTGTCCCTAACTTTACCCTTAAACTTACCCACACCTGTCCCTAACTTTTTACCTTTAAACTTACCCACACCTGTCCCTAACTTTACCCTTAAACTTACCCACACCTGTCCCTAACTTTACCCTTAAACTTACCCATACCACCACACCTGTCCCTAACTTTACCCTTAAACTTACCCACACCTGTCCCTAATCCTTTACCCTTAAACTTACCCATACCACCACACCTGTCCCTAACTTTACCCTTAAACTTACCCATACCACCACACCTGTCCCTAACTTTACCCTTAAACTTATCCACACGACCACACCTCTCCCTAACTTCACCCTTAAACTTACCCACACCACCACACCTGCCCCTAACGTTATCCTTAAACTTACCCACACCACCACACCTGTCCCTAACTTTACCCTTAAACTTACCCACACCACCACACCTGTCCCTAACTTTACCCTTAAACTTACCCACACCACCACACCTGTCCCTAACTTTACCCTTAAACTTACCCACACCACCACACCTGTCCCTAACTTTACCCCTGAAACTCACCCACACCACCACACCTGTCCCTAACTTTACCCTTAAACTTACCCACACCTGTCCCTAACTTTACCCTTAAACCTACCCACACCACCACACCTGTCCCTAACTTTACCCTTAAACTTACCCACACCACCACACCTGTCCCTAACTTTACCCTCCTTAAACTTACCCACACCACCACACCTGTCCCTAACTTTACCCTTAAACTTACCCATACCACCACACCTGTCCCTAACTTTACCCTTAAACTTACCCACACCACCACACCTGTCCCTAACTTACCCATACCACCACCACTGTCCATAACTTTACCCTTAAACTTACCCACACTGCCACACCTGCCCCTAACTTTACCCTTAAACTCACCCACACTGCCACATCTGTCACTAACTTTACCCTTAAACTTTCCCACACCACCACCACACCTGTCCCTAACTTTACCCTTAAACTTACCCACACCACCACACCTGTCCCTAACTTTACCCTTAAACCTACCCACACCACCACACCTCTCCCTAACTTTACCCTTAAACTTAACCCACACGACCACACCTCTCCCTAACTTTACCCTTAAACTTACCCACACCACCACACCTGTCCCTAACTTTACCCTTAAACTTACCCACACCACCACAGCTGTCCCTAACTTTACCCTTAAACTTACCCACACCACCACAGCTGTCCCTAACTTTACCCTTAAACTTACCCACACCACCACACCTGTCCCTAACTTTACCCTTAAACTTACCCATACCACCACATCTGTCCCTAACTTTACCCTTAAACTTACCCACACCACCACACCTGTCCCTAACTTTACCCTTAAACTTACCCACACCACCACATCTGTCCCTAACTTTACCCTTAAACTTACCCATACCACCACAGCTGTCCCTAACTTTACCCTTAAACTTACCCACACCACCACAGCTGTCCCTAACTTTACCCTTAAACTTACCCACACCACCACACCTGTCCCCTAACTTTACCCTTTTAAACTTACCCACACCACCACATCTGTCCCTAACTTTACCCTTAAACTTACCCACACCACCACACCTGTCCCTAACTTTACCCTTAAACTTACCCACACCACCACATCTGTCCCTAACTTTACCCTTAAACTTACCCATACCACCACACGTATGAACACAATAAGTGCATTGTACTTATTTTTTGATGTAAGTACATCGTAGTTAAGGCCATCTAATATAAAATGGGACCTATTAAACTGCTTCATTTGTGAAGGAAAACCTGAGAATAGCGGATCATTTTAAGTTTGGAATTTCCAGGACTGCAAGTCGGGGAAATTATTTTATTTATTCCATCCGGCTATACAATACTAAATAGGATCACTTTAAAGCTATTCATTCCAAGGATTGGTACCTGAAATAAGTGATGAAACGGCAGATTTCGGATAAGTGTAACGGATAATCAAACAAGAAAAAATGTAGAGCGTGGGCTTGGTTTCATGCATCAGTTGTTGATTGAATGTTGAGATCTGGCTGTGGCGCTCAAAAGTGGAGGCAGATGAACGTGAGCTTGCAGGGGGTGGGTTAAGTGACTAAATGATTGGAGAAGTCCTACATACGTTTTCACAAGAAGATCCAGTTAGGTCAATTTTCTTAAAAAATGAAATGTACATGAATGAATCTTTCACACCAAGATCTATAACATGCTTTTAGAAAATAGGATGAATTTTAATTTCATGTCCACTTTAAAATGATTATAGAAATACTTATGAGCAACTGGCAAAGCCATGTGAATTCATTGATTAAAAAGGTGTTGAATATTCATGACCTGTGAGCTGATTTTCATTGTGTGTTCTTTTGTAGGATCAAGCGAATGGCTGGTATGAAGGAGTCTCAGATCAGCGCTGAGATTGAGCTGCTACCCACTAATGACAAAAAGAAGTGGGCTCGCCCACCCATCTCCATGAACTTTGAGGTCAGCTTGAATCTCTGAACAAATCAACCTCTTTCACACATGACGCAGACATTGACATTAAACACACTTCTTGTTCAGGAGGTTCTGCAATTATTCTACAACAGCATAGTCTTTTTTTAAAGAGTTAGTTCACCCAAAAATTTTAATTCTGTCATTAATTACTCGCTCCTCATGTCATTCCAAACCCGTTAGACCTTCGTTCATCTTCAGAATAGAAATGAAGATCTTTGATTAAATCTGAGAGCTTTCTGTCCCTCCATTGACAGCTACACAACTACCACTATGACGCTTCAAAAAGTTCATAAAGAGATCGTAAAACGAATCCATATGAATTGACAGGTTTAGTCCAAATTTTCTGAAGAGACTCGATCGATTTATGTGATCAACAGATTAAATTTAGGCTTTTATTCACATATAAACATTAAACTCACACGTCAGCTGTGGTAAACGGAAGCTCATGTTCACTTTATGTGCGAGAACCAATGAGGTTTATTCTCATGCATTAAGCAAGTTTGCTTGAACTTCTGTTTATGTCCGCTGAGCAATGTTTATATGTGAATAAAAGCCTAAATTCAATCTGTTCATCATATAAAGCGATCGAGTCTCTTCAGAAAATTTGGACTAAACCTCTCAATTCATATGGATTAGCTTTACGATCTCTTTATGAACTTTTTGAAGCGTCAAAGTGTCAGTTGTGTAGCTGTCAATGGAGGGACAGAAAGCTCTCAGATTTCATCACAAAGATCTTCATTTGTGTTCTGAAGATGAAGGTCTTACGGGTTTGGAACGACATATGGGTGAGTTATTAATGACAGAATTTTCATTTTTGGGTGAACTAACCCTTTAAGTGGCAAATCTGTTTAAAAATGTTTTGGGTAACACTTAAATAGTGCTAACAGATGCAACATTTGATGTTAAAAATGTATTAGTAAGTCCTGAGATAAATATGAACAATACTTCTACAGCATTGATTAATCTTAGTTAATGTTAACTAATGTTTACAATTGAGACCTTATTGTAAAGTGTTACCTTGTTTTGTCTTTAGATGGATGATTTTCTTTAGTAGTCTCTGTTTAACTAAGCTAAGTGTGAATTCTCTTTCTCTTTGCAGGTACCTTTTGCTCCATCAGGACTCAAAGTGCGCTACCTGAAGGTCTTCGAGCCGAAGCTGAACTACAGCGACCATGATGTCATCAAATGGGTGCGTTACATCGGCCGCAGCGGCATCTATGAGACCCGCTGCTAACAGCAGCCCCTCCGTGAGGAGGGGGGAGAGACGTAGACGAATAGATGGGCGGGATGAACAGAGGACGAGGAGAATGGAGTTATTCATTGTCTCACTCTCCCCTCCTTCCCTCAACTTTTTATACGGGGCTCTGTTCACAACGAAAACATCAACAAAGGGAAGCACTAAAAGAACATCCAAAACATCACACATTAAAACAAACGTGTCCTTCAGAATAAAACGTAGTTTATCTGCAATTATAAAAATAGTTTATACTCATGAACCCCCTCCACTTGCTTTGAGATGATGAGATGTAAACCCCCACTCATTTCTCCTTTCTAATTCTTCCACAACATGCATTCCAGACCCTCAGTCCCCATTGAATCCCAGCTAATGTGGGGCCCTTTTCATCCCGTGATTAGCGCTGAACCTGTGTTCCTGCTCCAGTGTGGCCATTTCCTGCTCCTTAGTCCCTGTCTGCTAATCTGGACCCTGGAAGCATTACCCTTCGTGCTTCATTTTTGTAGCGGTCCCTCCTATGAGTATTGGTTAGGTATCGTCCACGTCCTTGTTCTCAGTGAATTGGTGTAAATGTTAAGCCAATGGCCCCACAATGTTCTTGAGTGTAAACTTTTCATTGTCCATAAAAATGGTTTTACGTACGCAAGTTACCATTTTGTCTTAATTTTTTTTGTCTTAATATAAACTAATTTCTCAATGTGACCAAAATTAGGTGCGAGGATGTTTGACTTAAAGCAACAAATCGTACTAATGCTTAAGTCCAGCTGTCTGTGCGTATACAATGCTATATACACTGTAACAAAACCACCACGCAGAGTTTTAGCTTTCATTTGGTGTCATATGTGTCATACTGGTGTGTACCTGTGTGGGTCAGGGGTCCCCAACATCTCTCAGGGACTTTGCATTTATGTGCTTAGCATTCTTTCCGTGTCACACTTTAACTTTCATCATCTACCACTTTGTTTACTTGACTGAAGTTTACCAGTTGAGTTTGTCAGTCAGCGAAATCTCTTCGTGCATTTCAACATTTCTCCTGAGATTAGTTCGCCTGCAAATGCAACTTCAAAAAGACGCGTTTCACTAAATACTTAAGAGAGGGGCTGGAATATTAGGGAGTCCCTCAGATTGTTTCTAGGGATGATCGCTAAACCTCTTTCCTTAGTCCTGATCTAAGGCAGGAGATTTTGGAGATGTCAAAACATATAAGCCGTGTCTGCCTTTAAAGGTCTAGAACACCGCGCTCGCGCCTTTCATGTGCATGAAAACTCTTCACTCCGAGGAAGACGCCGGAGGATTTATCTTAATGCGAAGGCATTGTGGTTGAACAGCACAGAGTTGGAAGCACAGTTTATGTCTGCCCTCGACATTTGTGCTATCCATGTTATGTTTTAGGCAACACTACAAACTTGACCCTGCAGATTTAAGTGTGCATCATCTTGAACACGTTGGTCATAAACTTACACCGTCTGACCTCAGTGTGTTTCAGCTCTGAGAGATGATGAGGCTCCTTTTGCAGTGTATCGTCTTCATTTGGTAACTTTGTGACTGTCGTCTTAATCCTAATAAAATGTGTAATCAATTACTCTTAATGGAGTTAGTGTTTTTTATATACATTACATAAAATGGTTCCTTATGAATAATGTATTCAAGTCTTGTCTCAGTCATTGTCATAATTGGCAATTACAAATTCTTCATTAAATGTTAAGTTTGTATCTAATCTGGATATCTGTGCAAAAATGTCCATTTCAAACAAGCATTTGGAGGTTTACTATCATCAGGCCCAGGTGAATCTACAGACTTTACCTGGAAGTTTTATGGATGGGTTTAAAGGTGCTGTATGTAGGTTTTGACTGTACTAAAGCATAAAAATACCATCATATGTCTGCAGATATTTAGGAAACATGTTCATATACTCGTTTCTCTGGAAAGCAATGCTATAGCCAGTTATTCTGCTTTGAAATGTGCGTTCCATGTTGGAATGTCTTTGTTTTGGTCTGTGATACCGCCCGTTGCCAGTTTATCCAACGGTATTTCAACACCACAGGTTGCCAGTTGGCGTAAAACACAGTGTATTGCAGTCATGGAAGCCAACAAACAAACTGGGTCAGAGATCGCAGATTCTACCCAACCTAAAAAGCCTCGGCATCAATCTAAAAAAACAAAAGCACATTAAGGGTATACTCACACTAGGCAGTCTGAACCGTGCCCGGGCGCATTTGACCCCCAAAGTCTGTTTCGGTTGAGTAGTGCGCTGTGCGACGTGTTCTGTGCCGTGCCCGGGCGCAGTTCGTTTAGCCGATCCTGGCCCGCTTGGAAGAGGTGGGCTAGAGTGCGTTTCGGTTGGGCTCGCATGTAGCGTGAACGCTAACCGCACTGGAGCACGGACCAGCTGTGCGCTACTGTCATTATTACAACAGCAAACAGCAAACTATTACTACTTGGATACACTTTTCAAGGGGGGGGGACAATCGAGCTCGGGGCAACCGTGCCTAGTGTGAGTACACCCTAAAATGCGGATAAATCAACTCATAAACTTGAAGCCTTCCATTGTCAGTTGTGCTCGTTCCTGTTGCGTGTCCTGAAACTGGCAACCCGCGTGAGCATTGCGTCTAAGGAGAGGGCGGGGCAACGCATTTCACAAGCTGTCATTCATATAGCACATGACAGATTGAGAAATGCATACATATAGCACCTTTAAATATGAATTTATATTGAGGATGGTGTACTGTACTACTCTAGATGCTTTTAATATTGAATATGTGAAAACACAAGCAGCAAAGAATGTGTAGAACCTTGTGAATTGTTTCAGTTCTGAAGACATCTGTGAATGACGTTGAAACTACGTCAACCACCCAAACCCTCTGCGTGAGTGAGCCTTGTGACTGAATAGCCTTCAATGGCTTTGTTTAGTACAAGAAGTAAAGGAGCTTTAGTCAAACATATCAAGAGTTCTGCGTAGCATCAATCTGTTTGCACAGAAAGAAAAAAAAAAACATGTAAAAAAGAGAATTTTGACATTAAGCTTATCGGGATAGTTCACCCAAAAATATAAATTCTCTCATCATTTACTCGTCCTAAACCTGTATGGCTTGAATGTCTATGGTCACAGAAACCTTTTGGTTACTTACGTTCTTCAAACTAAATGATTTTTCAGATATTTTTCATTTTTGGCTGAACTATCCCTTTAATGCATCAGTTTTCAAATGGGAGAAGATGTGTTCATGCCATTGCTGCATAGAATGGCTCTACAAAATACAAGATAAATATGTTTATATTTGATGCTAAAACGTTAATTCTTTTAAAGAATTAAAATGTAATGCTTTTTATTCAGCAAGGATGCATTAAATTGATCAAAAGTGACAGTAAAGACATTTATAATGATACAAAAGTAACAAATAAATGCTTTTTCTTCATCAAAAAAAAAAAAAAAAATGAAGCTCCACAACTGTTTTCAACATTGATGATAATGTTTATTGAGCATATTAATGATTTCTGAAGGATCATGTGACACTGAAGCCTGGAGTAATGATGCTGAAAATACAGCTTTGATCACAGGAATACATTTGAAATGTATAACGATGGAAAATAATTTTAAATTGTAGTAATTGTTTTTGATCAAATAACTGTTGCTTTGGTTAGCATACGTAGCATAATATTTCAGTAAAACGAGCATTAGGAATGCTGTATTTGTTGTGTTCGTCGCATTGCTGGTGGTCTGCCTCTGTAGACGTGTTTTGTTGAAACACTTTAGCTGGTTGGGAGCTGTTCTCCTGCAGCAGGGATGGGCAGGGGGTGTTTGTGTGGGAAGTCACTCATTAGTGTGAGTATTTAGGCTGACGTCATGGCCAATCATTAAGTGGGTGCAGGAGCCAGAGGACCTACTGATGGATCGATGGCCAATTAAACTCTCATCTCTCAGGGCCCCTGAAAGAGAATCTCCTGTCTTGCTACTCTTTTTCTCCTCCTGTCCTTCCGTCTCCCTCTCCCTTTCTTTTTCGCTCTTTCCCAGAGTGAGTGACAGCGAAGGGTCAAGCAGCCCCCGGTTCCGCAGTCACCTGGAGTGCAGCCAAAGCCTGGGCCTCCAGCCAGATTCAAAACCACTCGCTAAAGATATGAGGCTGCCTTTCAGGTGCCCTTCTCCACATCCATGTTTCTCTCTGCTTCAGGAATTCCATACTTTATGTTAATTCAGTGGTGTCACTGAAAACCAACCGAGTAATGACACTATTGCCTTCTCTAGAGCTGCTTAAAGTTGAATTAGACTTAATAATTGTTTACATTTGCAATATTCACGGTTATTGAACAACATTAAGCTGAACAATAACACTAGTGTCTTCTGTAGGGTGCTTTACAGCTTAAATTGAATTCTATAAAATGTTCACAACATTCACACCTTGGACGATAATTATATAGTGTCCACACTAGCAGCTATTGTTATAGTTATACATATCTTAACTTCTAAATATAAGAGTCCACAACACAATTTTAACAATAATGGCACAGAGAAACGATATCGTTAGATAAAAAAATGTTCCAGCTGAAAGGCCCGTTCACACCAAGAACGATATAGTTATGCTTATTCTAAGCGGGTGCTTGTCACTTTAAATGCTCAAGCTCATTACATCATAATGGATTCTGATTGGCTGTCAATGTTTTTATTGTTCATCAGCTGGAAAAATTTGTTCTGAAACTGATTTCAATGATATCGTTTCTCTGTGCCGTTATCATTATAGCTGTGGTAAGAACTCTTTAATATTGAGCCTTTTTTTTAAAAAAAATTTTTTTTTAATTATTATTATTTCTTTATTTTTTTATAACTATATCTTTATCGTTATCTTATTCTTGGTGTGAATGGGCATGGATAAAGATAATATTTGTCCACACCAGCGTTAGACGATACCGTTAGACTCTGCTATTCTTTATGATTTTTAGAACGATATCTTTATTGTTATCTTTCTTGGTTTGAACGGGCCTGAAGACTGGTTAAAACATTGACAGCCAATCAGAATCCACCAGACTTTAAAGCGGCGGACAACATAACAGCAATGCACGCTTAATAAACTGAACGATATCGGCACCAACGTTATTATCGTTCTTGGTGTTAACGGGCCTTAACACTGTAATTTTCCTTTTTTATCCATGTGGAGTTGCTTTGTATTGTGTAAAGCGCTATAAATAAATGTGACTTGCTGTCTTCAGAGTAGGATTGAGTGAAGAGCCTTTGATGTATGTGTGCTTATGTAGCCTATATGTGTATCCAGTCGTAATTTGCGGCTGAATGGGTGCCAGACTTTGTTGGTATACAAGGCTTGTATACGTCTTTTGGATGTCTACAAAAAGCTGCCTACTGCATCATGAATGTGAAGCCAAACAGCATTGAACACTGACCCTGCAGGTCAAAGAAATAAATCCATCATAAGAGACTGACTTCCTGACTTCTCTCCATAGTGATGTGAGAGTTAAAGTAAAGCACTGTGAAAAAACCCAGAACCCTCTGAAGGTCAACCAAACTAATGAGGTTAGGGGTAGAGACTGAGGGCCATTTGGCCATGAATGCCATGTGTTATGCCAAAATCTGCGATTCAACACAATGGATTTTTAATGAGCACAGCTTAAGCATGCTTAATTTGTTGCCCTTTCAAAATGCTCCCTTGCATGTTGACTTGGAATTCGAGCATGATACCAATGAAACGGCAGAAATGAGGAAACTACCTTTTGGTGTTGTAAGTGAGGTAAGCTTTTCTACTTTTCTTTCTAATGATTTATACCTCCAAAGACTTTTTTGCAGGCACATGAAGAAGAAAAAAAAACCCTTTTGTGACTTTATAGGGATGCTGAGCATGGGGAAAATTAATCCTGGTTACCATTAGGGAAAATCAAGAGGAATTGACTGTAGTTTTACAAAAGATCTCTTTTGGCCATACAACTGAATTTTTGTTGAAGAAATTACTTTTCATGTTTATGATTTTTGTTTCAGCTAATTGAATGTATATGGATAGATAGGCTTAGAAGTGTTGGTTTATCAGACAAAGTAGTTTTGTGGTTTAAAGGCACAATATGTAAGATTAAAATATCCAAAACCACTTGAACATTGTTGTTTATTTTGTTGACTTGTGTTCTTACGTTATCACAAATATTTCCAAGAATGTTTAAATCCAGAGATATAAGCAATTTTAACCAGGACACGGACCGTGTCCGTGCGTCGCTTATCAATGACATCATACCCATGTTATCCTCGATTTCCGGCTTTATTTTGTAGAAACCATGGAAACACCAAAGACGCTTTAATATAATAATAATAATTTGTTACATTTATGTAGCGCTTTTCTAGGCACTCAAAGTGCTTTACATATAGAAGGGGGAATCTCCTCAACCACCACCAATGTGCAGCACCACCTGGATGAAGCGACGGCAGCCATATTGGATGCCCACCACACACCAGCTGATTGGTGGAGAGGAGAATATATGATGTGTATTAGTCCGGTGAGCAACTGTTGTTACATTCATCAACAGAAAACTAACCATTGTTATTTAGCTCAATACAGTTAGACTTATTGTTTAAATCTTGTTTTCTTGATTTACCGCGAGTACCATGTTTTACCATGCCTAATATCGATCTAGCTCACTGCAGTGTGAACAAGTGTCTCATAGTAGCCGCCGAGCGAACGCACAGAGTAGCATTATAACATAACTTTCAACACTCAAATGTATCTAATATGATAAACAGCACTGCGTTCCCCACATACACGAGCGTAAGAAGCGGAAGCGCTCGTCTGTGGCATAATAAAAGATCAGTGAAATCAAGGGGTCATCAATCTACGACTTTGTTTTGAATAAGTGATCTCTAGCGTAGAAAAATTACATATTATGGCTTTAATGCTTATTTAAAGGGAAGCACTCAATGAAACTCTGTGCAGGTGTAAGGTATCAATTCGGACCCAATGGAAGTGGTTAATGGAGTCCCCCAAAGATCTGTACTGGGGCCATTATTATTTACTATATATTGAAAATGCAAGGTTTCACTTTTACACAGATGATACAGTCATTTATTGCTCTGCTCTTACAAAACAACAAGCTCTGAGTTAGAGTTGCTTGGTCTTTTCTGTTTGCTGTTTGAATGAAAATTATATACAGGTACTTATATACTATACTGCCAAAAGTTTTGGGAACGCCTGCCTTTACATGCACATGAACTTTAATGCCATCCCATTCTTAATCCGTAGGGTTTAATATGGAGTTGGCCCACCCTTTGTAGCTATAACAGCTTCAACTCTTCTGGGAAGGCTTTCCACAAGGTTTAGTAGTGCGTTTATGGGAATTTTTGACCATTCTTCTGGAAGCACATTTGTGAGGTCAGGCACTGATGTTGGACGAGAAGGCCTGGCTCTCAGTCTCCGCTCTAATTCATCCCAAAGGAGTTCTATCGGGTTGAGGTCAGGACTCTGTGCAGGCCAGTCAAGTTCCTCCACACCAAACTCACTCATCCATGTCTTTATGGACCGACGCTTTGTGCACTGGTACGCAGTCATGTTGGAACAGGAATAGGCCATCCCCAAACTGTTCCCACAAAGTTGGGGGCATGAAATTGTCCAAAAGGGGCCGAGCCCAATCCCTGAAAAACAACACCACGCCATAACCCCCCCTCCACCAAACTTAACACTTGGCACAATGCAGTCAGGCAAGTACCGTTCTCCTGGTAACCGCCAAACCCAGACTCGCCACGACCACTGCATCCCACGCTTTGCATTGCACTTGATGTAAGGCTTGGATGAGCTGCTCGACCATGGAAACCCATTCCATGAAGCTCTCTACACACTGTTCTTGAGCTAATCTGAAAGCCACACGAAGTTAGTCTGTAGGCAATACTTTTGGCAATATAGTGTACAAAGCAATTTTTTTTACCACCTTATCTCCGTTGTCTGATCCAGCAAAAGCAGTTGGTAACTATTTATTGCATTCACAATCTTATAATCTCTATGTACCTCCTGCTAGGGCTAAAACTGCCTTTAAATATGCTGCCCCTTCGGACTGGAACTCTGTTCAAGTGAAATTGAGGCTAAATCATTTGGTGTCTTTTAGTCATTTTAAAACACTTATGCATGCACTTGAAAAAAATTGAGTGATTTGCAAATGCTTCTAAGTCTGTACTTTTATTAATATTTTATTGTGTGTGTTAGTTACATGTGCATTTGCATATCTGGGCTGCTTATATTTGCCAGGACACTTTTTTATTGTAAGTGAGGTTCTCTCCTGGTTAAATAAAGGCTTAATAAAGGGGAGAGGGAGAACATATGACATTGGCGTGGTGACATCACTCAGGTGACGTGATATGAATATTGGCGTTCCCGAACTTGGGAACTTGGGAAGCTGTAAATGTGAGGAAAATTGCATTCGCTCTGAAGACAATTAACGCAATAAGGAAAGCATTTCGGATAATTATGTTATCGTGAGTGGATAAGCATGGGCTACACATGCTTGAAGAGTAAAGGGAGGAGGAGGAGGAGGAGGACATCAGATTGGAGCAGGGCGGCGCTTTATGCTCCTGCGGGATCCTTCCTGCACCCTAGAGAGAGCGAAAGTTCAGAGCAAGAAGCAGAAGTGCATTAAATAAAGTAAATTCTACTGAAGCATTCGCACGAATCTGTCTGTCCGGAGGCGCGAGCACATCTGTCTTCAGCACGGATGCGCGCGGGGCTGGATTCTGTGGAAATACTTTCTTACTCAAGAATTTATGGATGAAACACAAACACAAAGTGAAAGGTAAAACAAAAAAGTGGAAGTTGCATGCGTGATTTAAAGATGCGCTGGGTCTGTTCCTGTGCGCTGTTGCTGATGGTGCTGGATAGCGCTGTGGCCGTGCCTGCGTGGACAAAACACACGGTAAGCCCTCAGTATCATGCCAACTTCATATTTTGCTTTTTGGTTTGGTCCTCATAAAATAACTGAAAATGGACATTCAGCATAAGTGTACAGTGACATCTGACATGCCTGCACGTGATCTATTCTGTACGTATCATTTTCATACATGCATTTTTATGCATATAATATATTAACTTTAAAAAATCCATTTGTCCCGCAGAGGACTATTGAAGTGGACCGCAGAAATAAATGATCTTAAAAGAAATGGTGACACTTTCCTTTGTTTAACACGCATGCATTGAAAACAAATATGGTGTAGGATTTACAAACTTAAAAATAATTGAAGTAGGCTAGCACATTGAATTATAGGTGATTATTGACGTAGAAAGACTAATAATGTTTTATTTGCAACTTCGAAAAAAAAACCCCCTTATTTTTTCTGCAGTGTTTGACCTAAAATCTTACACATTTGTCACACTGAAATGTGCATTCACGTGCATTTTGTTCTTTTTTTTTTTCTGGAGAGAGTTGTAAAATCTTTGCAAAGACCAGAAGGAGGAGGAAGAGAGAGAGGGACAGTGTTGAAGGTCACGGGGAGGGGAGGGGAGCGGGGCCTTCACATATGGGTGACAGATATTCCAAACCTCCGGCCTTATGGAGCTCCTGACGGCAGCTTCTGATATGATGAGCAGGTAGAAGACACCAAAATACAGAACATCTGAGCAGCTGTCATTTGCTCCCCTGATTTATTTTATCCTTCTTTTTTTTCTTTCTCCAAAAGTTCACATATCTGAGATTAGATTATCACTTGTGAAAAATAAGTACACTTTAGCATAAGAGTACTTTTTATGGAAATAATATACTTTAAAAGAATAAACTTGAAGGTTAGTTCACCCAAAAATGAAAATTCTGTCATTAATTATTCACCCTCATGTTGTACCAAACCCATAAGACCTTCATCTTCAGAACACAAATGAAGATCTTAGCGCTGTCTGTCCCTTCATTGACAGCTACACTACTGACGCTTTAAAAAGTTCATAAAGAGATCGTAAAACTAATCCGTATGAATTGAGCGGTTTAGTCCAAAATTTCTGAAGAGACTTGATCGCTTTATATGATGAACAGATTGAATTTAGGCTTTTATTCACATAAACATTCATCAACGAACACATCAGCTGTGGTAAACGGAAGCTCAAGCATGTTCACTTGACGTGCAAGAACCAGTGAGGGTCATTCTCGTGTTACGCATCACGTTTGAGCTTCAGCGAGAACCAATGAGGTCCATTCTCGTGTTACGCATCACGTTTGACCTTCAGCGAGAACCAATGAGGTTCATTCTCTTGTTACGCATCACGTTTGAGCTTCAGCGAGAACCAATGAGGTTCATTCTCGTGTTACGCATCACGTTTGAGCTTCAGCGAGAACCACTGAGGTTTATTTTTGTTACCCATCACGTTTGAGCTTCCGCAAGAGCCAATAAGGTTTATTCGTGTTACGCAGCACGTTTGAGCTTCTGTAGGAGCCAAGGAGGTTAATTCTCATGTTACGCATCACGTTTGAGCTTCAGCGAGAACCAATGAGGTCCATTCTCGTGTTACGCATCACGTTTGACCTTCAGCGAGAACCAATGAGGTTCATTCTCTTGTTACGCATCACGTTTGAGCTTCAGCGAGAACCAATGAGGTTCATTCTCGTGTTACGCATCACGTTTGAGCTTCAGCGAGAACCAATGAGGTTCATTCTCGTGTTACGCAGCACGTTTGAGCTTCAGTGAGAACCAATGAGGTTCATTCTCATGTTACGCATCACATTTGAGCTTCAGCGAGAACCAATGAGGTTCATTCTCGTGTTACGCATCACATTTGAGCTTCAGCAAGAACCAATGAGGTTCATTCTCGTGTTATGCATCACGTTTGAGCTTCAGCGAGAACCACTGAGGTTTATTTTTGTTACCCATCACGTTTGAGCTTCCGCAAGAGCCAATAAGGTTTATTCGTGTTACGCAGCACGTTTGAGCTTCTGTAGGAGCCAAGGAGGTTAATTCTCATGTTACGCATCACGTTTGAGCTTCAGCAAGAACCAATGAGGTTCATTCTCGTGTTACGCATCACATTTGAGCTTCAGCAAGAACCAATGAGGTTCATTCTCGTGTTACGCATCACGTTTGAGCTTCAGCGAGAACCACTGAGGTTTATTTTTGTTACCCATCACGTTTGAGCTTCCGCAAGAGCCAATAAGGTTTATTTGTGTTACGCAGCACGTTTGAGCTTCTGTAGGAGCCAAGGAGGTTAATTCTCATGTTACGCATCACGTTTGAGCTTCAGCGAGAACCAATGAGGTTCATTCTAGTGTTATATGGCGGAATACCTCACTAGTTACAGGTATTTAGCAGTGACATTGTCTGTATTCGCTGTATTTTTGTGTAGTTAATTAAGAGAAGGTACACTGCCATCTTGCACTGATTAAAATGACTTGAACACACCTGACGTCATCATAAACATGACTTCCCAACTCGTAAATATGACTTGGACACACCATGTTAACAATGTACAAAATGAAACACACAATATATAAGCTTCTCTTTTTCTCTTTTCAGGTGGCCAGTATTCAGTTGCATAAACCATGTGTGCAGGTACCGGCACCTGTGGACACGAGGTCTCATCGAGGTCCGGCCCGATCTAAGCGCTATGCCATCAACCCACTAGGATACAAGTGGGAGCATTTCAACATCACTTACAAGTGAGAGAGACACAGGAGACTACCAGGAAATCAATAAACACATTAATTTAATATACTTTATAATTGGCTTTCTGGAGGAAAGCCTTTCTATTAATGGCTATGACCAATGATGCTTAAAGTATGAACAGGAGGTGGACAAAAGAAGTAATCTGGGGTTCAGATGATAATGGATATTTTGGGAACAGAAGATTGATTTCAGGAGTGTTGGGCTTTTGTAAATGTGCTTTCTGATTGATAGCAGACACAAAGACTCTTTGAAAGCGTGTCATCCGTTTTTTTGGCTGGATGTAATTTGTGTTTCTCCCTCTTAAAGGATCACAAAGTTCCCCAACACACTGAATAAAGATGATACCCGCAAAGCTATCAGCATCGCCTTCACGAAATGGAGTGATGTTTCTCCTCTGACTTTCACTGAAATCACCAACCTCAACAAAAGTGCTGACATCACTATAGGTAAATAAATCTGCAGGAAAAGAGCCAAAACATCAGGCTTGTGCACGTTGGCAGGCTGACAGATTATATGCAGTTTTTTAATATCCCATTTTTGCATGAAACTCATTTTTCTGAGGCAGGGTTCTACACGTACAATCACACCGATTGTTGGTGGTCTCCATTGCACCCGTGTTTTGACGGACTTAACGGTGAGCTGGCCCACGCCTTCCTTCCTCCACGTGGAGAGATCCACTTTGACAACCATGAATTCTGGATTCTGGGAAAGTCCCGCTTCAGCTGGAAACAAGGTGCTGATCTAATACATTTATTTATGAAAGTGGGTGGATGTGCTGGTCAGAATACAGATATCACTCTGCTCAATGAGTATACATTTTCATTTACATTACATGTAATCAATGGCGAAGAAAGTGTAGCCAACTGGGCACATTTTGTGCGCTCTGGGAATCTCTTTGGGAAATGTTTTCAAATAAAGACAAGGTAACTGAAGATGACATGAGTATGACTGGGCAACTGAATATAGCGCAGCATAGTTTGAAATCAAGGGTTTAAAGGGGTCATCAACTGGCTTTTTTAATTTTTTTATACTGTTGTCTGAGGTCAACTTATTACATACAACTGATCATCAATCACAGCTCGAGGTTCCTAATCCTGGCTGACCTGGAAAGAGTTATGAACCTTGCTGAATGCAGAAGTTTTGGGTTGGCTGAGACTACAAGTAATTCTGTTTTCGCTAGGTTGAGTTGAAAGTGGTGGTCCTTCATCCAGCAAGAAATGTCTGTCAGGCCATCACATCTTTTATTGGTCAAGGACCACCCAAGAGGACGCTTGACTGACATGTAACGCAACCAATCACAGTTTGTTTTGTTCTGCGTCATGTTTAGGGGCGTGAAAATGTAAAGTTGCAATGTCCCTGCAATAACACACTGGCGTGCATCTATAAATTATTAATTCAAGAACATTGTGCAAGTTTACTGCAACAATGGAGCCACGAACTTCACATACTTTTGAAAATCCAGCTTTTAGTTGATCCTGGTAAGCGCTCACTGCCACAGTGTACAGATGACGGCGTTCTCCTTCCACGAGGGAGTTTGGAGTCACGGCATTTGTTACTAGGCAGACCGTTAAAGAACGCAACACACACGTCTCGCGGACATCCTGTAGAATTCAACCAATCAGATGACGACTTTGAAACTCCTGAAGTGTTTCCAGAAAAGTGTGCCATATGCATGAGAAGTTCAGCCAACGGTCCGTGGGCGTGACGTCTGAGGCTGAGACTAACTGTTAATAGACTGTTGGGTTAGGTGTTGGGTTTAGTAGAATAAGATGACATAGTTGCCAAGTTACTTATAGTCAGTAGAATGTCTGTTAGAGAGCATTAAAATAAAGTGTTAACAGATATTAAGCAGACAGTTAATACTAATGCTAATACTCTAATGAGAGTTAGTTGACGTAGTTACAAAGTTACTTGTAGTTAGTAAAATGTCTAAAGTGGACCATCAAAAATAAAGTGTTACAGTTTTTGTTTTATCTCGACCATTTGGTTCAGTTCAAAATGTATTCGTTACAATCAGATTTGGACTATAGGTGGTGCTAGAGAGATTGAGAGGATTTCACAGAACACTTTCAAGATGGCTGCCACAAACATTTGTCTAGCTTGAGTTGCCCTTTTTTTAGTGATGGGAAAAACTAAGCTTTACAAAACTGAATCAGTTGAACCAGTTGCGTCGCAAAATGATTCACTGCTGGTCAGAATGTTGTAAATGCAATGTAAACGTGTATAATGACACCTTTTACAAAACAAATTGCAGATGTTTTCACGAAAGTGTCATATATTAAATGTAATCTACAAATAAGCAAAAACAAAACAGGTGTGCATATTCCGAGAGTTTATTTACAAAACTGCACAACGTATCAACCAGTCACAGTGTGCCTGATGAAGACCTGACTGGTCGAAGCGTGCCATTTTTGTAAATAAATATGCTGTAATTTCACTGTGCAAACATCAGTCTTTTTTCTATCTCATTAGGTTCACTAGATCAACATCATCTAGTGGCAAACCATCGAATTTTGAAATGCTTTGTATGATGTAATGAAGCCTTGTTTGCTGAAATCATGTGACTCGAACCACTGACTCGAAACAAAAGATTTGTAAATGTTTTGAAGCTTCATTAAGTAGCGTTTCGAAAATTTGAAATGTTTAAACTCAAAAATCACATACAAGAAACATAAAAGACTGAGGATATAGATGGCTTAATAGTCAGTCATGTCCAAAATGGAGGAAATTGAAGAGAAACCCATATGAACAGCCATTCTTCTTGTCCTTTACTCTTTGATCTTATCGCGTGTTGTCTCCGCACAGGTGTGTGGCTGAATGACCTGGTTCAGGTAGCTGCTCATGAAATCGGTCACGCTTTAGGCCTCTGGCATTCACGGGACCCTAATGCATTAATGCACCCCAATGCCACGTACACGGGTCAGCGGAACATCGCTCAAGATGATATCTGGGGCATCCAGCGCCTTTATGGTAAGCAAAATATAGGTGTTTAAAGATGCAATGAAATGGAAGTAGCGTCAGCCCTTTCCTTTTGTGTTGTGACGCACATCAGAGTTTAATGGGTTAACAGAAATGTTGGATGGGGACTTGTTTTTATGCATTGGTTGTTGATTGGATGTTGAAATTGTGGGTGTGGCACTCAAAAGTGGAGGCAGATGAACATAAATAATACATACAAATACTCATGAGATCACGTTGTTAAAATACATCAGTCATGTCTAGGGTAGGGGGACAGATAAAAAATACAGTTTGTACAGTATAGAAATCATTATGTGTATGGAAAATCCCCATAAAACATGAAAATCCAACGTGTGTGTGTGTGTGTGTGCTTAATGTATTTGTAGACTTTTTAAGGACCACTGAATATGAATGCAATTAATGTCCAATAAAGGTTGTTTTAAAGACAGATGTTTCGTGACCTAACCTAAAGTGAGAATTATTTACTCCTAATAATCAATGAACAATTCCTTTACTACTGGTTTAAAATACTGTACATCATTTATTTGATTAATAAGTTCTTAACAAAGCATAAAAACATGAACTCTTTACATATGACCTAATGAAACAATAGTAATTGTGTTAATTACAGTGACAGTGAATGAAGAACTCACTATCTATGTAGCATATTAATATAATAACAATGTAGAGACTACAATATATAAACTATGAATAAATAAAAATAAATCACAGATTCTTGACATTCTTGAAGTATGCAGTTTGGATGACATAGGACCTAGACTCATTGCTATATGCTACTAGGGCCAAATATAATAATTTCTGTTAATTTAATTGGAGAAAGTTATTATTCATCCAGTATTTTATGTCTTTTAGACATTCAAATTTGATTGATTTAATGGATTTATCATAGCCAGACTTTATTGGCAAATGCAACTGAAAATGATTTGAAATACTATATTTCTTAAAAATAGAACCAAGAGGAAGCATATATATAATGAAAATAACACTGGTCCCAAAATAGAACCTTGAGGGACAGGTAATAGAATCTATAGATGAGAGGAATTTCCCATTTTAATAGAAAAGGTTCTATTTTGGAGATAAAAGGCAAATCAACTGCGGTTTCTTGGATGGTCAGTCGTGTCAAATGATGTGATAAGATCCAGCAAAACGTTTTCAATAAAATGTCATTGGCTACTCTAAGAAGAGCTGATTCTGTGCTATGACCTGATCTAAAACCAGATTGAAATGTATCAAAAACATAATTTTTGGTTAAAAATGAAGTTGATTAAAAACGATCTTTTTTAATACTTTAGATAAAAATGGTAGCTTAGATTTTGGCCCAAAATTATGTGGATCTGTAGGATCTAAGCCAGGCTTTTTAAGAAGAGGCTGTATAAAAGCATGTTTGAAGGAACACAACCACTAGTCCGATTGCAATTTATAATATAGAGAATGCTTGGTCCAATAGAACATGTTCACATCTCTCCAGAGTTTTGGAGCTTATGCTTGTTTCTATCATCTGCTTCAGGATGCTTGGACAAGAAGCGTGTGTGTGATCCTTGGGCCCGGTTGGGTTTCTGTGAGAGGAGACGGAGCTTCATGAAGAAAAACTGCCCGCAGCGGTGTGACCTGTGCTACGGTGAGACACTCAAACATCCTCCTCCAACATCTCCTGCAGCGCTAACTTCCCTTCCCAGCCTTTCACTCACACACAATATCTAAATATCTATGCAGATGGACAGACATTGTCAGCTACTTTAGATAAACCATTATAAACTAGAAGGTATTGAATATTATGGACTAACACACTCGTACATCTAACTCTTTTAAGTGCTTGTTTGCTCCTCAGAGCCTCTGGATGCAGTGTCTACCCCGACCCCTCCTCCTGAAAATGTGAAGATCAAAATTGTGCCTCGTGGAAAAGTTGTGGGCTTCCGCTGTGGGACAAAAAACACCAGAGTGCCTCCAAAAGTCAGGTAGAGTATCCTTAACTGGAGGGCCACTGTCCTGCAGAGTTTAGCTCAAACCCTGATCAAACTCACCTAGCTTCAATTTTCTTGTAACTCTAAAGACCTTGATTAGCTTGTTCAGCTATTTGTGGAACCTGCTATTGTATCATATTTGATACGCAAATTTCTAAGGCCTCTAAATTATCAAAGGGGTCCTTTAATAATAGTTAGTGTGTAATTGTGCTGTTTGAGCATAACAAATATCTGCAAGGTTACAAAGCTCAAAGTCCACTCCAAAGGGAGATTTTTTTTAACAGAATACCCTTTTCAAGAACTACAACAAATGACTCGTTTGGACTACAACGCAATTTTTCCGGATCTTATGAAGTCATAATGTTCCTCATTTAAATAATCCCCACCCACAAAATACGCAAATAAGGGATGAGGCACTAGAGCATTAGCGAAGACAGTAATGTATAAACAATATAGACACCCTCAACCTGACGAGTCAGTTTAAATACATGTGTGTATTGCCACGATTGGTCAAATAATTAGCCAATTTCATTCTTCATTACTGCAAATAGGTAATTCTGATACATGCAATGACGATCCATTATGACATTTAGGCATTTTTAACTTTATGTACACATAATCTTTTACATTATAATCCTTTAATTTTAAATATTTGGCACATTTATGTGCTGCTGCGCATTGCTGTGTGTGTAATAAGCAGAGTTTTTACCCTTTAAATAACATAATAAATACTGCGCTATTGACTTCAGTCCATGTTTTTGTTGGTCAATGGTGCAGTCGTTTTCAGTTCCTCAAAATAGCAACGCTCCAACAATGTGCCTGGTCACACCTGGTTTTCAGACCAGCACGACCATGGGTGAATAGATGGGCGTTTGCTATTTAAACAACATGATGCTGGACGTGAAAATGATAACTGCGTCGGGCTGAAACTAGCATTGCACCGGGTGTATGATAGGGCTCCTAAAGTCAATAGTGCCGTATTTTTTGTGTTATTTAAAGGGCGCTTTAGTAATATGTGCCTATAGGCGGGTGGACAGCGCGTGTACACTCTGCTTATTACACACACAGAGACGCGCAGCAGCACACAAACATTTTTAAATATTCAAAATAAAAGGATTCCTCTCTAGAGAAGCATTCAGTCTTTCCACTCGCAAATTCTGCCATGTAAATAGCGAATCCAAAAACAAATAATAGGCATAATCGGACCTCTTTAACATGATAACTGAAAAACCTGTTGTACACAATCTACTACATGCCTTCTGTTGTGATTGAAAGGTAAAAGGCTTTTTAGTATAATTGTAAAAATGCCCTCCTTTCAGGTCGTGGTTCATGTTTTTTTTTGCTGTGAAATCTTTGCTGCTTTTTTATAAAGTAAACGTACAAATTACTTTTATATTGTTTTTAATATTTCAAGCTGAACATTTAACTGTTGAATCACCCAATAGGCACCATTCTTGTGCAAATGTAGTCGATACAGTTGATACATTGACCCGTTTGATGTAACCGTTATATGCATAATATTTGAAGCTCAGTTTGAGTCAGTTTCTCTGTTTCGTCGTTCGGCAGCTGGTATAAGGACGGAGAGCAGTTGCTGACTTCCATTCCTGGATATATTGTAATTAAAGATCGGGATCTGCGGCTCGTGGCCAACGAATTCAACGAAGGCACGTACACCTGCCGCATCCATCGGCGCGGTAACGTCGTCTCTGCCAACTCCTGGGCCATCCGGCTGAAGCCAGAGCAGTCCTCCAACAACAGCTGATGGAGTGACTGACGCTGGACGTATTGACCACTCGCTCTACCTCCAGGGCTCAACACCACTCAGACCTGCTCTCCTCCGCCGCAGCGCACACATCTCTGTTAGGCGGTCAGAGTCGTAATGGACGACCTGTACAAGCAGTGGATCCTGACCTCCTTAACTCTGAGCTCCCATATTGTCCAAGACAAAATTTGGAAGTACCACCAACTGGATTTGCAGTTGTACTTCTGCTGCAGCGACAACAAAGGTGCTTGCTTTTTTTATTAACGTAAATGCCACTTCTGAGGTATAATAAATAGTTTCATAGATGCTTAAAATCTCTGAAGGTTATAAACATTGTAGATCAATTGAGGGGAAAACTAAATCAAAATCTTCTCAATTTTGTTTGCAAAGGTACAATTTCATTCTCTGCAGTGAAAAAAGATCAGCGGTTCATGTGAAGTCCCCAATTTTTTGTGGTTTTAAGGGCTGTTCACACCAAGGACTATAACAATAATGTTTTAATAATCTTTCAAATTCTATGAGAGTATGGAAGTCCACACCACTGCATTTATTTGTATAGCGCTTTTCACAAATACACATTGTTTCAACGCAGTTTTACAGAAAATCATAATGTTACTGTTTATAATATGATCTTTAATCTTCATTCGCATTCAGCAGATTCCCAGCTAACAGGGAATGTTCTGGCAAGGTTCTCTCAAAGATATGAACAAACATTATTCCAGTAACATTTTTAGTTGGATGTTCATTCAACATTTTTTAAATGTTAGAGAACATTAATAATAATAATAATAAACTTTATTTTATATAGCGCCTTTAAATGAGTATCTCAAAGCACTTTACATACATATAAAATTAAAAGATACACATAACAGTAAAATCAATTAAAAAGCCAAAATAAAACAAGCAAGAGTAATGAAGTGAATCACATAAAAGCTATCCTAAAATAGTATGTTTTAAGTAATGATTTAAAAACACTAAGGGATTCTGCATTCCTAATCACAGAGGGCAGGGAATTCCACAACTTAGGAGCCAAGGAAGAAAAAGCCCGATCACCCATAGTTTTTAACCGTGTTTTTTGGACAGTTCAGAGACCAGCTGCAGAGGAGCGTAGTGCACGTGAAGGAGTGTAGAGTGTTAAAAGTTCACACAAATATTGAGGGGCCAGATTATTCAAGGCCTTATACGTGAGCATGAGAATTTTAAAATCAATACGAGAACTAACAGGGAGCCAGTGCAATTTTTC
Source organism: Paracanthobrama guichenoti (assembly GCA_018749465.1). Lineage (NCBI taxonomy): Eukaryota > Metazoa > Chordata > Actinopteri > Cypriniformes > Gobionidae > Paracanthobrama > Paracanthobrama guichenoti. Next base: position 34,987,793 of record CM031960.1, read on the forward strand.
AAGGATCGGTGTGATGTGCTCCCTTGCACTGTTTCCTGTTAAAATTCTGGCAGCTGAATTTTGAACTAACTGTAATTTACTTAGAGTAGCTTTAGAGACACCAGCCAGCAACGCATTACAATAGTCAATGCGAGAAAACGCAAAGGTGTTAATTAACTCTTCAGCCACAGAGAATGTCAACATTCAAAAGTAACATTTCCGTGATTCCATAAAATGGAATGTTCCCTTAACGTTTGTATAAAAGTTTAAAAAAACTTAATGTTCAGAAAATGTTGAGAAATAACTTTTTCATAACTTAATGGGGAACATTAGTAAAACATTTTTGTTTGAGCTGGGTGATAATATAGTTTACATTTAGCGACGATGCAAGCATCAAGCAGTTGAGATTTGCTGTACAGTACATCACCATATGTGTGTACTGTGTGTGTGGATAAAGTTAGATATAATAAAATAATTTAACTTTGAACTAAATTTAACTTTATACACAGGAACAATATAACTGGAATCATTTTCAAAAAGCAGCTGAACATTTTGACAGCCAATCAGAAAACTAGAAAAAATTGTTGCAAATAGGTAAAAGGTAAAAAAATCATTTTACAAACATTTTGTAGAGGCAAAAAAATATTTACAAACAAGCAGGACAATTGCTGACCACACACTGAATTCAGTACAGACTAAAACAAGTCTAGCAATTTTTTATTTTATAAATTGCATGGTGCAAAAAGTGTAGCGCACGTGAAATAAAGCTAGACTTTTGATTCAGTTTTTTTAATAAAAGTCTAGCTTTTAATTCACATGCACGTTACACTTTTTACACCATGCAGTTCATAAAATATATGTATTTTTGGACTGAATTCAGTGTGCGGTCAGCAATCAGAATCCACCTGACTTTATAGAGCTCAAGCATTTAAAGAAGATGATAAAACTGCAGAGCACTTACAGTATAATAAACAGAATGATGGTGTGGAGCTCAATATAGTTATCGTTCTTGGTGTGAATGGGCCTTTAGCCTTTTATTTGTTGATTATTTTATTATTACTATTTTAGTTTATTTCATTTAAAATCAAAATGAAGTTGTGTTGCAGTCCTTGTTGAAGTTCACTCACGACCTATGGATCGAAGCCCTTCAGCACTTCGAACTGTGACTGGCAGATATGGGAATAGCAGCTTATGAAACCTTTCCTACCATGTCATGGACTCACTAATGCCTTTCCACAAGACATGAAATACATTTTACAAACCGCAGACACGTGTTGTGAAGGGCATGTGATGGACAGTAGGAAATATGGCCTTGTTTACATGTGCTGCATGATTTCTACTGTACACACGATACAACTAGTTATAGAATTTGGAATGCAGAAATGTAACTGACCTTGACTGTATCGGCTGTTACGCCCTCTCAGAAATGACAGGATAATGTTCGTTTTTTTTAAAAGCTTATATTATTGGACATTAAAGGTTCATAGTGTGTGTCTTTTGGTCCCTGTGAATGAGTAACACGCCACAAGACAAATGTATTCTTCATTCAATGTGGTTTAGTGATTCACTGGCATTGTTCACAGAGTTCTTTTGATTCCCAACGATCATCTAAAACAAATCAAGTCTTAATAATCTTCCTGACCACAGGAAAGTCATTTTTTGTCTGCTGGCAAACATGTAATCCTACTGTCGTCTTCCTGTCCTATGCAAACATGTAAACAAACAGGTCCTCGTAGTCCTTCGTGTTAACACTGTTCCTCACTGGGCTTGGGTAATGTAAACATTCAGCAGGCAAATCCTTTCCAAAAAGGCTGGGACCCGTGCCACAGAATAGCACAGGGTTTAAATGGAGGTGCCAGACACTGTCCCTGCCAGGCCTCAAAATTATTACTTCACAGAAGAGAGAGAGAGAGTTCATATGAGGAGAAACAGCTGATGAACTTCAGCAGAAACAAAGAACATTCATTCAATAAGTATGTGAAAAATAAAAGCATTGAAGCATTTGAATTTGAGTTATAAGCCAAGACTAAATACAGTAACTATACAGAGACGACTGATCCTGGGATCCCACCCTCATCCCAGAATTAGTCTCACATTTGGCCCCTGTTCAAGTATGAATAAATCTAGACGGAGAAGGCAGGTGAGGGTGAGTTTATGCACAATCGAGAATGAGATTATGTGCAAGCGGTCCAAAAAATGAGACGCACTAAAGATGCATAATTATTCGAGGTCCAGGCTGAATACGAAATGCATCCAAGGAATAGGCCAACAATATGAAGCTTTTTGGTTTAGTGGTGTGTGGCAAATCTCTCTGAAGCGAGAGGGAGACATGGGATCAGACCCTTTAGAAAGTACGGGTGGAATAATTTGGTCACTATTGTGCATTTCGTACACGCTGGTTCAATACATTTTCCTTATTCAAATAAATCTTAAGCTAGTCCATCCTTCATTTACATTCTTGGCTATTCACACTGGCTTTAAGAAAGCATATAAAACACAAACAACATGGAAAAACATCAAGCGTGATTTCTAGAAACGGATGCGTCCTAGTCGTCCTCGTCTTTGTGTGTGCCGCTGTGATGATGTTGATGATGATGAGGAGAGAAGAATGGCGAAGAGGTGAAGAAGGGAAGACGGAAGGTGGGGGACGGAGAGCGCTCCTCGCGTACGGGACTGCTGTTGGGGCTTTGTCTGGGACTGATGGCCTGTAACATTCGTCCCTTTCCCTCCTTCAACATGTGCTTCTGTTAGACACAATACATGACATTAGAGCATTTTATCTGTGGACAGGCACATATTTTAAGAAAATCTTGAAATGAAAATGTACTCTTATTTGCTATAAAGATAAGACTATAGTGCTTAAATTTCATTTGCATATATTCAAGTATGGTGTGTTGCTGTGCACCAGATACGACATCAATAGCCGTATTTCCATTACTTTAGAAATATTTTTTAAATTGATTAAAAACTATTGTGAAATGACAGCGTTTCCATTAACCGATGCTATGAGACTAAACCGTCATTGTGAGTAGGTTAACGTAAATCACAGCCACCACACTAGCCATTATTTTTAATTGAAGGAGACGTAGACGTATTATCCAAGCAAGGAAAAGCACCTTATTCTTGGGAGCGGCCACGTATGAGGCGTTTCTCCCTCATATTTGCTTCCAGGTCTTGATAAATTGTGGCATTTCTTTGTTGTCTAGAATCCAGTACTCCCGTAATTCTTTTGTCTTTTAAGAGTTTAATAAAGAACCCGGTCTCGTCTTCTGTCCAAACACACCTTCTGTCCACCTTTAAAGAATGATGGACTTTTACAAATGCCAGGTGCAGGTTTGCAAAATATTCCTTTTTCGAATTGCCTGAAAAACATGGGAGTTTTTACGAAAATTGACGTGTTTCCATTGGCCGTGTTTTCAATTTGCAATTTAAAGGGTAATGGAAATGTGTCTAATGACACCATATGTAATTAGTTCTTGAGGATTATCAGTAGATGACAACTCAAATTGTGGTTATTGTATGAATAGAGAATGTGGACCACTTTATGGTGCTTTTTTGTCCTGTTTGGAAGAGTAAATGGTGCATCGTAGGACTGCAAGATTAATCGGGTAACGCTTTACAATAAGATCTCATTTGTTAACATTAGTTAATGTATTAACTAACATGAACTATCAATGAGCAATACATTTGTTATAGTATTTATTCCTCTTTGTTAATGTCAGTTTTTGAATTGTTTGTTCCTGCTCGATCACAGTGCATTAACTAATGTTAACAAACGTTTGATTTGAATCATCTATTAGTAAATGCTGAACTTAACATCAACTAAGATTAATAAATGCTGTAGAAGTATTGTTCATGCTAGTTAATACATGAACTAATGTTAACAAATGAGATCTTATTGTGAAGGGTTACCATTAATCGAAAATAAAACCGAAATCATGATGTGGCTTAGTGTGATTATCAAAACACAAAGAATAAAGAATATTAACTGAATAAATATAAGCGCTGTGTGTTTCAGAGTGAAGTGCAGCACTGTGTTCTTTTACACGCATGATCCGCCGCTTTCTGTTTTCCACTGCTCCACATGAACTCCCTCTGCATTTCCTCTGAGTTTGAATCACTTTAACATTTAGGAACGCAATATGCGCCCAGCCATCTTTTCCCATACTTGCAACGAGAAGCGCTTAATAACAAAGGAGAAGCTTTATGGGCTCACCACAATTTTCCATCAAAATGAGAATTAAGACAGCCATAAATATTAGTATTGTAATTTTACAGTTCTAATTATTGTTTTATTTAATTATAATCATTATTAATATTATTTTATAGTCATATTGATATATAAAAATCACAACAAACTGTAGAGTCCTACAAAAAAGCACAGCAAAACTGGATAAAAAAAACAGGCACATTTTTAATCAGAGAGAAAAAACAAAACAAGACAAAACAAAAAATGCCCTAGTGCATCACCAACCACTTTTAGCAGCTTGGACATTCTGGAAAACATCTTTTGTGTTCCACAGAAAAGAAAAAAATGATGACAAAATAGTTATTTTTGGCTGAACTATTGCTTTACGACAGGGGTTCTCAACTCTGGCCCTTGAGGTCCACTTTCCTGCAGAGTTTTGCTCCAACCCTGATCAAAATCACCCACCTGTAACTTTCTAGCAAAGCCACTCGAAGGCAAGCCTGCAACCTTAACTTAAAAAAAGCGCAACGCCTGCTTATGATGCAGTATGTGTCAAAAGGCCATTAATGAAGGAGAGGCTTCACTACACTTTTGTGAGGAAATCGCTTTAGCCCATTGGCTGATCTTCAACATGTTTGCTCTTAAACATTTGTAACAATTTACACTGAAAAACATGCTGTTTTATAAGAGATGTCATGGATAATGGTGCGACAATTCTACGGCACAATTCATTTCTATGGTATCCGCAAACTGATTGACTGTTGCACAACTCTGAACAAAATTCAATGACATCAAGGCTCTGTAATGTGATTGGTTATCAAGGCGCACATGATCCAAGTTAGCCGTTACGCTGTTTCCAATGGTAGAGCTACAAACCCTTGTATCCCCCAATAATAAGACCATCTCTGCTTTCTAGTAATCCTGAAGACATCGATTAGCTTGCTCTGTGCGTTTGATTAGGGTTGGATCTGAACTCTGCAGGAAAGTAGACCTCGAGGGCCAGAGTTGAAAACCCATGCTTTACGAACTAAAACAACAATCTCAGAGATGTATGGAATAGCTGCATACGTCCAGACTCACCAGCGCCCCATCAGGCCCGAACATCTGCAGGAAGTTCCCAATGAACTCGCGTGACTTCTCCTCCCATTTCTGAATGAGGTCGATACCCTTTTCCTCCACCTTCTGCACAAACTCCTTACTCTTTTCCTCCACATTTCGGACCTTCTGCTTCACCTTATCGACGTGTTCCTGAAGGTGGTACTTCTTTTCCTGGGGAAAAAGGATAACAGAGTCAAGTTGCTTTCAAAGAAATATTTCCTTTGCTTTAATAAAAGACTGAAGGCGTAGTCAAGCACACGCACATTGATGAAGCTGACGTTCAGCTCTTTCGCAGTGTAGCCTCTCTGTAGGTTGCGGCGCACATAAACGTCATAATCACGTACAATTCGTGTGATTATGTCAGATGTGGAGATGCCTTCTGTTCTCTGAGTCGGTGCGAACATACCTTTAAAAAGAGAATTTCAAGAACAAATCTGGAGATTCTGTTGACAAATAAAAACTAATTTATTGACTACCATAACTGTATTATGCAGAAGTTTTTAATATCTACCTGCATCCTTTATATGTTTGTAAACATCATCACTTCCTGCTGAGATGTATGGAATGTCGTCATGAGCGACAAAGTCTATCTAGGGAGAACATGTCATCATATCAGTGTTTATTAAGACTATGGCTGCATCCGAAATCGCATACTTCCCTACTATATAGGAGAAAAAAGTATTTCGTATTTTATGTCCGAATTCACAGTACTCATAGAAGAGTAGGCAAAAGTACCCTGATGAACTACTTCTTCTGGCAAGATTCTGAAGTGTGTCTATGATGGACATTTTACTATCCCATCAGGCCACAGGAGAGGATTTGTGAATGGCAGTGAAGCGACACAACTAACGCTGGTGGGTCATGTGATAAGGCCAACATGGTGAATGTAGTATGTCCAGATTACATTCGTAATACACACATTTATACTACAGAACATTCTTTTTTAGTGGTCGTAAAGTAATTACTTATTCAAAATAAGTATCAACTCAAGAGGGTATGTGATTTTGGACACAGCCTGTTCCACTGAGTGAGACAGCAATACTGAACCACATTCAAAATCTGAGATGGTGTCAATATTTATCTTCATGACTTGTACTTTTGTTGTAAATTATTTTGAACACTATTTTACACTGTCCATGTTACACATTACGTGAGCTTACTAATAGTAGTAACAGTAAATTATGCATAATTACAAGCAACTAATCCTAAACCAAACCCTAACTCTACCCCAAACTAAGTACATTGTAGTTACTTAATATTACTCATTTCAGTAACACTTTATTTTACAGTGTCCTTGTTACATGTAATTACATGCAACTAACCCTCAACCAACCCCTAATCCTACCCTAACCCTATAGTAAGTACATGTAGTTAATCAATATTATGCTGCCAGGAGTCGATCTCATGAACCCACAAACCAGTGTCTATATGATTTTTACCTGATCTCGGATCAGTTTCATAATTTGGTAGGTAGACATTTTTAATGACACATTTTTAGAATAAAATGAAATGTTAAAGGGATAGTACATCCAAAAATGAAAATTACCCCATGATTTACTCACCCTCAATTATCCTAGTATATTCTAGTATTCATCCTTGTATATAACATTCTTATTTCAGACAAATACAATCAGAGTTACATTAAAAAAATGTCCTGGCTAATCCAAGCTTTATAATGGTAGTGAATGAGAGCCCAAAAAAGTGCATCCATCCATTATAAAAGTAATCCACACGGCTCTGAGGGGTTAATAAAGGCCTTCTGAAACGAAGCAATGGGTTTGTGTAAGAAAAATATCCATATCTAACAACTGAGACGAATCAGACACAATTATTTGTTATATTTAACTAATAATCTTTGAAACTCGCTCTGTGGTCTTTTAGAACCAACCTCCCCCCCCGACATACCACTAAGGAGGTCCTCAGTTACCATGGATATCAACTGATAAGACGGTTTATTGCCCTAAAAAAATGTGACCATGTGGAAAAGGGAAAGGCCACATTTAAGACACAAAGCCTGTAAAAACACATGCTTTTGCCTGAAGTTACAGTCAAACAGTTCTATAAATGAACATGCACCCCATTGTGTGTACCAATATAACTGTCTTGTAAAGTGTCTCTTGTATGGTATTTCGTTTTATGCATATCTTATGAGCAAACTACAAGATGTAACCTCATATGTCGTGTCTCCTATCAAATTAATGCTTGTTTCACAACTTACACTTTCATGTTTGTCACTTCCTCAGAGGAGGCAGTGTGTGTTTGTTGTATTAAATGGAGTATAAATGGGCACAGACCCAGTTGAATCATGCTTGAAACAAAGATCCGTAAAATCTCCAACAGAGGAATTTCCCGCTGGGAAATCCCAACAATCCCATTGGTCGAATCGACCCTGGGGGTGGTGACTTTGTGCAAAGCTTCAAGAGAGACGCACAGATCTGCCCTCTCTCTCTCTGTGGTTGAACTGACACGTCATCTTGGCTTTCTCTCAGCCAGGCCAAGTAGGCCAGGCTGATAAGGCCTACACACACACACCTCAAGCCATGTGCGTGTGTGGGACAGGAAACCCGATGCCATCACATGGCCGGTGGGCCAGCAGGCCCAACACCTCAAGCCACGTACAAGCTTCCTCAACCTCAACAGAGTCGAAATAACCACGCAAGTCCATCAGATCTTCTTCAGTCAACGCAGAAGTTATCGATGGCAACTCCAACACCATCGGACTGAACTATCAAGACTTTCTCCTATGATTTTGCATCGGGCGCTCTTCTACAGCTCAGGCTAAATGCAAGTAACGTACGATATACAAATCGCTGTGTAGTTAGTAAAAACTGTAAACCCCTTTGTTCAGACAAAAGAGCTTCTAGTCAATGATGGTTCTCCCAGGTGTTTCCATAGTTCCATTTGTTCTGTCCCAGTTTTTCATTCCCTCACATTCCCTCTTACCATGTATGTATGCTTTTATGTTTGTTTAGTCTTGTCCATGATTTAGTTAATAGACTTTGTGCACAATATATGTTTGGTTCTGACTCCCTGCCTGCAAGCAAATTGTCACTTAAATGATCCATCTTGTTATGCGCTCTAAGCGCTGTAAATACCAAGGAAGAATTATTTTTCTGTGGCCATGAAAAATATCCTTTTCTTAGAATTAATTAATAATCAATACTGAGTGTTCACAAGATGAACTGATTGATTGATTGTAATGTTAATGTAGCCATATCAAGTTAATCTCATTAACCGATTCAAATATTCATAATGAATAATCACAACGAGTTATGAATAATTATTAATATTTCCCCTTTGAGCTAATTCACAACACATATTTAAAACTTTATAAAGTAAAATATCTAGCTTCCGGCAGACCACCTTCCGTATTCAACTTACGAAGAAAGTGTAACGCCTCTCGCAGTTAAAAAAGCTTATGCTACATCCAACGTCATCATATTTAACTTTAAAACGTGTTAAATGTGGATATTTTTCTTGCAAAAAACCCATCAATTCACATCAGAAGGCCTTTATGGAGCAATTTAGGAGCCATGTGGAGTACATTTATGAAGAATGGATGCACTTTTTTGGGCTTTAAATTTAGGGCTGCCATTATAAAGCTTGGAAGAACCAAGACATATTTTAATAGAACTCCAATTGTATTTGTCTGAAAGAAGAGTGTCATATACACCTAGGATGGATTTAGGGTGAGTAAATCATGGGCTAATTTTCATTTTTGGCTGAACTATCCTTTTAATAGTCTCTTATTGGACTGATTAAGCAAGCTCTCCATAAAACAAACAAAATTAGCCCTACAATATAATAAAATAACCCATATTTTACAGACACTTTGTATTTAATGGTATTAATCAGATGACTTGCAAATTGCATTTAATAGATTACACTTTCAATAAAACATTTGCAATTGGTTTGTAAAAGATGCTTTTACACTGTTCTGACCAGCAGGCGTCACCAGCGTGTGGCGTTTGGAGCGCTTTGAACAGTGAATAATTTGGTCGAGTTCATTCAAACCTTCTCCCATCACTACTTAACAGACGTGTTCACTGTGTGTTGTTGAAGAACTTCTTCATATGGTGAGTAATGCGAGTAAATAAATAACACATTTTTCACTTTTGAGTGAACTATCCCTTTAACCACAACATGTTAACAGTTACACACCTCAGAATGTCCTGTGTTAGGCATGGGAAATGTACATTTACACTGACATACATTTGGCAGATGTTTTTTTCCCCAAAGCGTTCAAGCTATAAGTTTGATTAGTTCATGCATTCCCTGGGAATTAAACCCATGACCTTGGCATTGCTAGCACCATGGTTTACTGGTTGAGCTACAGGAATGGAAATATGACATTGCCATCTGGAAACTCACTCTGTGCTCGGCCAGAAATTCAGGAGTTAGTGTCCATGGAGCGTTGCGGACCACCTCATCGACATAACGACAGTGACTCACCGCGTCGTAACGTTCATCCTCGTTCATGACAGTGAAACCCTTGAATTTAAGTGTCAAATCATCGCTGCACACTGAAAGACAAACACATTACTACAGTAATGTTCCATTTGTTAACATGAGCTAACATTGAAAAATACTTTTAAAGCATTTAGTAATCTTAGCTAATGTTAATTTAACATTTACTATCACATTATTTACATTGTTAACACTATTTAGCCAACATGAACTAACAACGAACAGTTGTATTTTTATTAACTCATGCTAACAAAGATTAATAAATACTGTAACAAATTTTTTACTCATTATTATTTCATGCAATAAACAATATTAACTAATGGAACCTTATTATAAAGTGCTACCCACATTACTTTTGTAATTCTGTGATACTAGTGGCACATAAATGAGCTGATTTCCTGGTTGAATCATAATGGGTTACACTATTCATGACAAAAGACGTCCCTTTGTTGAAACTCACCGCCCACAATGAGATGCGTGTTGGGGAAAAGGCACTTGGCCTGCATTAAAGCACGAGCGTGTCCGGAATGGAACATGTCAAAGATCCCGTCAGCATAGACGCGTACTGGACGGTCCTCTAAAGAGAGGATTGAAGACGAGAGAGGTCATACAGAGAATGTGTATACAATGAGGGTCAGTGTGGGTAAAATTACTATTTACGCACCTGGAGTACCACGACAGGCTTCTTCCATGCTAACGCGGACGTATGGTGTTTTTGCAGCCACCAGCTCATCAGAGAATGGTGCAGGTTCATTCAACCCCTGAAACACACACACACACACACACACACACACACACACACACACACCTAAAAACAAGTGCATCACTGGAAATTATGTCATCATACTCAAGTGCTGACTGACAGCGACCTCACCAAAGTTCTCGGTGGAATTTTCCGGAAATACTCTGCCTCCCTAATCTCGCCATTCGACTCCTCTCTCTTCCTCTTCCTGCCGAGGCCTGAACTGTGCGCATCCATCCCTGCATAGAAAATCTTTTTTTAAATCTTTTTTCCATAAGACTCATGTGCTCCAGTGATCTGAAGTCATACAATAGCTTTGTGTGAGGAATGGAACAAACACATTCAAGTATTTATTAACTGAAAATGATTTGTTTTAATGGACTGGTAAAAATCATAGTGTTTTAGTAGCAAATTTCACCTGGAAACAGCAGTAATTAATAATTTTTTCCCCCAATGAGATAAGAAATATCAAAAGAATCTGTGAATAAATGTAAATTCAATAAAAAGTGAATTATTAAATACATATGCACATAATTAAAATCACTTGAATGCTGTAAATATAGTGTATAAAACATAGTGTTATGTCATGAATATGTAGGCCTACTACAAATATTTATTAAGATAATAACTGTTTCAGAAATAATAAATATGGACCATTAAATTATAAAGGAGTGTTTAAATTAGGGGAGGGTACTGACACAGATATCACAAATCAATTTTAATTCACAAGCTCTTGGTTACTTCTAATTCTGATATTGATAATTCATTTTGATAAAAATCAAGTAAAGTACATTTTTATATGTAAACTAAAGCTGTAAACTAAACAGGGAATCCTGTCAGTTGGTACATTTCTATAATATTAAAGGTTAAAATGAACAACAGAATCATAATTCAATTGCAATTTATTTTTAGATATAATAATCAACACTCAAATAAAAACTGATGTGTACAAACATTAAGATTGCACATAGTTTTTATACCAACTTTTAATTATATAATTATGTTTTTATGTCAATTCGTTGTTGAAACATAAACAGTGAAGTTTATAACTTGAATAACAATTATATAATCAGTCCAGTATGTCACAGATGCTGTCAAATGATTTTAACCAGGAATGTTTCTTTATTGGTGGGTCAGTAGATACACATGAACAGTGAAGTGCTCACCACGCTGACCCAGATCATCCCAACATGATGATGATGATGATGATGATGATGATGATGTGGGACAGTCAGGGATGTGGCACTAGAGCGGAAAACAATCAATGTTTTCATCCCCCTTTCTTCCTTCTAAATTGCTCTATTGTTCACTGAAAGACCTCAGACATGAATCCAGGGTTCCCATACCTCTGACCAATGCATTGTCCAGTCAATTGTGGACCATGACCGTATTTTTCAAATGAAGTTTTTGAAAATGTTTTTTTGAAACATGTTTTTTATATATATATATATATATATATATATATATATATATATATATATATATATATATATATATATTTATTTTTTTTTTTTTTTTTACATTTTAAAGTGACTGGACTTGAACTGAGCAAATGCATATTCACTGTAGACATTTCCATGACTTTATTTATTTTTATTTTAAAATCTCCTGGACCTCAAATCTCCTTCACTGCTCTAAAACTATAAAGTAATTACTTTATTTTAAGATAAAAACAACAAATGTAGCAGAGGCAACAAGCCAACAGAACTATATTTAACTGTTACTGGACAAAAGTATCAGTATGAAAAGCACTTTTTCAGCAATGCAGAGGAGAGCAAACACAACTAACAATAGCAAATAAAGTATTTCTCTAAGTAAAAAGTGCATTTTATTTTAAAACATAAAAGATGTAAAGTACTAACCTCAATGCGGAAGCCGGTTCCCTCATAGGTTGAAGACAGCACCTGACTTATGAGCGTCTGAACAACCCATTTCTGCTTTAAAGACTTTACAGAGATGATACTCCATATGCAGCTGATATGACAGCTCTGCCTTCTCACTACATCATCATCATCATCACTGCTCAGTAACAACACGCACACTTCCGCTTATAGGTCACACTTCCGCTTCGAAATCACTCCATCTAGCGGTCACTTACTCCAACAACCCCTAATAAAACTACAATAAGCAGGGTCAGGCCATATAAAATAATATAGTGTGGATGCATGTTCTCCACATGCTCGCGTGGGTTTCTTCCGGGTGCTCCCCTCCAGTCCAAAGACGTGCAGGTTAGGTGGACTGGATATGCCAACCTGAGTGTGTGAATGTGCCACAGCTATAGTGCTGGGTTGTGTCAGGAAGATATCACACTGATTCATTCTAAACAAAACAAGCTACTACTACTACTACACCTTTCTCGCTGTTCCCATTTGAAGCTGTTTTCTTTGGCAGAAAATAAATAAATAATACAATGTAGCAATATTGTCTAAAAGGTAAGAATCTTAAACTGTTGTTGATCAAAACTGGTGTATACTCACCTAAAGGATTATTAGGAACAACTGTTCAATTTCTCATTAATGCAATTATCTAAATCAACCAATCACATGGCAGTTGCTTCAATGCATTTAGGGGTGTGGTCCTGGTCAAGGCAATCTCCTGAACTCCAAACTGAATGTCAGAATGGGAAAGAAAGGTGATTTAAGCAATTTTGAGCGTGGCATGGTTGTTGGTGCCTGACAGGCCGGTCTGAGTATTTCACAATCTGCTCAGTTACTGGGATTTTCACGCACAACCATTTCTAGGGTTTACAAAGAATGGTGTGAAAAGGGAAAAACATCCATTATCCAGTATGCGGCAGTCCTGTGGGCAAAAATGCCTTGTTGATGCTAGAGGTCAGAGGAGAATGGGCCGACTGATTCAAGCTGATAGAAGAGCAACTTTGACTGAAATAACCACTCGTTACAACCGAGGTATGCAGCAAAGCATTTGTGAAGCCACAACACGCACAACCTTGAGGCGGATGGGCTACAACAGCAGAAGACCCCACCGGGTACCACTCATCTCCACTACAAATAGGAAAAAGAGGCTACAATTTGCACGAGCTCACCAAAATTGGACAGTTGAAGACTGGAAAAATGTTGCCTGGTCTGATGACTCTCAATTTCTGTTGAGACATTCAGATGGTAGAGTCAGAATTTGGCGTAAACAGAATGAGAACATGGATCCATCATGCCTTGTTACCACTGTGCAGGCTGGTGGTGGTGGTGTAATGGTGTGGGGGATGTTTTCTTGGCACACTTTAGGCCCCTTAGTGCCAACTGGGCATCGTTTAAATGCCACGACCTACCTGAGCATTGTTTCTGACCATGTCCATCCCTTTATGACCACCATGTACCCATTCTCTGATGGCTACTTCCAGCAGGATAATGCACCATGTCACAAAGCTTGAATCATTTCAAATTGGTTTCTTGAACATGACAATGAGTTCACTGTACTAAAATGGCCCCCACAGTCACCAGATCTCAACCCAGTAGAGCATCTTTGGGATGTGGTGGAACGGGAGCTTCGTGCCCTGGATGTGCATCCCACAAATCTCCATCAACTGCAAGATGCTATCCTATCAATATGGGCCAACATTTCTAAAGAATGCTTTCAGCACCTTGTTGAATCAATGCCACGTAGAATTAAGGCAGTTCTGAAGGCAAAAGGGGGTCAAACACAGTATTAGTATGGTGTTCCTAATAATCCTTTAGGTGAGTGTATATTGAGACAATACTGTTGCTTCTGTGATTTTGCTTAAAGGTAGGGAAGGCGATTTTTGAGGATAGCATGAGATCCCACCCTCCCTTAAGAGAGCCTCCAAAGCCATGCCTCCTTCCAAACACATGAACACACAGCAGAGTTTGCACGAGACAAGAGACGCCGTTAAATGTCTCATGTCTCAAAGCACATAACATTACAATAATAATGAAACAACTTACAGAGCTCTTACTTGTACCACCTGACTGCTGCAGATTCATTGCGCTATTTATAGTGCTGACATAGAAATGCATAAATCCGAGTCTGAGGAGCTCCGGGTAGAACGTCACGGATTGCCAACTACGGTTACGACATGCCGTGAACTTGTTTTGTTTAGGAGGAACTGTATAAGCTGCTTGTTTATGGTGCCCAGTGACTGTGTCTACAATGCGCTGATGACATGCGATGTCTGTGCGAGCAGAGTCTGCGGAGATATGGAAATACATATGTTGGAAGGCAGGTAGGACATTGAATCAAATGCAATGATTGGACGAGTGTTTTGTTTTGCTCCTGAGACTTCCACAGAAGATATATGTTTTAATATTTAGACCACTTCTATTATTGATTGCTGTCAGGATGCGTAGAGAGTTTCAACTTGTATTTCAAAAAGTGTTTATAAAACAAATGGCCTACTCTAGCTTTAAATATACACTGATCAGGCATAACATTATGACATTATGAGGTGAAGTGAATAACACTGATTATCTCCTCATCACAGCTCCTGTTAGTGGGTGGGATGTATTAGGCAGCAAGTGAACATTTTGTCCTCAAAGTTGATGTGTTAGAAGCAGGAAAAATGGGCAAGCGTAAGGATTTGAGTGAGTTTGACAAGGGCCAAATTGTGATGGCTAGATGACTGGGTCAGAGCATCTCCAAAACTGCAGCTCTTGTGGGGTGTTCCCGGTCTGCAGTGGTCAGTGTCTATCAAAAGTGTTCCAAGGAAGGAACAGTGGTGAACTGGTGACCATGGGCGGTCAAGGCTCATTGATGCACATGGGGAGCGAAGGCTGGCCCGTGTGGTCCGATCAAACAGATGAGCTACTGGAGCTCAAATTGCTCAAGAAGTTAATGCTGGTTCTGACAGAAAGGTGTCAGAATACACAGAGCATCTCAGTTTGTTGTGTATGGGGCTGCATAGCCGCAGACCAGTCAGGGTGCCCATGCTGACCCGTCCACCACCGCTGAAAGCACCAACAGTGGCACGTGAGCATCAGAACTGGACCACAGAGCAATGGAAGGTGGCCTGGTCTGATGAATCACGTTTTCATTTACATCACGTGGATGGCTGGGTGTGTGTGCATCTCTTACCTGGGGAACACATGGCACCAGGATGCACTATGGGAAGAAGGCAAGCCGGCGGAGGCAGTGTGATGCTTTGGGCAATGTTCTGCTGGGAAACCTTGGGTCCTGCCATCCATGTGGATGTTACTTTGACACGTACCACCTACCTAAGCATTGTTGCAGACCATGTACAGCCTTTCATAGAAACGGTATTCCCTGGTGGCTCTGGCCTCTTCCAGCAGGATAATGCTCCTGCCACAAAGCAAAAATGGTTCAGGAATGGTTTGAGGAGCACAACGAGTTTGAGGTGTTGACTTGGCCTCCAAATTCCCCAGATCTCAATCCAATCGAGCATCCATGGGATGTGCTGAACAAACAAGTACGATCCATGGAGGCCCCACCTCACAACTTACAGGACTTAAAGGATCTGCTGCTAACATCTTGGTGCCAGATACCACAGCACACCTTCAGGGGTCTAGTGGAGTCCATGCCTCGACGGGTCAGGGCTGTTTTGTCAGTAAAATGGGGACCAACACAGGTCATAATGTTATGCCTGATAAAAAGAAAATACTGTCCACATGGACAAAATTGAATTGCCTCATCTCACATATTTATTTACTATATTAGCATCATCATGATGTACTTTGAATTGAAATGTCAACATGTCTACAATGTTTCTAGAAACATCTGAGGCAGCACACCGGGTAACTTAGCAGTGAATGTTGATGCTGAGTGCATCAGTAATGTTTCTTTACCAATGCTTGTGTATGAACAAACATATTGCAAAACACTTCATGTTGTTTTCTAGAACAGATTTACAGCTATATATGGCTTAACAAGTTAAAAACAATTACATGCATTGCACCTGTGTAGCAGAGCTGCATGATCAATCATTAAAAAAAATCGCAGTCTTGAGTCAAACACTCACGTGATCTTATTCCTAAATGACGATTCGTCAACATTAATTAAACTTCTGGCAAGTACAATCACAGCGAGCATTCAGATCTGAGCCAGGGAGAGCCATTGTCATGTATACAGGTAAGAAACAGCTTCACAAACCACACAGTATTTCTGTGTTACAATAATTAAAATGATCACAGAAGTACTGGGATAAAAGTTTACGCTAGCGGTTGCGATCAAAACAGAGCAAAAAGTATCTTGACTCTTCAAATAATGTTTGTATCAATTACATTGTTAGACCAGTAGGTGGCGACAACAAGTGAATAATTTTATTTTTATTTTTAAATAGACTGCAGCAGAACCTTGAGTAAATTACGTTATCGTGCAGCTCTAACTTGTAGCAAGGACATGAGGATGCCAATTACAGAACAAATGAAAAATAGACTTTTGACATATCACAAGCTGTATTTATCAAGGAATTAACTGTACAGAGTCAGTCAGGATCTGAATTATACAGCATTCATTCATTCACTGTTTCCATGTGTATTAGTGTCACCCTTGTACAGTGGCTGTGAGTGAGAATGACAGTGGTTTCATCATGCACAGCAGTACCATTACAAGGACAATGTTATTCATGCAACCTGAATTGCCCAGTTTCCTTTCAATTTCTTTCCTTTGAGCTTTGGAGAAATAACCCCGCTGATATTCAAAACTGATATTAAAACCCATAAAATGTTCTTATTTCACAGCAGAAAAAAAGAGCATTTTTGTCTGTACAGAAGCAATTACAATTTGTACAGGTCATCGAGCTGCTGAGCTAAAACCAGTGGTGCTTAAGGGTCTGACACTATAGACAGGACATGGGGAGTGAGTTTCAGCCGTACCCAAACACTTAAAGAAGATAAAAATATTACTACGAGGGTTCATCTGCCATAAAACCCACATAACGTGTAATACTTTATATATAAAAGTAATTAAAGCACTTTAAGAATACAGACATCACAATAAACCCCTAAAATATTAGAGCAGGAGCTGAAGTAGACCGATATCTACTGTTGGGGTTGTGCTTTCTGTTGATTCAATGGATCAGATCCATCTTGGATTTAATGACATTTTATAAACGTTTCCAAATGCTTCCAATTACACACTCAACAGATTCATGTCCATCCGAAGCAGCAGGTATAAATGTGTGTGTGCAGTCGTATGAATGAGAGTGCGAGTCGGGGGCATTAGAGCAGAATTTTCTCAAGATTTCCGCAAATAAGATGCTGAATGAATGCATTTTTTTTTCGTAGTAATGCTCATCCCAGACCCTCAAGCACCAATCCTCTGCTCACAATAGCACTGTGCAATGGGGCAGTAATTTAGTGCAAAGGAAAAGTTGCATAAATTTTCTACTTGCAAGTGTATACATTATTTCCATTCGCCACCACGTTGGATACTTTAACTGCATACCCTCTGCCTGTATAAGTTTTTCTATTGCATAAAAATAGGATTTTTTTGTACCAAAAATTAGACTTGGAGACAAAACCAAGGGCGTCAAAGGAAGAGAAATTCAGACCCAGACACAGAAAACTCTTTAGATATATACAGTACACAATGCTTTGAGATTGTATGGCGAAATGAGAGCTGACAATTGTATATTTCAAAGCAGGGACATTACAAAAGCATTTGCATGATGCTGTGTTCAGATAAAGCAACAAACATGAACTTGCAGAGAGAAAACGCCTTGTTGATTGAACAAAACTTACATGAACATCATCATCTCCTCCCCTCAATGATTGGTTTTCTAACATTATTTAGCCTTTTTACATTTAAAGGACTACAGCTGACAGACTTTAGGACAATGAGGCACAAATATGATACCTGAAACCATTACGTTTCCATTTAACATACTATGACATTTAGTTTCAACCATGTATGTTGCATGAAAAATCATTTTCAACTGCAGTTTGTGCATGTATACCGATGGATCTCAAAAGAACAAAATTCAATTTGTGTCATCATTTGCTGAGCTGTCTAAAGCATATATCGCTTTTCTTGCAGTATACCTTGCATTTTTGCTAGCTATGGGCTTTCTATACTATTACCTGCAGAACTACACGCTTCAAAGACGCATTTCACCCGGTTTCTGCCAATCAGGAAAGACAATCACATAATAACATCTACATGGCATTCAGTTGTTATCTTACAAACATACATCACCAGTTAAGTCAAACGCCTGCATCCATTCAGTCCTCAGTGCAATGCTTGGAAATAGTAGTTAAACCGACACAAAGAGAGAAAAAAAAAATTAACTTCTGGAGTTTTACAAAACAATCAAGTTCTGTGCTTGGAAGACTTCTGAGTATGAATAAAATGATGTAAACCCGATCTCGTGTTCAGAACAGCTTGATGACGGATGCAATGCGTGCATGCATAGACACATACACAACTGATTTGGTCATTAAAAGAGCAAATGAACTCACACTCAACATTTAATGCATAATATGAGATTAATGATTGAGACTTTTCTTGCACACTGGAAAAAAAAAAAAAAAAAATCTAGAAATCAGATCTGAGAATACACACTCACGGCAGATGATCTGCTTCTCTTTATTTGAAACAAACCGTTTATGCCGTTCTTCATTTGAAAGTTAAACCTTGTAGGCATGCTCTGATATGTCATATGGCGGTCAGACGTGGTCTACAAAGTGGCAAGATGAGAATCAAAATCGTGTGGAAGAGCCAATGAATACAAATCAACACGTTAATAGTATAAAAGAGCAAAACAACTTACAAATAAACAGACGAAACATGCTCTTCAGAAAAAAGACCAACCTTGAGAAAGAATTTGGCATATTTCCATTCTCTTCAGCGTGAGACTGTATAGAACTGATGTCGAGATGTACAATATACAAAGAGAGAGACGGGTACACATACATATGGGTCATCTTTTTCACAGACGGATTAGAAAATAATCTTCATGAGCTACTTTACTATAACATCTTTCTCTTTTATCCTCCATTTGCCTATGCTATCAGCTCTTTGGCCCATATGGAGCTCCTGAATTGTCATAGTCCTCGGCAGCCACTAGAGGGCGCTCACTGACACATGAGCTCCGTGCACCTCCGCACTGCCTGATTCCAAACTCGGCTGGACAGCAAGACATAAAGGGAGTTCACAGTGACGCCTTCGCTTCCTGATTCTGTCAGAGCACTTTCCAGGAGTCCTGGCTCCTGTCTCACTGTTATCGGGTGCCTCATTTCTTCTTGCCTGTCTTTTTCTCAGGCTTTTCACCCTTGTCTGAACGCACCGATCCCACATCGGCTCGGTCTGACTTTTCGCCTTTTTCAGAACCGCCCGCCCTGCTGCCTGCCCTGCTGCCGTCCCTGCGCGTTCCCTCGTCAGTAGATGAGGTAGTTGGATTTGTCTGCCCCCGTTTGGCAATCTCTTCATGCTCACTTATACTGGCGGTTATACTCGTGGTCCAGATCTTCAGATCGTCCTGCAGGCCAAAGAGAGATTGAAGACTCAGAACATGTTTTTATGCAAAAAAAGTTAATTTAAAGAGTTTGGTTGAATTCTCCTGGGAAATCCAACTGAAAGCCACTTTTAGGAAACTGGTTTTACATGGATTCCAACTGGTCCAAGCTTGTCACTCATAGTCATTATCTTTTCCAAGCTGGTTTAGATGGCTGGTCAAATGACTTGGCCAAGCTAGTTAATGTTACAGCATTGGACAACTCAGTCGAACAACTTCCCAAAAATGTTTTTTCCCCCCCAAATTGTAACACTTGTGATGGTCCTGGTAAAAAATTACCGGCTTACAAACATTGCTTATAAATCTCTCTCATTATGTTACATCACCAAATATTGGATTCAATCTTTTTTGTTCAATTGGGACAGGTTTTGTATTCATTTTTGAAACTGATTGATCGTAGGCCTTATTGATCTGAGTTTATATTGGTCAAAAATGACTGCCCACTGAAAATGAATCAGAGAAACAATTATTGTTCAGGATCATGTTCATGTTCACATATGTACATGTGGGCTTGCAAAAATAAAGGTCTCGAGCCTGTGCATGTGTGGATGCATGCATACTCGTTCACACACACACGGCATCTGGGAGTCGTTTTATTGGGCCTGGATTTATTTTCCAAGAGGACAATGACCTGAAACATTCTTCTAACTATTGCCGGAACTACCTGCGACAGAAGGAATCTGCTGGAACATTGAAAATGATGGACTGGCCCCCTCATTGAGCACATTTGGGGTGAGATGGAAAATAAACTGGACAGATCTATTGTGCATTCAAAGGAAAGCCTTTGGCTTCAGTTGCAGAAGGCATGGGATAACATTAGCATTGAAGTTCTCAGAGGAAATGTATTGACACTATGCCAGAGATGTGCTGCTGTAATTGCTGCAAAAGGTGGACATACCAAATATTAAAGTTAAAAGTGGATAAAAACAGTACGACTCTCTTCATTTGATATTTGATGCTCAGAGCATCTATCTGCATGTTTTAATGAACATTATAGAAATGAAGTCATGTTTTGGAGGCAAAAAGGTCAATATTTTCAGATCTGTCAGGTGTTCTAATCATTTTGGCCAACACTGAGTGTTACAGGCTTTCTTTTTCACAGAGATGAACTTTCTCCTCAAATCAGTGAGACTCGGATCAATGAGGCCTACAATCAATCAGTTTCCAAAATAAATACAAAACTTGTCCTAATTGAAAGAAACCAAGCTGACAAAAAGATTGAATCCAATATTGGGTGATAAGGTAGTATGACAAAAGAATTAAAAGCAATTTTTTGCAGGCCGGTCATTTTTGACTGGGAACATCACAACACAGCACAAGGGTTAATCTGGTAAACCATCTTAAAACAGCAACAGACCAGCTTCTACAGTAAGCTCCAAAAGTCTACAAGGCAGATTCCATCGAGGCCTGGTTATGGTTAAATGTATTACCTACTTAATTACACAGATTTTGGCCCCAAAAAAACGTGAAACCAACTAAGATTGACTAAAAAAAAAACCCCAACTCACCTCATCTTTAGCATGGAACAGAAACTCACTTCCATCCTTAGTTCTAAAATTATAAAGCAAACGAATGGTATGAAAAGTGAGCACTACACACGTAGCCAATCTGTTTGGAAAAGCTAATAAAAAAAAAAAACAATGAAGTACTTGAGCGTGAAGACATTCTTCTTCTTTTTGTAACCATTGTTGATATCACAGGCACAACGGCTCAGGTTGATAAGCGGCTCGTTGTTGTAAGGTGTGGCGGTGTTCTTCGCGTCCTTATAGAAACCCAGCTCACCTTTATTCAGCACACAATACAGGTTCACCCAAGATCTGCTGTAATGTGGGAAAGAAAACAGAAGATTTGGCCATCAGAGCCCATCTGATACCATGTGCCAACTAGCTACTCACCTACCGAGTCTGGGATGACCAGCCTTTATGACTGAGCAAGACCAAACTGCTGCAGAGATCATTACAAGACCTTTAGACATAGATAGGCAGACCATGGCTTACCTTTGTAGAGAGGGGGAAGAATGGTCATCGGCAAAGAGAGCACAAAAAAGAAGAGAGATTTTGGTTAGTGAGATCTACTGCAGTGTAGATGCAAGTGCTAGCATAAAAATGGCTTCAGTGGACAGGCAAAGTATGTGCACATACATGCTACAAAAGAACAGATAGCCATTCTTTTGAGTTCCTTAAACTCCTCAATGCAATGAGTTGTTTTGTGACTTAAGCTGTATCCGGTCTTGTACAAAATGGCTGAATGAAGGGTGAAGGCTTCATACCTGGCTAGCCATGGCTTCAGAAACCCAGCATCTGTTGGTCTTCTGACACAGCATCAGGATGATTTTAGTGTTACCATGCAAGTGGAAAGCAGTGCTAACAGCTAGCTATTTTCTGCCATTGCATGATATGAAACTTGTAATCAGTAATGACAGCCAAACAGCTGCTCCTCAGTTTGTAACTTCAGGAACCATTTTAGCCTTGTAAAGCATTCAAGCATATCCCAGTTTGACTTGAAACTTGGTAAAAGAAAATAAGAGCTGCCTTGTATTAATAAATGTTAGTGCTCTAAGCATCAGTACACAATGCTAATAACAACATTAGCATAGCTCTGAATAACCAATCATACTGATTGGCATATTTGATTTAGCTGTTTACATGCTAATTACATGCCATGTGCCCATTATTTTCAGACCACAAAACCCCACCTGTTTGAACTCTTCTTCTGGCCATCGATGTCTATTTTGCGGAAGAGGAACCCTTCGTGCTGGGCTGTGTGGGTGGGTGGCAGGGGCACTGGTGGGCTGCTCTGGGCTGGCGCAGACCTTGAGCGCCGCGTTTCACCAGCTGTTCCGTCTTTGGGTCGTGGTCTTCTTCTCGGTTTGGGTCTGTCGCGAGCCCGTGGCCGGTCCGGTCGGGAAGACTTCTCAGGAATACCATTGGGTAGACGTGGAATCTCTCCTCGGGCCTGAAACATACAGCAATGGTCATGTGACATAAAATGTAGTTTAAAACAAAAGACAAACATTAGATTGTTCACATACCTGTGCTGCCTCTCTTTCCTGAAGCTGCTCCACAATCTCAGCTAGGGTGGACCTTTTGTCCCTGCCAACAAAAAAGGGAAATCTGAGACCTGGAAATGCTATTTTGCATAAACAGAGAAAAGTGCTACTTCAAAGCTTTATATGGGAAGGCATTTACAATCCTTTTACTTCCTTAATGCAATGAATGAATCAGGATATTCAACAAGACAATGTGCAACAGGAGGATTTTATCTATTGTGAATTCATTGGATTAAGTGAAAAGTGAATACTTTAGGAATAGTTTTTGTATTTTCTTTGGTGGACTTGGTGGAAGCATGTGGAAGCTTTAAGGTGAAGTTCTTCTTCTTCTTCTTCTTCTTCTTCTTATTATTTATTATTATTATTATTATTATTATTATTAGGTGAATCTTATCATTACCTAATTCTGGCATGAAACTCTAGATGGCGCAGGCTGATAAGTCTTTACCTCATTTGGAAGCGATCATATCCTTATCTACATAGTGCAGCTGATTGGTTGCTGTTGCACCAGTGACAAGTGAGCTGCGGCTCAACATTTAAACAAATTCCGGTAGTGTTGCTGTTAGCAGCTTTCAGAAACCATCCACCTTCCCCAGCTCCACCTGTATAGATCTGCTACGGGGGTTAATTCATGCATGTTACATGTGCAGCAGCAGCATGTCTTACATGCTCACAGCAATGTGTGTGAATGTATTGGCAGTAGCAAGTCTCTGTACTTGTTCTGCATCAACGTAGCAGATCTATTAAGACTAAATACATTAACATTGCCATATCCATTACCATGCCAATCTCTATTACCATACCAATCTCCCGAGAGTTATCATGACAGAATTGCTGTAACTTGCATTTCAATAAAGTTCACTGGAATTAAATTATTTCTTTTTACTATTGGCAAGATTTTAGATGGCTAAGTAGCCTAAATCAATTTCTAATCTGTTTTGCTTTGGCTAATAATAAGAAACATGAACCAATAGTCAGTGCATCCAAGGTGATACTGAAAAGGGAAGTTGTTTCTAAAGTGGTTTGTTCACAGTCACTCACCCGCCACCAGAGCGTTTGTCCGACTGCTCCCTGGCCTCATGCTCACTGCTCTCCTGTCTTTCCAGTCGATGTCTGTCCCTACGCCGCACCTCATGACCCTCGTGTTCACTGGATGTCTGTCTGTCCAGCCTCCTCTCTGCCCTCTCAGCTCGTTCCCTCCACACCTCCTGAGGAAGCTCGTCCCTCCGTGCTTGAATCAGCTGCTCGGTAGATAGTTGTCTCTCCAACCGAGACTCCCTCGGTGGGGGATGCTGCTCCACAAGAAGCTCAGAGCGACTGCTCCCGCTCCCTCCCACCACGCTGTTTAACCGCTCCCTTCCTCCGCCTGGCTCCTGAAGCACCACCTCTGCCATCACGTTCTCATGATATCGCTCCCTCTCTCTTTCCAGTAGGGGGTGTACCACCTCATGGATGTGTTCCATCTTCTGATGTGGGTTTTGAGCCTTGAATTCAGCTTGCAATTGGGTGACCTTATGCTCCATAGCAGTGCCCAGTCCTGCAGCCACACCAACAATCCCAGCATTCCTGGCTTCCTGAAGGCGGTAAGTAGCAGCTCCGTTCATGATGGGAGTGTAGTTGGCCACAGTAGAACCAAGTCTGCGGGCCACAGAAGAGGGAGAGGGCTGAGGGGTGATGCGCTCCATCCGGAGCTCACCCTGCTCATAAATGGTCTGTCTTATGATGGAGGAAGGGCTACTGCGAGCAGGAGAAGAGTCCTGAGGGTCCAAGAAAACTTTCCGTCCCAACAAAGGAGTTGGGGGAAGCTGACTCTGCTCTGCCTTTATCTTCTCTACCTAAACCATTGAACGAGAGAATTTGTTATATTTTATACACCCACAATTCCATTATGTAACATTTTGCTATATGCATAATTAATCTCTTAGTAAAATATTTTGAGTTTTAGTAGATAGACTATCAATGTGTTTAAAAACTATGATAAAATGAGTGGAATTTTATGACAGTACCAACTTCTCTTGCCTGTCCATCGGAACATCATGTTAAAAAAAAAAAAAATAGGCATTCGCCACGTCAGTCAAAGGTAGTTGGGTCGACTTGCTGTTTGATATTGGTAATTTTTTCTGTCATTAACAACAATGCAGTGTGGAGCTATTTTGTTGTTATGAATTTTGGCCAGGGGTGTCTAATCCTGCTCCTGCAGGGCCATTATTCTTGGGTCCTTCTCATTTCTTATTTGTGCATTCCTTGGGTCTCAGCTCAACTCCCCGTAGGATGCGAGGGAAGGATGCAAGGAAAGAAAATGAGGACTGAGGAATCGAAGGAAATCTTATTTGTACATCGGAATATTCTTGATCACAAGCATCACTTCACAACGTCATCAGCTGCTCCCTTATGTTGTTGAAGTTTGGTCCTGTTGCCCTGTTTTCTCGACAAGAAAGACACCTGTGCATCCTTGCTCCTAACTCGTCCTTAAGCTTCCTCACTCCTCGTTCCTTGCCTCCTCATGGTGCAATGAGGAAATTGAGATGTCCTTCAAGATGGCGGAGTTCGATCGTTTTCCGCATCACAGTCTGGAGGACGGAGGAGCGTTGAAATGAGAAAGCATCAATTTGAGTGTTTAGCAGCACCCTTGGAGTTCAGCTCCAATCCTAATCAAAAACACCTGAACCAGCTAAAACTTCTAGGCAAGTGTGTTTGGCTAGATTGTAGATAAACTCATCAGCACATTGGCCCTCCAGGAACAGAATTGGACACCCCTGCCCCTTGGGCTTAGTTGGCTAGTCGCTGTTACCGTGGTAAGACGACGTAAAGAGCTAAAGCGCTCTTCCCATGTGGAAGCAGCTTTGCGGAAGGCTTCATGTCTGCGAATCAGCTGCTCAACCTCATCCACACTGGCGCCTAATTCATTACTACTTAGGAAGGGTTCCTGAGCAGTGAGCCAGGCCTCTGCTACCACTGCTTCCTGAGCAAACTGATGCACCTCCAACACTGAGAAGACAAAGAAAGAGAGTGAGATGCTGGGACACTGATTATATAATTTATGCATGTTTGTTCTGTATTATCCTTATTTAACTAACTTTGCTGCAACTCTTCCCAGTGTTTGTCCCATTTCTCAGTCAGTTCCTGCTGCTTGGCCAAAACCTTCTCCAGCTTTTCTTTAATCTGAAACATTCAACAACTCCATTGTCAGGTACCGACAGAAGACATCTTGAAATATAATGTATTCCTTCATCATCACTTAGGCCGGAAACATCCTTTACACAAGTACACCAACGCAGAAAAAGAGTTTACGTTAATACACACTTGAGAATGCAGTGTAATTGTGGTCTGACACATTTTAGATTGCAACAATGCGTGAAATTGAACATGCATAGAGTATGTTTTGGGCCTTGCAGTGATTTAAAAGTCACAATAGTTCCTGAGCAGGTTATGATGGCTGTTTTGTGTGTCACCTCTTCTGATGCAGGGTTACGGGCGGCCAGTAAAGTCTTGCCCATCTCGATACACTGTAGGACACTCTTGTTGCGGGCCTCCACCTCACTCTTGAGGCTCTGGTGATAGTTCATCAGGACCTCCACGGATGACACATCCCTGCAAGCACCAGAGAGCCCATATCCCATTAAAGCTCTGAGGAAAGAGCTGACAGTGAGAGGAGAGAGAGTTACTCCAGCAAGAATACATGGGCCAAGTCTGCCCACAGAAAGAAACCGCAACAGAGGGCCATTTTGACAAGTTGAAAAGTGTCCATGATGGCTCCTGAGGTTTTGCAGTATTATAGGTTCTTTGTTAAGACTTTCAAAATATACAAAACTATAGCTGTGTTCCAAAAACCTAGTGAGCTGTCTACCTAGACTGCATTTTAACAGCAAAAGCTGTTTCAGTAGGCAGCTGCCTTCTAAGGCAACAACTCAGTGGTGGAAAGATGGTGGATGAGTCAAGAAAAATGTTGAATATAAATACTGAAAAGTATCAGTAAAACGTTATTTTTATCTAATTATTGTGCATACTGTGTTAGCTTAGCAACTTGCAACGTCAGCCTCTATTGGAATCGATTTCTAAAGAGTGAAGTGCTCAGTGAATTTTTCATGCAAAGTGCCACTTGAAAAGCATTTAAAATTCTCTTTGGTTAAGTTGTAGCCTAAGAAGGCAGGAGGAAGGGGCGGAAATTTTTTCCGGAAACTTTCCATGGGAATTTTTTTGGAAATATTCCAGGTTGGAAACTTTATGGGAATTAAAATGGAATTAATTGGAAATATAAGGGTAGTTTATACAAACGATATCATATACAAACAAATATAAACATTTTGTTTGGTGCATGCATGTAAACTAATACAATAAAAAAAAAAAAGATTTATTTGTGAGTAGAACTGTAATCGATTCTTTCATGAACAACAGAAAAGCACGAATGCTGAATAAAATAAACATGTTTGCAAATGTACACAGCCTTTCCTTCTACACTGGCTGAGGTGAAATGTATCCACACATTAGATAGCGCACTTGCCATTTTTCTGTAGAACAAGATTAGAGAAAGAAAAAAAAAAAAAAATTTGTAACAAAAAAAAAACACTAATGCAATGCCATGCACAGCTATATAAACAGCTTAAGAACTGGAATATTCTGGAATGGTACAAATATTTTACAATTGATGCTGGACAAATGAATAGAAATAGGCTAGATGAACAGATGAACACTCCTCAACCAGTAAGCTAAATCAAACTATAACCTATGTTCTAGATCAAATATGTTTACCCTAGTAATATCATCAAAACTTACATGACTGGATGTAGTCCTTGGGCTCAAATGCAGTAGTGTGGCTTCAATAGTCCTGCTGTAGTGTGCAGGATTCTAGAAATTATCTGTGCATGTGATGAATGAATGCACAGTGCATGCAGAGTGTGTGGCCTTGCAGTAAGTAGTGTGCATGTGAGGATAAAAATTCTACTGAATTTGCATTAAATCTGGTTGTTTTAACCAAGATTATGCTGCAAGATATTTTGATTCCCATTAATTCCCACATATTCCAGTTAATTCCCATGGAAAGTTTCCAACTTTTGCAACCCTAGTAGGCAGCAGAGCAGACAGCAAAGCAGCTCACTAAATTTTTTTAACATATCTATTGTGTTCTTAACAGAAATCCTGTACAGAGCTCTTAATAGATACTATTACACTTAATTGTAATATGTGTAAATACGCTTGTGGTTCATGCACTTACCAACTTATCACTTATTTGCGCTCGTGGTATGATACCTATAGTACCCTCCAGCGGCCACAGGGGCTGCTCTCCAGCTGACCTGACGCAAACCTTCATGCATTATAATGTTAAAGCACATTAATGATTTCCTATAAGCAGAGAGCAGGTGTCCCAGCATGTTTCTTACCTTGGTTTCTCCCCAGCTCCAATCTGACAGATGATGCTCTCCATCCACATCAGCTGATCACGCACCATCCCAAAGAAACGTAACTTGTCTGTTGCTGTGGTGATCTGCATTCGGCAGTCCTCACAGGATATGAGCAGCTCTTTCCATGCCTGCATCACTTCGTGTTCCTGCATGGCGATGGCTTCTGCTTTCTCGCCGGCATAAACTGTTCGGAGCTGGGCTGCACTCTCCTGTAACTGTCTTACCTGAGGAAAACAAGCCTTTTTATAAAAATGTTGCCACTGTCATGAACCCAAAATTTTCATACAACTATTTAATTTGTATTCCTTGCATTAGGATGTGTTGCATTAGTTCACCTGTGCAACAAGTAGCTGAATATCATGTTCAAAAGTCTGCATGAGTCTCTGTAGAGTGCTGGTATTTGAAGTGCCTCCTTGACAGGCGCGGACCTCAGGTAACCTCCGCTGCTTATCCTCTATCTGTGCATACACCTGAAACACACACACACACACAGACTGGTGTTATTCCACACACGCAGACACACTGTGGCAGCATGATGCAGCACATATACCTGCTCTGCTCTTAATTATCCTGTACACACAGTAAACACACTAACACACACTAATAGAGCTTAGACTCCCCAACACCTGCAGCAGAAGGACAAACATACCTCAGCATTATCCCACAAATATCACTGTAATAAATTAAAAACTATACACAAAGTATCCAGGACATCAAGGAGAACTGGGGCTGTTACTCAACCAGTAATATAAAGTACACTGCCCATGCACATGCTTGCTACTGCAAATTTGGCACCTCAAATAGTTTTCCATCCATCTATTTCTCTGCACATTTTGGGTTATCACATAAAAAAAAAAACACTTCATAGAAATGCCAAGATGCGCAAAAATGTGCATAAAAAAACATATGCGCTCAATTTGGTGCTTTATTTGCAAATGATTTATGTGTTATTTTAGGTTTGTGCAGGATGAGTGTAATAATCAGTCATTTGAAGAACCTCATGAGCAACAGTGATATTTAAGTATGAGCAATAGTCATTGTAATGATGTCCTTTGCAAACACCACTCATTTTAGATGCTTTACTTAATCAGATGGTCTGCATTTCCTATTTCTACATACCTCTCGGCAGTCTGAGAAGAACTTGTGTAACTGGTGTGAAGCAGCGAGCATCTGTCCCCGCGTCTCCATCAGCTCCAGCAGATCCGCCCAGGCCTCGTTCACCCCATCCTTCCATTCAGCAATGGTGGCTGCATCCGCGTGGCCGTAATCTATGAGCTCATCAACCATCTGGTTGACAGCTGTGACCCTCTCCTGCCCCAGGCTCCCTGTCTCCGCAGCAAACTCTGTAAATTTCTCCTGCAGAATCTGAGGACCAGGAAAACAGTCATCATGACAGGACAGAAGTGTTAAAGGCCCACTGAAGTGCCCCGAAACTCACAGCATTATTCAATGTGTTGACGTTCTTTCCACTGAAACAGGAAGACAGGGCGGGACATATTGAACAGCTCCTCCCCTTTTTAAAAATAGCCAATAGCAATAGTTTATATCACAGCACGACCTGAGCCGTTGAACGCAGTTTCCTCCTAATCTCTAACAGCTTCTCCTCCTAATCTCCTCAATATCGTTTTAAAATACAGCATTCTGTGCAGAATTCAAATGGGTCCGATATGTTTTCTGGTCTGTGCTGACTTGTGCATATGATCCACTCTGTGCTATCGTGTCTCTGGACTGGAGCTGCGGCGGTTCACGTGACACTAACATGAAACCAGACTTCATTCACCCCAATGGAAAGCATATTTACACTGTCTGAATTGTTCCCTATCCACTATGTGCCATTAATGTAGAAAATAGTGAATGTGTGAACAAATGACCGATTTCAGCTGCAGCTTCAGCGTCTGTTTATAATGTAGGGGCCGGGGCTTCAGATTCTAGGGAGCATTTGATTGGACAAAAAATCTGATGAGAAGCTGAAGTGCAGAGTGATGTCATCAAAATCAATGATCTCTATTGGTGGAAGTGAGAGACTGTAAGTTTTGAACGTTTACATCTTCTAAATGCAAAGTTTGCCATTGTTTTGGAGCACACTAGCTTATAGATAACAGCAAGAAAAACATATTTATACTAAAAGCCAAAAAACTTTAATTTTGAAGACTTTAAGAAACAGAAAATCTACAGTTGATCAGATAAATACAAAATAGCTGATGCAATGGTGTAAAACTGACCGTGACATGCTCAAAGTCCTGTCCGAGTTCAGTGGAGCTGGCAATGACCTCCCTCTCTGCTATCCACTGCTCAAGTTCATCCACTTCCCGGTTGAGCTGAAAGAGCCAGTACTGCTGCTCCAGACGAGACTTCCTCTCCTCCACCAGGTCCTTCAGAGACACGTACAGCCTGTCGATCTGAGACTGACGCTTACTGATCTGCTCACTGAGGCACAAGCATACACACACATACTTGGATTTCATTCAAAGGAAAAAAAATCAGTGAAATCTGTTACTCTTGAAAGGTTTTATCACTGGCATACAAAGAAACGTTTGATGGTAATGACATTACTCAAAAGTGAAAAGCCAAGTGTTGTGTGTTTGTATGTTTGATCGGTTACAGTTTTCTTTATAATGGCAGTAAAGAGATCTGTGCTTCTCTTTGACTGTAAGGCGATTACTGAGCATTTACCAGTCAGGATGTCCGAGCTCCAGCAGCTGTCTGCACTGCTGAGAGAGCAATCCGATGGTCTCCGCATAGTCCTCTATGGTCTGCTCCAGCGCCAGCTGTTTCTTCAGCAACTGCAGAGTGCTGGCTTCATCCTTAACAGAGAGAGGACACAGCTCAGATACATTCATCCTGCTCCTACGGTATGTCCTCATCTATAACATCCCAGCAGCCCAAAATACTACCTACTGCAGGTGTCCTTGCCAGAAACTAAAGGTTCCTGAAAAACTGCTGTCTACACAGGTCTCAACAATGAGGATTTTCCTTTCTAATCACCCAGTGGGACCAGTAGTTCAAATTGCACTTTTCCTGCCAACATTTTCACATTCCCACCACATAATAGTGTAACTATTATTTATTAATTATTATTATAATTAATTATTTTTGCAACACTCTTATTTTTTCTTCTCTGCATTTATTCTCTGTGCTCTTGCTTGTTTCATATTCTAGCTTTCTAATATGGCATATTTAAAATACTATGTTAATTAATTATTAACACTTTTATTTTTGCAAAATTCATTCATTCTCACTGTAATTAACAAAGTGTTATTGTTTAATTAGCTCATATGTAAAGAGTTAGATATTACTTTGTTAACAACGTATTAACTGTAAATAGTTCTCACTTTAGATAAGATCACAGAAAATTGGAAAATGCCATTAATTCAGTTTACCTTTATTGGACATTAATTGCATTATTATTAAGAGTTCACTAAAATGTTTACACATTAAGCCTATCCCCAAAGCTAAACAACCATTATAAATAAATAAATAAAATAATGTTGTCAATATGAATTACATACAAATAATCATAAGATCACATTGTTAAAATACATAAGTAAGGATTGGGGTAGGTTTAGGGAAATAATATACAGTTTGTACAGATATATATATATATATATATATATATATATATATATATATATATATATATATATATATATATATATATATATATATATATATATATTAAGGAAAACTGAATATGAATGCAATTAATGTCTAATAAATGTTGGTTTAAAGCACTTAATTTAATTTTCCCATTTCCATAACTATTTACTGTTAATAAGTTGTTAAAGCATTATCTACGCTTTACACATGAGTATAATAATAATCATTTGTTAACTACCGTGACAATGAATGAAGAACTCAAAATTTGTATATAGTCTATTAATGTATTAATTAGTTTATAAAATATTAATTAACTATAAACTAATAGTTTGTAAATGATTTGTAAGATTACACTATAGTTATTATAATGTGTTACCATTTTCTCTTTTTAACAGTTATAGAAACCTCCTCCTAGTATGGCTGTCTGGAGTTTCTCTCTGTTCTCCTCTCCTACCTTTCCCGTCTCCTCATTCATCATGTGCAGTTCCTGCTCGCTGAGCCAGGCCTCCACCTCTCCCACATCAAAGTAGTACTGCTGCGCCTGGTACATGGCATCCAGCATGAGCTGCCGGCGCTCGGTCTCGGCCCACAGCGCCTCCCACAGGTGATGGAGCTGCTCCATGCCATCCCTGATGCTGTCTGCCTCTGGACTGCGGATGGACGCGATCACCCCTGCTCGTTCCAGAACATCTTCCACACGCGCACGGTGACCGTGAAGCTCTTTCTGCAGACTCTGAGAGGAGATGACCATGAGAAACAGTTTCAGAGAAATCCACATCTCTATATTTTTCTGTCGAGAAGTCAAAGAGGCAAAAATAACATGGATGTTGGTGATCCTAACAGGCGTTTTAATTAGCCTAACCATCAGGATATCCTTGGTCAACCAGTTTCGCTAGAAAGATTATGCTGTTTGACTAAAGGCTGGAATATACTACATATACACTACACATAGGAACAGATTTTAGATACACTTGCAGACATAACAAGTTGCAGACATACACTTTATGTTGTGTTTTGTTTATGTTTTATTATGTGTGTGCGTGGCAGCCGTCCATGAGGGGCTGCCCGCGTTACTTTCATTTTTTAAAATGTATTCATTAAAGTATTCATTTTAAATGTTCGCCAGTTCCTGCCTCCTCCTTCCCATATCTAAGAACTACGTTACAACAGCCTTAGATCCTGTTTACACTCGTATTTAGCATTGTCCACTTGTGATCGGATTGATGAAAACACTTCTTAATGCCGGGTGTAAACAGAGCCAAACTCACACAGAAACGTCTCGGTTACGTATGGTAACCCTCGTTCCCTGAAGGAGGGAACGGAGACGTATGTCGGACGTCATCGACAAATTGGGATCACTTCAGGGAGCCCCTAACAGCTTCGAGATATAGAGAACAGGCCAATGAGAATTGGCGTGCGAGATTTGCATCTCGCGCTCCGCCCCGCGTCGCAGGTATAAAGCGGAAGTGAAATGCACGCACGTTTGTTTTTCACTGAGGAGCCGAACTATTGACTCGGCCTGCAGTGATGGTACAGCAATTGTGGCGACGGGACGTACGTCTCCGTTCCCTCCTTCAGGGAACGAGGGTTACCAAACGTAACCGAGACGTTCCCTTTCAGTCGGTCACGTTCGACGTATGTCGGACGTCACCGACGAATTGGGATCCCTTTGGAACACGCCACAGTTGCTACCACTTCCAGCGCCCTGGGAAAGCCCCTCAGACCCCGGCTGTTCCGGGCGGGGAAATTCACGCAGGAGAGTCAGCTGCTGTTCCGCAAGACCCACTCAGCCGACTATTGGATAACGCTGGGAAAGCGTGCCCCGGGGGGCCGCTGCGGAAGCCACATCATGCCCGAGGGAGTTACCATGTGGAGAATACACGTATGGACTGGCCGTGGGCAGTGCTACATACGAAGCCCCAGGGGTGGCTCCGGCCATTTAGGCGGGGTCCACACCACACTGAGACGGCAGAGAGGGAAAGACACGAGCTCGCCAAGGGAGACTTACCGTGGAGAATACACATATGGGACCGCCGTGGGGTCACAACATATGGAACCCAGCCTAACACAAGTTCCACCAATGCATACGAGCGTTAGGCCTGGCGTCGGACGCTCCGCCACGTCCGACTGCCGAGGGTTGCGGAGGACTCGACAGGGTTCGCCATACTGGGGAACTCGACTGGAGCATATAAGCGCACGTATCCGTTCCATGGGGAAGGGAGTGGCGCAGCAAGCCGACACTTTAGAACGGGCACTTCGGTGTTACTGACTATGGGAAGTGAGCACACAGGAAGATACCGGCTCTACACGTAGGCTATAGAACCTAGCGAACGTGTTAGGTGTCGCCCAGCCCGCAGCTCTACAAATATCTGCCAGCGAGGCACCACGAGCCAGAGCCCAGGAAGAAGCTACACCCCTGGTGGAGTGGGCTCTTAACCTGAGCGGGCAGGGCACGTCTTGGGTTTCATACGCCAAGACGATGGCATCCACTATCCAGTGGGCCATCCTCTGCTTGGAGACAGCCTTTCCCTTCTGCTGTCCTCCATAACAGACGAAGAGCTGTTCTGAGGTCCTGAAGCTTTGCGTTCTGTCCACGTAAGTCCGCAAAGCGCGGACGGGACAGAGAAAAGCTAGGGCTGGGTCTGCCTCCTCCGAAGGCAGCGCTTGCAGGCTCACCACCTGGTCCCGGAAAGGAGTGGTGGGAACCTTGGGCACATATCCAGGCCGGGTCTCAGGATTACGTGAGAGTTACCAGGCCCGATTCCAGGCACGATTCGTCGACCGAAAATGCCTGCAGGTCCCCTACCCTCTTGATGGAGGCCAATGCAGTCAGGAGTACTGTCTTCAGAGACAGAATTTTTAACTCAGCTGACTGCAAAGGCTCAAAGGGAGGCCTCTGCAGTGCGGTCAGCACCAGAGACAGGTCCCAAGAGGGTATAGAGGAGGCGAGGCGGATTCAGTCTCCTCGCCCCTCAGGAACCTGACGATCAGATCGTGCTTCCCTAAGGACTTTCCGCCTACGTAGTCATGATTGGCGGCGATGGCAGCCACATAAACTTTGAGGGTGGAGGGAGACAGCCTTCGCTCCAACCCGTCTTGTAGGAAGGAAAGCACAGAACTGACCGAACACCTTCGGGGTCTTCTCGAGAAGAGCACCATTCGACGAACAGGTTCCACTTCAATGCGTAGAGGTGCCTTGTAGAGGGCGCTCTAGCGGAAGTAATGGTGTCTACCACAGCTTGTGGCAGACCGCCTAGAACCTCCGCGTCCCGTCCAGGGACCAGACATGGAGCTTCCAGAGGTCCGGACGCGGGTGCCAGAGGGTGCCCCGTCTCTGAGTCAGGAGGTCCTTCCTCAGAGGAATGGGCCAAGGAGGTGCTGTCGCGAGGAGCACTAGTTCCGAAAACCAAGTCCTGTTGGGCCAGTACGGAGCGACCAACAGGACCTGCTCCTCGTCCTCCTGACCTTGCACAGTGTTTGTGCAAGAAGGCTCACTGGGGAAACGCATATTTGCGTAGGCCCGGGGCCAGCTGTGTGCCAGCGCATCCGAACCGAGGTCCCCTCGGTCAGGGAATAGAACAGCTGGCAGTGGGTGGAGTCCGGGCGGCAAACAGATCTACCTGCGCGCCCCGGCGACTCCAGATCAGCTGGACCACCTGGGGATGGAGTCTCCACTCTCCCGGAGCACTGGCTGTCGTGAGAGCTCGTCGGCCGCACGATTGAGCAGGCCCGAATATGAATGGCACGGCGACCTCAGATGCTTCTGACTCCATAGGAGGAGATGGCGGGCGAGTTGTGACATGCGACGGGGCGTAGACCACCCTGTTTGTTGATGATGCGCGCAACGGCCGCAGTGCTGTCCGTGACGACCAGAACGTGCTTGCCTCTGAGCGGCGTTTTGAAGCGGCTGAGTGCAAGACGAACTGCTAACAACTCCAGGCAATTGATATGCCATTGCAGTTGGGGCCCGTCCCACAGACCCGACACTGCAAGCCCGTTGTGCGTGGCCCCAGCCGGTGGATGAGGCATCCGTGGAGACAACAGCATGCCTGGACACTTGTTCTAGAGGCACGCCTGCCCGTAGAAATGAAGGGTCCGACCACGGGCTGAAGGTTTGGCGGCATCTCGGCGTCACTTGGACACGGAGAGTTCCGCTGCGCCACGCCCATCTCGGGACCCGGTCGTGGAGCCAGCGTTGAAGCGGTCTCATATGAAGCAATCCCAGCGGCGTTACTGCGGCTGCGGACGCCATATGCCCCAGGAGCCTCTGAAAATGTTTCAGTGGTACCGCTATCCTGTGTTCGAACGAGTTCACGCAGTTCAACACTGACTGGACGCGCTCCTCGGTGAGGCACGCCGTCCGGGCGACCGAGTCTATCTCCATCCCGAGAAAAGAGATCCTCGCCGAGGGGCAGAGTTTGCTCTTCTCCCAGTTGACCTGAAGCCCCAACCGGCAAAGGTGACGGAGCACCATGTCCCTGTGTTCGCACAACTGCTCTCGCGACTGGGCAAGGATCAGCCAGTCGTCGAGGTAGTTGAGAATGCGAACACCACGCTCTCTCATGGGAGCAATGGCCGCCTCCGCGACTTCCGTGAAGACACGGGGCGACAGGGCCAGCCCGAAGGGTAGGACCTTGTACTGATATGCTCGTCCGTCGAATGCAAAGCGTAGGAACGGTCTGTGTCGAGGGAGAATCGAGACATGAAAGTACGCGTCCTTCAGGTCGATCGCTGCAAACCAATCTTGGGGACGGACGCACCTGAAGATGCATTTCTGCGTTAACATCCTGAACGGCAGCCTGTGAAGGGACTGGTTCAGAAGTCGCAGATCCAAGATCGGTCGTAACCGCCGCTTTTCTTGGGCACAATGAAGTACGGGCTGTAGAAGCCGGTCTTCATATCGGCTGGAGGGACCGGCTCTATCGCGTCCTTCGCCAGTAGGACTGCGATCTCCGCCTGGAGCACAGGGGCATTCTCCTTCGTCACGGAGGTGAAGTGAACGCCCCTGAACTTGGGGGGACGCCGGGCGAACTGAATCGCATAGCCGAGTCTGATAGTACGGATGAGCCAGCGAGACGGGGCTGGGAAGCGCTAGCCAGGCTCCCAGGAACTGTGCAAGCGGGACCAACGGCACCACAGACGTACCCGCAGCGGGGCAGCGCGCGCGGCATGCAGGGACCCGATCACGGGCGGCATGGTAGCGGCCCAAGGTGGGGTCTGAGTGTGCTGTGCAACACTTACCTGCTTCCGCTGAGGGGGCACGCGAGTGTGGGGAGGCCGTTGGTGAGCGTCCCAGACACAGCCGGCACCCCCTGCTGGCGATAAGAGAGGCGCCTGAGGGTGACAAGGCATGGAAGCGTCGAACACCGCCAAGCGCACTCTCTTGGCACCCAGAGATTCCGAAACTGCTCTTTTATTGACAATTTGGGTGCCGCTAGCACTGAGGCTAGCGGCGGAACAGGATGACACAATATCGCCCCGGCCCTCCTCCGGGAGAGGTGCTGCGGCCGTCTCCCGAAGAGCAGTCTCTCCATCTCTGGGTGGCCCGTCTCAGGGTCTCTTACGACGGCGCTTGCTACCTGGCTTGCAGCGGCCTGAGCGGGCTGGACGTCCTTCCACGGCCGGCTCCACGCCGACGCCCGGTGGAGGCTGCTGCTGGGCTGGGGCGGGAGCGGGGCAGCGGCGGGCGGACGTCCTCGGCGGCGCAGGCGGAGGTGCGCGCGCCGGCGGCGGGTGGAGGCAGCAGCTGACCGCCGGGCAGGATGTATTTTATGGCCTCCGTCTGCTTCTGGGCGGCCGAGAACTGCTGGGCAAAGCTCTCGACCGCGTCGCCAACAACCCGGCCGGGAGATGGGGAGTCCAGGAACCGAGTCTTATCAGTCTCCTCATGTCGGGCCAGGTTGAGCCAGAGATGCCGCTCCTGGACCACTAGAGTGGACATCGCCTGACCAATGGAACGGGCGGTGACTTTCGTCGTCCGGAGGGCGAGGTCCGTCGCCGTCCGGAGCTCCCGGAGGAGCTCTGGGCCAGGGCTACCTCGTGCATATCCATGAGTGCCTGGGCCTGATGCACCTGAAGCAGCGCCATGGCATGCAAGGCGGACACAGCCTGGCCACAAGACCTGTAAGCCTTCGCAGTCAGACTGGAGGAGAACTTACAGGCCTTGGACGGGAGACGTGGGTCACCGCGCCAGTTGGAGGCGGTCGCCGGACACAGTTGCATCGCGACGGCCCGCTCCACCGGCGGGATCCCCACGTACCCCTGGCTTGCCCGCCGTCAAGGGTAGTGAGGAGGGAGG
Source organism: Paracanthobrama guichenoti (assembly GCA_018749465.1). NCBI lineage: Eukaryota > Metazoa > Chordata > Actinopteri > Cypriniformes > Gobionidae > Paracanthobrama > Paracanthobrama guichenoti. The sequence continues at coordinate 35,026,053 of CM031960.1, forward strand.
AGCCACCGGTCGGTTCCTGGCACTAAAGGTGTCGACCACGACCTGGTGAGCTCCTCATGCACCTCCGGGAAGAAAGGTACCGGGCGGGGCGCTGAGAACCAGCGCCCGCCCGAGAAACCAATCGTCCAACCTAGAAGGTTCGGGACGTGGTGGAGGGTTCCACTCAAGCCTGACCTTTCGGCGGCCCGGGAAAGCATAGCCGTCAACTCTGGGTCTGACTTCGACCGCTGCCACTCTCCCAGAGAGAGGCAGTGCAGCCGAATCTTCATCCTCCGAGGACTGGAACTCCCCTCCGATGCAGCGATCGACATCTGCTCCTCCGCCGGAGCTCGAAGAGACCGCCGGACGCCCATGGGAGGGGCCAGCGGGTCCCTCCGAAGCTCAACCGTAGCGGCGCTTGTGAGGGGTTAGGGGCCTGCGCGGAGGCACGCCGGCGGGTTTGCCCTAACCGTAATCCTCAGGTCACCCGGCCATTTGTCGAAGTAGATCTATTCTGGGGAATAGAGCTAGATCGAGGCATGGGTAGGGGACTCCACCTACACACGAATGTAGGCGAGTCTCGACCTAAGCGCTGCGATAGTCATGTTCCCACAGTGAGAACACGAACTATCCACAAAGGCTGCCTCAGCGTGCTGTAAGCCCAGGCACGTGATACAGCGATTGTGACCGTCAGCGGGTGACAGGAACGACCGCATCCAGTAGCGCACGGGTGGAATGACATCTCGAAAAAGACGCAGTGTCACACCCGTGTAGCTCTTTTTGTGAGGAAAACGCGCTTTTTTTTTTTTTTTTTTTGTGCTGAAGCACTCAGGGGAGGACCGCGGCAACACACCGGGAAATAGTGCAGCCCGTGTGTGTGCACTCACAACTCTCTTGCTGTGAGAACAGCAGTTGTTTTTTTCTTCTCTTAATGCAGCAGGGGGCGCGGTCGCGCTGGTTGTGCCGTCCTCGCCAACACACGCGCGTTTCCTCTCTCTCTGGCCTCTCGTTCTCTCTCTCTTCTCTCTCTCGTTTAGCTCTTCATCAACGCCGTTCGGCTCCGAAGTGAATGACAAACGTGCATTTTCACTTCCGCTTTATACCCGCGACGCGGGCAGAGCGCGAGATGCAAATCTCGCACGCCAATTCTCATTGGCCTGTTCTCTATATCTCGAAGCTGTTAGGGGCTCCCTGAAGTGATCCCAATTCGTCGGTGACGTCCGACGTACGTCGAACGTGACCGACTGAAAGGGAACATGTCCTTCATTACTAGGAGACATGACAAATAAAACATGTGTTTTAAAATGTGTTTTAAAATTAGCTCAAAGTATCAAACATGTTTCATCTCTTCCAGCTGGAGTCTGTGGCCATCATACACTGTGATTTTCTATGAAATCTGTCAACTTTGACTGCCTAAAGTCTGCAGACTGGCTCTGACTTTTGATAACTAATATTGAGTTCAGACTGAAAATTGGGGCAACAATTTGGCCAAAAGTCATGTAGTGTATTCCAGACTCAAATCTACCAGCTAGACTAGCCTAAACCAGCATCATCTAAGCTGTTCTCAGACAGATAGAGATTTTGATGTTGTCTTACTTGATTCTTCTTCATGAGTTGCTGTACAGCTTGTAAACTTGTCCCATTTTCCTGAGAAGTGGCCATTGGAAGATGCTCTTGTATCCACAACTGTGGACAAACATGTACATGATATGTTGAAAAGATCAAAATATATGAAATCTAATGGTTGTAATGAGATTATTATACTCACAATTTCATCCTCAAGGTCACGGCCAACTTGGTGCACTTCTTTAGAGGCCAGCAGGATACGACGTCTCTCTTTCAGAGGCTCAATCAGTCGTACAATCCGTGTTTCCACACCGACTTGTTTCTCGGACACCTTTTCCATCACCTCCCCCTGTTGAGGGATGGAAGCTGCCTGGGCCTGCAGGTCTCCAACCTCTTTATACCACTCCTCCATATGACACTCCATCGTCTGTAAGCAAGAGAGAGGTGGAAGAGGAGTGAACATGATGAATGAGCAACGGTTGAGGAGTCAGGAGAACAAAGTGGACATCCAAGAGAGAGGGACAGAGAAATACACAGTTCAACATTGTGACAATATAGATAGTGGGAAAGAGGAGAGGAAGAACACCAGAAAGACAAGAGGAGACAGGAAGTGAGTTATGACATCATCATAAACTTTTCAAACTTCCAAAGAAAACGTGTTGGCTTATTAAAATTAAGTGGAAGTCATTGAAGATTGCAAACTAGGTATGATACCAAAGATATCTTCAGCACATACACTCACCTAAAGGATTATTAGGAACACCATACTAATACTGTGTTTGACCCCCTTTTGCCTTCAGAACTGCCTTAATTCTACGTGGCATTGATTCAACAAGGTGCTGAAAGCATTCTTTAGAAATGTTGGCCCATATTGATAGGATAGCATCTTGCAGTTGATGGAGATTTGTGGGATGCACATCCAGGGCACGAAGCTCCCGTTCCACCACATCCCAAAGATGCTCTATTGGGTTGAGATCTGGTGACTGTGGGGGCCATTTTAGTACAGTGAACTCATTGTCATGTTCAAGAAACCAATTTGAAATGATTCAAGCTTTGTGACATGGTGCATTATCCTGCTGGAAGTAGCCATCAGAGAATGGGTACATGGTGGTCATAAATGGATGGATGGACATGGTCAGAAACAATGCTCAGGTAGGCCGTGGCATTTAAACAATGCCCAATTGGCACTAAGGGGCCTAAAGTGTGCCAAGAAAACATCCCCCACACCATTACACCACCACCACCAGCCTGCACAGTGGTAACAAGGCATGATGGATCCATGTTCTCATTCTGTTTATGCCAAATTCTGACTCTACCATCTGAATGTCTCAACAGAAATCGAGACTCATCAGACCAGGCAACATTTTTCCAGTCTTCAACTGTCCAATTTTGGTGAGCTCTTGCAAATTGTAGCCTCTTTTTCCTATTTGTAGTGGAGATGAGTGGTACCCGGTGGGGTCTTTTGCTGTTGTAGCTCATCCGCCTCAAGGTTGTGCGTGTTGTGGCTTCACAAATGCTTTGCTGCATACCTCGGTTGTAACGAGTGGTTATTTCAGTCAAAGTTGCTCTTCTATCATCTTGAATCAGTCGGCCCATTCTCCTCTGACCTCTAGCATCAACAAGGCATTTTCGCCCCACAGGACTGCCGCATACTGGATGTTTTTCCCTTTTCACACCATTCTTTGTAAACCGTAGAAATGGTTGTGCATGAAAATCCCAGTAACTGAGCAGATTGTGAAATACTCAGACCGGCCTGTCTGGCACCAACAACCATGCCACACTCAAAATTGCTTAAATCACCTTTCTTTCCCATTCTGACATTCAGTTTGGAGTTCAGGAGATTGTCTTGACCAGGACCACACCCCTAAATGCATTGAAGCAACTGCCATGTGATTGGTTGATTAGATAATTGCATTGAGAAATTGAACAGGTGCTCCTAATAATCCTTTAGGTGAGTGTATACTACCGTTCAAAAGTTTGGGTTCAGAAAGTTTTTTGTGTTTTGTTTTTCTGGGGAAAGAAATTAGTAATTTTATTCAGCAGGGATGGATTAAATTGATCAAAAGTCACAGTAAAGACATTTATAATGCAACAAAAGATTTCTATTTCAAATAAATGCAGGTTTTTTTTAACCTTTTTAAAAAAAATGTTATCACGGTATCCACATAATAAGCAGCACAACTGTTTTCAACATAATATTTATAAGAGCATCAAATTACTATATCAGAATGATTTCTGAAGGATCATGTGACACTGAAGACTGGAGTAATGAAGCTGAAAATTCAGCTTTGATCACAGGAATAAAGTATATTTTAAAATGTATAAAAATTAATAATATTTTACAATGTTACGGTTTTACTTCATTTTTGATCAAATAAATGCAGCCTTTGTGAGGTTAAGAGACTTATTTTTAAAATAAAACATTAAAAAAATCTTTCCAATCCCAAACTTCTGAAAAGATCCACATGCCCCATTCTCGGGTATGATGTTACATAAATGAAGACAGTGAAGAGAACTAGAGTAAATGACCAATCCAAACTCGTATATCAATTCTCATAATTACAATAATGAGATTTAAACTTGTGACCTACTCTTGTTGTTCAGAAATGAGAAGCAGCAATTCATTGAGTTAAGGCACAGTTAACGTCAAACTAAAAGAGACTATAACTGTAAGTTATTACTAGTATTATAAAATATGCAACTGTACCTTAAAAAAAGAAGATAAAATTCAATTAATAGATGTTTAATTTTGACCTGCACACCTGGAGAGACAGAGCTAACAAACTACAAGAGCTCAAACTTTAATTATAGTAGATGTTACTGAAGGCATATGTTTCTTTAGTGACCATTTGAAATATGCTGATGTATAAAAGGATGGGAAATATAACCACACACTCCCATACACACATAGGACCGCATATGATGCACATATGAAATATATTCTGGTGAAGACTGATGGGAATTCAAAGAGAGAAAAAAATAAATGAAAGAAAGAGAGGGTGTGTGCAAATAATGAAAGCGAAATGAAGATGCTACAATACCGCTGATGGTGATGTGGGTGGAGTGACGTGGGGACAGAGCTGAAACTGAACTCAGATCAGCTGAGAGCCATGGCATGCTGTCAGAGAGGAGAGCCACACCAGCGACATGAAATACACTCATACGGTGGACAGTGATGAGGCTCATATTACCAGTAAATGCAGCAGTGGAAAAGAAAATTAAAGTCTTCAGCACAGGAGTCGGAAAGAAATAAAGAGCAAATTAAAGGCATGTTGGAAACCAGCAATCTGATAAAAGCAAGTTCTGGAGGAAACTTCATCTTGATGCTAAACACTTATGAGAGAACTGAAAGGTGCTGACGCATGTGTCTGTAAAAGGAGGAGGAGTCAAGACCTGTAGTTTCTTCAGCTGCTTGTTGACAGTGGTCAAGTCCTGGCCGTAGTCCACATGTGCCAGCTGTCCCTCAAGCTGCTGGAGTCGTTGGTCCAGGCTGGAGTAGCTCTGCACCAGCAGGTCGGCCCGGTTGGCCTCAAACAGCTGCCGGGCTTTGGCTTGGGTGGTGCTCTCCAGATCCTGCCAGCACTCACGGATCTCCTCCAGTTTCTTCTTCACCAGCGCGCTCAGCTCTGGCTTCTCCTGCATTAACCGCTGACCCTCCTGAGAACACAGAGGAAGAGAGAACCATCAGTATATTCAAAGGTGAAAACTATAATTTCTGATCCACTCGTGGCAACTGCAAAAATAACGATAGCTCCCAAACAAGATTCCCAAATACTACTGCCCTTGTACAAAGAAGCACACTTTAGCATACTTTTAAAAAGAGTACTTGTTACGGAAATTTAAAAGAATATAGTTAAAGGCACAATATGTAATTTTCGTCGTAGGAGCTACATTTGAGTGTTGAAAGTTATGTTATAATGCTACTCTGTGCGTTCGCTCGGCGACTACTATGAGACACTTGTTCACACTGCAGTGAGCTAGATTGATATTAGGCATGGTAAAACATGGTACTCACGGTAAAAAAAAAAACAGATTTAAACAATAAGACTAACGGTGTTGAGCTGTAGAACAATGATTATTTTTCTGTTGATGAATGCATCCAAACAATTGCTCACTGTCTAATAAAACACATCATATATTAAAGTGTCTTTGGTGAGTCCATGATTTCTACAAAATAAAACCAGAAATCGAGGGTAACACGGGTATGATGTCATTGATAAGCTATACGGTGAATATTTGATAACACGGGTATGATGTCATTGATAGGCGACGCACGGATACGGTCCGTGTCCTGGTTAAAATAGCTTATTTCTCTGGAATTAAAGGATTAGTTCACTTTTAAATAAAGTTTTGCTGATAATTTACTCACCCCCATGTCATCCAAGATGTCCGTGTCTTTCTTTCTTCAGTCAAAAAGAAATTAAGGTTTTTGATGCAAACATTCCAGGATTTTTCTCCATATAATGGACTTCAATGGGCTCCAAACGGTTCAAGGTCCGAATGACAGTTTCAGTGCAGCTTCAAAGGGCTTTAAACGATACCAGACGATGAATAAGGGTCTTATCTAGCCAAACGATCGGTCATTTAAACAAAAGCACAATGCTGATGTGATGCGCGTTCGTGACGTCACGTAATACGCAATTACGTTGAAAAGGTCACGCTTGAAAATGTTCTTTTAGGCTTTCTAATATTAAAACACCCAGGATATGCACACGAAATGGGCATTTTAAACAATAAACTGACACAAAGACATTTGAATTGTATTGTATATGGTCTTCCTTCCGCACATTTGTAAACACTGACTCGGTACTTCCGCCTACGTCAAGCGTGACCTTTTCAACGTAATTGTGTATTACGTGAAGTCACGAACGCGCATCACAGAAAAGAGCAAGGCGAGCATTTGTGCTTTTGTTTAAATGACCGATCGTTTGGCTAGATAAGACCCTTATTCATCGTCTGGTATCGTTTAAAGCCCTTTGAAGCTGCACTGAAACTGTCATTTGGACCTTGAACCGTTTGGAGCCCATTGAAGTCCATTATATGGAGAAAAATCCTGGAATGTTTGCATCAAAAACCTTAATTTCTTTTTGACTGAAGAAAGAAAGACACGGACATCTTGGATGACATGGGGGTGAGTAAATTATCAGCAAAAGTTTATTTAAAAGTGAACTAATCCTTTAAACGTTCTTGGAAACATGGGATAATGTACACAAGTACACAAAGTACACAAGTCAATATATAACATTGTTCTAGTGGTTGTTGGATATTTTAATCCAAAAATCTTACATAGTGTGCCTTTAAGTAGTACATTTCATAATTACTTCTATTGTCTTTGAAATATGAATGTACTGACAAAAATATACAGTAAATATAATGTCAGTTCTATTGAAACGTGTATGTCATGTAATTAAATACATTTGTAACTACACATTTGTAATGAAGTTGCAATTTAGTATATTTTAAATATAATATATACTACAGTTAAAATAATCAAGTACTTTACATGTGCTTTTGTATCTTATTCAGCACATCAAAAATAAGTGTTACTAAAACAGTTACTTAAATAATGATTTAAAATGTACTTTAAATACATAAATGCACATTATTACAAAGTGCACTTTTTAAAAGTGTACTTAAGTGTGTTAAGAAACAGTCATGATAATATATGCTCTTCTTAAGCATGCTTAAGTGGCCTTTTATTTAATTAATATTATATTATCTTTGAGTACAGTTTTTTTTAAACTATACTTTTAAGATTTGATGTGCACATTTAATACTTTTTAAACACTTTTTTTCACAAGGGTGTAGTATTTTTGCACTATAATAAAAACACTTGCACACATGTCATCATTTTCTGCAGGACTGCTTTATAGATGAAATTAACTAATTTAATAATTGATGATACAACGGACCTGAATCAACACTGAACTTCAGCTGAACAACAGCCAAAATTCATCATTTTGTTATCTCTGTAAAGCTGCTTTGAAACCATCTGTATGACTTTACACACCTTTAAATAAATATTTATTTGACAAAAAAAATTAACATGTACAGTAAATTGGGTGAGCCATGAATCGAATCAGTGAATCAGCCAGTTCGATTAAACTGAAAGATTCAAGTCACTCTCAAGACACAGCTCATGAAAGCCAACATGTTCTAACAAAGGAAACGGCACATCTGCAAAAAAAACAAGCTAATTCTGAGAGATTAACTAGTCATTACCACATCACAATAGTCACAGCTCAGTTTAACAGAGTGCTGAGGACTGTGATTCACACAAGTACAGTTGGCCAGGTCTGGATTTCATCATATCTAAAAGAAAACTGCACCTGCGTCACTTCAGATCAGCTCAGGACACAGAGATCTCATCTAACAATGAGAGCAGATGCTCCATCACAGACACACACCGATTATAAAACTGCTGAAGTCGCTCATCTGTGCTCCACATTTAGCTTTAAAAGTTAGAACTATACAAACAGAACACAGTTTTAAAAAAAGGTACATCTGGCATTATTATCATTACTATCATAAATATTATTGTGAAAAGAAGTGTGCTTCATTGACTTGAATGTGCACTGATTGTGTGCTTAATGCATGTTTTAAAAAAAACTACTGTATGTAATAACGTTCGAGACTTAAGCGCTGAGGCAACCAAAATGTTGGTCCAAATCAATGCAGTTTCAAAGGGCTTCAGAGGCTCTGCACGATCCCAGTACTTCCGCCTACATCTAGCGTGACCATTTCGGTGTGATTATGCAATCCGTGGCGAGCCGCAGAGCAGCGCAAGATGAACCATTTAGGTCAAAAAGTATATACAATTTAGTTTTTTTTGAAAATGGCTGATGGTTTCACTAGATAAGACCCTATTCCTCAGCTGGGATCGTGCAGAGCCTCTGAAGCCCTTTGAAACTGCACTGATTTGGACCTTCAACCGTTGGTTGCCATAGAAGTCTTTAATGTGGAGAAAAATCCTGGAATGTTTTCCTCAAAAAACGATTTATTTTCGACTGAAGAAAGAAAGACTTGAACATCTTGGATGAGATGGGGGTGAGTAAATTATCAGTACATTTTAATATCCCTTCTGTAGTCAATCATTTTATGCCTTAAAACTAATCTTTGATCACCAAAATGACATATTTAAAAAAAAATCCTGTGAAAACAATTTATTCATGCTTTAAAATAGCTTCATTTAGTATACACGGATATGAATATGCAAATTAGCCCCGCCTCCACTCACTCACACCAGCTCAGAGACCCACTCGCTCAACTTTACTGTAGTAAACACTGAACAATGGTATCATCCTTTACAACGTCAGACACATTACGGTAATTAATACGATTAGCCTTTTGCTTGACTACGCTATCAAACAACTAAGAATGTGTTGCTAAATGATATGATATGCTAAAGCCCGCCTGCACATTGACGTGATTGATTAAGGTAGTTTGTGACACCGGCGCTTTCAAACCGTGTCTTGTTCACTGCAGTTTTAAGGAGAAAATACTCAGCAATAGTGTTGACTTTGCACATGGTTTGTCTTAAAGCATATTAAAAACACCACATAGTCATAAATAACATTAAAAACTTGATTTTCTTTTGAAGACTTTAAGATGGCTTGTAATTCCCACCACTCAAAACTTATAACCACATAGCAATGCCCTGGCAACTGCCTAGCACAATGGTGACAACTTTTGCGTGGGCAAGGTCAAGGACCACACATATTTTCTGTAGAAAATGTAAAAACCTATTTATATCTCATTGTGTACATCTCATTCGTTTTTCCAACTCGTTCATTACAAATACTCTTGTGCACAGGCAGTTTTTTTTAGAACATTTTTCCATATTACAGACAGTGCCAAGGTCTACAGAAGCTGGCATGAGCGCAGACTAAACTGGTACACCTCACACACACATTGTCCCTCCCCCACCTGATCATCACACAGACCATGGGATCCTAAAACGCACATGCACATACATGCAGCATCCCTCCCCCAACACAGTGAATCATTATAATTCATCCTCTCTGTCAGGACTGGGTGAGGGGGAAGGGGGTTGGTACAGCGATACAGCAGTGACCATGGAAATGATGCCCATGAGCACAGGAATCAGACCGGCTGCTTCCCACTCACACACACACACACACGCCGTCAGCCAATCAACGACATCACAGGCGATCTGAGGTGTGTGTGGGACTTTGAAAAAAGAGGAAGATGGAAGCGTGGAGCTATGCACAATGAAGTGAAAAAAAAACTGGTGTAGGATTTACTTTGAAACAATTTTCAATCAGGATTTGCTAGCAAATTTCACATTACAATCATAACAAAGAAACAGCAAGTAAAAACATAGAATAATTATATACATAATACTGTAATACATAATTACATAATATACAGAAAAATTAGTTAATTAAACCCTTGACCTTTATTAAAAAGTTCAGACATTTTCATTACTGGATTAAGCAACGTTTAGTTGCATTAGTAATTTTAAAAGAGGTTAGCACCTTTATGAGTCCTGCCCCAATTGCGAAATTAAACAATGCTTATTTAATCAAATATTCATGTGTTTTTTTTTTAAATATGTAAATGACAGCTGAACCCAGAATGATGACTATGACGGCAACATTTAGCTCATACAGACTTACATAATGAAAATAAATTATTCATACTGCTTTACAAAAAATGTGTTTTATTCTATTACTACTTATCAACATGAAATCTTATGAGTCTGAGGCGGTCACATGAGATTTGTATCCAGTATAGATGCATGTGACGGCAGTGTCTACATTTTAAGTGCCCCTCAGTGATGTTGTACAGTACTAATATTGGCAACCCTGATAAATATGAGCAAAGGCAGCTGTGAAAATAAATCTGCATTGTTTATTCTTTTGATCAGGAGTATAAATGGGGAAACACAAAGGTCAAATTCCCTTAATCATCCATCATGAGTAAAACCACAGAATATAGTTCTGATGTGCAGCAAAAGATCGTTGAGCTTCACAACATTTCCACCATCAGGGCAAAATTAAGAAGTTCCAATCAACTACAGATGTTATGAATCTGCCTGGAAGAGGATGTGTGTCTATCGTCCTGCACGGTGAGGAGGACAAAGACTCTCCAAGGATCACAGATGGAGAACTGCAGAGATTATTTGAGTCTTGGGGTCAGAAAGATGATCAAACAGCACCTACATCAGCACAAGTTATTTCGGAGGGTTTCAAGAAAAATCCTCGCTCATCCAGAAACAAACTCCAGCATATTCAGCTGTCAGACACGGCTGGAACTTCAAACGGGACCTGGTTCTGTGGTCAGATGAAACTATAAAAAGAGCTTTTCGGCAGCAAACCACCAGATGTGTTTGGTGCAAACAGGGATAAAAAGTACCCCATGTCCACGGTTAAAAATACAGCTGGATCTTTAATGTTGTGGGCCTATTTTTTTTTGTTGGAGGCTCAGAACATTCAGATCCATGGTATCATGGATTCTAGCAAATACCAACAGATAAAAAAATCAAATCCTGACGGCCTCTGCTAGAAATCTTACAATGGGCCGTGGTTGGATCTTCCATCAGGACAATGATCCAAAACAAACATTCAACTCAACACAAAAATGTGTCACTGAGCACAAAATGAAGCTTCTGCCATGGCCGTCCCAGTCCCTGACCTGAACCCTATAGAGAACGAGTGATGAACTGAAGAGAAGAGCTGGGAATCTGAAGGATCTGGAGAGGTTCTGTATGAAGGAATGGGCTCTGATCTCCAAACTCATCAGGCATTATAGAAGAAGACTCAGAGCTGTTATCTTGGGAAAAGGATAATTGAGTGCCAATAATTGTGGCCAACGTGAACTAGAGAAAGACATTTATTTCATAATGTGAGTTTCCCCCCACTTGCAATAAAAGGTTAGAATTTTGTGATTTCTTTTTAATGAAAGATCAAAAGAATAAACAATGCAGATTTATTTTCACAGCTGCCTTTACTCATATTTACCAACGGTGCCAATATTAGTGGAGGGGACTCTATATGTGTAATCTGATGGGAGTCCGTCCCAGTCATGCATGTCACATTGCAACAGCTGCCGCAAAGCCTTTTTTTATGTGAGAAGAGAGCTGTGAAATAGGACAAGTGATCTCTAAAGGTTACATTAGCTGTGGTATTAGAAATGGATTCACAGACATTGTTCTGCATGTCTGAAGGTGAGAACAGAACACAACAGGTAAAGCCTTTTTTTATGACCATTGAGGCTGTTTGCATTTTGACTTTAATTTCCTGACAATCAAAATTTCCATGATTGTAAAGCATCCAAACGTTTTACTTTCAATTTCCATTAATTTTCAGATCCAGCTTTTTGGGTGTTTTTGTAGCATGGGAAAGCAGCACTGCATCTGCATTAAAAATAATAGTTCTTTATTGGCATTGATGGTTCCATGAAGAACCATGAAGTTCCCTCAATGGAATATTTCTACAATACAAAAGACCCTTTATAGTGGAAAAAAGTTCTTTAGATTTTTAAAATGTTCCAAGAAAAAAATTCTCTTTTAAGACCTGTTCACTGAAAGGTTCTTTGGGGAACCAAAAATAGTTCTACTATGGCATCGCTGCGAAAACCACCTATTTTAAAAGGGATACTTCACCCAAAAATTCTGTCATCATTTACTCAACCTCAAGTTGTTCCAAACCTGTATTTCTTTCATCTGCTGAACATAAAAGATGATATGTTGAAGAATGCGGGTAACCAAAAATTGGGCCCCATTCACTTCCATAGTATGGGACAAATACTGAGTAAATTATGGCAGAATTTTCATTTTTGGGTGATCTATCCCTTTAAGAGGTGATAGAGGCAAGGACTGGTTTTGGTCTGCAGTAACAATGCAACAGAACTGGGTTAAAAATGGATCTGTGTGAGGCTTTATGTAACATCTCTCTCTTGATAACAGCATTTCTCGTTATCTGCCTCTTCAGGAATCTGGCCTGAGCTCTTTCAACATGCACTGGATGTGCACAAAGTCACATCATTGACTTCTGTGTTACCGTGCAGTGGGGGTGACAAAACACTAAAGAGTGAACACTTGAGGGAAGAGTTGGTGTGGGAGGAATAAGACATAATCTGTGTCTGAGTGTGTAATGAGTCACAATGTAGGAAGGACTCTTGAAGTTTCATCAAAGCAATATTGTCATTGTGATTTTGCATGTCCTTTCAAGATGGCGGCAAACTAAAATCCTATTATTCAAATGTTGGCTATTAATATGCAGAATACCAGCAAATCACATGTATGTGAGTACAAAAGGAACCAATAATACATAACATTGAACTAGGTACCATATTGCTCTGGGAATTAGTAACCCCAGGCCCAGCTGTAAGCATGCTTCCCAGAGGAGCCAACCATAATAAATACCCTCCAGGAAACGGTGTCTTGACAGAGGGCTGGAGATCTATTATGCTAATATCAAAAAAGTCCTTCAAGGATGTAAACAATCATTTAAAGACACGTTTCAGAAATGGAGTAGCACTAATTGAAGCTACACTAAGAATTTAAAGGATCATTTGTAATTGATGACACTAATAAAAATGATTCTGTGGTGAAGTAAATGCTACATTTTTTATTTTTTTATTTCTACCTGAATAACTTAGTTCAGCTAAGAAAAATAAATAATAATAATAATTTAGTAAAACCTACTCAACTTTCCAATAACTGGTGTTCCTTGGTGCTTTTTTGGCACTCTCGGATTCCAGATTTTCAAATAGTTGTATCTTGGTATGCATTTCAGATGATGTATACATCTCAATTTAAAAAAATTGACCCGTATGTCTGGTTTTGTGGTCCAGGGTCACATTTATCATTGCTTTTGTTGTTAGGTTTATTAATTTGCTGTTTTGTGACTTTTTTTCTACTCAAAATTACATTCATACTCAAATGATCCAACAAATGTCACCATTATTGTGTATCAAGTATTGAGTTTGGGTGGGTACCACATTACTTATATTATGTAGAGACACTATATTGCCAAAAGTATTGGGACACCCCTCCAAATCATTGAATTCAGGTGTTCCGATCACTTCCATGGCCACAGGTGTATAAAATCAACCACTAGGCATGCAGACGCTTCTACAAACATTTGTGAAACAATGGGTCGCTCTCAGGAGCTCAGTGAACTCAAGCGTGGTACCGTGATAGGTTGCCACCTGTGCAATAAGTCCATTTGTGAAATTTCCTCACCACTAACAGTTGACCGTGGAATATTTAGTAGTATTAAAACAAAGTGGAAGCAATTGGGAACAACAGCAACTCGAAGTGGTAGGCCATGTAAAATCACAGAGCGGGGTCAGCGCATGCTGAGTTGCACAGTGAGCAGAAGTCGCCAACTTTCTGCAGAGCCAATAGCTACAGACCTCCAAACTTCACGTGGCCTTCAGATCCTCTCTACTGACCTCAAGAACAGTCTGTAGAGAGCTTCCTGGAATGGCTGTCTTACTTCCAAGCCTTACATTACCAAGTGCAATGCAAACCGTCGGATGTAGTGGTGTAAAGCACGCCGTCACTGGACTCTAGAGCAGTGGAGACGTGTTCTCTGGAGTGACCAATCACGCTTCTCTGTCTGGCAATCTGATGGACGAGTATGGGTTTGGTGGTTGTCAGGAGAACGGTACTTGCCTGACTGCATTGTGCCAAGTGTAAAGTTTGGTGGAGGGGGGATTATGGTGTGGGGTTGGGCTTGGCCCCTTAGTTCCAGTGAAAGGAACTCTTAATGCTTCAGCATACCAAGACATTTTGAACAATTTCATGCTCTCAACTTTGTGGGAACAGTTTGGGGATGGCCCCTTCCTGTTCCAACATGACTGCACACCAGTGCACAAAGCGTCGGTCCATAAAGACATGGATGAGCGAGTTTGGTGTGGGGGAACTTGACAGTCCTGATCTCAGCCCGATAGAACACCTTTGGGATGAATTAGAGCCTGTGAGCCAGGCCTTCTCGTCCAACAGCAGTGCCTGACCTCACAAATGTGCTTCTAGAAGAATGGTCAAAAATTCCCATAAACACACTCCTTGAGTAAAATGTAGGTAGAAATTTATTTAACAAACTTTAATTGGCCAAGATAAAGTTACTTATTTTCTTTGTTAATTTTACTTAACTTCATTAAGAAGATTTTACTTGAATCCATGTGAAATTTTCAGTAAAAAAGTAAAGAAAAATTAAGTAAATTTTTTCGGTGCAGAATACATTTTTTGGGTGAACTGTCCCTTTAAGAGAGGCCAGGAAAAAAAAAAATCTTATTTTGGTGATTTCTTCTGTTTTTAATTTATAACCTCTGATGTAGTTTAGTGTTCTAGGCCTAGTTAAGTTCATTTGACGGGCAAGAGGTATTTCAGACTGACCGTTTTTCTTTACAAGTTACTTAAATGGAAGTATTTAACACAGAAGGACATCACTGTATCATTTATATTGTTTAAGGCTTGATTTTAGTAATCAAGTAATTTAATTTAAATATTCACTTAATCTTTAATATTTGGCCACTTTTTTTATGATAGAAGTGCTACAGCCACTGTGCTATGGGATGTTTTTAAATGGTTTAAATACATTGTGCAGCCTTAGAAAACGGTCTAATGATGTGGTTCATGGATTCTCGTCTCCGGAATGCGGTACTTCCGGTATTTTGCCGGTTACTCGACACGGTAAATTGCAATTGAGAATATTTTAAAATCGAGTACTCAAATTTAATTAATTAATTAATCGATTCGTGACAGCCCTAATATTGTTAAAAAAATGATGCCGTCATGAATGTTAAAAATGCATCTGACAATCAAATCCAGGGGGCCAACATCATCCTAAATTACCATCTCTGCAGTAACAGATGGTAATTTTAGGAAATATATACGCTTTAATATAAAGTATATTCTTGATATAACCAGAGAGAGAACAAAGCAACTGCATGGAGGAGAAGGCTGTAAAAGAGACAGATCACACTCAGATCTTCCCTCAGGCTTCCAAACAAACTGGTCCAGGAAATTGTGTGGTTAATTGGACATGCTTACTAGATAAATCCCAATTACATAATGAGATCGTTTAATTATCTGCCATGATAAACACACCATGTGGTTTGAGTAAAGAAAAAAAGTTCATAACAAATAAAATAATCATTATCGCAATATTACTTCATATATTTCCTTGCTTTTCGAAGAAGCATTTCTGTATAGATGATTTCTGGTAACACTTTACAATAAGGCTCCATTTGTTAACATTGCTTAAATCATTAATGCCTTTCAATAACACATCGAATGAAAAATTGTGGTCAGCCTTCCTGGAAGGTAGCGTTGAGAATCGTCCGTATGACAGTAATAAAATTACAAAACGTGTAGTTTTTTTTTTCCTTCTGGTGCCAGCATAGTTCATTCTGACCAGGAAGTGCATCTCATCACTTCCTGTGATGTGCAAACACAAGGCAGTACAAATGACCTTCACACATGGGAGCTCTGGGGTTGGGGGTGGGGCAGTGATGAGGAAACTGTTACCTAGCAACAGATACTCCCCTTCCCTTGACTACACTTGGCATGACTGCTCCATCTGACAGCTGCCGGGTTAGTGACACTGGAGCAGAACTAGTCAAAACAGCATGTTGTAATTATTACGCATGTGCAAGGGTGAATCGCTGCACATCACTGTTTACTGGAAAATACAGACTAATGAGCAGAAGCTCTGACAATGAGCATGTAAAGAGCATATTGCTTCAGAAAAGGATCGTTCACCCTAAATGAAAATAAGTCATCATTTACTCACCCTGGTGTTGTTCTAATGCAAAAAGTAACCCTTTCTTTTATGGGCCACAAAAGGAAAAGTTAACACTTTATTTTAAGGTGACAAAGTTACACGTTACTACATGTACTTACCTCATAACAGTAAATTATGCATAATCACAAGTAACTAACTCTAACCCAAACACTAACCGTAACTGAGTAATATTAATTAACTACATACCACTACAGTTACATTGTACTTACTCAAATATGTACTATGTCACCTTAAAATAAAGGGTTACACTTTATTTGAAGGTGTCTTTATGACACTGTAATTATACATTTAAGTATAATTAATATTATATAATTAATTTTTAAAAATGTCCCGCTCGCGCTCATCCATATAAATGGTAATGAATAGCGACCAGCATCAAGCTTTTAAAAAGACACAAAAGTATCACAGAATGATCCCATGCAACACGTGCCATATATTCCAAGTGTTCTGGGGATTAAATGTAGTTTTATTATTTAATAAAAATCTTGACCGTTGGTCTTCTGTGCTTCGTGAGACTCTACTAGTGCCGTGGTTCACTCGGTCTCATCCAGAAAAAGTTGTGACAAATCAAGATTGACAAAAGCGCGACATGAACCGCAACACACCAAAAAAAGTATCTGAACTCTGGGTGTCCGATGACAGTTCACAGATGTGGAAAAAAACAAAGTTATTTTTGGACAATACCAGCAACACTTGTGACGTCAAGGGGTCAGAACAAACAAAATATGGAGCTAAAAAGGTATACTTCACGCAAAATAAAACAGCATTGCCTTTTCAGTTGACAGAAGTGAACTTACAACGAACACAACAGATATATTCACCTCAGTGAAGAAGCTACATTCAATTTGAGATTTTGTGTCTTGATTTCTTAAAACTTGTGTGCTTTTTCAGGGCGAGACGGAGTGAAATGCGGTGCTATTAGAGGTTCACAAACGCGCAGTCATGTACAGAAGACCAATGACCGAGGTCAGGATTTTTATTAAATACATTCAATTTAATATCTTATACCCACAGAACACTTGGGATATATGGCATGTGTCACATGGGATCATTCTTAGTCTTTTTTAAAAAGCTTGATGGTCGCTATTCACTGCCTTTATATGGACAAGACATTTTGGTGGTCCAAAAAAGAAAGGGCATACGCCATTAGAACCACACCAGGGCGAGTAAATTACTTCATTTTAATTTTAGGGTGAACTTTGTTTAAAAAAAAAAAAAAAGTTTTTTACCCAAAATACTTGCAATACTGTGAAAACCTCATGAAGTTTCTCAAAGATAAGGAACACTATCAGATATATATCCACTCAATATCACTACTCAATGTGTATGAATATGAAATTCAATTAATTGCAGATAATGGAAACTCAACCAAAACGACTTCTCAGAGTATCCTAATTCAGAGGCATCAATATGACTGACCATGAATTTGATATTTCTGCACGTCTAAATGTCAAACACCGCCACATCCATGAGGATCATAATTTAATGTTTTATTTTCATATTACTATATTAGTAGGGATAACTGTAATGCTCAAAAATGTGCACTGAGCTTTTTTTTTTGCAACTGATGTCCTTAAATAAAAAAGGCCTAAAAAGGCTGTAGTAAAATATGCTGTGTTTTTCCTTAATTGAGCAAACTTAATTTTTGTCATGTGACCACATATCTAGAAAGAGCCTGTCATATACAGTTGGCTGTGAATGAGTGATGGACTGAGATAAATGTTTTAAAACAGCTTGTAGCATGTTAAAGTACATGTTTTCCATGGTAGGTTAAATTAATTTGATATCAAAGCTAATTTATCCGATATCATACATTTCATTATTTTGGCTAAAGCTGAATTATTAAATTATGACACTGGATAGGAGTAAATTAACACTTCTGGCTGAACAATAGGACCAAGCAAGTACAGTTTTTTCCTTTTCATAACCCCAAACAAAAGATTGATTTGATGTTTGAGAATACACCTGTGAACACTGTGAATGTGTGAATCATTTAGAAAGCAAGTTAAACCTGTCCGAACAAGCCAAATTCAGCAGAAAATAAGTGCGTGGTACATGAATCCAGGGCACTCTTATAAATATGTAGGCAGCGCAGTTCAGCATATTTCTATTCCTGGTAACTAGTTTAAGGTTATATGACAGAGAAATGGGCCCCAGCATTCAGCTGTCTACAGGAAATACTAGGTCAAGACAGAACAGAGAGAAACCTTCACACACAAACCTCACATACTATCACACGCTGTGGCTGGGCCACATACTGTATCTACATATATTCATGATAACTTCACTGGCAATATCTAATTAACATCAAAGGCCACGTACACACTGCAAGGTTAAGGAGTGACAATCTCTGATGAGCAACTCAATTTCAGAGCATATACACAAATATTTAAATATATACTTTCAAAAATCATCTGTCCTCTCAGTGTTTCCGATTCACTAAATGTTTCTGGCATCTCACCCTTACTGACCCCAAAACACAGTTTACATACATTTGTGTAGTAAACCTTGACACATTCAGAATACATCAAGCACACACAACCTTGTCAAACCATATTCAACAACAAACAACAAGACTCTCCTCCTCTATTACTGCAGCTGACCACAGAATATACAGTAACGATTACTGGACTTTGTGAGATGCCCATGAACATTCAAGATGGGGAGGCTGAGACGCTGTTCAATGTGAATAAAACTGCCTAACTGACAGATTAAACAACAGTCTTTCAATCAGACGTCAGTGCACTATGATCTACAATGCACTTCAGAAACATTTTCAGTTATAGAAGCTATAATATAACATAAAATATAATTAAAGGCACAATATGTAATTTTTAGACGCTAGAGATCGCTTATTCAAAACAAAGGCGTAGCTTGATGACCCCTTGATTTCACAGAGCTTTTATTATGCCACAGGCGAGCGCTTCCGCTTCTTCCACTCACGCGTGTTGAAAGTTATAATGCTACTCTGTGCGTTCGCTCGGCGGCTACTATGAGACACTTGTTCACACTGCAGTGAGCTAGATCGATATTAGGCATGGTAAAACATGGTACTCGCGGTAAATCAAGAAAACCAGATTTAAACAATAAGTCTAACTGTATTGAGCTAAATAACAATGGTTAGTTTTCTGTTGATGAATGTAACATAACAGTTGCTCACCGGACTAATACACATCATATATTAAAGTGTCTTTGGTGTTTCCATGGTTTCTACAAAATAAACGAAATCGAGGGTAACGCGGGTGTGACGTCATTGACTACGTTTACATGGACAGCAGTAATCTAACTATTGACCTTAATCTGAATAAGACAGTATTCTGATTAAGGCGTTTACATGAGTTGCTTTTAGAATATTCTGCTCATGTTCCCGTTTTGCATGTTATAGAACACAGATCGATTAATGGCACACGTTATTACGTCTCCATGCCACGCTACGCTGTCCGACCTCCAATCATAGCGCGACTTTGGAGGGTTTGTTTAAATTCAATGGGCTAAGGAGACCCGCTGTAACTTTACCTGCAGGTGGCGCTGTTGGACAGTGTTACTTTATAAAAACGAGTGATTTTTATACGGTTTAAATGTCATTTTATGTTTTATTTTTGTAATATTATATATTGTCTCTTTCAGTTTTTTTGAGGAGACACTGCCTCTCTCGCCTCCCTCTTGACAGCCTACATTCTGAATAATAGCTCTGATTAATGATGAAAAAAAAAAAAAAGTTTAAAAATCATGATTGTTTGGATTGTTTTTTCCTGCCATCGAGCCACAGGCGTTCACTGAGCCTTGAGGTTCCTGACCACTGTTGTAAGTTTGGTCACAATTATGAATATGGGATTACAGATACAAACATATTATATTTTACTTTTACAATGAGCAGAATAAATTACAACAAAAAGATAAATGGGAATTTTCAGAATTTTGAGCACTCTGTTACTGTTTTGTACATGTTTTTATATGAATTATAATTCAAATTCTGTTTTATTGGCCACAATATTATTGATGATTGTTGAGAGGGGCACTTTTGATTAATTTTCAAAAAGGGCAGGGGCTCGAGCCTCCAAAGCCCTCTGCACTTAACGTTAATCGTTAGATTAAGGTGTGTACATGTCTGTAATGCACTCCGATAATGCGACTTAAATAGGAGTACTCCACATGTCTTAATTTGATTTGTGTTTACTTCGATTATGACTTTAGCTGGATTTAGGTAATTAGAAATCGACATGGTGGTTTCTTAATCAGAGTACTGTCTTAATCAGGTTAGTATTGTTGTCCATGTAAACGTACTCATTGATAAGCGACGCATGGATACGGTCCGTGTCCTGGTTAAATTTGCTTATTTCTCTGGATTTAAACATTCTTGGAAACATTTGGGATAATGTAAGCACAAAAGTGAACAAAATATATAACATTGTTCTAGTGGTTTTTGGATATTTTAATCCAAAAATCTTACATATTGTGCCTTTAATACAATATAATATAAAAATGTTTTGCCCATTTTACCATCTGCAAGGACAAAAAAAATAAAAAAATAAAAATAACTCCTCACGAAGCTTCACAATTTGATGTCTGTTGCACAAATGGTGCAGGACTGGGACATTTAATGGCATCTAAAGGCATAATGTGTACACTCCTGCGACTCGCTCTTATGACTGCACATAAGCAAAAATATACTTTTTCATGCTATTTGAGCATAAGAAACAATATTTATGGGACAGTCCACATCAGATTTTGTTGCTGATTTGAAATAAGTTATTTAATTGTGAGTTCGGCAAGCAGTTCTTGATTTTACAGGATTCCTCCATTCAAATAGATAGGACTTGGATGCCCAAAATAGCTGCCCGCACACGTTGGAAGTATGGCTGCCGAGTGAACAGACTGTCCTTGAGAAGGATGAGGTATTGAGACAACAGAGAAAGACTTTTAGCTGAGTTGTGTTTTCATTTCAAGGTGTTCAATGTGCTCAATTTTTCAAGCCAAATGAAGAATGGCACTGAGCATTCACACACACTTAATTATCTGACACAGAAAATGCTAATACAGTATATTAACAGTATCAACTACTATTAGCAAAGATAGTGAGCACAGCATAACTTACACTCTCGATCTTGTCCAGCCACTCCTTGTTCTGAGCAAGTTCTGCCATGAAGGTCTGATGTTTCAGCCACTTCTTATGAAGCTTCTGAGTCTCGTCGCGGGAGGTGTCGCGAGCCATTAGCATTTTTTCTGCCACCCAATCACCAATCTATGAAACACACAAAACCATAAACACATCCTGTTAGGAATGACACTCATAACGCACGTCTCAATGATCCTCATTTGACCTGATCCTCATTTTTCACATCTATTAATTTATTTAAAAAAAACATTGCAACTGGATTTCAGACATATACGAACTTGAATACACCTCCACTACATTCTCAGAAAAAAAAGGTACAGTGCTGTCACTGCGGCGGTACCCTAAGGTACAAAAGTGAAAAGGTACATCATTGTACCTTACTCACCCCTAAATGGCTAAAAGGTACATATTAGTACCTTTTCGGTTTTGTACCTTAGGTACCAGTGACAGCAATGTACTTCTGACAGTGTATAATAAATGTGTATATATTGAAATGACCTTATTGAAAATGCAAACATGCACAGTATATGATCAGCACACTGAGCTTCTACCAGATCATATAATTATAATATTACAACAGCACACAGAAAACAACACAAAACATTTAACCCAGTAAAACACTGTTAAACTAATGTGACAAAAGACTAAGAAAAACATCCTCAAAAAGTTTCCCACGCACAAGTAATCCAAACAACGTACCACTTTATCATTCTTGTACAAAACACAGTATATCATATATCTTTTATTATATTATATTATAACTTCCTAGAGTAAATGTTAAGCAGTGTCCTGTTGTGACATGCATTACTACATCTATAACTATTTTAAACAACATTTACTTATACTTTTAAAAATTTAAATGAACTGCAAAAAAATATAAACTAAAAGATGATTAAAATAGTGCAAACAATGATCACAAGTCACAGTACCTAAAATATGTACTTTATATGTATATACATATACATATATTTCATGATGCTATAAAAGTTGCAATATAAAAATAATGTTCTGAAAAAAAGTTAATGATTGTTATTCGTAAATTAGAGATACATTATTATGCCATGTTATAATTACCACCTGAATCAGGCTGTGAAGAATCTGTCAGTCAAGTTCCCAAATCCACATTGTTCACTTTCAGCCCAGGTGAGCAGCAAAACACAACACTGCCCAGAACACACACGAGCAGTCCCAAAACTGTGCTGGATAAAATATTCAGGACATGTGCAGCGTGCACTATTTTTGGACCAAACTAAATCCTTAAGTGGCTGTATTAAATCCAGTGAACATAAGAAGTGGTCTACAAACAAAGAAAATCCCCAAAAAGGTACAAAAGACTTGCAGTCTTGAGCCCATGCAGGGGCCTGACAGAGTTACAGCGAGGAGAGAAATGTGCCCAGAAGCAGTGATTATTGATGTTACAAGCGCTAGCCACGGACGGACAGAGAGAGAGAGAGCAAGAGAGAGCGAGAGAGAGAGAGACAGTGGGCGTTGGAGAGTGTCAAGAGGGAGGATGTGGGGACTGTTTTTCCCTCCCCTCCTCCGAGCGACCCAGACACACTCTTCACCCCGTTTGTGCAGCGTCTTGCATCTCAAACAAATCCATATGGTCTTCTTTCAGTCTGTGCCGCCCTCTTTCCTCTCCTGTTTTGTAATATAAGCTTGACTCAATACTGCGGTGCCTCTTCTGCCTGAGCCGGAAGACCAAATTTCTCCCGCTGCAGCATCCACGATGTGAGAAAAGCATACGGAGAGACAGACAGACGGGAAGTGAGGAAGAGAGACGAGGAGGGAGGGGGAGAGAAACACATAGAGAGAGAGAGAGAGAGAGAGAGAGAGTGGGAGCCTACGTAGATCCAAGCGTCACAAGGAAAACACTAGGCTCTTTAAGCGGGCAGGGAAGCGAATACGAATGACTGATTGAAACGGATGGAAGGGAAACAGAAACGGAGGTCCAAAAATAAGGGAACGGGTGTCAAACGCTCATAATCTGACAGATCACAACACTCTAAAAAATAAAGGCTGCAAAGGAGGATTTTCATAGCGATTCCATAGAAGAACCATTTTTGGTTCCCCAAAGAACCTTTCAGTAAGCAGCTTTTAAAAGAACCATTTTTCTTAGTGTGAAGAACATTTTAATAACCGTCTTCGACTATAAAGAACCTTCTGTGGAATGCAAAGCTTCCATGGATGAATGATAAAGGTTCATTATTGGCATCTATGGTTCCATGAAGAACCTTTGACATAAATGGAACTTTTCCATTTATTTTTACTAGCTGGTAGATGAGTTTAAAATCATACATGCTTTAGGACCAGAGCCGTAGGCAGCGTTTTATAATCACAGAGGGCCAGATTTGAGCTAGTTAGGGGGGTTCGGGGGCATATGCTCCCCTGAGAAAATGTTGATTTCCCTGATCTACATGTGTGCATTTTAAGACGTTTGAAAGCCAAAAATTGGATAACAATATAGCTATAAGCCATGTCAGTGGGCAGTAGATTTTTTTGTCAATAACTGCTCTCTCCTCATGTCCATCACTCTTTCTTTTTCTTTCAGTATCCTTATCTTACCCTCTTCCCTCCTAAAGCTGAGCTTTGACTGAGAGTCTTTTCATTTTCACCTGTGTCAGTGAAATTAAACATGGGGTCAACTGATATGTTTTATGAATTTTTTTTTTTTAGATAAGTGAATTTACTGAAGGCTACCAGGAAAGCTAGGTAACTACGTTTATTAAATTCATTAACAATATGTACACATTCATTATTAATCTTATGCCTAATATGATGAAAACAGCTCTGTTAATGTTTCTTGCCCCTCACATTGACAGTTACTATACATTACACAAATCACGTAAATTAGGTCTATTTTCAATTCAAAATAGCGAAATTAGACTAAATTTGTTTGCCTGATTATTTTTGTCAGTCGGTTAACGGTTTAGCTACTGACATCTTATATGGCACTTTATGTGTTTACTGCGCCGAGACGCGCTGGAATTTGCGCTCAGCAGCTTCTGTGAACATAAAGCCCGCCTACTTGGATTTGATTGGTCATCTCAAATGTCTGTTTTGACATTGAGCGGTGACAGACCACTGACAGCTCATATAAAACGATGTTGGTGCTGTAAAATATCCTTGCAGCACTAAAGTAGAGTTAATATTATATTAGGCAATTATTTCACAACCTTTATTATATACACCTCAGAAAAATACCAAGGTCTGCTGATCTCATAGCTGGCTACAGCCATGTTTAGGACTAATTGTAACTCTCTCCAGTACCTACTAAACAGTACAGTGACCTCTGCCCTCATGAGGCACCCGGGGCTCTCACCCATAAAGACATTTGGGTCAATCATAGTTATTCCTCAAAGAGACCCTTGGGGGAATGAAGCAATAGATCCAAGGAAGAACAAATGACCATCCAGGGACACAAGAACTAATTATCCAGTAAACTGATGGTTAACTAAACCACCACCAACACCAACAACACCAGAGAGACATTTAAACTACCAAAGACAATAATGTGATACTTAAGATCAGGAAATACAACAAGAGAAAGCAAAGAAAAAGTAGGGATACGCAATATAAAATGGCCACCATATCGGTACTGGCCAATATATGTTCTTTTTTTATGTTATCGTTATCGACCCAATAAGAAAATTTGGCCGATATAATAAAGCTGATAAATAATTTCCTTCAGCTAAGACACTTCGGATGCGCACTGATCACCATGATGGTTTTGAATTACTTGAAAAAATGATAGGAATCACTTCAAAAAAGGAAAATACAGTGAAGTGCAACATGTGCAGCACAGGTCTGTCATATAGACTACATAAAATAATGAGAAAATTATAAGTGTGTGTTTGGGACACACTTATAATGGTGAGACTTTTGTTTTTGTAATCAGGCTTTCAAAAATTATATAAAATTATATAAAAATATAAATATTATATAAAAATTTGGATTTAGATTCATAGACCAATATATCGGTTATCGGCTTTCAAATATAATAATAATTATCGGTATCGGGCAAAAATTTCATATCGGTGCATCCCTAAGAAAAAGTGTCACATACGCCGTTTATCATAGCATTCAATCGTACTATAGTATCCTGCACAGCATGCACATTTTTGGAGTGTATGGAATGCTGAAGGGATGACATATTTTTGTAGACCAAAACCTGGAAACCATTTATCAGTTTAGCATTTCTGTTTCCATTGTCCTGAAGTCGGTGGGTTTTTCAAAAGGGGTTTTGGCTAAATGCCTGAAATAAGGTCTGTGGTGAACACGCTCAAGATATTTTCATATTTTATTCTACAACAATGTACATCAGCCTTTTGACTTTTTTAAAGCTTTTACTTGTCTTGTAAAAGGCGGTTGCTAACAAGTGGCTAAATGAGAGGTTGTCGGGACATTAAACGTCATCAGCCGAACAAGTACACTCATCTAGTCCACTTTCACAGCCTCGTTGTGTTTATAATCGGCTCTTGCAAACTATTATAACTCAAGCTTTCAAAACGTTTTTTGAATAAAGACTGAAAGAGTTGACAAGTTTAGAGGTTGTGGTGTAGTTAGTTTATAGATATGTTTAACTTTTTACTTCCAGTGATTGCTTTAAGTGTTTGTAAAGACATTTGTGAAGATTATCATGAACAAAATGTATATGAATCATAACCTTTTGTTAGTCACAAAGCTTTTTTTCTGCAATAATTCAAAAGCCAATGCGATTCTGTCGAGGTAACCAGGGTGATGCTAACTTCCAGGTTGGCCGACAAAAATACATCATTGCAGCCCTCCATACTTGACAGACTACAGTTCCCAAAACAAGCATTTCATCCCACAATGCAATGCGCTTGGTTTGACTATCCACATCCAGTGTGAAAAATGAACTGGACTTAACAGCAACAGTGATTTGTGACTTTTTGATTCATTTTTTTGATTGGACTGCAAAGGATTAAAGACGCTATTACACAAAATGGATTAAAAATGCAAAACACTTGCTGAATTAAACATGCAGTGCAGTCTGGTTACAAGACATTTAAAATGTTCACTGTTGCATAGCATGTTCTGTTTCAGATACTATTTAAAAAAATAATAAGTCGTATTCAATGTATTACTGCAGTATGCATTGCGCATTGATTAAAAGACAAAATCTGCCACTTTGTTTCAAGTGTTTAACGCATGCTATGAAGGATGCTGGCTACTATATGATATATATATATATATATATATACACATATATTAAGCAAAGATAAACATTTCAAACATTATGCATTTATCCAGGAAACAGACAGTCACACGATCTTGCTACGTTGCATGTTTCAGGACCTTTACACTAGTATTTACAAAGAATCAGAGAATGCTACAAATCCATTGATTTTGGGGATCTCAGAAATATAAACAGTTATTTAACACTTTTTTAAATCTATTTTTAAACACATCCCATCCCACTTAAATTCATAAACGTTATCATGAACAAAATGTGTTAATTAAAATGCAATGCATTGTGAGATAAAATATTTAATACAGTAAGCTCTGGATGTTTAAGATTTTAGCAGGCACTTGGTTATTCAGGATTTCCATACACACAGAAAATTAGCATACAGTATCTACACACTGCATACACATATGGCAAAATTACTGCACAGCATACATACTGAATACTTCCCATTCTGGACATATACTGTTATTATGAAGATGACACCGTATGCTATTCATAAACAATATGGCATTGCATATACTGGATGTATTTCCACAGTGCATAAGAGAAACTGAATCAATGCACTCTGCTCATGATGTTCTCAGTCTCCACACGTGTTTGACAGCTCTTAGTGAAGGCAGAGATCCGTCCTAAGCCCTGCAGTGAACACACACACACACACTGCTGAAGTTCTCTCTCTCCCTCTCGACTGAATGAGTGATGAGGAGACATGCTAAATAATTGAACGTGAGAGGGGAAGAACAAGCAAAGCCCAAATAAACCTGCAGGTTTGGGCCACACCGGGAGCCTCCTACTGTACAACTGCTTTTACACAGCATTTACCCACAATGCTCAGCTATTCAGAATCCTTCCAAGACACAAACAAGATGCCACACATTAGGGCTGTATGATTAACTGAATTTCCGTTTTCCATTTTGTTTCTGGCTTCCAACGGTTATGAAAACGAGATAATTCAGATAAAACAATTGTGCCGCATTCCGTTCCTTTCCTAACTAACCCTAACGGTGAAATACAATCCACTTTTGCTAGTTTAACGACGGAAAAAACGGTCGGCGTATATTTTTGTATAGATGCTGCTAAAATTCACACACTGCACCTTTAAGTGCACTTATTTTTCACAAGGGTCAGCAAAGTTTCCAAAGACAATTTGTCCACGCTGAAGTCTGTGTCAATCACAGTCAATCAAACATATATGACCATTTTAATGTGCAAACATATGGAGCAGGATTTTGGACCAATGAAATTTCACTGTGGGCGGGATTACACCGAATGACGTAGTTAAAGTAATGATGTAGTTAAAACCAAGTGAATATTAAAATGTCTTGTGGTTTGACTATTTTGACCAGTTAGCGGAAAAAAAAACACCAGATCACTATCACTTCGCATTTGGTTAGTACACTCTGTAATGGCAATATTTTTATTATGCTACTTGCAAGAAATAATTTCTTGCTTTCAAAAATACATGCATCTGTGCAAACCGATCATTTACTTACAGAGGCAAGCATCTTTTGGTTCAAAAATCATCTCTCACACAAGCTTCACACATTTTCCAAAGACAAAGTATGACACAGTTTGTATTGTTTGTGCTCAGTTGGCACTCATCCTACCTCATGGCAGTCTTGTAGAAACCTCTGGAGCTCCCACTGGTCATTGAGTTTATGAAGCCACTGCTGAGCATGTTCACGGTTCTGGCTCCCTCTGTGAGGCGCGCATAAATACAGAAACTATTAGAAACTCTTGTATTATTTGAGCTACAAGAATAATAAACTATTATCAATGAATTGTAACAGTGTTTTATAGCGGAGTCTCTGTTTAAAACAGAAGGTAGACTGTGCCATAACAGATTTCATATACAAATGCGCTTTGAAAATCCAATTTCACGCTCCTCACTGAGACTGAGACTCAGATCAGTGACCGTGGATTCTCAGCGAGTTTCTTTGTTATGCCTCTATGGAAAATTTTAAATTCAACGCTGTCTATAGGAGCAGGTGCCCGTTCTATAACACAGTGAAATGGAGGGCAGATACAGATGTCGTCCTAGAAGAACAACAGCACTGCTCTTACAATGAAAGTGCAACACGTTTGTATTACAAATGCTAAGTGATAACAGAATAGAGGTTCTGATATAAAGAAGAATGAAGAACAGTTGAACAATACAACATCTAGGTCATTTTCAAGAAATGGTGCCATTTCTGAATAATGTGTATGTCCTTTTACACTACAGATATAATTAACATGTTAACGTCATCTTATTTTAGATGGGATAGGATAAACAAACAAAAAATACCTAAATTGAATGTAATGTTTTTGGACATACTTTAAAGTAAAATTTGACATTATTACTAAAAGTGTACTTACTGTAAGTGTGTTAAAGAGTCATTCGTTTTTTTAAGTGTCATTTAAGTGCCTTTTATTTAATTAACATTATATTATCTGCAAGTACCGTTTTTAAAAACATACTTTTATGATTTGAAGTGAGCTAAAAGTGCACATTCAATATAATTAAGCACGCTTTTTTTCACAAGGGCTGTTGAATCCAAAACCATTTGAATGTAACAGGGCCACAGCCACTCTGGCTAGTGGTTTGCCAAAGTTAACCACGGGAAAAATCTGCTATATAGATATTTTTTATATTATTAATATTTGGCAGCAGGTATATTAGGCTGTTGTTGTCACTTTAAGACTGAATGCACGGATCCATTATACTGTTACACATGCGTTGTATTTCTCTAATCTTTACATTCACTTTGAGAATACTTGCCAAGGCCAGCATTTTGACATTATTTTGTGTGTATTTGACTGTTTAAGCGCAATAAGCACCAAAAAATAACTAAATTTAGTACTGAGAGGCAGCTTTATGTGCATGCACTTTGGGTAATCTGTGTAAATGAGTAAAATTATGTGCAGTATGCCCAATCCCACGCCGACATTCAAGCCCTGTAACACCAACAATATCCGGAGCAAATGTAACGAGTGAGTGAGGGGAGGCGGGTTTGTGTGTCGACTCACTGTCAGGGAGATGAGAGAAAGCACAGCCGCATTGTGTATCTATTCTGCAGAAAAGCGTATTAGAAGAGTTTCAGATATTTTAGTTTTGACTTATTTCAGTTTTGGACTTAGTTTATTTCAGATGCCTTTTTAAAAGACTACAATTGAAATAATTGTCCACCTATCAAAGTGGCTTGTAGGAGTGACTGTGTTACACTGTTGAAATACACCCACATATTGGTGGGTTTACGGGTTTTAATGTAAAGCCCTGCATGGATTAATAATACATATGCTTATACTTGATAACTAATAACTTACTTTGTAAGGCTGTAACCACAGATTTAGGATTGGGGTAACAGTTCGGCCATTGAAAAATACATATTTGTTGACCACTAATTCTAATATTGGAGGTTACTGTACTTGACCAGACATGGAAAAAATAAGATTTCTTACGTAAAAAATCCTGGAAGTTTTGAGTACAAATAGCACTGTTTCCTGAGAGTGATCCAGCTGTACGGGCTTAAATATCATTATAGGGGTTTAGTTTTGACCTGTTAGCGAGTAGATCCACTCTCTCTCTAATGCGCTCGGAATAGATGTTGTTCTGACTGATGAGGCTCTCTCCCGCCTCTATGACAGCTTTAATGCGGTGCAGGTTGAGCTCCATGGTGGTGGTAAAGTCCTTGTGCTTTTTGATGGCTGCCTCCACCGTCTCCACTGTGGTGGGGAGCTCCACATGGGCCAACGCCGACTCCTGAGGAGAAGAGAGAAGGATAGGCTCAAATCTACAGAAAGCATTTAAAATGAGGCCAGATCGATTACACTAAAACAAATCCATAATCATGGCAAATAGCATACTGTTGTGGTACTGCAATAACAAACACTTTAAAATTATATTGATGCTCCCATTTCCTTCTGTAGCTATGTTTCCATCTAAAGCTATGAATTTAAATTATATGCAAAATTGGAACATCACATAAACCATTTGTGAATAAAGCAGCGTTTCCATCCTATGTGTTCAAGAGTGCAAAATTTAACTTCCTAGGAAACAGTAATTAACTTCCTAGGAAATAGCACAATAGTAAAAAGGGAAGTTGCTGCAATCAGGGGAGAAACTGAGGCACTTTTTCCTACATCATAAATGACTTGCATCTCAAAGCACACAGACAAATGCAATAAACGGTCATGTTATCTTGCGTTCGAATGCCTGATGTTTGTGAATGACGACTTGTCTGAGACAGTTCTGGAAGGTCATTATACCAAATAATTTTTTGCGACAGACTGGCTCAGGCATTTCAGAACGACCAAAACAACATTTGAAAAGCTCGCAACATTTGAGAATTGGTCCGCTGGTTAGTCCAGTTATCCAATCACATCCTCTGTTGAGGCACAGTCACGCAAGTCTTTTGTTGCACATCAAAGAATTTATATGGTAAATGTGTTTCTATCGTAGTTTATCAGTATGTCTTCTTAACAGATCAAAAAAATATCTGCCTCAATTGAGTGCTTTATGCGATATTCCAGCATGTGTGTAAATATAGGTGGATGGAAACATAACTTGTGATGACTCCACAAATATGTTCAAATCAATTCTGGTAATTAAATATAATTATGGTCACACTAGTTTAGGGTCCAATAATCACTATTAACTAACTATTGACTGACTTTTTCCCTTAATAAACTCCTAATTACAGCTTATTAATAGTTAGTAAGGTAGTTGTTAAGTTTAGGTATTGGGTGGATTATGGGATGTAGAATATGATCATGCATTCATTATTATGCACTTATTAAGTGCTAATAAACTGCCAATATCCTAGTAATATGCAAGATAATAAACAACTAATTAATAGTAAGAATTGGACCCTAAAGTGTTACCATAACTATACAGTAATATTAAATATAACTGTATTAACTATATTTAACCTCTTTGCAGCCCTGTCATTTATTAAGCAATTCTTTTAATATAGCTAAACTACGGTTCAAAAGTTTGAAATAAACACTTTTAAAAGAAGTCTCCTATGCTCACAAAAGCTGCATAAATCTGATCATTTTTTAATTTTCATATTGTGAAATATTATTACAATTTAAAAGCACAGATTTTAATTTATGTACTTTATTTATATTTATAATTCTACAGATTTAAGATGCACCGTTTTTACAAGTACAGTCTATTTAAATTTATTTCTCTAAATTAATTTAATTTATTTTAGATAATATAATCATCTATTTACGCTATTAAATTAAGCAAAACAATAGTGATGATGATAGTCTTAAAACCATAACTGCCAGCTGTTTAGTTGTCCTTACAATGTTCTCCCATAGAAAGGTGAAGCTCAAGCATTCTTAAGGAAAAGAAAGAGGCTAATGAATGCCACTGCCGTGTGTGTTTAGCACAAACCCGTTCATGCTCGATGACATGCATTAAAGTGTGGATTCAGAGGGCTCTTATTCTGTGCCCGCAGGCAACAGAAAGCGACTCTGGGCTTTTAGCAAGCCAGAATAGACACAGCTTCTAACATACACCCAGACGGGGGGTTGAGGAAATGCATGTCCTCTGACATTTAAACTGCATTTAAGATATTTTTTATGAAGTGATGACCTAACATAAAAGCAGCAAATGTCTCAGAATAAGAACTGAGCAATGACCTTAAACTGCCCTGATGCCACTGACATTTACAAATGCGACCCCGAAAAGATCAGATCAGTCAGATCAGTTCCTGTCTCCTAATTGTCAGCTAACTCTAATCCACAGAAAAGAAGTCATACATGAAGCCCTTTAATATATCAATTGCTTCTCTTAGACAGCAATGAGATCTAAAGGACAGTTTTTCCTCATTTCCGAGGGCACACACAGCAGTATTCAAATTTGATATGTTGTGATCGCCTTTCAGAAGTTTCAGAAGAGTCTTAAACTGTGCTCAGATTTGCCAAAACACCAAATTCTGTAGTATAAAGTAAGTCTTCATAAAAATCATATCGAAGACTTACTTAAATCCTACAATATTTTAAATACCAAGTTATACCGGTTCATTTTAATAAATTAAATTATTACAAATTTATTTTTAATTTCATGAGAGACATTTAAGATAAAGCTGTAATTAAATATAATTATATATTACATTTAACTGTATTTAAAAATATTTTACCTCTCTTCTGTCCTGTCCCTTTTCTAGAAATTTGGTTAAAAGTTTGGAATAATTCAGATTTTTAAAAATGTTTTTAAAAAAGCCTCTTCTGCTCACCAAGGCTGTATTTATTTGATCAAAAATACAGTAACAGTAATACTGAGAAATGTATTTTATTACAAATGAAAATAACCATTTTCTATTTTAATATATTTTAAAATGTAATTTATTCCTCTGATCAACGGTGAATTTTTAGCATCATTACTCCAGTCTTCAGTGTCACATATTATAATTGTTATAATTATGATTTGCTACTCAAATTATGAGTATGTTCAAAAAATATTTTAAAAGTTTGAGGTAATTATGATTTTAAAAACTAAAAGAAATTAAGACTTTTATTCAGCAAGTACACATTAAAATGATCAAAAGTGACTGTTATAAAAGATTTATATTTCAAATAAATGCTCTTTTAAACTTTTTATTCATCAAAGAATTCTGGAAAAATGTATCACGGTTTCCAAAAACAATGTGTTATGAAGCATAAATGAGACCTCAGCTATGAAAGAGCAACCTCAGTCTACATTAACATTTAAAAGTTGTTCAATTCGAACAGTGCAACTGTCAAAGAGGTGTGAGGGGCTTCACCTGGTTATTGAGGAAAGCCTCAGCTTGCTTGACGTCCCTCAGGAAGAGATGGAAGATGTGAGCTTGCACCAGCACCTCCCTCCTGCTCTCCCACATCTCCAGCAGCTTATTCCAGCCCACATCCAGCTTGTGCAGCCACTGCTGCAGAGCTCCATGAGGCAAGGGCGCTTCCTCGGACTCTAAGAGCTCATTCACAGCCTGGAGACGCTCGTAGTCTTCTTCATACCTCCCGATCTCCTCTTTCAGCGCAGCGTGTTGGTTTATTAGCCGTTCTGCATCCTCTAAAGCGTTGGGAAGCTCATCTGAAGCAGCAGCTGTCTGAGTCTGCACCAACCAGGTGAGAAAGGAGTCCAAGTCCTGGATAAACTGTTGTAACCGACCAGCGACGGTTAAAGAGTCCTCACAGCCTTGCAATGTACGCTTTAATTCCTCCCACTCCACACTGATGCCCTCGAAGGGAACCAGGATATCCACGGCCTTGTCCTGATGGGATGTGGCAAGCTCTTCCGCCTCCTCCTGAAGGTGAAGGAGCTTAGGCTCAAGAACTGCCAGAGCTCCCTCCATGGTGGAGAGACGCCGCTGCAGGGCCAGAACGCTGCCCAGGTCACTGCCCACATACTGAGTGGCATCTATGGCTTTCCGTTTGTCCTGAATCTGGGACTTGATTTCCGTGCATTCCAGTAAGTAGTTCTGGATGCGCAGGATGGAGTCCAGGTGATCTTTTTTCTGCTCGACCAGCTCGACGATACGGTTCCACCTGAGATGTGCAAAAAGAAAACAATTGAGCCTATTGTTGATTTGATCATTGCATTTAAAGATTCTTTGAGGTCATCAATATACTAGTACTAGCATATACTAGTACACTCCTAAATGTTGAAAACAGTAGATTTTTTTCATACATAAGTGTATGTAAAATTTACAGCTCTTCTCTTTTGGGAAAATGGCCCCAAAATATTGATGATTCATTGTTTGCTGCAGGGTTATTATAGTTCACTAAAAGCCGAGGGGCGGGCAGATGGGCGGGCAGACAGTAAACATAACAGAGATCGGACAACTGTGGTGAGGATGGTGACTGCTGATATAGGGAGTGCTGATGAGTGATAACGAGAGTGATGACTTGCAGGTGCAGGAGATTGATGAATGGGTGCAGGTGGTGAGTCGGAGGGATTCTGGGAAGTGTAGTGTTGGGGGTGACTGAGCTGGTGACTGTGACAGCTAGAGTGTACTTTTTTTCACAAAGGAATGTATTAATTCAGAGTAACTTTGCAGACAAAATTTGTCCCAACATGCCATAAGTTCTAGGGGTGGAACGATACACTCATGTCACGTTTCGGTACAAATCGCGATACTGATCGCACAATATTTTAAGGCAAAATAAAGAAGAGAGGTTTTTTTTATTTTTACTTTTTTATTATTATTATTGTATTATTATCAGGACCCACACATATGCCCCCACTGCATTATTATACATTATATTCAACATTATATATAGTCGTTTCATGTAGTAATGTCACTGAAACTCCGTAAACATTATTTTTTTCCCTCACACTACTCGTGTCAACTTTTTCAAATACAAAATTCTGTCATGAAACTCTAGATTGGCGCAGGCTAATATGTCCATTAACTACCTGCTCGTGAACACATCGTCATCTTTAGGGAACAGCTGATTGGTTTCTGCTGTATCAGTAGCCAATGAGCTTGCGTGCTCCACCTTCAAATACTTGGATAGCATTTGCCTTAGCAGTGCAGCGTGCTTTCAGAAACCCTCCACCTTCCCCAGATCCACCTGTATAGATCTGCTATGGGTAATTCATGTATGCTATATTGTACAGCAGCAGCATGTCTTACTTGCTCACAGCAGTATGTCGTGTATGTACTGGCAGTAGCAAGTCCCGTACTTGCACTGCTGTAGCAGCAGCAATAAAAACAGCAGCAGCATAACAGATCTATTCCGCCAAGACCAAACATTAACATGGTCATACCCATTACAATGCCAAACACTCTAGAGTGTTGTCATGACAGAACTTATTTCAATGCAGGCTCAATGATCTCTTAAGCCCACACATCTCTTAACACACACAGACTGCTCGCTATGTCCTGCCTCTCCCATTATTAATGCACTATACATATAAGAATAAACCATCTAAATGACTATTCCCAAACTATAAATGTTTAGCTCACCCAAAAATATAAATTCACATTTACATTTGGCAGACGCTTTTATTCAAAGCGACTTACATTCAAGGTACACATTTTTTACATTTTGTCAGTTCTTGCTTTCCCTGGGAATCGAACCCATGACCTTGGCGTTGCTAGCACATTTACTCACTCTCATGTTGTTTTCACGCGTCATGCAAGCATTTGAACGTCCGTGTTTACTACAGTATGTGTGTTGTTGTAAATCTGCTCATCATATAAAGCCATCGTGTCTCTTCAGAAGACTTGGATTTGGATTAGACCACTCGATTAGTTATTTTTATGATGCCTTTATAAATTTTTTTTGATCTTTTAAGTTTGAGAGGAATGGACTTTCATAGGTTTCATAAAAAATATCTTAATTTGTGTTTGGAAGTTAAACTAAACAACAGGGTGAGTACATGATGACAGAATTTACATTGGGTGAATGATACCTTATAAATACAGTAAGGTGAGCCACTGTAAAACAACTATATATCACAAATCATATCATTTACATCAACGATACATATCGTCACATTTTTATATCGTGACCTCAAAGATGTATCGTTACACCCCTATTAAGTTCATATTTAAATCATCCTATTTCATTCCACTTGGCAATCTAGAGTATTGCTGGAATGATAGATAATAAAATTGACTTTTTTCCAGAAAACATGACTCAATCTGAATCATTCTCATTTCAGGGATAACACACACACATTAAGGACCCACCCACACAAACACACAAAAATACGGTCCAAGGGTGCACCGGTGGGCCACAGCTCAAGGCCTGAGACACAATATCACAAATCAAACACAAAGTAGCTACAGGGCACGCATTAACGAAACGTTCTTTTAAATACACAGTGGCATTATATATTGAAGAGCACAATAGCTGTGAATGTGTTTGGGTACGGCCCATAGTGGTCTGTTTTGAGCCGGGTCAGGCGCGCCCTGTGTGTGGCAGCCACAGCAGATGGCAGCACGCTGAGAAAAGCTATTTATGCCAAGGACGGTCTAAAACGGATCACTGGAGTTTTTCACACATACGTCACAGCTTGCCAGTTTCAGTGAAAGCTTGTGAAAGCAGCAGCCCATTTTCTAAAGACACCCATGTAGAGCCGTGTGTTAAAAGTGATGAACAGCAGCAGTATCAGGAAAGTGCAGGGTTTTCTGGATGAAACCATTTCAAAATGAATAATAAATTGGATCAAATGAAAGCAAATACAGGATAAAGAAAGACTAGTAAAAGACAAGATTAATAATTGGCTAGAGATATTTTAACAGAAAATTATGTTTAATAATTAAGATGGGTGGATGGACTTTTTAGCAGCCTTGGTTTTTCCATTCTTTTTCTCCATAAAAAAATACAACAACGTTTTAAAAATTAAAAAAACAATGAAGAATTTTAAGCAATGAACCAAAACAACAAGCTTCAAAACCACAACATTACACATTTTTTATGAAGCAAAAAAGGATATGAAATTTGGGAAGAAACTGCCTTAATTCTTCATGACTTAGCTTCAGTAAGGTGCTGGAAACATTCCTCAGAGATTTTGGTCCATAGTGACATGACATCATCACACAGTTGCTGCAGATTTGTCAACTGCGCAACCTTACTGCGAATCTCTCGTTCCAGCCCAAAAGCAAAAGCTGCTCTATTGGGTTGAGATCTGGTGACTGTGGAGGCCATTTGAGTTTAGTGAACTTACTGTCATGCTTAAGAAACCAGTTTGAGATGATTTGAGCTTTGTGACATGGTGCATTATCCTGCTGGAAGTAGCCATCAGAAGATGGGCACACTGTGGTCATAAAGGGATGGACATGGTCAGCAACAATACTCAGGCTGCGGTGTTTGCTAAAATGCTAAATTGGTACTAAGGGGCCCAAAGTGTACCAAGAAAATATCCCCACACCATTACACCAGCAGAAGCCTGAACCGTTGATATAAGACAGGACGGATCCATGCTTTCATGTTGTTTTCATGTTGTTTTCATGTCTGCATTCTGACCCTACCATCTGAATGTCACAACAGAAATAAAGACTCATCAGATCAGGAAACATTGTTTCAATCTTCTATTGTCCACTGATGAGCCTGTGTGAATTGTAGCCTCAGTTTGCTGTTATCAGCCGACAGTGTGTCTTCTTCTGCTGTAGCTCATCTGCTTCAAGGTTGGATGTGTTGAGCGTTCAGAGATGCTCTTCTGTAGACCTTGGTTGTAACGAGTGCTTATTTGAGTTAACGTTGCCTTTCTATCAGCTGAACCAGTCTGGCCATTCTCCTGTGACCTCTGGCATCAACAAGGCATTTTCTCTTTTCCGGACCATTTTCTGTAAACCCTAGAGATGTTGTGTGCGTGAAAATCCCAGTAGATCAGCATTTCTGAAATACTCAGACCAGCAAGTCTGGCACTGTGGCGAGGTAGACGAGCGAGAGACGTGGGAGGAGCGAGTGAGTCCTCTCATGAGGGAGCTTGGAGGCATATAAGGACAAGCGACACCAGGCACCAAGCGACTAGGTTACAGGCACCAACCACCATGCCACGTTAAAAGTCACTTAAATCACCCGTTTCCCCCATTCCCCCAATCGTCTTGACCAGAGGTCTTCAACCCTGCTCCTGGGGACCCACTGTCCTGCGGAGTTTAGCTCCAACCCTAATTAAAGACAGCTGAAGCTAATCAAGATCTTCAGGATCACTTGTTGAAAATACACAGGCAGTTGTGCTAAAGCAGGTTGGAAATAAACTTTGCAGGACAGTGGGTCCCCAGGAGCAGGGTTGAAGACCTCTGGTCTTGAACATGTCTACATGACTAAATGCATTGAGTTGCTGCCATACAATTGGCTGATTAGATATTTGCATTAACAGGCAGTTGAACAGGTGGACCTAATAAAGTGGTGGGTGAGTGTGAATGCATGACGTTTTCAGTGCTTGATGTGAGTAGGATCGTTGGGTTGATCAAGTTGAATTTACACTAACCAATGGGTCAACAGAAGCATATACCATTGATTACGTGGTAAGTCTGTCTTGAAAAGTTTCTGCACAATGCTTAAAAATCTCTAAGGAGAAAATAAAAGGATTTTTTACTTCCCGGTTTGCTCTACTGTATTTGCCATTAAGTACGGAGAAACTGTACATATGATGTGGAGTTACCTGCTGTTTAAATGATCTTGACAGCCCCTGACTTCAGTGGAACTGGGGTGGCCGCTGTCTAAAAGCTGTTGGACGATCTGATTAACGTCTAGTATCCTTCCCATCAGGCTGTTCATCTCCTGGTCCAAGCTCTCAAACCTAAAATGCAGAGAATTAACTTTAGAGATATAGACTTTTGATTAATAAAGTCTTATTTTCACATGGTTCCTTGCACAATACTATGTTATGACCACAGAACACTTTTACCATAGTGCATGATTTGTAAACTAATACATGTTGATGTTTGCATCACATAACCAGCTCCATTGTATGGCTTTTCCAGCGTAGTAAACTTGCTCGGTAGTTCACCTGGTACAGCATTACACCTGTGGTGCGGAGCATTTGGGTACGAGTCCCGTGAAATGTGAGTCATGATAAAAGAGCTCAAAGACATGTGGAAGCCTGATAACATGGCATGGTGCCTTTAGCAAGTGTGTTTTTATTTCACATTAACGTTTGTTAGCACTATCAGTTAGATTTAAGGCAGAGTTGAAACGATAGTTGATGCGTTATTTTCAAAGGCGGTAGAGCATTCATCTTTTAATTTCTTTTCTGAACTGCTGTGATACATACAACAACAACGGAAAAAACTGAATGCACTTCTATTGACACTCACTGGACATTTCACTTTGAAAGTGTCAAAAAATGAGCAAGATATGCAAAAGTGGCTCAGAGAAGTGAAATGATGTGTTTGTTATCTAAAGCAGGAACATCAAGGCTCCAGACTTTATAGTATCACACTGAACTGACCGACAGCTTCAGGGACTATAAAAGGGACGCTCTTTACTTGTTTTCTATGTAATTCAGTTACAATTTGAAGAAAAGCTTTTGTTTTTCATGTGACTTTGTGACTTCCTACTTTTTTCCATATATTAGGGAGTAGAAATGGCTAACAAGTCAATAAGTGCTCCTCTGCCACCACCTACTGATTATAGTGGTAATTTCATGTCTTGTACTTGTGAAAAAGGCCTTGTTTGCCACAAAGTGTCAGTTTTCCTACATCATCAAAATTAGTTCTACAAATCATCGTATTAAAAATAACATTAAAATTGGATAATATTTAGAGGTTTGAAGTGCTGAGAATAGTGTGAAGCACTTTGGTGTCACGCGATTGAGATTGGCCCGCGAGTAAACCTGCTCTGAGCTCGCGCTCAAGCATCTCAAACAAATAGTGTCGTTTCATTTCACTTTCGCTTTGTTTGCCGTTTCTCATGTAACAGAAATGGTAGCTCTCATCAATTTAGCAACGTGGTGTTCGCACCAGTGCGACCTAACAAAAATTAATGGCAGGAAAAAAGGTTGCAGTCGGGAGCGCTGAACATTCATAAATATTTTTGGGGTCGATGTAGACAAGCAACACCTGCTCCTACCTGTGTGCGATCACCTCCACGTCCTCTAGTCTCTCAGGAACCTCCATTTTGTTCAGCCACTGCTCTTTCTCATCAATCCACACCTCACAGGCATTCACTTCACTAAACATGCGATACACAGCCAGCGCGTCATGCAGCCACTGCTGCCGCAACACAGCAACTTCCGCCACCTCTGTGTAGAGCTGCTCCGTCTCTGACATGCGTGCTCGCACCTCATCCAGCTCCCGATAATACAGCGGCAACGCAACCATGTGTTTCCGAAGGCCCACCACCTGTACACGGTGTTTATCAATACTCTCTCGGACACCTCTGTGCTTTTTAAGAAGAGATTGCGTAGAGTACTCATCATGTCCAAAGTCCTCACTAGAAACGAGCCGGTAAGTGTCCTGTAGCCAAGCTAGTACATCGTCCGTCTCTGTGCTGAACTGAAAAAAGTCCAGCGCCTCTTGTAGGTTACACAGCCTCTGTGTGGCCTGGTCCTCCAGTCTCTTCCACTCGGCCTTGGCCTCCATTAGTCTCTCTTGTATTCCTGCAGTACCGAAGCTCTTCTGGGTGAGGATCTGCTTGCCCTTCTTCATGGTCTGCTGAAGTAGTGCACGCCGTGCCAACAGCTCTCCAGCTAAAGTTTTGTGCTTCTGCAGCAGTCGCAGGACACTGCTCAGGTCTTTTCCGCAGCTCTGCGTTGCCAAGATGGATGTCTTCTCCCGGATCCAAGCCTCAGATTCCTCCACCTCCTGGAAAAAGGCCCATAGCTCACGTGAATCCTCCAGCTCCAAGCGGCGCTTTGCAGCCAACTGCTTTAATTCTTCTAGGCAGGTGTTGACGTGGTTGACCCGGTTACAAATTACCTGAGGGTCACACGGCTGGTAACC
Source organism: Paracanthobrama guichenoti (assembly GCA_018749465.1). Classification (NCBI taxonomy): domain Eukaryota; kingdom Metazoa; phylum Chordata; class Actinopteri; order Cypriniformes; family Gobionidae; genus Paracanthobrama; species Paracanthobrama guichenoti. The sequence goes on from CM031960.1 coordinate 35,067,075, forward strand.
TGAGCAAGAGACAGACAAAAGAAAGAGAGCATTTCACTGTATGAAATAAAAATGCTCAACAGATAATGTAATTTGTTGAATTAGAGAAAATGACTTGTGACTGACTTGTAAGCACCAATAAGAAAGTGTAGAAAACTACAAATCAATCAGCATGTTCTACATCATACACTGAGAGTTTTTATGAATTTATAGATTTGCATTAGAGCCAGGGCTAGACATTAACACCTGCCAACCCACAAAATGCGGGTGTATTTCAGCAGTGGCGTGTAATGCAGTCCCTCTACTAGCCACCTTGGTAGGTTAAATGTTATATATAATATATCTTTTTTTTTTTTATTGTAGTCTTTTAAAAAGGCATCTAAAATAAAAAAACTAAGTGAAATGTACTGTTGTCAAAAATATAGATTTTCGAACCATATCGATTCTGAAATATCTTCCAATGCTCATTTTCCGCAGCGACACCAGCTGCACTTTCTCTCTCTCTCATCTCTCCAACAGCAAGTTGACACACAAACCCGCCTCCCCTCACTCACTCGTTTCATTTGCTCTGGATGAATTTTGTTGGTGTTACAGGGCTTGAATTTCAGCCTGGGATTGTGTGTTTTGTGCATAATTTTGTGCTCAAACCCAAAGTGCGCGCATATAAAGCCGCCTCTCACTACTAAACTGAGTTCTTGTTCAATGCTTATTGCGCTTAAACAGTCAAATACACAAAATAATGTCAAAATGCCAGTCACTAGCCATAGTGAAGCCCTGATTATAGCTATTTCCAGCTATATAATACTTTTAAAGACATTTCTGTTACAAAAGATTTCTATTTCAAATAAATGCTGTTTTTTTAAACTTTCTATTCATCAAAGAATCCTGGGAAAAAATTATCATGGTTTCCACAAAAATATTAAGCAGCAACATTGATAATAATAAGAAATGCTTCAGCATATTATAATGATTTCTGAAGGATCATGTGACAGTGAAAACTGGAGTTATAATGCTGAAAATTCAGCTTTGCATCACAGGAATAAATTACATTTTAAAATATATTAAGATAGAAAATTCAAAACCGTAACAATGTTTCACACTTTTACTGTATTCTTTTACAGCATCAGCAGAAATCCTTATTGTTGAGTCCTGAACCACAAATAGCAGTGTAATGGAACAGAGAGCAAAACAGCAGCCCTCTTGTGGAGCATTTTGCAAGTTCCTGATGTCATACTATTTTAAACACTCTACCCTGCAGAGGTCTCTGGACATCTCAGTGAAAGAAACAGATCCAGTAACCGTTATATCACAATCTTCCATCACTGAGACAGTGTCTCTGCATCAGTATTCATCATGCTGCTCTTTTAAGATGCACTCACCTTCAATAGTAGTGAATTTGAGAGCTGCAGTGTTGAGGGTTTGAACTCTGTCTGCCTGTATAGAGATGTCAGCCTCCTGTAAACTTTGTTTCTGCAGCATGTCCTCCACCTCAAGAAGATGTTTACCGTAGTCCTTAGAGAGCAGTTTAACCTGGAGCGAGAACATAGCACTTTGGTCAAGAAAAGTGCGTTTGATTGTGTCACTTGTTTTAATACAGGACAGTGGCATACAATGGAAGTAGAATTTACTGTCTTGATGTAAAAAGACAAAGTTTGTGTGTGTGTGTTTGTGTGTGGTTAATCATAGATCAAATAAATTTGATGCAGTCAACCCACTTGCATCTCCTCCATCCAATCAATCATATAGACCATCTCTTGGAAGGTCTTCTGCAGGGCGAGGTTCTTCTCCAGACGGGATTTACGTCCCACCACCAGCTCCTTCAGAAGGCTCCACTGGCCGAGGATGTTTTCTTTGCGTGCCGAAATGCGACGGATGTCATAGTATCCTTCTGACTCCATCTCCGTCGCCAGCTCCACCACGACACTGATGCGCTCCTCGTATGACAAGATGTCTGCTTCGATCGCCTCGTGTTTCTTCATGGCAGCTTCTACCGCTGGCAGGTCATAGCCGAAGTTATCCTGAGAAAAAAGCAGCACCCGATTAAGTCAAATTTCACCTGTTGTATCTTATACAGTACATATCATTTATTTTTTTCCGTTCTCCACACCTGTGAGACGAGACGCTGGTTTTCATTCAGCCAAGCCTGCCTCATGGTGGTCTTATGATCGAACCGTTGAGCAAGAAGTTCTAGCTTTTCCTGACGAATCAGCTCTTTTCTAAGAGCCACACCCCTCTCGTGCTCCGCCTTCTCTAGTCTCTCCCACGCCTTTCATGAGACAAACAAAATATAAGGATAATTCTGTGGGACAATGTCAATAACCATATGATAATTTTTAATTAATTCAGTCATTCAGAATTAAAAATCTAAAATGTAAATATCTAACAATAATATAACAATAAGTTCTATTAATAATGTTAACAAAAATTATAATATTATACACTACCAGTAACATTTTTTTAAATAATTAAGATGTTTTTGGAAGAAGTCTTTTATGCTCACCAAGGCTGCATTTATTTGATTAAAATACAGTAAAACAAAAGAAAGTAATACTTTAATTCAGCAAGATTTAAAGGCAAGAAAAGGGCATTTATAATGTTACAAAAGATTTCAATTTCAAACAAATGCTGTTCTTTTATACATTTCTATTCATTAGAGAAAAAAATATATAATAGTTTCCAGAAAAATATTAAAGGCACAGTATGTAAGTTTCGCAGAAGTCGCAATAACAATAACAATAACAAAAACGTAGCCGTTGTCGTTTTCACCTCCACAGCCGATGGAAAGCAATCCGGTGGGACTCATGGGTGAGGTGATTAAAGTTTTATTAATGTTACTGTGGTATGAAGCAGAGCGGGCCGAGAGCCCAGGAAATTTTACATTGCTGTTTTTATTATGCTTATATGCCGCAGTCGGCCACTTCATTCGTTTTGTTGTTTATGCATATTTTATGATTAAAGTTATGATTAAAGTTACATTTAACATTCACCTTTTCCTCCTGAACTTGGTGACATTTAAGTTTGATCACTTAAATTCACATTATTTTTAGTACTGTCCATCGATTAAAATGAACTAATTAATTGCACATTTTTCTGTAATTAATCGCACCTAATATTAAAGTTTTTAATATATTTTTATATTGTAATAATTTCACATTTAATGTCCAAATTAATGCTGAAACAACAAAGACAGTAGCCTATTTTTAACTATTGATCTAACAGGTAGGAAATACACAGAAATTGAATAAAGTTATCAAACACTTCACAGACTTCACTGCATAAATTATAAATGAAATATAGATTAATCCTTATTAAAGCTACAAAAGTTCATTCAAGAGCAGTGAGTGATTTTCTTTTTGTCTTTTGATTTACATTAATGACAGATATCACGGCAACGGGTTTATTAGGAGATTTGGTTCCTTGCCACCGTTGCCTCTGGCTTTTGGCTTGCTCAGTTGGGGACACCTAAATCTCATCTATATTACCGATCTGCCCGCATTGACTCTATATGATACTTGAAATTAGCCGGATAACATCACCGTTTCACCAGAACGGCTGTACAGCCGAATCAAATTCTGTTGCATTATTTTCCTGTTAACACTGTGAAGCTGCTTTGAAACAACTGGACTTGTAAAAAGCACTATAAAAAAAAGGTGATTTTGATTTGATTAGGCTACTGTCACTTTAAGACCTGAATCACAGGACGCGGAGCTGACACGCATTCGATGTCCTCACAACTCTTTGCATTTAACACTTTTTAATTAATTTAAGACTGTGCTTAAGAGGATACTCGATAAAGCGAACATTTTGGCATACTTTTGTGTGTTTTTGTCCGTTCAAAGGCTAACGAGAACCTAATACGGCCATGCATGAGTCCTGTGTGTCACAGAGACAGGAGATTCACAGATGCGCACCAGTACAGATTTTAGTTCTTATTTTTGCGACTTGGTTTGATAGCACTTAAATGAATGATAGTGTGATCATATACTGTAGCGCAGCCAAAGGATGACAGAAAAAACTGATTAATTGCGTTAAATATTTTTATAATATCGTTATTTTTTGACAGCCCTAATTATTATTTTTTTTTCATTCTAATAAAACAGAAATTGAAAATTCAAACAATAATAATAACCGTGTTGAGGTATATAACAATGATTCATTTTCTGGCGATAAAAGTATCCAAACAGTTGCTCACCTGTCTTAATAACATAACTATATTAAAGTGTCTTTCTCGTTTCCGGTGTTTCCATGGTTTCTACAGAAATCAAGGTAGTACGGATATGTCATTGACATGCGACGCAATGACACGGGCCGTTACGCTGGTTAATCCAGAGAAATCAGCTATTTTAACCATTGTTGGAACATTTGGGATAACATAAGTACACAAGTCAACAAAATATAAAACATTGTTTTAGCAGTTTTTTGGATAATTTAATCTAAAAATCTTACATATTGTGCCTTTAAGCAACAAAAACTTTTTTTCTGAAAGCTAATTAGCCCTGTTTTAGTTATATGAAATATAGATTTTGTAACCAGTTGAAAATCTGTTTAAGCGCTACATACCTTATTGATGTCTGAGATAAGTTTCCCGTCATGAGGCACATATGGCTTCTGATTGTTAGCTCTGAGCTTACTTTGGATGGTGAAAAGCAGCACCTCCAGGTTCCCTTTCTCCTGGAATCTGGAAGACAACAACCCACACCATAAATAACCACACAAACTGCACGACAATTGTCATACAAATCCCTTTCCTAAAATGCCCTAAAAGCTGCACAGATACTTACCACATAACAAACTCTGTGTGACTATTAATGTACTCAACTTCAGTCAGTAGGGGCCCTATCATACACCCGGTGCAAGTGCTTTTTGCTAGTTTCAGCCCGACGCAGTTATCATTTTCACATCCAACGTCACGTTGTTTAAATAGCAAATGCATTCACAGCCATCTGTTCGCCCACGGGCGTGCTGGTCTGAAAATGAGGTGTGTTCAGGCGCATTGCTATTTTGAGGAACTGAATACGACTGTGTCATTGACCAACAAAAACCTGCTCTAAAGTCAATAGTGCATTATTTTTTGTGTTATTTAAAGGGCAGGTTAGTAATATGTGCCTATAGGTGGGTGCACCTGCACCATACGCTTCAGACCATGCGCTCAGGTCATTAAAATAGGGCCCTTGGTGTTAAACAAGCTGCATTACTCGCAGTGAAAGTAACATCTCTCTGAAGTTTGAGCACATTCCCCTGATTGCGATATTTGATGATTGCAAGAGTATGAACAGGTCTTTATGTCAAACGGGCTAATGTAATTAACTCAGAGCTTCAGAAACATGATGACGCACAGAGTAAAGGCATCCAATAAACATTAACACATCAGTCAAAGGAAGTTACGATACCTTGTGTTCAAATGCAAATGACTGATTCTAAAAGGGAGTTCAGTCTGATAGTCTGCGACCAGAAATTTGTGTTGGTGATTTTGTTTGTTCATGATATGAATATGCAAACACTTTCTCGACAGAAGGTTAACAATTACAGTAATACAGCCTATGTGTGGTCAGACATTGACTAGCTACGGTTAACTGCCATTAACCAGCAGTACCCTTGTGATAAAGAAGTGCACATTAGCATACTTTACTTTGAAAGAATATACTTGAATGTATTATCTTCAGATATTTAATTGCAAGTTATTTACAATTAAATGAAAATGTATTATAATTTAAATTTATATTAAATGTAATTAGTGCTTTTGACACACTTAAGTACATCTTTATATGTACTTTCATAATTACTTTTATTAAGTGTACTATGAAATGTACTGACAAATATTTATGGTAACTACTTTCATGTACATTTTATTGAAACGTATATTCCAGGAATTTAAATATATTTGTAAATGCACATTTGTAATCACTTAAAATACATTAACTTAATATCAATATTAAATAACACGCAACAAGTACTTTACATGTGCTTTAGTATGTTAGTCAACACATCAAAATAAGTGTAAATATTACTAAAACAAGGGTTTAAAATGTACTTTAAAGTAAAATTTTTAATTGACAATTATGCATTTTTAAATACGTTAAGAAATAAGATGTCATGAAAGTGTACTCTCTTTAAGTACACTTAAGTTGCCTTTCATTTCATTAATATTATATTAGCTGCAAATTCAGTTTAGCTGCAAAAATACTTTTAAGATTTTAAGTGCACATTCAATACAATTAAGCACACTTCTTTTTCACAAGGGTAGGCACACCTTCGTCCAACAACACAGTAACTAGTACCCTTAAATGGTAGTGTAAGAATAAGAAAGGGCTGAAAGAACCAGATGATTTGCAGTCATAGTTTGAGTATTTTCCTGGCAGTCATGGATTGTCTGCCAACACTCAGACCTCTGTTTCAATTACTCTCTCTTACTTGATAGGCTTCTCAATGGTGCAGTAGGTGGTAAAGGCTTGAAGCTGTTGCTGAACACCCGAAAGCGAGTTTGCAAACTTCTGGTTGCTAATGATGCTTATGGTTCTCTCAATCCACTCTAACAGTTCGGATGCTAACGCCTCGTAGCGCCGAATTATCTTCTCAGCTTCTATAGCATTGTCCAGCACCTAGAAAAAGTAAGAAGTGTTACAAGAAAAAAAGTATGCATGTATCCGATAACACAGAGAATTGAAATGAGGAAATAATGCATTTAACAAAAGCGCACAAAAACCTCTTACCTTTCCAATTCTCTTCCCTTCTACGATAAGTGCCTTCATTTTGGAGAAGTAATGATAGTAGGATACTACATAAGTGATGATGGACTTCTCATCTGGATTCTCTGTGTTTACATCTGGATGTGAGAAAACTCATTGTTTTGAGTGATCAAATCAGGCATAAAATGTGCAGCTGTTTAGCTGAATCAATAGCAACAAATTTTGAATCTGTTCCTAAACTAGGGCATTTAAAGGTTCACGTAGTATTAAAGGGATAGTTCACCCAAAAATTATTGTATATGACTTTCTTTCTTCAGATAAACACAAACAAAACAAAAAATTCAAAGGAAAATAATCAATCTCTGTGAGTTCATATAATGCCACTGAATGGCTGCCGTTCATTTGACATTTGAAAAGCCACACAAAGCGACTGTGATGATAAATCACATGACCCCAGTGGATGAATCAATGTCTTCTGAAGCAAAACGATAGGAGTGTGTAGGAAAAATACTAATATTTTCTAATACTAATATAAATCATTCCTTCCGGTCTACTGTTAAACAACCGTTCACGAGATACATTAAGTGTGTTGTGAAGCTCGCGTGAGAAGTGGCAGTCCTGTGTGCCACTGGGTTTGTATGGTTTACCGTCAAGATCAGGGCTTGACATTAACAATGCGGGTGGATTTGAGCAGGACCAGAACTGATTGATTGATTATGATCCGGACAAATTACCGAAGATCATCAAATGGATTAAAAAATTGTATTTGCCTGACCTAATCAACTACCCCACCGAACCTCACTTGTCCCTATCTCTCGGTTGGGAGGTCAGCCTGACAGCTTGGTCTGCTATCTTTCCCTGTGCACTGCCTTATCTCCCTTCAAGGACAAACCATAGAACTGAACTCGAAAACATCTGAAGTTATGGCTAACATTCTCACACAACACAATCTCAGACTCACTCGCACCATACACACCCGATCCCGATCCCATCCCCCCTCCAACCGTCTGCCTGTCCTTATCTATCTCCTCTCCCACTCCATACAAAAAATCCCATCACGTGACCACGTGTACTGTGTTATGTTATGTTTTGTTGTGTTTGCTATGTAATGCTTGCCAACTGCATTCTTGTATTTCTGGAGAGCGTGTGGCGGCGCCTGAAAAGGCTGCGGCCCGGAGGCTTGCTCCAAGCTTCATTTCGTTATACTGTACTTGTACATGTGTAATGACAAATAAACTTGAAACTTGAATTTTATATATAATACATCTCTCCATCAGTGAGTTAACACACAAACCCGCCTCCTCTCACTCACTCGTTTCATTTGCTCCGGATGAATATTGAATCAGAATCAGAATCAGAATCAGAATCAGAAAGAGCTTTATTGCCAAGTGTGCTTGCACACACAAGGAATTTGTCTTGGTGCTGAAGCTTCCAGTGCACATATACAATACAACACAACATGAACACAAATATACAAATATGAAAAATAGTATAAAATAAAAGTGTGTATATATATATATATTCAACTGTTCAAGAGGGAAATGGCCTGTGGGAAGAAACTGTTCCTGTGCCTAGATGTTCTAGTGGCCAGTAACAGTTTCTTCCCACAGGCCATGGTGTTACAGGGCTTGAACTTTTCGCTGTGGGTATTGTGCATAATTTTACACATTCCCGCAGATTCTGTGCTCAAACCCAAAGTGTGCGCACATAAAGCTACCTCTCAGTACTAAACTGAGTTCTTTTTCACTGCTTATTGCACTTAAACACACAATAATGACAAAATGCCAGTCTTGGCGAGTATTCTCATAAGCACAGTCAGTTCTGTTTTAAGTGAATGTAACCAGTTGAGAAAGAAAATGCATGTGTAACAGTATAACAGTGCGTCAGGTCTTAAAGTGACAGCAGCCTAATACACCTGCTGCCAAATTATGAGATAATATTAAAAATATCTCTATGGCAGTTTTTCCTCATGGTATCGATGTCAAAATTGTGGCCAATGAAAATGCTGAGTGGCTAGTAACTTTGGAAAACCACTATCGTATGGATTACCACCATGATCACTGTGTGTGGTTTTTCAGCGGCAGCCACTCACTTGCATTATATGGACTCACAGAGATTGATCATTTTCCTAAAAATATTTGTTTCTGTTTATCTAAAGGAAGAAAGTCATATACGTTGGGGACGGCATGAGGATGAGTAAATGATGAGAGGATTTAATTTTTGTTTGATCTATCCCTTTAACTGTATTTAGTGAGAGTAAAATGACGTTTGTTACCCTCAGGGTCTAGTAGTTTGGTGAGTCCGAGACTCTGTTCAGCTATGTTAAAGGCTTGCTGGAGGTTGTGTGTTGCATTTGATCTGGTCAACTTGTGGAATTCAATTAAATCAGGCCTGTGAAACATACAAGCAGAGATCAACTCTCTATCAGTGATGTGAAAGGCATAAAAGAAAGCAAAGTCAGTGTGATGTACAAGGCAAGTGTGAGTCTGTCTGACCACTAACCTGTGCCTGTGAATAAGAGCGTTGAAAGCCAGGCCATCCCTCCAGCAGGTGGTGAAGTTGTGAATGTTGACCTCAGGGTACCTGGAGAAACAGGAAACACATAACAGCATCATGAAAAACTTCTCATGTGTAAGTAAATCGTGTCTTTTTCTATAAGGGCTATATGAAATGATTGTCTCTGGGTTATTTGTGAGATAGTTACCCTGCTGTTTTCATCTGACACCACAAAAGTAGGGCATCTTTAGCTGAGCGTGTCTCTCTGTTGTCCTCGGTCTCAATCTTAATCACCTGAATCTGTTAAGCATGAGAAACAAAATGAAAAATTACTGTAATCTGAAATGCACAGACATTAAAAGATTGTATGCTCTTTAAGAGACCAATCACTGGCTTTCCATCTTTAACATGTCTGTTGGGATCATGAAGCCAAAAAACTTCATATTCATATTGAATTGCAAGAAATGATAGTACACCAGGAGCAGCATGGAGTATCCCAATCTGAAGCTTTTGGAAAAAGTTATTTTTACTGTAAACAGTACCAGTAATCCAGGACCATAAACAAGAGACATGTCACTTGGGATGCCATTCAGTCTGGAAACTAACTGACTTGTCTACGCTTGTAAGAGAAAACGAACACTCAAGATGTCAACGTTAGGCAGTTTGAAAAAGATGTTTTGGTTTGGAGATAGCACATCTGGACTCTCCCAAGGAAAATCATGAGTAAACACCAAATGAGGGGTTTGATTCCCAAGGCAAAAACATAAAGCAAAGATCCTTGTAAGACCTCGTTTTGACTGAAATCCACAGAGAAACCCACAGAGACTGCCTTTACATAACAAAATGACATCAGATCATTCCAAAACAATGCAAGACGGACTTATAATCAAACATCATTTAACATCAAATAACTATTTAATAGTTCATGGAAGCATGGAATGTTTGATATCATATACATGTCAACAATATTAAACATCTCCTTACCCTAAACCTATCCATCACAGAAAACGTTCTGCATTTTTACATTTTCAAAATATTTAGTATGGTTTATAAGCTGTGTTCCTCATGTCCCCACTAGATCAAAAATGTCTGGAATTATATCCTTGTGTGGACATTTGGTTTCCACAATATAGGGTTTACCAGGACTGACCACACACACACACACACACACACACACACACACACACACACACACACACACACACACACACACACACACACAAGTTTACTATCTTTGTGGGGACTCTCCATAGACGTAATGGTTTTGTACTGTACAAATTGTATATTCTCTCCCCTTACTCTAACCCTACCCCTAAACCCACCCATCACACAAAATCTTCAGCATTTTCTTACATTTTCAAAAAAACTTGTTCTGTGTGATTTATAAGCTTTTTTCCTCATGGGGACCTCAATTTATGTCCCAAAGATGACACGAGTCCCCATGAGTCTGTGTGCATTCAGGCTGAACTCCCCACCAGGATAGAAAAACATGAACACACACACACATACACACACCTGAACACATTTGTGTAAGCACATTATAAAACTACACTGTCTCCTGAGTGTCCCAAGATCATTCATCATATTGAATTTCTCGCATCATGCAGTCAATACATGATCAATATCTACAACCTCAAAGAACAGCACTGCAAAAGTATGTATTTTAGTCTTGTTTTCCAGTAAAAATGTCCAAACATCCTTAAAACAAGATACATTTACCTGAGAAGCAACATTAGGTTAGATAAGAAGAACTTTCCTTAAATAATATATCTTGAATTAGGTTTATTTTTCTTGCACTGCTGGGTTTTCTTTCTTCTTTAGGCATAAATGTAACTAAGATTTACAGAGATTTATGCTTAAAACAAGAGTAGCTAAGAAGCAAAATACAAAGGGAAGAAAGGAAGTGTAAACAGACTTATAATGTATAATGTTTGCCTTACTGCTTTCCCATCAGCCCTCTTCCTAATCCCCCTCTCTCGTTCTTGCTCTGTTCGGCTGCTGCAGTGTTAGGCCTTACCTGCTGACTGAGCAGAGTGAACTCCAACAGAGATGGGGAGGGTAGAAAATTTGATAAATAGGGGAGCGGAGAGATATTCCGGCATACATGGAGACAGGATATGAAGAGGAATATCAAGGTGGGAGGCAGGAGAATGAACGAGAGAGAGGGGAAGAGGAAGAATCAAGAAAGGACAAGAGGTGAACGCGAATGACAGCCCCACCCCGCGATCTCTACGGCACGGTTGGTGGATCGAGTGACACTCCACCTCTCTCAGTCCCTGCATCCAGAATCACCACAGCATCAACTTACTAGGCTGCAGTCGAACGGCATTCTGGGTAGCCAGCCACTGCTTTACTGACAGAGCCAAGAGATGACAGGCAATACAAACCTGGAGCTGCTCTGCACTTTGTAGTTACATGGACACAGAGCTCTTTTAAAATATTTAAGGAGATGATGGGAGCGAGATAAGAAGATCCTAGTATATGTTGTGAAAAAGAAGTACACTTTAGCTTGCTTGTTATGGAAATAATATACTTTAAACAATATACTTAAGTGTAAACTGAATGCAATGTTTTCGGACACATAATTGCATGTTCTTTACAATTAAATAAAAATGTATTATAGTTTAAATATTAAGAGTGCTTTTTTAACCAACTTAAGTAGGACTTAATTACATCTTTCTGTGCTATTTCATAATTACTTCTGTTGTCTTTGAAATGTGGTTAAAATATGATTAAGGCATAGGCTAATGATTTAAAACATACTGTAAAGTAAAACTTTTACCCCCGGTTTCACAGCCAAGGCTCAAGATAGTCCCAGACTAAAGTGCATGTTCGAGCTCTTTTAACTGAAAGAAACTTGCACTGATATATCTTAAAATTTGTCAGTGCCATTGTTTTGTCTCAAGATGCCCACCAGTAATGTTTTTTTTTTCTAGGGCACATTTATAAAAGTTACTTAAATGTCCTAATTGAACTAATGCCTAATTGCTTGGCCTAAACACTGTTTGTGAAACCAGGCCTTAATTTGACATTATTACCAAGTTTACATATTGCACTTTTTAAAAGTGTACTTAACCCCCGGTTTCACAGACCAGGCTCAAGCCTAGTCCCAGACTAAAATGTATGTTTGAGCTTAAAAAATGTCAGTGTTGTTGTTTTGTCTCAAGCAAAATGTAATTAAATGTCTGTTTAGTGTGTTATAGGCTACCCTCTTCAAGTACACACTTAAGTTTTTTAAGCATATACTTTTAATTCAATACAATTCAGTGCACTTCTTTTTCTCAGGTTATCCCGGAGTAAAGGGATAGTTCAACCAAAAATTTAAATTCTATAATTTATAAACCCTCATGCCCAATGACAAAAGAGCACTTTAGCAGACTGCCCAAGCTCTTCTTTTTCACACAATGACAGCATAGAGGGACCAAGGGCTGCAAAACTCAGAAAAATCACAGAAAAACACAATAAAAGTGACTTATGTGCTATAAGCATTTGTAGCGGCAAAGAGCCCTGTTGAAAAAAAATAGCATATGCAGGTTAGGTATGTTTCGAAGCATGGCAGCTAGCTTGAGCTGGTTTATGCTGGTCCTTAGTTGGTCATGAGTTGGTTTAAGCTGGTCCTGAGCTGGAGCTAGTTTCCTAGGACCAGCTTAGGACTAGCACCTTGACTAGTTTAAACCAGCTAAGGACCAGCTGCCATGCTTCAAAACATAACATATGCTGTTTTTCCCAATAGGGAGCACACTTGAAAGCACCCTTCTGAAATTTAAAATGAGAAATTGGTCACCCTATGGTCTTGTAGAGTTCACGACCACATGTCTACTGTGGCCAATGTAAGTACACATGAAGTGTGTCATTTGGGACAGGGGCTTTGGATCTACAGCAGAGATGGGCTGCTTCGGTCCTGGATGGCCACTGTCCTGCAGAGTTTAGATCCAAGCATAATCAAACACACCTGAACAAGCTAATCAAGGTCTTCAGGACTGCTAGAAAGCTACAGGCATTTTTTGAAAATCAGGATTGGAGCTAAACTCTGCAGGACAGTGGCCCTCCAGGACAGAAGTTGTCCATTCCTGCTCTACAGTATCTTGCCATCTCTACTGCTATCTATCTGTACGTAATGTAGGTATTGACAATCAGCCATACAGGCACCACACAGACAGTGATCACACACTCAACAGGGGCCATAAAGGGCAGACAGGGATCAAGCACCCCTACAGATCAAAAGATGCCCACCTCTTTACAGATCAGACCGCATCAGATCACATAAATCCAGCACTAGCATACTAGAAAAGATGGCCCAGAGTTCAGTACACAGAGCTTTCTCAAATGATATGGTGGCAGCAGTCTCAAAAATCTCAAAGGAGTCTGAAGAAATCCAAGCCACTCTTACCTGGAAGCGAAGGATGATGGTCCAGATGAGGCCGAGAGTGAGGCGGTGGTTTCCATCAACTATATCATGAGAACCAACATTTTCTAGATGAACCCTCTGCTCTTTGAGGAACTGAAGAGCCTTATCCACATTCTCCAAACAGTGAATCCTCATCCTGCCTCTCGTGGGCCGAGGCTTAAAACAAGAACATATCAAACACGTGAGCATATTCATCCCTCGAAAGACAATTCATAAAGCATAGCACATATGCTAAAAGAAGAGTTTTAGTAATTGAAATAAAGCTTAAATAAAAAACTAAAAATTAGAATTAGATTCAGTCATGGCAACTAACTGAATTAAGTTTAAGTTCTATCGTGATAGATACATAATCGATAACAAAGGCACTCGCTCTCTGGTAACCTAGCAACGTATGGAGTGACACGCTAACAGCCAATCATGTAATAGTATCAAGTTTGGAGATCAACCCTAAAATGAGTGCCGCAGCGAGCGAGTATGGCAGGAAACAGGAAAACAAGTCAGCTCGCCAGTATGGCAGTTTTTTGGATTTTATAAGTCTGACCGTAGTCAGACCAATGTCGTCTGCAAATTATGCAAGACCGTCGTCCCCACCAAGACTGGTAATACCACAAACTTGTTTAACCACCTTAAGCCTTGTTTATACTTTCGTCTGGCTCCACTGACTGTGTGCGCGCCTCGTCCGTTTGGGAAGGTGTTTATACTTGACGCGCTCGCTGTTGTGCTATTCTTTGAAACGACATGAAGAGGTAACGTTACTCTGCATCAGTGCCTTATGACAAAGCATCTAAACGGTACAAAGAAATAACAGAGGCACTGCACCTTAATGTTAAGAGATAACCTTATCTCTATAGTCCTTATTTTAAATGGGTCATAAAAAATATCAATAATTATCGATATCGACAGATATGAAACACATATTTCGTTATACAGTTTTCAGCCATATCGCCCAGCCCTAGATGGATCCATGCTTTCATGCTGTTTATGCCAAATTCTGACCCAACCATCTGAATGTCACAGCCGAAATTAAGACTCATCAGACCAGGAAACGTTTTCCCAATCTTCTGTTGTCCAGTTTTGGTGAGCCTGTGTGAATTGTAGCCTCAGTTTGCTGTTCTCAGCTGACAGGAGTGTCACCGGTGTGTCTTCTTCTGCTGTAGGTTGGACATGTTGAGCATTCAGAGATGCTCTTCTGTAGACTGGGTAAACCCAGCCTGATCTGCTGGCGATTTGATTTCGCCCTGCAGCTCAGTCTGGACACCTGTACATTAATTTATCCTGCTTCTGTTACACTTTTGCAGGAACCAATCACAGACTGGCTTATCCACCTGGCGCGCTATTGGCGGGTTTAACATGATGACGATAGAGAAGTGACGGCAAGCAGCTTTTTGTTTACATTGAACATGGCGGCCACCGAAGCGCAGCAACCAGTTGATGCCGCTGTCGCTGCGGTTTTAAAAGATTTCAAAAGCAAGTTTTCTTTAAAAACAGAACAAAACTTGCCCTGGAACAATTCCTACAAAAGAAGAATGTGTTTGCCTTACTACTGACCGGCTTTGCAAAGTATGTCACCCGGATCGTTGGTCTGATTGGTTGAAGGACTATCCAATTTCGTACAGAGTCATTTGAACTATGCCCGTTGATCACGCCTCTTGTGCAGTAGAAAATAGAGAGCAGACTCCCCAGACCAATGTTCAATCTTACATTGAGCTTGGTTTGTAACGAGTGCTTATTTGAATTACTGTTGCCTTTCTATCAGCTGAACCTGTCTGGCCATTCTCCTCTGACCTCTAGTATCACCAAGGCATTTTCTCCCACAGAACTGCCGCTCACTGGATATATTCTCTTTTTCTGACCATTTTCTGTAAACCCTAGAGATGTTGTGCGTGAAAATCCCAGTAGATCAGCAGTTTCTGAAATACTCAGACCAGCCAGTTTGGCACCAACAACCATACCACATTCACTTTTCTTCCCCATTTTGATGCTCAGTTTTAACTTCAGCAGATCGTCTTGACCACGTCTACATGCCTATATCCAGAGTTGCTGCCATATGACTGGCTGATTAAATATTTGAATTAATGAGCAGTTGAATAGGTGGACCTAATAAAGTGGCCGGTAAGTGTACATTCAAAATCGCAACTTCCGTTTCATGCCAACTTTAGAAAGTCAAAACCTTCAGGTGGGAAAAAGTTGACAGGTGTTTTCTGTGGCAGTGCTTTTATGATCATTAAACAGAACTCACCAGCATCTCTCCTGACAGCACCTCCAGCAGTCTGATGAGCATGTAGCCGTCTCTCAGGTCATTATACAAGTCAGAGATACGACAGGACACACGGGCCAAGTGAGAGTTCACCCACTTAGTAAAGGTTTTCTTTTGTACTGCGTCCCTCTCATCTGGTAGGATGACAGAAAGACACAAACAAAAATGTATATTTATATTAATGATACACAATTTTAGTTTGTTGCTGTTTGAGAATGAAAAAGGTCTGCAAAGTTACAAGTTCCTCCAAATGGAGTTATTCTCTATATCAGTGCACACTATTTCTGAGCTCCTTTAAACGCCTCCATTGTAGTCTTGAGTTGACAATATTTCACATTTAGATAATTCCTGCCTAGGTATACACAAAACAAGGGTGAGGCCTGGTTGAGTTGCTATAGTAGTGTGTTGTCACCATGTCCAAGAGATCCTCTTTGATCCAACCTGGATCTTACGTGGTTATTTGGCGTGACATTACCAAAACACGTTAGAAGTGCTTGACCAATCACAACACACTGGTCCAGCCCGCCAGGAACTAAACAGAGCATTACTGACTGTTTTTGAACATTCAAGCATGATAAACTATTCTAGTAGACCCCAAAAACAAAATCAAGACTTTGTAAAAAGGCAAAATAGGTCCCCTTAAAAAAATTAATTAATAAAATGTAATAACCGTGTTAAATGTAATCTTCAGCAAAAAATAAATAAAATATTCTCCATTTCTCTTCTCTAGCTTGCATTGTATATTACGATTGTTGGCTCTTTGACAAATTGCTTTTGTAATTCAGTTTGTGTAAAAGTGTCTGCTAAATGCATAAATGTAAATCTCAGAATGAATATATTATCATGCTGTACATTCTTCACAAAGTGTTACAGAATTTTCAATTCAGCCATTTATAACTTGTCAGCCATAACAAGAAAACAATGATCAGGTAGCATTAGCATTACAGGTAATATTAGCCAGAATTTGAATATGTATAAAAGAGCATCACTAACATATACGCTACCATTCAAAAGTTTAGGGTCCTTAAGATTTTCTTCATGTTTTTGAAAGAAGTCTCTTCAGCTCACCAAGGCTAAATTTATTTGATCCAAAATGCAGTAAAACAGAAATATTGTGAAATATTATTACATTTAAAACAAATATTTTATAAATGTACAATTATGCTACTTCATATTTTAGTGGAAAATGTGATCATTTTGTTCAGGATTCCTTGATGACTAGAAAGTTCAAAAGAACAGCATTTATTGGTAACTTATTCAATGAATCCTTGATAAATAGAAGTATTCATTTCTAACAACATTTTGAAACTTTTAAATGGTAGTATACTATATATATATATATATATATATTATATATATATATATATATATATATATATATATATATATATATATATATATATATATATATATATATATATATATATATATATATATATGCTCAACATATAGACACACACAGCCATAGAACTAGCAGTACCTGCTAGTGCTTTGATGCGGGAACACTCAAATAGTTTGGCACTGGTGGTCTCTGTTTCCCAGAATCCTGTGCTTGCAGGCCTGTTGTTGTTGTTGAGCTGTCTCTGGGCCTCAGCATTGTCCAGGTCTGTTGAGGCATTGGCCATCTCGCCTGCTTCCTCAAGCAGCCCTGCATATAGTGCCAGTAAAAGTCAATATCCACAGTATCAGCTAAAGAGAAAAGCACACACACACACACACACACACACACACACACACACACACACACACACACACACACACACACACACACACACACACACACCTAATAGAATCCAATTCATAAAACGCACACACACACAGATATAGATTTAAAGGGATAGTTCACCCAAATAATTTACTCATCCTCAAGTTGTTCCAAATGGATTTCTTTCCTCTGAACACAAAAGAAGATATTTTAAAGAATGTTGGCATCAACTGCAAAATATCTTATGTTGTGTTGAGGGTGAGTAAATGAATTAATTTTTATTTTTGGGTGAAATTTCCCTTTAAGAAACACATTTAGATACACACCAGAGACTGTATAGAGAGGCAGGGCACTCGCTGACAAATAAATGGGAGAAATGGCAACTCAACATGGCAGCTAACGTCTGCAACTTCGGCTTCAGCCAAATACATTTTTGACATTTTGCTGTCAGATTTTATTGCTGATTCGTCATGTGTTATTTAGATGTAAATTTGGAAGGCAGTTTTGGAGATTTCAGTCTTTTCCCCTTCAAGTAGAAAAGTGCTGTTGTAGCATGACTAGGAAGTAGCTGCCCATAGAGCATTACCAAGATGGCCACCAAGTGAACTAACTTGCCTTAAAGCGATAGTTCACCCAAAACTTTAAATTCTTTTACTCATCATTTACTCACCCTCATGTCATTCTAAACCAAAATTCATTTCCGCAAAATATTATGTTGTTTCTTGCACATTTCTTGTCACCTTCAAACTCCAGTGAGTGGTGCTAGAAGCAATCCGAAACAGATGAACGTGAATCTGGCAACGTTTTCTCATGCTGGTTGGTGTTCATAGCAAGCCGGTTACTCCAAATGAGAAGTGCCATTAAAAGGTTAATGCTTGTATAAAGTACCACCTACACTAAATCCTTCCCAAAACCTGACAGATAGGGCCCTGTCATACACCCGGTGCAATGAGACGCCAGGCGGGAATAATGCCATAATGGATCGTCATTGCATGTATCAGAAATACAAAAATTAAAATTGGCTAATTATTTGACTAATCACAATACACACATAAAAGTCAGTATTTAAACTGACTCGTCAGGTTGAGGGTGTCTATATTCCGCCATGTAAATAGTGAATCCATCATGGTGCAAGCCCAACTGGCTTTTAAAGTGAATGGGAGATGACACTCTGATTGGCTTATTGCATGTTATGCCCAAAACACACAAACATTTTTTCTGTCGCTAAACTAGCAAAAGAGGATTTGGACATGCCATAAGTGCACATGCACCATGCGCTTCAGAACATGCACTCAGATCGTTAAAATAGGGCCCACAGTGTTAACAAAAGCAAACCTGAGAGGAAAAAATGCAGTTGCTAAAGCAACCATGCCATTTTAGCTTGTTTCTACAAGTCTTTTAGCTCTTTTATTGTGACTTGTATTTCACGAGACTTCTATCCGAGTGCTCCGCATCACAAGTGCAATGCTGTTTTTTTAGAAAAGCCATAGGCCTACATAATGTTTGGAGCTGTTTATGTGTTGCAAACATGTATTAGTTTATAAATAATGCACTATGGCAAAAGTGTTTTGAGGTCACAATATAGTATTGTGTAAAGAACCATGTGAAAATGTCTTTAATAATCAATAATCTGCCCTAGAGCATGTAATCCATGTGAATAAAATGTGAATAAAGGGCTGAATTCAATCTGTTTATCATATAAAGCAATTTTATCTCTTTAAAGACTGGATAAAACCACTCAATTCATATGGTTAGTTTTTCTAACTCTTTAAATGGACTTTGCACACATAAAGATGCACAAAGTTAAAGTTTGACAAAAATACCACCAACAGTAAAACAGTACTTTTAAATGACTGTTGTAGTCATCCTATTTTTATATACTTAAATTCATATTGCCCACATGCTCTGTTTTCCTAAAGCCACCGGGTAGCGGTAGCACGGGTGCGAGGGCCCTTTCATCGCTGCTTGCAGCTTTAATTATTATTAAAAATGTTAATTTTGTGTTATTTTAGTCACTTCAAGTAGTTGTGAGGTAGTGCAATGACTGATGGATAACTATAAGATAAAACCCACTTGAAAAAACAGCTGGTTTAAGCTGGTCCTGAGCTGGAGCTAGTTGCTTAGGACCAGCACTTGACCAGCTCATGACCAACTAAACACCAGCTAAAACCAGCTGCCATGCTTCAAAACATACCTAACCAGCATAACCAACATTTTTTCAACAGGGAAGATCAGACTGATCCTAAAATATTCTTATAATTTGAAGTCTCACTTAAAATGGCTCAATAGCCTGTCAGTGTGAAGGAGCGACTGGAACGTAACCATGGTTCCTGACATGTAAACTAAGGTAAGGCCTATGTGTGCTGTGAAAGCTAACTTAACAGGTGTTTTGAGTCACATTTGTTAGCCTACCATGTTGTCTATTGTAGCACAGATACTCTGTATTGAGTCTATTCAGCATCCAGGGCCAGAACAATTTGTTGTATGCGACAGATATTCCTTTAAATCCACAACAAATAACTGTTCCAATTCTCCTCAAGCTGATGTACAGTAGCTTCATGAGAGGATGACGTCAAGTGACCTTTTTACAGGAATACAGAACAACTGGGTCAAATTCACCTACTCTTCACTACCGATATGAGAGCGCTTTTTTCCTCAGTCTTGATAAGTGAATTTAGTATGAATGAATTTCTAATAGATTTAGGAGGCTAATCCTTCACCCCATCCCCCTTCCAAAACCGTTTCCACTGCCGGCCGGTGAACAACCAGACCCTCATTGGTGTGCTGTGTGTCATATGTGCAATTATATGAATTTCTATCCATACAGTCACTGTTCTCACAGTTATAAACAAACACAGAGACTCTTTGACAGGTGTGATCTGCTCTTTTTCCTTATACATTCATTGAGATGTCAGTCATATTGTCTCGAGTGAATGCAGCACAAAAATGCATAGCGCTCCCCTCCCCCAGTTTTCATAAACCCAAAATCTGACTGCCCCATCCCCCATAACACACACACACACACACACACACACACACACACACACACACACACACACACACACACACACACACACACACACACACACACACACACACAATGTGGGTTGTTTTCAGCTCCCTCCTGACAGATATTCCAAATGGCACATCAATAGATAGAAAGATCTAGAAATCATTTTTTTGTGTGTTATGAATTTATGCAATCTTATATTTATATTTATATATATATATATATATATAAACTGTGTGGTTTATTTATTTTAGATTTTGGAGGTCAGGTTTCAAACTTTTAAGTTGACTTGCTGCATTGAAAATGTTCAGTTGTCTTAAATGAATTATGTGAACTGAATCTCTTTTAAAATCGGCACTTTAGTTGTTGAATCAACTGAAATTTTTCAATGAAACAATCAACATTTAATTTTGAGTTTTGACCTCCAAAATCTTTTTACTGTGTGATGTTTAAATAGGCACTTGTCTCATATATGGAAGTGTTTCAAATGTTTCACAGGTGTCCTAATTTCTCAGATTCTTCACAAATCGAGAGATTTAATGGGGAGGAACAGTGTACAGACCATGTGTTTTATGCAAAACGGAATTCATCTCTTTTAGGCATGTTGACATTTTCCCTTTTGTCAATGAATAAAATCCACAAAAACAATCCACTCAGCCCATTCTTTTGAATTTTCATTTGATTTAAGAACGTATTAATAACACAAATATACCCAAAATAGACACTTTAAAAATCATTTTTAGAACAAACAATAAAAAAATAATTCTCAAATACTCTGCACCAAAAATCAAACAGCAGAAGAGGGCACTGAGATATCACCCAAGACACAGTACACCTTATTTCAAAAGGAATGACAGAGACATACCAAAGATAGATTCAAAGGAATGGGTAAGAGACATATGTAAGTTTTCTTATCACATTAAACAAATTCTTTGAAATAAGCCAAGCATTGCAGTCTCACCATTGGAGAGTTGTTACAGTGAGCTGCAGTAGATAATCAAAGATAGACATGTGACGCAAGAAGATGATCAAACTAACTTTTAATGAATTCCAGAATTACAAAGCACTACACGCTTGAACATAGACACTAGACACTAGACAAGGAACGAAGGCCCCATCCACACGGAGACGCGTTTAGCTTTATACGTAAAAATGTTGTACCGTATCAGCGTTTCGTCCACACGGATTCGCCGTTTTGGGAACATGAAACCAATATTTTTTGAAACCATTCAAAACCTTCCTACCATTGCTTTACCCCTTCCAGCCACAACTCTTCTTCTTCGTTTTTAGTGTATTTCTGTGGCAGAATTACAGCGCCGCACACAGGCCTGGCATGTATGCTACATCGTTTTGAGTCGGTTTCAGTGGTTTCGTGTGTACGGAGATATTTCTTGAAAAGAGGAAAAAAAAATATTGGATAGGGAAATGTTGTTCCACACAACATGGAACAGGTGTGCAACTCATTAACATCTATGGAAACTAACAATGACAGAAAAGGTTACATGACTGTTTACATGACCGAAAATGGGTTTCAAAAGTACAAGATTTTTACAATACAGTTATCGTCCCCATGTAAACAACAAAAAACACAAATTGTGCCATCATGCACATGCGTGTTACATGTTCAGTCTATAGAGGGTATGCATTGACGTTACTTTTCCTCCCCCTCAGCCGGACTGAGTGGCAAAAAAGCCTAATGCATTTAATAGTGGAAACTGTGAAAACGTGAGTAAAATAAACGGTTAGCAGTTTAAGGTTGGACCTGATATAGTGTTCCTTATATAAGTATAAGGTTGGACCTGATATAGTGTTCCTTACAACTTACCAAAGATCCAGTGATCCATGGATATTGATATGCAGTCAGGAATCATGTTTCCTGAAATGTATATGTGCCTGCATTTCAACACTGGGGAAATACATAAAGCAAATTTGCTTGTGAACACTTTATATAAATACAATATAGGTAGGTCTAAATCCGGGTGATGATTTTATCAGTGTTATATCGTCATATCATCCATCCCTAAACATCTTTTTATAGTTTTTGTAAGTGTTTGTTTAAAAACATCCAATTTATGCAGAATATAAGCTGGTGTATATTTAACCCTAACCCTAATCGATGAGTTGTCAATACAATATATAACATTACAATATATAGGGTATGATTTTACCCCAAAATGATAACTGCAAATGTTTCGCTGTCTGGAGTCCAGTTGTTTCTCAGAATTTGCTTCTCTTTTCTGTGGCTTTCGGCAGTCGGTAAAAATGTACCACAGATTTCTTGTCAAATCTATTTGTACAGTCAATCTCAAAGCTCTTTTCCGTTTTAGATGTGTCTTGTGTGTTTTTAGTGGCATTCGCGCTGATAACCAATGCTGCCTCTCAGTCTTTCTGCCACTTAGTGTGTGTTAACGCAGTCACTCCGGCCGACAGTGACGTCTCATGCATACCCTCTATAGACGGATATAGTGTTTCTTTACAAAGTGACATCGGCAACTACTAGTCTGGCAGCAGAATACAATGTTTTTAGTCGTTTTTGCGGATCCGTGTGAATGGGGATCGTCTGTACAATGAAAATGTAAACGTACTCTCAGGCAAAGAGGAACAGAACAAAACCAACCTAAAACACAATGAAACAAATGGTACATTCACACGACGATGATGTACTAAAAACATAAATGTTTTTCCATCGCGTTTTTCGTGTACAGATGACAACGCTGTGAAAACTGAGAAAGCCAAGAAGAGCAGAAAGCAGAAAACAGAGGGATGGTTATACAACGATCCGAGTTGGTTTATTGAATAATCTTAGTTGCGTATGTTTCAATACTCAGACTTATACAACACAAATGCAACAAGGGTGGTTATACCAAACTGCTTCACTACAACATCCCATAAAACCTTGTAATGGCGATAATTCTCTTATCTCTTATTCATGAAGACATTCTGAAACCACACAATCATAAGATTAAACAACAATAGAAAGAAAACAATAATATAAAATGACAAATGAATAACAATAAAATTATGAATAAACGATTCAATGATAAATCAAATAATATTAATACTACTATGAATCAAAATTATAAATCAAATGACTACAAATTGTAAAATAAATGGCTACTAATTATAAATGAATATAAAATTAAATAATATAAAAATAATTAAATTAAACAACACAGATGTATGGTTACTCTCTTAAAGTAATGCACACACACAGGTTGCTTTTGAGAATCCTTAGATCCTTCGGCAGCCTCATTTGATTAAATATGGGATGACAGACAACCAAGCACATCAGAGAGAAACCCTGTCTGTAACATACAACTTCTGCATCCCATTCCCCACATATATCCATATTATGGCACAAGAGTTATTCCATCGGTTCCATCAGCAAAGTCCATAAGTGTCAATTTCCAAGTGGTTTGACAAAAATAATTTTGCTTCCTTTTATGTTGACATATTTCCTACTGAAACTGGAAGCTGGGGCAGGGCTTATAGCTAATAGTGTTTAGTTTAGATTACATCCTGTCAAAAGTCAAAACCATGATCAGATATGATCTTATTGCCCTTTTTATACAGCCAAGTAGCCTTTAGTTTACATCACAACCTAGCAAAACCTCACTTGACAGTTTGAGCTCTGGATGAAAACAATGAAGACACTTTTAAAATAAAAATAAAAAATCCAGCCATTTCCTTTGCAATCAGTTGGCTGAGGGACAAAGCAATGTTTGAGAATTCAATTGTTTATGCATGTTCCCGAGAGCCTCTCTTCCGTTCTATGACACATGAAATGAATGCTTATAAAATGTTCTGGATAATAGCAAAGGAGCTATTCTGTACTTCAATGTCAATGTCTCACATAGCCAGATCTACATAATCTATGAGACAAACATATTTTATACTTAAATTAACTGTAATTTGAATTACCTCATCTGTCGACATGATGCCGGTGAATTGCAGAGCTTGCTCAAACATATCCACATCGCTATGATGAGATGCTTTCTTAACTGCTGTTTTCTCACCGCTATCATTTTTGTTGTGTGTTTATTCTGTTATTGAGGAAAGTGCACAGCACATATTTAAATATTCATTTAAATATTTGTTTACAGTATATCACTGCAAAGGTATTTTCAACTTCTTTTTACTTGTAAGCAAACAATGAAAAAGAACTTCACGTTCAGTCTTTTGTGCGTTATGTGCGTGCGAGTGTGAGCATGAGCAATAAGTTGCTGGCTGTATTTCACTTAGGCCTATTGGCCACCGGTGTTGCTAATAACAAAGGTATCGGAATTCTACATATAGCTCCTTTAAAGGGTTAGCTCACCCAAAAATAAAATTCTGCCATTAATTCCTCACCCTCATGTCGTTGCAAAAGATCTTCGTTCATCTTCAGAACACAAATCAAGATATTTTTGATGAAATCCAGTGGTTTAACCTTAATGTTGCGACGAGAATACTTTTTGTGCGCAAAAAAAAACAAACAAAAATAATGACTTTATTCAACAATGTCTTCTCTTCCCTGTCACACTATTCACACAGTGCAGCGCTTCTGGGTTCTACAGCAGAACGGCGGCTCACTATTGGCTGAGCACCACATGCATGCATTGTGGTGCTTACGTGAATCGAGTAGGTCACGAAAGAGAACAGATTGTTGAATAAAGTCATTATTTTTGTTTTTTTTGCACACAAAAAGTATTCTCGTCGCTTCGTAACATTAAGGTTGAACCACTGGAGTCACGTGGACTATTATAACGATCTCTTTACTACCTTTCTGGGCCTTGAAAGTGGTCATTGTGTTGCTGTTAATGGAGGGATCAGAAAGCTCATCGGATTTCATCTTAATTTGTGTTCCGAAGATGAACAAAGGTCTTATGGGTTTGGAACGAAATTTAATTTTTAGGTGAACTAACCCTTTAAGAAGTCATGAAAATGTACTCTCTTTAGGTGGCCATTTTTACAGTTTTTAAAAATTAAACTAAGATCTGAAGTACACTACAAGTGCACATTCAATACAATTAAGTGCATGGCTTTCCACAAGGTTTCACATACTAATAATAGACTAAAACAAATTAAGGTACACACTCTCAGAAAAAAAGGTACAAAAGCTGTCACTGGGGCGGTACCCTTTCAAAAGGTACTAAAATGTACGCTTTAGGTACTAAATATGCACCCTTAGGGGGTAAATAAGGTACAAAGGTGTACATTTTGAAAGGGTACCGCCCCAGTGACAGCTTGCATCTTTTTTCTGAGTGTGTATGAAACAAATCTGCAATGTATCTTTTACACAACCTCTGTATCAGATAACGGTATAATGTACCCAGGGTTTCCTTTCCCACTTCTCTGCACCAGTAGTAACAGTTTGACCTCGTGTCAGGCTCTCTTGTCCTTACTGGGCCTATCAGGGCTTTATTCCTCCCCAGCACCTGATGTCCACGGACATGACAGACTGCAGGATCTAACTGGCATGTGTTTCTCTCTGACAAACAAACACATCTGTGAGAGAAGCACGAGACTTCAGGCGTTCACACATTCACAATTAACTCCACTCCTCGCAAGCAGTTAAAAAAGAATCAGACCTGTGTACACACACACACACACACACACACACACACACACACACACACACACACACACACACACACACACACACACACACACACACAACAAGTAAATTTGATTCGGGTCACTTATCTTCTGAGGTTTAAGGCAAAATCAGTAGTTCTGGTTGATGGACTGCAGATGTGTTGAAAAGGCTTGTTTGTCTTTGGAGGTGGGTAAATCAAGGAGCTGAAGGCTTTATTCTGCTGCTGTCTCTTGCAGAGCATTGCCCGTTATTATACAGCTTTGGCTGTGCTCTGGACCTTCCTCATTGTAGTAGCCAGTTTTTCTGGTGGTGTTTTCTTTTTAGTACATAACAGAAAATATGATGCATATTGTAAAAGACATCACAATAACCATTAAGGTCTTTCAAAGTTGTCTTTATTTATATTCAGTATATTATTTATATTAAGTAAAATATTAAGAAAAACTAAAATTTTTTTTTTTACTTAACTAAAAACACTGCAAAAAAAAAAAAAAATTCTCTAATTTTGTTTAGTTTTCACATAAGCTTTTTGAGTTTAACTTACATCCCAAAAGTTGAGATGACTTTTTAATTTTGTAAATTCAAATACATTGGACAAATCAGTTGGATAAACACAGTGAATTAAGATTAGTTTATTAAAATTAAAAATATATATTTTTATATTATTGTTTTATCTTTAGTAACAATCTTTAGGATTTTTTCATATTATAGCTAATTTTGATTTTGTTTATGGTGAAATTAAGGCCAGAACAAATTATATCGGCCTACATTAAATAATAAATAATATATAAATAATAATGAATATATATATATAATCCTACTTTGCATTAATGTTTTTAGTTAATAATAAAGGGGTCATAACATGAGAAATCAAATTTACATAGATTTTTTGCTTTTACATATAAAAGGTCTTTGTACCTTTCATAGTTTAAAACATCCTCCCCACTATATATATATATATATATATATATATATATATATATATATATATATATATATATATATATATATACAACGTTTGTTTGGATATTGAGGATCTGTGACTTCACACAAGCAAATTCATTTGCATATGCCTGCCTCCAGAGCAAGACATTAACAAATAGTTATACATCAATGCACCATAGGCCCCGCCCACTGGCATTTAGTCGCTTAACAGCTGATATTTGCCTGCACTGAATGCGAGCGACCCGAGCGTCGCGTCTAAAGCAAATAGAACCCATTATAAGCACTGACACTGTCTACACTGGATACAGATGCCTGCGCCTGAGTCTGCCAACAAGAGAACAAATGGAAGAGTAAATGGAAGCGCAAAGGAACATTCGCTTAACTCGACGTGTCCAGTTTAAACAGCTCTGTGTCTCTGTCGGTACAGGCTTTAGAAAGATCCCAGCGTCAGGAACAAGTGGATGCTTAATTTAAATGGCATTCCGGATCACGTCAGAGGATTATATGTTTGTTCAGAGCATTTTGTTTGTCAGTGTAATGGACAGTTCGCTAAGAAACTTTTGTTGACAGACGAAGCAGCGAACTGTAGTGGATCTGACAGCAGCTGCATCACAAACCACAAGTAAATGATTTCTTAACACTTTGTCTCTAAATGACGGTTTTATATGGATAATGTTTTCAAAACACTTACTCGCGTGCAATAGCTAATGTGTGTTGATACTGTTTCCTATGCAATGATGTTAGCCAATCATAACAGTGGGCGTTTACTGACAAGCCTTAAAGGAGCCGCGCCTTAAAAACGGATCATTTCAGACAGAGGGTCAGAATGAAGGTTGAAAGTTGATCCAAACAAAGTATATTTTTTTCAGTGCATCTGTAATCTGTGCTGACAACAAGTGCTGCACACAAGTCATGTAATGTATCATCCACCCTGTCTCCTCACTGTAAATATATAAGCATAATAGGATAAATCTGCATTGACAGTTTCCATCTTCAAGACAATGTGAGACCGAGGGACAGACGGGCTGGACGAGGATAATCTGACGGAAGAATCTGCCTCAACGAAGAACAGCGATTGCCCTTTAAAAAGGACATTCTACATTTAAACTCAAATAGGTCAGATATAGATCAGGAGCTGGTGCTTCTTCCCAGACTGTAAGGTTGCTTTCAGGGGAATAAAAAAGTGATCCAGTCCTCGAAGAGACGAGAAGGACCTGAGGGACATCATGCCATGCTGCATTAACATGAAGGCCGTCACTCCCTGGGCAGAGGACTTCTCTCTCTCTCTATGCTTGCTGCCACCTTCCTTCATTTCTAGATTGAATAAAGTAAATATAGACATCTTGTTGAATTTATTTGACTGAAGATTCTGCTTGGGGATCAATGACATCCGTAGAACTGGACTACATACACAAATCTCTTTGACTAGAATTTCAGAAACCCAATATGATTTGATTGATTTTAAAAGACAACAAATTAGAAGGTGCAACAGTAAAGTCAGCACTACAGTCAGCGTTAGGCCTATGACATCACACTATGCACTCGCAGTACAGACATTTGTTGTTACAAAATCCATTGCTAATAATAAAGCTAGCCTTCAGTCTCGTCACTCTGGAAGACA
Organism: Paracanthobrama guichenoti; assembly: GCA_018749465.1. Lineage (NCBI taxonomy): Eukaryota > Metazoa > Chordata > Actinopteri > Cypriniformes > Gobionidae > Paracanthobrama > Paracanthobrama guichenoti. Next base: position 35,095,760 of record CM031960.1, read on the forward strand.
CATATACATACACCTCTTATTTAAAAAAAAAAAAAAATGCATTTGCATCAAACCAACTGGATTTAGAAGTTTAAAAATAAGTGTTTGTTGCAAAGAATAAAATTATAGCTCTGTATTCTAAGCACAGTTGAGCATCATCAGTCAACAAATCTATATTGAATAACTATTAAAAATTCACATAATTTGTTTTTCAGTTAACATGTATAATGACACATATATATGCCCTGACAGTTGGTTTCATATAACTGAGATTTGGTGCCTCTAAATTGTATTTTTAAATTAAAATGATTGCATTTTTACTGTCATAATTTTTTGCATTATTTTATGTTTTCATTAACCAATTTTCTATAATCTTAAAACATTATTATTTTTATTATAATTCCATTTATTCCACCTACTGTATGTGCAGCATTTAAAGGCCCACTGAAGTGTCTCAAAACACACAGCATTATTCACTGTGTTGACGTAATTTCCACTGAAACTTTTTAAAAATAGCCAATTGCGTTTCGTTTATATCACAGTTTGGCCAGAGCTGTTGAGCTCAGTAAAGCCGCAGTTTCCTCCTAATCTCCTCAATATCGCTTTAAAATACAGCATTCTGTGCAGAATTCAAATGGGTCCGATACGTTTTGTGTTCTGCGCCGACTCGGAGAAGGGTATAGCTGCAGCCTGGAGATCTCCAAATGGGGGTGGGAGCTCCAAGATAGGGCGTGGCTTTCTCCCATTGACAGACAGGCACATGACACGCATGCATTATTTTTCCCCCAATCCAGTTCCACGCAAACTCCGCCCCGCAGCAGATTCTAAAGATTTCATTGGTCATGTCAATCACACTGCTGATTTCCTAATTCCTACACAATGCTATGCTAAAACAAATACTAACCCCTAAACCTACCCTACACCCTAACCTTAACCAGTGAAATTGACTGCAGGGCGGGGTTTGAATAGCGCTGAATAGTGTGCTAAAGAAAATGATTCGGTATAAGATCGGATAAGCAGTTAATAAGATTATGCAACATGAGATCACCGAGCCGGGCTGGCCGTAACTCCACAACCGGACCTCACCGGACAATGGAACCTTTTTAGTTGCACCCAGCATCACTACGCCCTCCTACACTGCGAATCTCGAGCCCCGGGACACGTCAGTTCCTTAGAACACGGCGATAGAATAAAACGTTCCCACGCGCTGCACTGGGACGGCTCGCGGGGTATTCCCGCTTATATCATTGAGCAACGGTTCAAACTCCAGTCCAAACGTCACAAGCTCCTGGCTGCTCGCTCACAAAGCATATTTATATATATAGGAATTTTTATTTATATAGCATATTTTATACGTTTTTATTTTAGATCAAAGGGAAACAATGTTTAATTTCAAAACTTTTATTTTGAAATGCAAGTCAATTGCCTGAAGCCAGAGCAAATGGCTAAAGTCTTTGCGTGTGGAGACCCCGCCCACTTTTGGAGATTCTGCCCACTTTTGAAGTTAACGGCCAATTCTGGAGATCTCCGGTCTGCAGCTATACCTACTTGCCGAATCGAGACTCTGTGCAATGGTGTCTCAGGATAGAGTAGACTATGTGTGTGCTGTGACGTGAAACTAACGTGAAACTAGAATTAATTCGCCCCAATGAAAAGCATATTTACACTGTCTGAATCGCTCCCTACCCCCTATACAGTGCACTATGTGTCATTCACCATGTAGAAAATAGTGAATGTGTGAACAAGTGACCGATTTCAGCCACAGCTTCAGCGTCTATTTATAATGTAGGGGGCGGGGCTTCAGATTCTAGAGAGCATTTGATTGGACGGAAAATCTGATGAGAAGCTTAAGTGCAGAGTGATGTAATCAAAATCAATGATCCCTATAGGTGGAGACTAAGTTTGAAACGCTTATATCTTCTATATGCGAATTTTGTCATTGTTTTGGAGCACATTCACCTATTGATGACAGCAAGACTAGCATATTCATACTAAAAGCCAAACAATGTAAATTTTGATTTCATGGGGTCTTGAAGAGATGAATAGTATGAATAGACCTTTCTGTGGGACATATGCTGCTGTGGGTGCAGCTTCTGTGCCTCCTTTGCAGTCTAAATACTATATACAGTAAGGTTGCAATGCATGGTCAATGCAGACACCAACATAACCTACTGTTTGCATTTAACCTTAATATGACTTAAATGTCCTGCCCCTCAGATAGTAACTAATATCTGTAAATTAGACATCCTCGCCTCTGATTATTCCTTGTATGCTGCAGAACAGGTCATGAATGACAGCAAGTGTTTCATGTTTTACACTAAATGTACACTGCTACACTACTATGATTGGAGCTGTAGGTGCAGCTATCGCATGGATGATGTATTTCTTTAATGCCTTTACCGCATTGTTGACCAATATTCCCATCACCGTTAACACCCAGCGCTGTTTGCATATCTAATGTTCATGCCACCTATTTAATGTTTCCTTCCATTCAGGCCTGTCACTTTACATAGGCACTTATTTGAGCTTACAAGCAACTTTCCTCAGTGTGGTCCAATGTGCAGTGTGTTGGAAAATGCAGCACCGTGCAGATATGAATACCAGGCCTTTCTTAAACACAAAACAAACGCAGCTGACATTTAAAATAAGCACCCCAGCCCAGCACCACAGACACGCGACAGTGAAATATCGGCTCAAGACACGGCCCAGAAATGACTGCAGTGTGTGGCCAGCACAGGCCGGTCGCTGCATTCACCATACGGGAATCAACGGACATTACAACAATGTATGTGAATCACTGTTCTCCAGCACAGACATACGCGCTTCACGGCGTCCTTACCTGCACACACACTCCTAAGGATGAATGATTATTCCACAGATCAATGCAGTAAAATGCTTCTCATGCGGTGTATGAATAATCCCGGATGGATTCAGCGCTGTCTCTTTTCTCTGGCATACTTCAGTCAGGTACACGGCGCGCGGATGCGAGGAGAAGAAGGGGATGCGTGGCGCAAAACGGCAGTCGGTACATTCGATGCCACCGGTCAGTACGCGGCTTCTTACCGGGTGATGTCATACGCATCACATTCAAAATGTGTCTGAGGCCAGATTTGCTTGCTCGGTCAGATCGCCGGTGTGCTCGGATATCCCGTGCACCGGATACACGCGCGTCTCTCTCTCTCTCTCTCTCTCTCTCTCTCTCTCTCTCTCTCTCTCTCTCTCTGCGCTCTCAATAACGCGGAGGATACAGCAGTGATGGGGAAGCCACGCGTGCTCACGCACACACACACACACACACACACACACACACACACGCACATTTATCTTTGTGAGGACTTCCAATAGCCTCCTGTTGCCATTAAATGAAGCTTGATTACAATTGTAGACTAGCACTCTCCTCAAAATATCGGGATGAATTAGCCTAAACTGGTTTTCTGGGTTATCCTGGCCTCACTGGCTATATAAGTGCCCAAAACCCCTCTAAAACTAGCCCATGGATCTTTACATGCAATTTCATAATTACGTCTTTAATTATAATTTAATTGATATTATAATATTATTATTAGTCTAATAATAATAATGTAGCCTACTGTCGAATGCATTAAACTAAAATATACTTTAATGCATACTTTAATGTATTTTCTATTGATACTTGTTATTTAAATATATTTGTTATCAAATGATGTTTGTTGCTATCTGGTACAATTACAATATATATATATATATATATATATATATATATATATATATATATATATATATATATATATATATATATATATATATATATATATATATATTTTTATTTTTTTTTTTTTACTTTAAATGTAACATTGAACTCACTACAATTTTTTTAAATATTAATTTTAAAACGTAGGCTACTTTAAAGTAAAACTTTTATTTGATGTTATTACAAAGTGCAAATTCTAAAAGTGTACTTGAGTGTGTTATGAAACTTATGCAATTCTAATTTTATTAAGTACACTTAAGTGGCCTTTTATTCCATTAATGTTATACTATTATTGCAAAGTTTTTAAACATACTTTTAAAGGGTAACTTTATGCCTGTTCACAGCCTAACTCCACCCACTGGCAATATTTGAAAAATGCTGGAAAAGTGGGAACAGTGGGGGCGGGGCTGAGCGGGGGGCGTGCACCTGACGCCCGCAGTGACGGATTGATTGACAGCTGTCAGACTCGCAAAGATGGAGAATGACTGGAGTGACGCCAGTAGTTTTGCAAAAGATCGGTCTTTTGAAGTAGAGGACTTCACCTGAAGTGGAGGAGGGAGAACAGCCGCTGGCTCAAACTGCGTTAACTCCCATGCCGACGATGCTAGCGGCGCAAGAGAGAATGATGCCAGTGTCTGAGTGGTATAACATTAGCATTATGGCTAATGCTCATAGCAAATGCGAACACATTTTAAAAAATTTAAACCCATGCATTTAGGTTAATTTTGGTATGATTTAGTGTTAATAATAAGAAGAGTTCGTTCTATTCAAAATACTGTCCTTTTTTGCTCCCTCGTGAACTTCTGTACCCCTGTTTGATGGTCAGTCACCAAAGACCGGACCACAACACCTCTTTGCTCAAGAAGAGACAGGCTTCTTCCAAATCCTTCCTTCTCCATCCATTGGCTGTTTCCAACTTCATTGCTCTGCAAACACACACACAAAAATTATAGTTTAGAACAATGCACAGTATATAGTAATTCACATAAAATCTTTTCGTTGTGTAGTTGTTTACCTGGACTAGCTGGATGTCTATGACCCTACTGGCTTTGTGGTCCATCAGTAGTTGCCATATTTTGCTGAATGTCCCACAATTGTGTTATTTGCACTTTAGTCAACAAAGCCTGACAGCAGTCTATATATGTAGTTAATGAGTTATTTATTAGGTGACTCAGCTCTCATGTCCCCACTAAGAGTCACAATCAGGTCATCCTGCTCAATCTTCCACTGCCAGTTTATGGTGGGGATAAAGAGCTTGGCCTGATGCTTGTGGAAGCACTGCTCAGAGATCCCCTGGATTTTGAAGGCATCCAAAAACAAAAGAAAAAAAATACATCTTCATATAAATGACCTGAGGGGTGCACAAACATGACAGCGCCATATAGTATTATCTCTCACCTTCGATATCTGGCAAAATGATGAGCCAGTGAACAGAACAGCTGCACAGAGCTCTAGGTTTCCCGCTGGTATATTGTTTACCATTGGCTGGCTCGACCAATCACTGGAGTACTCACAGTGAGCACAGTGCTGTTTGACACGGTCCCAATGGTTGTTTGTGAAACAACCCAACTCTGGGAGCAGACAGGGCATCTTCTAAAAAGCAGTTTATCTTCATAAACAATGTACTTAGCCACTTTGTGTGGCAATACTTCTTTGGAGACACTATGAAAAAGTAAAAACTAATTTAAATAAAAGTTTAAATAATTTGGTTATGTAATGTATATGTATCAGAAATAACTTTTTCAGTTAAGCACTTTTTTTTTTCAAGGATCAGTCATCTTAACATGTGATCATCTGTTTTATCATACATTATTATGGGGTAAACATTAGGCTACTGTATAAAGCAGATTCCAGTAGTTTGGTTGGCTATATTAACCTATCATATCATCATCAAATAGTCTACACTCACCTAAAGGATTATTAGGAACACCTGTTCAATTTCTCATTAATGCAATTATCTAATCAACCAATCACATGGCAGTTGCTTCAATGCATTTAGGGGTGTGGTCCTGGTCAAGACAATCTCCTGAACTCCAAACTGAATGTCATAATGGGAAAGAAAGGTGCTTTAAGCAATTTTGAGCGTGGCATGGTTGTTGGTGCCAGACGTGCCGGTCTGAGTATTTCACAATCTACTCAGTTACTGGGATTTTCACGCACAACCATTTCTAGGGTTTACAAAGAATGGTGTGAAAAGGGAAAAACATCCATTATCCAGTATGCGGCAGTCCTGTGGGCGAAAATGCCTTGTTGATGCTAGAGGTCAGAGGAGAATGGGCCGACTGATTCAAGCTGATAGAAGAGCAATTTTGACTGAAACAACCACTCGTTACAACCGATGTATGCAGCAAAGCATTTGTGAAGCCACAACACGCACAACCTTGAGGCGGATGGGCTACAACAGCAGAAGACCCCACCAGGTACCACTCATCTCTATTACAAATAGGAAAAAGAGGCTACAATTTGAACGAGCTCACCAAAATTGGACAGTTGAAGACTGGACAAATGTTGACTTGTCTGATGAGTCTCGATTTCTGTTGAGACATTCAGATGGAAGAGTCAGAATTTGGCGTAAACAGAATGAGAACATGGATCCATCATGCCTTGTTACCACTGTGCAGGCTGGTGGTGGTGGTGTAATGGTGTGGGGGATGTTTTCTTGGCACACTTTAGGCCCCTTAGTGCCAATTGGGCATTGTTTAAATGCCACGGCCTACCTGAGCATTGTTTCTGACCATGTCCATCCCTTGATGACCACCATGTACCCATTCTCTGATGGCTACTTCCAGCAGGATAATGCACCATGTCACAAAGCTCGAATCATTTCAAATTGGTTTCTTGAACATGACAATGAGTTCACTGTACTAAAATGGCCCCCACAGTCACCAGATCTCAACCCAATAGAGCATCTTTGGGATGTGGTGGAAGGGGAGCTTCGTGCCCTGGATGTGCATCCCACAAATCTCTATCAACTGCAAGATGCTGTCCTATCAATATGGGCCAACATTTCTAAAGAATGCTTTTAGCACCTTGTTGAATCAATGCCACGTAGAATTAAGGCAGTTCTGAAGGCGAAAGGGGGTCAAACACAGTATTAGTATGGTGTTCCTATAATCCTTTAGGTGAGTGTATGTGACTATGACCTGTATATACAAGAACCAAAGAAACTCTACAAGAACTACAATAACTCTTTCCTCTAGCATGTGCATGGTACAACGAGGTAACTGGAGCATTTGACTTTATTCTCCTTCAAACCACAAGATGGCACAAAAATTAAGAACTTTCTTTAAAGAGATAGTTCGCTCAAAAATTTAAATTAATAATTAATTAATTAATTAATTAATTCATATAATTAATTACTAACCTTCATGTCGTTCCAAATCCGTAAGACCTTTGTTCATCTTTGGAACACAAATGAAGATCTTTTGATGAAATCTGAGAGCTTTCTGTCCCTTCATTGACTGCTACACAACTGACACTTTGACACTTAAAAAAAATCATGAAGAGATCATAAAGATAAAGCTAATCCATATGCATTGAGCGGTTTAATCCAAGATTTCCTGAAGAGACTCGATCACTTTATATGATGAACAGATTGAATTTAAGCTTTTATTCACATAAACATTCATCAACACACACATCAGCTGTGGTAAACGGAAGCGTGTACGCTTGACTTGCGAGAACCAATGAGGTTCATTCTCGTGTTACGCATCACGTTTGAGCTTCAGCGAGAACCAATGAGGTTCATTCGCAGCACGCTTGAGCTTCGTTCTCGTGTTACGCAGCACGCTTGAGCTTCAGCGAGAACCAATGAGGTTCATTCTCGTGTTACGCAGCACGCTTGAGCTTCAGCGAGAACCAATGAGGTTCATTCTCGTTACGTTTCACGCCAGCACGCTTGAGCTTCAGCGAGAACCAATGAGGTTCATTCTCGTGTTACGCATCACGTTTGAGCTTCAGCGAGAACCAATGAGGTTCATTCTCGTGTTACGCAGCACGTTTGAGCTTCAGCGAGAACCAATGAGGTTCATTCTCGTGTTCACGCAGCACGCAGCACGCTTGAGCTTCAGCGAGAACCAATGAGGTTCATTCTCGTGTTACGCATCACGTTTGAGCTTCAGCGAGAACCAATGAGGTTCATTCTCGTGTTACGCAGCCCGTTTGAGCTTCAGCGAGAACCAATGAGGTTCATTCTCGTGTTACGCAGCACGTTTGAGCTTCAGCGAGAACCAATGAGGTTCATTCTCGTGTTACGCAGCACGTTTGAGCTTCAGCAAGAACCAATGAGGTTTGCTCTTGCTTATCAAGCAGGTTGGGTTGAGGTTCTGTTCATGTCCGCTGATTAAATGTAAATAAAAGCCTAAATTCAATCTGTTCATCATATACTGTAAAGCAATCGAGTCTCTTCAGAAAATTTGGACTAGTTGTATGATATCTTTATGAACTTTTTGATGCATCAAAATGGTTGTATAACTATCAATGGAGGGACAGAAAATTCATCAAAAAGAACTTCCAAAGACGATTGAAAGTCTTATGGGTTTGGAACAACATGAGTAATTAAGTAATTAATGACAGAATTTTCTTTTTTGGGTGAACTGTCCCTTTAAGGTGTGCCTTAGCCCTGTTGTACCCTATACATTGTAATTTACTAACTCATCCTTAATTAACATTTAACATTATGAACAGTATCAGAAAATTATGCTAACCTATAGCTAGTTATAAATTATGGTATTAAAATGAACTATTTCAAGTGTAAAAAAAAAAAAAAAAGTTCAAAGAACACTACATTTAATGACTGGTGATAAATAACCCATTTTATTCTTATAGGTAGAAAAATTGGTCCAAAACACGGTAAAATTTTAGTGAGCTATTTAGAAGTAATTTCACCTTTAAAAACGTTTTAGGAGGAGCTCGATTCAGTTATAGGCGTGTGTTACAACACCAGAGATGGTTTGGTTACGTTCATTCACTCACTCACCGACAAGTCCCGCCCTTGACCTGATTGGTTGCTATGATTGGTTAGTGCTAGCTATAAGCATTCAGCGATTGGACAGATCAGAAGTCATTCATGTAGCCTTAGCAACAACAGCAAACAGAGATCAGATCAAGGGCGGGGCTTATCAGAGAACTAGTGGAGACAAAAAAAACGCCCCTTTCGTTTTCATAAAAGAGGCGTTACATGACAGCACTGACATAACGATCAGGATTTCAGCTAGACATACTGCTAGTGCCTGAGCGTTGGGTTTACATTAAACTCTTTCTTTCCACGTGGAATCGACCAAAAGCCTTTCTACTCGCCGATATGTCTGATGCTATAAAAAATGTGGCAATATTCGGCTGCACGGGGATGACGGGGTTAGCGACCTTACCTATTGCAGTGACCGCAGGTAGACTCTTACACAATGACATTTGGGATAGAGCTGTTATTTTAAACTTTTCTTCTTCCCCTGTGCTTCACAGTATTTCAGTGCAGCAGCTGTTTTTGACCCAGCAAAGTAAAATAAACTGTTTTACGATATAGTGAATTAAAACAGGATTAACATTGTCTGCATAAAAGTTGAATATTAACAAGATCAACATCTAACTTGCATTTTCTGTTGGTTAATTCGTTGTTAAAATTATGTTTGTTTACTGAACATTTTTTTTTCTCCCATTTTATCACGCATTTAGATCACGAGACGTTTGTGAAACTTCTTAGTCATGCATAATAACTAATCTGCTGAGTCATACATGCATTTTAAAGATAAGCATAAACCTTCTTGTCTTTTTTTTATCTGGACATTGCAGAGGTCTTTATCCGTTTGCCTCCACTTTAGCTGGATTATTGTCATTTTTGTTTGGAGTAAATAAATATGAATATATAAAGGCAGGCATTTTCCATGAATATGAAATTAGTGCCAAAATAGTGGTCAATTTGTGTGAACAGGTACTTTCTGAAAATGATGATTGTCTCAATTTCATACAAGCTGTTTTTTTAAATAGATATTGATTATTTCTACTTGGCTTGATTGTTGATTTGATTGATAGTTGGGAAATCTTAGTCATCTTGACCAAACAGACGTGGCAATAGTTGCATGATCTATTTTACCAATTCTTCTCACGTCTTTGGTTACTCGCTGTTGCAGGTTACAATGTGACTGTGCTGGTGAGAGACGCTGCAAGGCTTCCTTCAGACCACAAGGCCTCCAGAGTGGTGGTGGGAGATGTTCTGAACAACGAAGATGTTAAGAAGACCCTGGAGGGTCAGGATGCAGTCATCATCATTCTGGGGACTAGAAATGATCTCAGTGAGTTCACTTAACCTAAAAACAAATTCACCAATGTAACTATTTTTGTTCTTGGTCATATACACACCATTACAAGATATGAATATATTTTACTCAATTTTAAGTAAAGTCAGCACTCCTGGTCCACTTAGCGTTCACACTGGCATTTTAACTCTGAACCTAAAGGCACAGGGATACTGTATGTTCACAATCTGATTGGTCGGCTTTTATTATGTATATTTCACGACAGAACATACTGAAGATCCAAAACAATGCTGTGTGCTGGGATAAATGCACTTGTTGTGTGTACGCAGCTGCATATGATGGTATTTTGACCAGCTGAGAACTCGTGAAGAGCTTATAAAATGTGTAAAGGAGTCAAAACAGTGGCAGGAATCCCTCTGTCACACACACAAACCAAGATCTGCTGTGATGCGAACTGTGATGGGCAGCATCACGACTATGATGAGAAAAAACAGGTGTGCGTGAGTATTCTGTCCTTTTTTTTTCAGGGTCGCCTCTGGTCACATCATGTCCCGTTTTTGGATCGTTTACATGTCTTTGGTCTGGGTTGTGTTCATATTTCATTCAAACTGCACCAGAGTTTGTTTGGAAACGGACCGTCTTTTCAGCGGTCTCGGTCTGCTTATTCTGTTCACTCCAGGGTTCGGATGGCAGCGTTCACACTTATTCAAATGAACCGCACTAACAGAGCAATCGCTCCAGGGTTCATTTTAATCAAACCAAACATGCCAAGTGTGAACACACCCATAGGGTGCGATTGCTCTGTTGGTGTGGTTCATTTGAATAACTGAACGCTGCCATCCGAACCCTGGTGTGGAACGAGAAAAGATGGGTCTCTCCAAGCCAACTCTGCTGCGGTTTGAATGAAATGTGAATGCAACATGAACCAAAGACATGTAAATGAACCAAAAACGGGAAGATGAGACCCTAAAAAGGGCAGAATTCTCATGAATGCTCACCTCCTCACAGCAGATCTTGGTTTGTGTGTGTAACAGAGGGATTTCTGCCGCTGTTTTTACTAATTTTAGCTCTTCATGAGTTCTCAGCAGGTCAAAATACCATCATATGTAGACTACGCACATGCAACAAGCACATTTAGCCCAGCACACAGCGTTGTTTTGGATGTTCGGTAAATTTGTCTCAAAAAAAAAGACGACCAATCAGGTTGTGAACATATCCCTTTGCCTTTAGGTCCGGTATCTTTAGGTTCAAATTTCAAACCAAGCAAGTGTGAACGCACCCTTAGGGTGAAGTAGGATTGGATTTGATTTGATCTATTAGGAATTGATTGCATTTACTGGTGAACTAATTGCACATTATTTACTTGCTCTCTGATATTTTGTTTGCTGGTCCCACAACGATGATGTCTGAGGGAACACGGAACATTCTGGAGGTCATGAAATCCCGTGGAATCCGCAAAGTTATTGCATGCCTGTCAGGTATCAATGTCTGAGGTGTTTCCAATCATATTTCTCCTTCATTAGAGTGTAAGTGCATACTTGAATATGAAGAAATTGCCATCTCTCTCTCTTTCTCTTTTCACAGCGTTCCTCCTGTGGGACCGTGCCAGAGTTCCTCCTCATCTGGTGCCGGTCACTGAAGATCATGACAGAATGTACACTATCCTGAAGGAGTCGGGACTGGACTATGTAGCGGTCATGCCTCCACATATTGCTGGTAATGAGCATTAAATGACCGACATCCCTAAAATATGAATTTTAGTTCAGTCAGATGAAATTGATCCTTTAACATGCAATCTGCAGATGCACAAGCTGATCACCAATGAGATTGCTTGCTCAACAGCTCCACCTGCCTAAATCTGCAACTGGATTTATGTTTATTTATGCAGCTGCAGCATATTTACATGCTCACAGCAGTGTGTCAGTGTGTCCGTACTTGCTACTGCTAATACAGCATCAGCAATAATCAACATCAGTAGCATAGCAGTCGAGACCAAATACATTTACATTTCCATATTCAATAACATGCTAAAACTATTCAGAGAGTTGTCATGTTTTAATTGTTTAGACTGTTTTGGCTAATTATATTGCATTAGTTATATTTATAACAGTTTATCAAGAAATACTGTATGTTTAAGAATGTCATTTTGTTGTCTTTCTAGATGACAAGCCTCTGACAGAAAAATACACCGTGACTGAGAACATGTTAAAAGGAAGAGTCATCTCCAAATATGACCTGGGTCATTTCTTTGTCAAGTGCCTTTCCACTTCTGAATGGGATGGGAAGACTGTTGGAGTCTGTGGAGAATATAGTTAATCTACTCAGGGCTTTGTTTAAATGTAGTGTCGTTTAAAGGTGCACTCAGTAATTTTTGTGTATTTTGCACTGTCCAAAATGACTGTTCACTGTAGAGACAATGGGTGGAGCTTGATGTCCCTAGCCCTACCCATAACCCTATCCCTAAACATAACTAGGTCAAGCTCCACCCATGTCCAGAGAGGTGGAGAGAGAGCTGGACGTCACTTGGCTCTGCAGTGAGCACCATTTGTTATTTTTGCAGTTGAAGTAACATGTTGCGATTGCTATTGTAGAAATGTTTTATTCATAGTCAGCCATTAATTATGCTAGTGTCAAATAACAGAGAAACATTTAAAAAAAATCTGATTCTGATTGCTTTTTTTAATGAACACATATGCTGCCCAGCAATAAGTGTACTTTTAGCTAATCATAGTTTAAAACTTTATTTAAATGTTTTGTACTTACTGGAAATCAGATGGTTGGATTGAAGAATTCCTCTGTTTTTGTTTTGCCTTAAGAAACATTTAATTAAAATCTAAGCTATGTAATTGGCCTAATAATGTATTTTTTATTTTCTGTTTTTAAATAAAGATGTAAGTGCTTGTTTTTCTTTTTACTTATGTGTATTATTTTGTTGTGTAGAACTTTTTATTTTATTTTTTTATCCGCGTTAAGTAACCTCTTTAGGCACTTGTACCTTTAAGAACTAGTAAGTACTACACAACTACAATACCCAGCATTCCAGTTGCGCGTGACGTCAGAACCAATTGAATCACTGGCGGGACAAAAAATTCCAGCAAACGATTCCTACTCAGCAGCGCTATATACTGTAATTTATCTGTTAAACTGCCTGTTTAACTTACAATAGTTACATCGATTTTGGAGTTGGTTTACATACTTTACAGGTGAGTGAAACATGTCATCCAGACAGTAATAGTGGGTAGTTACCATGCTAAGCTAGCGCACTGATTTCTGCTTACACAAACTTCTGGATACGGCAGATATTGTTTCTAACAATTTGTTATATACAATTCTGGATTAAAAAACATTTCCTGGGTTGTCGCAATATACACAGAAACATGTCTTCGAAATACACTTCGAAAGAAATCTAATTAAATAAAAGATTAACGTTATACATTCTGTCTCTACGTTAGTCGTCTAGAGTTTGCAAAACCTATTGACTCTTTTCTACCAGTTGTAGTTTAGGTGTGTATTTAAGGCCATTGTATTAAATATTATAGGTGAAAATGACCCCTCTCCCCGCACCTTTTTCTTCTTCTTTGACCATAGACGGCACAAAATCTCATCTGATCATCAACATTAGTGTGATTGATTCCGTCAACAAAGTTTTGAGGTTAAGTGATCTAATTTTGTGCCTTTGGAAAAGAGTGATCGTGATTTATGCTGTGTGTGTGTGTGTGTGTGTGTGTGTGTGTGTGTGTGTGTGTGTGGAATTTGTAGACACACACACCTCGCAATATTATGCCCTAACTCCCCATTGTTATTTTAAAATCATTGAGTTACTATTATAGTTTTTGTTAATATATATATTTTTTTGTTAATATTGGTTTTTTTTTATATTTTCAGTTTTAATTCTGTTGTGTTTTTATGTTTAATCCTTTTTAAATTCGTTTTATTTCAAGTTAAACTAAATTAAAATGAGAAGTACTTACTGAAATAAAATACATTTGATATATTTTGTTTTCAGTTAATATTATTTTTTTCTTTTAGGTAACACTTTTTTATTTATTTTTATTAAAGGTTTTAGTTATAATAACCCTGCTTTGCCCCCAGTAGTGGGGTAAGATGGCCTTTTTGAATATTTTAATTTTTGGATTATTTATTTATTTTCATAATTAGCAAATATTAGCTGATGCATAATCACCCTTCACATGCTGAACCTGTATCTAAATATGTTACAATGTTCTTAAGCAGGGCATATTTCTCTACTGTACGAAGTGTCTGTTTGTATTGATGTATTTTTAATATTTTGTTTAATGTTAAGAGCAGTTCAACATTTCCTCATAAGAGCGGTCTTATATTTGCACAATAAACTCAAACTCACTGTTGTTTTGCAGAGTGATATGGTGGCTAAAGGACAGAAGCGTAAGCTCCTCCACAGGGAGGACGAGGGAAGAGGTGCAGCGTGGGACAGTCAGCTGCAGTCCGTGCTGGACATCTCCATGGATAAGTTCCACCGGGACCAGGCCCTCGTGGAACCCAGCTTACGGCGCTCGGTTCTTATCAACAACACACTGCGGCAGGTTCAGTCCGAGGTCCGGGCGCAGGTAGAATCCCTGTCCGCTGCAAAAATTCCCGCTAAATCACAAACTCACTCCGCGTTGGAGCCAGGTTTTCCCATAGGGTCCCCTCCAACAGAGCATGATGCACCTCTGTTCTCGCTGAATGCTGAAAATATGGAGGACGACTTCATGGCCTGGACTTCAGAGGACGATTTCTCTTTATCTTCAGCCATCTCTGCCATTCTCAAAGATCTAGATACAGTCATGGATGCCGGCCAAGGGCCTTGTGCGCCTCAGCGGGCTCCGCTCGGCTCTATAGAGAATCTATCAGGAGATGTCAGGCTCACACAGTATCCTCCGTCGAGTTCAAGAACTGAAAAAACATCCAACGTGGTGCCATCCATCAAAACTGAGGCGGCGTGTCCAGGTTATCCTCAGGATGTAACTTTAGATAAACTTCTCCTGGACATCGACACGTCCGTGTTTGAACCGGAGGTGAATCTTCTGCAAGGTTTCTCCGTCACAGCCGACGATTTAGTGAAGTATCTACCGTCCCTGTCCAAATCTCCATCGGCATCCTCTTCCTCATCTTTAGACTCTCATGGTCGGTCCACATGGGAAATCCAGGAGATAGAGCATGTTATGGACATCCTAATGCGAACGTACCCGCAGAGCTGATTACGATGTTGATAAAAACAGTTTTTAGAGGTGTACTGAAGACATTTCCACTGAAATAGCACAAGGGATCTCTACCCCGATTATGATTTGCTACCTCATTTCTACAAACTTGTCATGTTCAAAGTAGTTGATCAATGTCAGCTGATAGTTACTAGCAGTCATTAGTCCTCTTGATGGAAATGTAGATCTCTAGTTCTGTTTCAAGAAATGTTCTTTCATGAAGATTCATTCCCGAACGTGTCAATTAACAGTACAGAAAAGGTCCACAGGACTTTTAAACACGGTTATTTTGAAGTCCTTACAAATGTCTCTTTTCAAAATGATATTGTTCTCTAAGATATGCACTTTCCATTTAGTCAAATCCCTACATTTTATAATGATATTTTTTGATATGTCGTTTGCAGGTTATCATTAAGAGTGTCCTGCTGGATTTAAATAGACTAAGGTCATTAAAATATGAGATATGTGTATATTTTTAGTTTAAAGATCTTATAATATGCAGTTATTGTCGTACATGAGCATTATGAGTATACTGGCATGCAGATGCCTATGCAAAATATTTACTATTGACAGTATGAAATTATAATGTGAATATTATCTCTCTTTGTATTCTATTATACTTCAAATAAAGTGTACTTGATGACATCAGGTGGCTGAAGGAGGAATTTATTTAAGAAAGTGAATCACAAGAGTGTGTAGATGGTTTCATGTATGAAAGGAGATTAGAAATTCCAACAATGAACTTGCTTGAACTTCTAGCAGATTACAAGACATCCATACCATTCTCGACCCATTAAAAATCTACAGGAAAAGGATGAGCCTTTAGAGTCTATAGGAAATAGGTTAGTTAAAGGTGCTCTAAGCGATGTCACATGTTTTTAGGCCAAAACATCATCTCCTCGCTGTCCGCTAGCTGCCTGTCCCCTGAACACACTGTAAAAAACGCGGGCTCTGTGGTCGCCCCAAGCTCCAAAAACCCCAAGCTGGAGCACTGTTTGTTATGCTTCGTTGTCCAGACTGCACCAGTTTGTTTATGTTGCAGTTTTTGGAGCAGTCTGTGGAGCTCATGTGGACTATAGAGACCGCTTTTTTTTACAGTGTGTTCAGGGGACAGGCAGCTAGCGTATAGTGAGGAGATGTTTGCTGTATGTGACAAATTTTTTGGCCTAAAAACGCGTTACATCGCTTAGAGCACCTTTAAAGGGATAGTTCACCCAAAACATCACCCTTGTTGATGCTAGAGGTCAGAGGAGAATGGGCCGACTGATTCAAGCTGATAGAAGAGCAACTTTGACTGAAATAACCACTCGTTACAACCGAGGTATGCAGCAAAGCATTTGTGAAGCCACAACACACACAACCTTGAGGCGGATGGGCTACAACAGCAGAAGACCCCACCGGGTACCACTCATCTCCACTATAAATAGGAAAAAGAGGCTACAATTTGCATGAGCTCACCAAAATTGGACAGTTGAAGACTGGAAAAATGTTGCCTGGTTTTAAGAAAAACAATTGTATATTCAGTTTAACAGCATTGGGTTCGAAAAGTTAAACTGTAACTGAACTGCGCACATTTTGATGCTTAAATTATGTTCTAAATTATGAATGTATCAAACGTGTAATCAAATATGTATTTTCCTCTGAATATGCTCTTAAATGGATAACTGCTTTTTGCAGTTTTCAGATTTAAAAACGTTTAAAACGAGTCTTTACTCGTTCTGCGGCACTGATGCTCCGAAAGATGTGTAATAGTTAGTCTATATGGTTATTTAAAATTAAAATAAAATTTGTTAAATAAAAAAAACCTTTTGTGCGTACCATCAGATGTATCATGCTTTCTCCGTCCATGCAATAAATGCACATCCTTCAATGAGTACGGATTTCTAGTGTGGCCTATTTACTTGAACTTCTTAGGTAGCCTAATATCTATGGTTTCAGAGGCAGCCAGAATCAGAATTTGAATGGCCTGAATAAAGCTCTCTCTATGAGCCTGACGTGCAATGCCGTGCTATACAGTGTCTCACGCAAATAAAAATATTGTAAGTTCCTGCATAATACATTTTTAACAAGCAGAATAATACAGCATCACGACTAAAGACACTTTTTTAGCTATGTCTTTTAGCTATTATAGTATTTTGAAGGACAAAAACATGAACTTTAACTATTGACTTTTACATTAAGTCAGCTGTCACTTTACTTTGCGCGAGGCCCTGTGCGGTCACACACTTGGCACAGTCCTTGCGACGGTACTGGGTCGACCTCTAGAAAGAAACCGAATGCGTGTCAATAGAATCCGTGCATTAGCTCTTAAAGTGACAGCCTGCTAATACAGTAACCCTGATAATACAGTTAGTTATTTGACAGATTAGCAATTGGTTGGCTAGTTAAACTACTTTTAACCAGTGAAATTAAAGGGGATTGTTAAAAAAGAAAAAAAGAAAAGAAAAGGTAACCTTTGTTGTATTAAACCTGAATGCAAAACAGATCTTCAAAAAAGATGAAATTTACGGTCATTGGTGACCAGTGACTTTCATTGAATGGACAGACATGCAGAAAAAAAGTTTGTTCCACAGAAGAAAGTTATACAGGTTTGGGATGACATGAGGGGATAAATGACAATTTTCATTTTGGGAGAAATATTCCTTTTTGAACATATTCGTAAGAGCAGCATGGCTCAAAGTTAAACACCTGGCACTGGTTTAAGATGAACCATTTAGCCTTATGGGGAGTTAGTGTTGCTCTCTAATATTTGATGTAATGTTTGTTTTATTTGGTGCAACAACACTGTGATCTGGTAGAAAATCATTTTAGGATTATGTAAATGAAATGGATGTGTATGTAACGAGTGTTTAAAGCATCTTCCACCACCTGCACTGAATAGTCAAAGACTTTTCAGTTACATTGAGGGCTTGATGTGTGCTGAAGTCATCAGTTTGTAAGATCTGGTCGTGGTATTGATAAAGCTTTGCTTCAGTGCATCTTGACGTGTGTTTTGACTCACTTCAGTATGCGTGGTGTGAAATGGTACTTCGATGAGCTGAGTATTCCTCTGTACGCCTGCAGGTGGAGAGAGTGCACCCACTGTAGATGCATGATTAGACCGCAAGTTGCCACAAACAATGAAAAAGGAATAAAAATTAAAAAAAATTGCTACAAGCTACAATATCATCAGTTTAGCAAAACTGGACATGCACAGTTCACAAAGACGAGATCACACCTGGACTGTTGGTATGCTTTGAAGTCATATTCAAACCTGCAAACTAGCTGATCTTTGGTGAAATTAGCCATGTGGATCAAAATGTGATTGTAAATCGTGTAGATCCAAAGAGTTTGCACCAGAGAAACAAGTGTGCAGTACAATAAATTAAAAATTTTAGAAATGTTGACCAAATGAATGCATCCTTGCTGAATAAAAGTATTCATTTCTTTCCAAGAAAAAAAAAAAATGTACACAAGAAGTTTATTCTGTTCAGTTGCCAGCTTGGTGCCACTTATCTGACGCATTACAAAATGGCTGCCACAGTCTTGTGAAATCCACAATGTCAAATGAGCTGTTATCCAGATACTTCCAATCTATTTTAATGTAGTGGTGCTATTTTCTCAGTTTACTTTACGTCACTCTGAACAAGTCTTGATTAATGAATCATTAAAGTGGCAGAATCGGAAGGTTTTGGTGCAAATAAATTAGTATTTTTGACATACACAATACTGAAGAAAGTGTTTGGTAAAACTCACATTCTGTTTTCCAAAATAAAAAAGGACTATCTTGAACATACTTGTGTATAATGCCTCAAAAACATCTCTGTGACAAACTGTCCAGCGATCAACAGCACCACCCATCGGGTTGTCCCTCCCATCACTCATCTCAAAGATAAGCACATGAAAAGAAAACATTTTTTGTTTGCTGCTATTGATTTACAGAATTATTTAAAGTATGTAAAACATTAACTATACCTACTACTAGCCTATAAAACCATCAAGTCTACATTTAATATTCAATCTGTTTGAGACCCTGTAGTGATTTATATATTACAAATGCAATGATGGTTGAAGTAAAAGTTCCTTAAAAATTTTAAATTTGGTAACACTTTATTTTGATGGTCGACTTTAGAAATTCTGCCAGCTTAAGTAACTCTGCAACTATATGTCAACTAGCAGTCATTAGTAGACTGCTTAACACTTATATACACTCTAAAAAATGATGGGTTAAAAACAACCCATTTACTGGGTTAAAACAACCCAATCGCTGGGTTAGTCCATTTTCAACCCAACTTGGGTTGTTTTTGACCCAGCATTTTTTAGAGTGTAATATGCTCTTCAGCAAACATTCTACTGACTACAAGTAATTTTGAAAGTATGTCAACTTATTCTACTCACCCAAACCACACTCTACCCTGATTGCACACGTACATCTCTGAGATATCTATTTGATGTCTGCATTTACATCTGCAAGATGTTTTTTTTTTTACACCGTGTCTACACCAAGCGCAACCATGTTAAAAGCTGTCTACACAGGATACGATGACGAGATTGTCGCAAAGAGTTTGCACATTGTCAAAAATGGAAATGGGAATCTGTTTACTGCTGGGGATTTGTCGTGTTGCATCATCCCGCACCTCATCCAGTGGAGATGATATCACTGATTATAATGGTTTATTGTTTTTTTTTTTTTATAATGTTGCACTGCTCACGTTTGATGTAGACACAGTGTTAGTGTTTTCTTATCTGCAATACGCCTTGAGACATCTCCTGTCAGATGTCATATAGACAAGTAGTCTTTAAGATGTTTATGGTTTAGAACAGTGGTTCTCAAACCTGGAGTACCACCAGCCCTACATATACCATACGTACACTATATAAATTCAAGCACTAGGCATGCAGATGCTTCTACAAACATTTGTGAAAGAATGGGTCGCTCTCAGGAGCTCAGTGAATTCAAGCGAGTTTGGAGTTTGGAGAATGGCCAAACAGGAGAACGGTACTTGCCTGACTGCATTGTGCCAAGTGTAAAGTTTGGTGGAGGGGGGATTATGGTGTGGGGTGTTTTTCAGGGGTCGGGCTTGGCCCCTTAGTTCCAGAGAAAGGAACTCTTAATGCTTAAGTATACCAAGACATTTTGGACAATTTCATGCTCTCAACTTTGTGGGAAAATGAGTGGGTTTAGTGTGGATGAACTTGACTGGCCTGCACAGAGTCCTGACCTCAACCTGATAGAACACCTTTGGGATAAATTAGAGCGGAGACTGCGAGCCAGGCCTTCTCGTCCAACATCAGTGCCTGACCTCACAAATGTGCTTCCAGAAGAATGGTCAAAAATTCCCATAAACACACTCCTAAACCTTGTGGAAAGCCTTCCCAGAAGAGTTGAAGCTGTTAGCTGCAAAGGGTGGGCCAACTCCATATTAAACCCTACGGATTAAGATTTTACGGATTTTAAAAAGAGAAATGGAGCAGAATTATTTATTTATTTATTTTTGCTTTTTATGAGTTTTTATTGGATTTTGGCATGCTTCAAATCCTGCGACTGGGAGACCGGACCATAACCAGGTAGGCTAAAAATGTAGCCTGGTTAAATATTTAATCGTTAGCAGTTTATTTATTATGTTAAATGTAGGCCTAACTGTTACAGTATATTTTCACATTTATATATTTACGTCCAAGTCTTTAAGTACTTATTTTTATTAAACTCACATAATTTTTACTTTTTATTGTTTGCATCATTTAAGTTATTTGTATATTGTCAATAAATATTTATTTTGATGTTGCGTCTGTAACGGACACACACACACACACACACACACACACACACACACACACACACACACACACGTGACAGTAGCACCAACATCTGTGCTTCTGTTCTTGAAGATACGCAATGATTTATTTGGAACTATTCGTTGGCGATATACAGCAAAATATCAAATGCCAAAAAGTAATCTAATATTAAAACGTCTTGCTTTTTTTAATTGTAGCCTATAAAAGCAATCCTGATGTTTGGGAAAGCACGTTCCTCATCTGATATGTTGCTTATATTGTTAGGCCTATAGCTAAATATAAAAAAATATAAATAATAATTTTTGTGTGAATTATATTGTTTCAGAAATGTGCTTTTATTGTAATATCTGTTGGTTGAGTGGTCTGTGTTATGCTTAAGAAATTGTATGCCCGTCCGCAGCTTCACTTGCTCCCGTTTATCACCCGCTGCAAATGCTAAAACTAATAATAAACAGCACTAGTTTTTGTATGAAAAATCATGAATGAAAAAATGCTTAGTAACTCTTTGTATTTGTATTGCATGTTCAGTTTTACTCCTCACAATCTATCGTGTTCGATTGTAACGTCACAGTGCGCCGCGTTAATCTTTAGAACGTTCGGTGAGTGTAATGTTGAGTGCAACGGCTTATGCTTTTTGTAGCGAGTCGGCGAGTGTGTGAGTATGCTATGCTTTTTAAACAGGGTTTGGGGATCTGAATTTAATTTTTTTTCATAACTCTGAGAATAATCTGCTTGATCTTACTGTACATTTAGGTAAATAAATGCTAGACAGTGTCGGTTTGTGTGAAAATAGGAGGCTGATATGTAAAACCAATAATGATTAAACCAGTTTTCTGTAAATGTTGATAATGTATATTTCATTGACCAACCGATAGCAGATACTGCATGTGTATACTGTATGTTTACTCAACTCATCGCTTCCTTTTCTCTTTCATTCATAGTGTTTCACAGTTATAGAAAATATTGTTCACGTCTAGATCATCTTTCTCCAACATCAGTATGAACATTTCAACTATGCCCACTATTTTTGAGAGTGCAGAGGAGTCATCTGAATACTCAGATGAGCTCATGGCAGCCCTTGCTGCGGGGCGGTGGTGGGCAATCATGGAAGTTTCAGATCCCATCTCAGAGGAGTATGGGGACCTCATCTCAGGCCAGTGTTGGGGAACAGGGGAGGCAGGAAGATCTTCATGCCCTACATCCCTAGTCTTCAGTGATGCATCTGAGAAGGTGCCGTCCCAGAACTCAGGCTTCTCAGATGCAACACTGAAGACCACAAAGCATTGGAGGCAGAAGACGACGCAGGGAGAACCTTCCAGGTCCACACAGGGAGCACCAGTGCCCGCAAGGTCTACACAGGGAGCACCTGTGCCCACCAGGTCCACACAGAGATCATCTGTGCCCTCAAGGTCCACACAGGGAGCATCTGTACCCTCAAGGTCCACACAGGGAGCATCTGTACCCTCAAGGTCCACACAGGGAGCATCTGTGCCCACCATGTCCACACAGAGAGCATCTGTGCCCACCAGGTCCACACAGGGATCATCTGTGCCCACCAAGTCCACACAGGGAGCATCTGTGCCCACCAGGTCCACACCGGGAGCATCTGTGCCCACCAGGTCCACACAGGGAACATCTGTGCCCTCAAGGTCCACACAGGGAGCATCTATACCCACCAGGTCCACAGAGGGAACACCTATGCCCGCTAGGTGTACACAGAGAGCATCTGTGCCTGCCAGGTCCAAACAGGAAGCATCTGCATCAGCCAATTCTGAGAAGGGGGGCCTCACCTCATCCCTGGCCTTCACTGATGCATCTGAGAAAGCCCAGCACTCAGGTTTCTCAGATCCAACACTGGAAACCACAGATCAGAGGAGAAAGTGGACTCCGAAAAAGCCACAGGGAGCACCTATACCTGCTGGGTCCCAAAAAAGAGGGAAACTCAGGATCCCTGAGTACCTGATTAAGCATCTGAAAGAGGCCTCTTTAGAAACTGCCATGCCTTCCCAGTCTCTACAGAGAGCACCTGTGGCTGCCCCAAAGGTGCTTGCATGCTCCCCACATGGAGCACCCATTCCAGACCAGATTGCAGATTGCAGGCCAAAACTAAAGGTCCCTGAACCACTGAGATCTGAGCTGCTGCAGAAGGGAGCACCTGTGCCAGCCAGATCCACACAGGAGCAGAGAAAGCCGAGACCAAAAAAGCCACAGGGAGCACCTGTTCCCATCGGGTCTCAACAAAGTGGACAACTCAGGATCTCTGAGCATATCACTGAGGATCTAAAAAAGACCTCTTTTGAAAGGCCCATGCCCAACAAGCCTCTAAGGGCACCTTTGGCTCCCATGCCAGGCAAGATCTTAGATAGTCCAAAATTTAAGATCCCTGAACCACCGAGGCAGGAGCTGCTGCAACAGAAGCCTCTAGCCCCTTCCCTGAAGATAGAGCCTGTCTGTTGCACAGCAGTTATTGACACGAGCTCCGAGTGGAGACATGTTGCAAATCCTGAGCTGCGGAGCAAAGAGCTGCTAAGGCAGCGTTTACAAAATGCCCCAGTACTTGTGCCTGCCTCAAGCCTTAGAATCCCTAGGCAGCAGAGGGAGAAGTGGAGGGAAATGTTGGAGCAGGAGCAAAAGCAGCAGAATATCCCGAAGGAAGTGTCTGTTCCTGACAAGACCCCACAGAGTTCCCCACAGCAACCACCTGGGTTTCTCCAGGGAGCGCCCATGCCCAGTTGGAGCACAGAAGCTCCTGTAAGTCCCTTCTATCTCTTGTATTGACTTATTTTAAGATTTAATTAAAAAATGTAATCATTGCCTTCAACTATGCTATGCTTACTAGGTCCTCTATTTAAAATCCTTTTATATTTCAAAAAGAAAAAAAAAAAAACAGCTTTAGATTTAGTCTAAGAAGCACAAACCTGTCCAGTATCACACGATTATACATGCATCTGTTCCCTCAACAGGCACTTCGACAAAAATTACGTGTGGAATTTCACAACTATCAAGCTCCACAGATAACCACTTCAAAACTGAACCAGAGGACTCTGAGCAGCCTTCAGCCCAGGACCAAGCTGACCCGGAAAAGAGCATTGGTTAGATTCTCCTATCTCTCAGTTTTACTTAGGTTTAGAAATTAAACACTTTAATCACATCCTTTTTTTTTTTTTTAAACAGACCCCTCATATTGAAATGGTAGAAGCAAGTGGTCTTTAGATTAAGAATCACTCATTAAATCTGTATTATGTCTGTTCCTTCAACAGGACAATGCAGGTGTGGACCAGTCACCCCCCCAAAAAAAGCAGCGTATGGCAATTGAAGTCAAGGACAAGCAGTCGGATCCAGGCAGCATAGACCAAATTGATTTATGTAACATATTCACAAAATTTTGTGTCATTTCAAGTACATGCCTTACATGAAGGCATGTATAATAATAATAATAAAAAAGAACTATAAACTGTGTATTTATTTGTCAGTGACAACACACATTAATTAACACTGGTGTTATACAGTATAAAGAGATCATTATCATCTGCTGTCACTGCACTGACATTATTTTTTTACTTAGTATTTTTGACTTGTTTACAGTCCAAATATCTAAAAATGCTTATATCAAGATGATTTTATTAGTAAAATTACAAGATATTTTTTCTTGGGGAAAAAATCTAAATGAAGTGAGTTTTACTTAAAACAAGCAAAATTATCTGCCAATGGGGTAAGAAAATTAAATCAGAAACAATATTCTTTTTCTTACCCCATTGGCAGATAATGTTGCTTGTTTTAAGCAAAAACCCACATTTTGATTTTATTTTCCAGAAAACAAGAAAAAAAAAAAAAAACTTATGTAATTTTACTTTTTAGTTAATACATCTTGATTTAAGATTTTTTAGATATTTAGAGACTGGAAACTAGACAAAAATACTAAATAAGAAAAGCATTTTTTTACCGTTACTGTTGGATGTGGTTCCTCCTGCATGGTATGCCGACATTACCCTGGATACCATAGCTCTCATACACCACAAAGACTTGCTGTCCTGGACACAGATGAGCCAGTGAGACACGCACCAACAATTTTGTCCTCTGATACGTCTCCCATTACACTCTGCTCTTACTGATGGAATGTAAAATTTGTCAAGATTGGCCACCAGGCCACACATATATAGGTGTATCTTTATTGGCCAGTGTTTCAGTTTCATTATCATTATCAAGTGCTTAAAAGAATAAAACAGGATGTGTAAAGCGAAACCTTCCTGTAACTCCACAGACTCATGATACATTTCATCAAACCTGCCAAAGCAAATACAACATCACAAACATCATTTTTATTTTATTTTTCTGCATGCATTTCTTAAAACACTTTGTTCTGACGTGAATATCAGGCACCCTTTTTTGTTCCCTACCATCCAATGGCAATAATACAAAGAATAATTGATGAATGTACAGTACAATAAAAGACAAGACGACTGTGTCCAGCATAATGGTCATTGGCTGTCAATTATAAAGTGTAAAAAGTCAATTTTAAAGTGCATCTGAAGTTCTCCACATGTCTGGACATAAAAATAAAAAAAAACAGCATTAACTAGCTATGAAAACAATGATTCAATTAATTTCATACTCACTGATGAACAATACAATACTGGACGGGTGGGGGAACATTGTCTTCCTGTTACTACGATCCAGAGCGGTTTTGGTCCAAACAGAAACAAAAAAAAAGAAGTCTGGAAATATATCTAAATATGAAAACAGACATCAGTTATAAATCCTACAAAACAATGCTAGAGAAGATTCACACTTAGGACACAGTGAGCAAGTTCGGTTTAAAAGCAATGGCAACATTACTAAAGTCTTGAAGATCAAATTTGAACTCCAAACAGGGAAAAAAAAAAAAATCATTTGATTCATGTAAAAGATCAAATCCACCCATCTTCTTTGTTTCAACATAGCACCAGAAGCTATTCTGCCCAACAGTGAGAGGTATTGTATTGCACGCATTCATACTCAACAGTCTTGATCTTGGAGGTGCTGCAGTGGCGAGCTGCTAAAGACAAATTACAAGTGAAATAAGTGACCTTATGTGAATGAGGAAAGATCTAGTATTTTATCCATTTATGGAGTTGTAGGACACTTGAGAGCTGGGTTCCTGTGGCTTAATTGAGGCCTTCTCAGCCTCGGGTGATTCGTCATCAGGCCCGCGTTCTATTATTGGTGCTTTGTCCTCATCTTCCTCCTCACAACTTGGCAGCTGGAAGAAAGCTGTCCACCCGTAAACATCTGCAAGCTTGTGGAATGTGCGAAGGACCAGGTACATGACCATCAAGCCCACAAACAGGTATACTGCAAGAGAAGAGAACGAGAACTCATGTAACCAAACAACTTTAAATAACCATTTCAAGTACTTAAAAGTGAAGCTGAAATATTTCAGAGCTTTGTAGAATGGAAAAATTATTTATAATATACACTATATTGCCAAAAGTATTGGAAGACCCCTCCAAATCATCGAATTCAGGTGTTCCAATCTCTTCCATGGTCACAGGTGTATAAAATCAAGCACTAGGCATGCAGACGCTTCTACAAACATTTGTGAAAGAATGGGTCGCTCTCAGGAGCTCAGTGAATTCAAGCGTGGTACCATGATCGGTTGCCACCTGTGCAATAAGTCCATTCGTGAAATTTCCTCACTACTAAATATTCCACGCTCAACTGTTAGTGGTATTAAAACAAAGTGAAAGCAATTGGGAACAACAGCAACTCAGCCACGAAAAAAAAAAAAAAAAAAAAAAAAAAAACAATTCACAGAGCGGGGTCAGCGCATGCTGAGTTGTACCATGAGCAGAAGTCGCCAACTTTCTGCAGTCAATAGCTACAGACCTCCAAACTTCGTATGGCCTTCAGATTAGCTCAAGAACAGTGCGTAGAGAGCTTAATTGAATAGGTTTCCATGGCTGAGCAGCTCATCCAAGCCTTACATCACCAAGTGCAATGCAAAGCGTGGGATGCAGTGGTGTAAAGCACGCCACCACTGAACTCTAGAGCAGTGGAGACGTGTTCTCTGGAGTGACCAATCACGCTTCTCTGTCTGGCAATCCAATGGATGAGTCTGGGTTTGGTGGTTGCCAGCAGAACAGTACTTGCCTGACTGCATTGTGCCAAGTGTAAAGTTTGGTGGAGGGGGGATTATGGTGTGGGGTTGGGCTTGGCCCCTTAGTTCTAGTGAAAGGAACTCTTAATGCTTCAACAATTTCATGCTCCCAACTTTGTGGGAACAGTTCGGGGATGACCCCTTCCTGTTCGGGGATGACCCCTTCCTGTTCCAACATGACTGCGCACCAGTGCACAAAGGGTCAGTCCATAAAGACATAGATGAGTGAGTTTGGTGTGGAGGAACTTGACTGGCCTGCACAGAGTCCTGACCTCAACCCGATAGAACACCTTTGGGATGAATTAGAGCGGAGACTGCGAGCCAGGCCTTCTCGTCCAACATCAGTGCCTGACCTCACAAATGTGCTTCCAGAAGAATGGTCAAAAATTCCCATAAACACACTCCTAAACCTTGTGGAAAGCCTTCCCAGAAGAGTTGAAGCTGTTAAAGCTGCAAAGGGTGGGCCAACTCCATATTAAACCCTACGGATTAAGAATGGGATGTCATTAAAGTTCATGTGCATGTAAAGGCAGGTGTCCCAAAACCTTTGGCAATATAGCGTATTTCAGAGCTTTGTAGAGTGGGAATATATATTATATTATAAATAATTATGTATGCCAGCCCACTGGCACTTGGTATGATATGTATAATGTTACGTCCAAGGACAGATTTATATTTCTTGTTTTGTTTCTACAAAGAGTGTTATTGGAGTGTGTGTTCTCTCTCTATCCTTCTCCTTTCCTGTGTGTTCTTGCCTGATAGGTAAATGACTACCACCTGTGTTCATTCACTAATCCGGGCGTTGTCTACGCACACATTGGTGTGTGTCCTGAGGAGTCCAATATAAAGCTGCAGAGAAAACACGGAGGAGAGAGAGACACGTGGCGTTTGAGGCTGATCCGTTCTCTAAACCCAGACGAGTGAGCGCTTGTCGCGCTCTTTGTTGATTCGTTGAAATGGGTGTCATGGAGGGTTGATGAGTTGATGTCCGTTATGAGTTTATGGGTAATCTCTTTTCTCCTGTTTAATGGTTAATTAGGGAGTGAGGAAAGTTATCTGTTGTTTTGTTTGTTTTTCTTTAACGTATGTTAGTTAATGCTTACAACCCTTTTAGGCAGAGGTAATTTTGTTTCTGTTGGTTTGGGCCCTCCTCCCGAGGTAATGTTGGTATTTTCTTTATTTTTAGTTTTGGGATTTATTTGTGACCTGTTGCTTTACTTCGTATTTGATTTGTTCTATTTAATCACCCCTTAAAAGAGAAAATAAAAGGCAGAAACGCCATTTCAAATCGAAAGTTGTTTGATTTTATTTGTTGCTCTGGGTCTGGAGAACCTCAGTCTCTCCACTTTCTTTGTTTGTCGTTCCCTATTTACCCCTATGAGGGAAGACGTAACAATAACCTTTCCACAGCAATAATATGGACAGGCACATGGATAAAATATTGGGGAAAAAAGTTAATTTCACAATTGCATCTATGTTTCCTGGGACAGATTTGATTATATTAGCAAGTTTGTGGAGCGTACAAAGGACCAAAAATATGACCACAAACAGATAGGCTGTAAAAGAAAAGAGAATCTATAGGCAGTCTAAATACATAGCCATTTATATGAAGCTGGTCCCGCCTTTGGCGCTATAACAGCTTCCACTCTTCTGAGAAGGCTTTCCACAAGATTTGGGAGTGTTTCTGTGGGAATATTCAGCAAGTAGAGCACTTGTGAGGTCAGACACTGACCGTATACCACCTAAACATTAATACTAATTCAGCTGTTCAATTACATTTTTTGCTTGGCCTTTTTAATGTTTCATTCAGAGGAGACTTTTTAGAGACAACAATGAAAGTCACTTTTTACACCTAATATTTTTCCTTCTACCCATCCATGTTTTTATTGCCATACGCATCATATACTAAATGCCAGCAGCCCGGGTTGGACATTTTTGGCCCTCAGGCTGTCTTTGAAAACCGAGGGGTGTGAGTCTTGTAAAACACATTATCAGTACATGGGATTCTGACATTATTGCATAATACTGTGTATCACTTTTCTTTTTTTTTTTTTTTTTTTCCCTTTTTTTCTTTTTTCCTTTTTCTTATTTTCATATAACTATTAATGACATAACCATAAAAGGGGCCACACGGCTGTAGGTCATAAAAAAAGAGCTTCATGACTTCAGCTGTAATCCTCTTAGATGAAAATTACTGTTCAGGTCATATTGACTCTAAAAGCTACAAATCTAAATATAAAATAAATTAATGAATATAATACAATGCAACATAATATATACACACACACACACACACACATATATATATAAAAATAATTATTAATAATTATAATTTAATTCACAAATAAATAATTTATTTACTTAAATTATTTGTATATAGAATAAATATATAATAAACTTATGTTTACATTTTAAAGTTTATATTTGATGTTATGTTAAATAAAGGATCCTGTAAAACATTGCCTTTTCTGTTGAAAACTTGAAAAGCCTTATCTTAGTTAAAGCCTTCACACCTTTCTCACCTTTCTTTGAGCTCAAGCAAAAGGTCTCTGAAAGGAAACTCGAGGAGATTCCAGTCTCTTACCCATGACTGAGATCTTGTACAAAGCTCTGAGTCTCTGTCCTGGCTTTTCTGCTGGCACAAAGTCCCCCAGTCCTATAGTGCAGAGGGAGATGAAACAAAAGTAGAAGGCATCTAAGAAAGACCATGATTCTTCTATGGCGCTGAACACCAGCGCAGGTATCACAAAGAAGCCGAGCACCACCAGGACCAGCAGTACAATGAAGTGCACGACACTGGCTGCGCGGGGGTGCAGGCCTGCCCTCTGCTGGCATATGGAGATCGGCCCGTAGGTCAGAGGGTGCATGAGACGCTGGACGCAGGCTGTGAGCACTAGCATGGTGAAGGGCACGCCGATCAAAGCATACACGATGGAGAAAGCTTTACCAGCATCAGAGAGCGGCGTAGTGTGGCCGTATCCTGGAAGAGAGGGGAAAAAAAAGAAAAAGAATATTTGCAGGGGAATGTTTCCAAAAGGCGAGACACTTCATGTCAATTCAAATTTATTTGTATAGTGCATAAAGCAGCATAAAGCAGCATATCGTTTCAAAGTATTTATATAATGCCTATAGAGCAAGTTTTATGACTGCGCAATATGACGATATAGAATGATGATGTGAGTGATTTAGATCTAACTATATTGTATTTATAGGGTTGTCTAGCACATATAGCCGTGCCTCAGAGCATTCAAGGCAACTAAGATATTTACATATAGGTCAGTATTTGTTCTTTTTTTATGTTTATTCAGTGTTAACAGGATCACTGTACAATGTGCCTTCCTGAGGGAAATGGTGTAATTTAACATAAAATCTTCAAAATATTGTGTGACATGAGTTTTGTTTCAAATAAACTACAGAAACAACTCTAAAGCAAGAAGGATAGTGTATACATAATAACATGCATGCATAAAATAACATGCATACCCAAAACAAATTAAATTAAATAAATAAATAAATAAAGTGACTAGAGTATGAATAAAAAAGAAAGATACCATTTATAAATATTAATATTGGTGGCTAGATTAGTCACAGGGGGGCATTCCAGAAAGCAGGTTATGTGACATACCCGGGTATGTTTAAGAGTAAGTTAGCGGATAACCTCAACTTTCGATTCCAAAAGCGGAGGTAACGTTCAGGGTAAGTAAGTAACCATGGCAACTCACCCTCTGAACATAACCTGCTCCGGAGCAGCTCATGATCCAGGGTTAGTTTGCTTAAGAGGTATTCAGATGTGTTTTATATAATGAATATAGATATTAATATAACCAAATTTGTTAATATTATATATTAATTCTAAAGAATTTGAATAAAAAAAAATAAGTTTAAAATGTTAATTCAATTCAAATATATTTATTTTTATGTTATTGTCATCTCACACATGGATCTGCATTCAATTAATTAGAAGCAAACAAAAATGTAATCCTTATTCTCAGTGAACAAAGATTATACTTATTAAACGAAGACACTGAAAAAAATTATTGCACAACCACCAAATAGGTGGCGATGTGCACAAAGTAGGTTACGTAACTCGCCATTAAACAAACAAAGAAGAGGAAGTAGAATGACACTCTTTCTTAGCGTCTGTTTCCATGGTGAATCATCGATTCGTCGCTCTGTTGAGAATGTCTCGCGTGTTAACAGGGAACATACCCTGAGTTGTCTGAACTTACTCCCGGACTCGTTTTTGGAACCAGCGAGTAAGCAAGGTTTGGGTTAATCAACCGAGAGTTCAGGGTATATGTGACGGTAAGTTAACCGTCACATTTCTGGAATACCCCCACGGTCATTATTTTTCTAAGTGAGGATAAAGTGACTCTAATAAAGTATCGATGAATATGATCAGATGTTGCAGGTGAAAAGTCTGACCCAATTAAGGGATTTTAGATAATGGTCAGTTTCATTGTGAGCATAAACAATTCTCAAAAAGCATTAATGAATATATGTCTTAAGCAAAAATAACTGGTTAAAGAGTCTGATATGAGTTTAGCATTTCCCAAATGTTATTAGCAGTCATTTAAGTGAAAAAAAATATATAGGTATGACTTCATTTCAATTAGTAACGTCTATGATTTCAGCCAGAATAACTATATTGTAATGTCATTCTTATTTAAAATTACTTATATCATCATGATATAACATTTTCACATGAGATTTCATGCGAGATGCTCTGACTTGCATCTGGGATACTTAATCCAAAAATGAACATTGTTACATCATTCGCTGTCATGTACTGAACTGTGTTATGTCCATACAATGAAAGTCAATAGAGTTCAAAAACAACTTTGGACCCACTGACATGGTAAAGATTTTTAAAAAACAAAACAACTTTCAAAAATTCTCATTTCTGTGTTCTACAGAAGAAAGTCATACAGGTTTGGAATGACAAGAGGGTGATTAGAAGATGACAGAATCTTTATTTTTGGCTCAACTACCTCTCTAACTTGCTAATTATACAACGCATGTGATTTCCTGACTGCATAACGCTTCAGTCTAATCTAATACAGAGCAGAGTCAGCTACACAGGTTAACATGCTCGATGAAAGGAAAGCTTTATACAGACAAACAGGTCAAAGGATTGATTTCCCATGATACTGTTTGCAGGACATAAACCGAGAAGCCCAGTTAAAGCAAATAAAGCCTGCACTATGTCTAAACTCAGAGTCATATGTGTGTCTGACAAAAACAAATATCATGAAATAACCTTAAAATCACTTTTATGAATAACATGGATACATTAAAAGTGTAATTGCGCTCTGTCAGAGCTGTAATACGCAACCACAAACAAGTTTCTCACGCACACTACAATTTGAATGCCAGGGCACACATTTTCCTCCCATGCAAATTTTTTTAACTTCCTCCATCACTGAACAGTGAAAACTCACTACTCAGAAAGAGATAATTAAGAGGTATTTGTTCGCACCATTACTAGGCGTAGATGGATAAAAAATATATTAGTTATTCTAATTAATTTCACCTCACAAATACATGAAAAAATATTTAAGTTATGTACACAATGCACTTCCATTACCAGTCCAACCACATGCATTGATCTAAACACAGACCTTCAACATGTCATTTAACCAGTCATACTTAAAACAAGCTAAACATGAAAATACCCTTTGGATAACTGGGCTGGGATTTGCCATCACATCATTTTATTTTTATCAATTCCATACACATCACATTTATGTAGTTGACAGATGGAAATGAGGTCGTGTAAAAAAAAAAAAAAAAAAAAAAAAAAGGCATTAAAGAGATATTTCACCCAAAAATCAATTCTGTCATCATTTGCTCTCTCTCAAGTTGTTCCAAACCTGTAAGAATTTCTTTGTTCTGCTGAACACAGAAGATGATATTTAGAAGAATATGGGGAACTCAACGGTTTATGGACCCCATTGACTTGCACAGTAGGGGAAACAATACTATGGAAGTCAGGGGGTTACATAAACTGTTTGGTTACAAAGTATCTTCTTTTGTGTTCAGCAGAACAAAGAAAGGCATGCAGGTTTGGAACAACTTGAGGGTGAGCAAATGATGACAGAATTGATTTTTGGGTGAAATATCCCTTTAGTTCAACATTTGATTTAAAATCTGATTCCAGCTTGTGAAACCACTAAAATCATTATCATTTGAAACCATAATCTAAATGTTCTGGTCTCATAAGTGTTAAATCAAATATGCCAAATCCAAATATGGTATTAGTATTTTCAATACTATGGAAACTAATTGCTAATAAAATCCTGTTAGGCTTTATTCTGCAGTCTAAGCACTGGTCAGAAATCACTTAATCAATTTGATTTTTTTTAAAAAGCTAAAAGTTTTTAGTCCACAGTCTTTATTTTTTTATTTTAGAAAGGGGTTCCACAGACAAAGGGGCATCAACATGTTTGCCAACATTTCCATCCTGTTGAATCTTGCCATTGTGTAAATAAAGTTGCAAGTCATAAAGTGCCTAAGAAGTGTGCTACTCCCGTATATAGAAACATACGTATAGGATATTAAGTAACAGATTTCAAAAGCACTGCATAACAGGAATGGCTCTTAAGAAACGGTCTCTCGATAAAAATGCTACTCCACTCACTACTGTTCTGACTTACAGTAGACTCTAGTTCTAATAGTATGAACTTTGGAATGTTTGTGGTGTTCTACAGTATTCCACACTCACGTCAGATATAAGGGGCTGCTAAACGTAAACATATCCGACATGATGTATCAAACAGGCGCAACATCAGCTCAACTTTGAATTGAAACTCACCCACTGTCGTCACCATCGTGTTGGCAAAGAACAGAGAAGACGCCAAATCCCAGTTTGTCCGGAGCGAGGCATTTTCAAGGACGGACACGCCGTATTTATTCGCTTTTAAAACTCGTTCTAAGAAACTTTCAAGGGCCGTGGCGTTGATGCAGCTCAGGTTGAGGAACTCGGCTTTCAGGGAGTTCAGGTCTGATTTCAGAGTGTCTTCGACGGGCCGCTCGATGGCAGAGAAAACAAGCGCTCCCAATATCAAATAAGTGATGTACGCTAAGATGAAGCCACAGAGCACAAAGCAAGACCTGAACGCCGTGGACATGGTGGGATCTGTGAGTACTGTAACGCGATGGAAGCGATTCTTAATTTGTTTCAGTGTGTTTGACTGATTTAACTCCACCCTTTCATAATCCTCCACCCTCTCTGACAGAAGTTGGCCACGGTGGCCAGGAAATAACTGTACTCACTCGGTCACATGGGTGATGCTTTGAGTTCTGTTGGTTTGTAAGGTGCGGCACAAACTTATCGTTCTTCACACGAGTGCTTTCATTTACACCCAACTGAGAAATCCATTATATACATAAGTGTGACTTACTATCAAGAGCTCCCAAGAGTCTTGAAGGTGTACTTCTCAGAACTTCAAAAAGTGTTATACCTACAGAAATGGATAGTATTTCTCATTAAAATGAACTATACTCACATGAGATGAAGCCTTCAGTCTTCTAGGAAAAAGCTGTTTTGTTCTACATTGTTCAGATCACTTAACATAAACACTTGCTGAGAGTTATTTGAAAGGTAGGCTACTCCAGGCCAAAGCAATGTTTTTTCATGCATCTGTCATTTGTATGGAAGCTTGTTTCTGTAACAGAATAAGACATTTTAAAAGAAAATTGCGACTTTTTATCTCACTATTGCATTACAAGTTTATATTGCAATTCTGACCTTTTCTCTAAATTGTGAGTTTATATCACGCAATTCTGAATTATTATTATTTTTTTTATTATTAGGGCCCAAGCCCTGAAAGAGCGAAGGCCCTATTGTTCTTCTAAGGATTATTATTATTATTATTATTATTATTATTATTATTTTTATTATTACTTTTTTAGCCTTTTTGGCCTTTTTGCCCTTAACATGCTCGAAAACTCTTGAAACTTTGCACACTCGTCGGAATGCGCGGCCATCAGGGTTTGGGCTGGGTTTGGTACCCGGGCGTGGCAGGGGGGTTTGGGCTGGGTTTGGTACCCGGGCGTGGCAGGGGGGTTTGGGCTGGGTTTGGTACCCGGGCGTGGCATGGGGGCTCGACAGCGCCCCCTTGAAAAAAATAAATAAAACTGTCCATAAATCAAAAACGCTTGCATGTATTAGTATGAAACTCGGTACACATATAGAGCTCATCGGGCCGAACAACTTCTGCGCTCTAAGTTATGTGTCAGCCCAACAGGAAGTGAGCTATTATGGGTCGTTTTAAAACGCATACTGTGGAATTTGAAATACTCCTCCTAGGCGATTAACCCGATCAGCACCAAACTCGGTCAGCATGAAGTCAAGGCATTGAGGATGCTAAATTGCGAACGGATTTTTGATATCTCGAATGGTTTGGCCGTGGCAGGAGACGAATTTATGGCGAGAAATGGGAAACAGGAAGTGTGTTATAACTTCTGCATACATTGAGCGATTTGGATGAAACTTCAGCTGTGTGTTCGTTGTAAGAGGCCGATCACATGGATATGACTTTTGTGAGTCAAAGTTATAGCGCCACCAACTGGCAGCAGGAAGTGTGTCACTTTCAAAAATGCTTTGAATCACCGTCTTTTCACCCGATTTACTTCAAACTTCATCAGTATAATGTCAAAACATGGCAGATATAGACATATGAATGGATTCCTGATATTTTAAATTCTGTTGCCATGGCAACGTGTCAAAGTTGAATAATCTTTTAGGGTGTTTTTGAGACTCTTAGCATGCTTGAAATGGCATGAAACTCAACACACACATCAGTGATGCCTTCCAGTAGATATGGCCAAAGTCTTAGAAATGGGCATGGTGGAGGGGCTCAGTAGCGCCACCTTTTGACAAAAGTGGGGGGGTTAGTTTTATCTACAGTCACCAAACTCTGTATATATATTGTTCTCATCAAGCCGGACATCTTTCTAATTTACAGTCATTAGCTCTGACCAACAGGAAGTCAGATATTTTGGTTTGAATTTGGAATTTTGGATAAATCAGGCTCTGAGTTATTATAAACTATTCGTAGGAGATGCATGGAATCGACACCAAACTCGGTCAACATGAAACAAAGACACTGAAGATGCTATAGTGCGAACGATTATAGGATATCTCAAACGGTGCTGCTATGGCGAGGGATTAAATGAAGGACAAAAAAGGGAAACAGAAAATGTCTAATTTTTTGTAAAATCATTGTTTGATTTAAATTAAATTAAGATTGTATGTTCGGTAATTGAACCTGGGTGAATTTAAAATGAATGTACTATTTTTCAGATCAATATATTTATTTTATTTAATATATTTCATCTGAATCTTATTTTGTCTGCCCTCCCTTCAATGTCCAATAGATGGCACTGTTGACTTAGTTTTGATGGGGACAAAAAACCTGTTTCCCTCTCTGTCTCTGTCTCTCTGTGTGTGTGTGTGTGTGGAGGGGGGGATGGGTGGCTGACAGCTAAAGCATGCCTCTCTGTCTATGCCTCTGGCTCTTTCTCTGTGTGTGTGTGTGTGTGTGTGTGTGTGTGTGTGTGTGTGTGTGTGTGTGTGTGTGTGTGTGTGGAGGGGGGAATGGGTGGCTGACAGCTAAAGCATGCCTCTCTGGCTCTTTCTCTCTCTTTGTGTGTGTGTGTGTGTGTGTGTGTGTGTGTAAGAGGAATGGGTGCACCTGCAGTATTCTGAATGTCATTCTGAACTCAATTTGTAGAGCACTGCAATATAGTTTTATATGATTAGTTTAATAATTATGTTAATAAAAATATAAAAAGACCTTTAGATAAATACTGGACTTAAGGACTTTAAAAAATGTAAGCTGCAAAAGATAACTTTGCACTCATTTCAAAGGGACCTATGACATCATCTGACATGAAACTCATCTAAATTGAATTGATCTCATAGATGTTGTGGTTTGTGGTCATAGCAGCACCGACTGCTGCAGTTAATGAGGGGAATTCAAATGACTTTGACAGTCATTTTATTAAAACATTATTTTAGCTACAAAAAATAAATAAATAAACAACTTGCCTAATGTTCTTTACGTAATGATGATTGATCTTAAGATATTTTAACGTATAATATGTGTTGTGCGTCCCCATGTTTACACGTACGCAACAATAGAGTTTACATGCGTTTCATATCATAGGCTATCACAAATAACTATCACTTTAGTGTGAAAAAAAGTTGTAAAAAAAAAACTATACAAATACCTTGAATTAAATACTGGCTTCTGGACTTAGGAATTTTTGAGCTGCAAAAGATAACTTTGCAAATATTTGAAAGTGACCTATTATATCCTATGACAATAAAATTAATCTATATTTAAATGACATCATGGGTGTGGCTTGTGGTCATAGTGGCACCAGCTGCTGCGGTAAATGTGGCATATTTAAAATATTTTGCAAAAAACATTCTCATTCTCCTGTTTAAATGCATATTGCCTGTCGTGCACAGTTTCCCCGAAGCCACCGGGGTGGCGGTGCCACCGGCTTGGGCCCGTCATCGCTGCTCGCAGCTTTAATTTTATTTGTATTCTATGACGGACACAAGCTTCCATAATTTTGATAATTTGGGCTTTTTAGCTTTCCATAAAGTGTTTTTTTTTTTCATACTAGTGGAAAGAAAACATCCAAAAATACACTTTTAAGTGCATCTTTTATAGCACTTTCTGTAGATTTGAATTACACAGCATATCTTCATATCTTCATTTTTTCTCTCATCCAAAATCTCTACTTTAGTAGCAGTTACATACACCAAACTGAAGGTGTTTTACAGGGGGGTTTGTTCATATACAGGTGCTGGTCATATAATTAGAATATCATCAAAAAGTTGATTTATGTCACTAATTCCATTCAAAAAAATTAAACTTGTATATTATATTCATTCATTACACACAGACTGATATATTTCAAATGTTTATTTATTTTAATTTTGATGATTATAACTGACAACTAAGGAAAATCCCAAATTCAGTATCTCAGAAAATTAGAATATTGTGAAAAGGTTTAATATTGAAGACACCTGGTGCCACACTCTAATCAGCTGATGAACTCAAAACACCTGCAAAGGCCTTTAAATGCTCTCTCAGTCTAGTTCTGTAGGTTACACAATCATGGGGAAGACTGCTGACCTGACAGTTGTCCAAAAGACGACCTTTGACACCTTGCACAAGGAGGACAAGACACAGAAGGTCATTGCAAAAGAGGCTGGCTGTTCACAGAGCTCTGTGTCCAAGCCCATTAATAGAGAAGCCAAGAGAAGGAAAAGATGTGGTAGAAAAAAGTGTACAAGCAATAGGGATAACCGCACCCTGGAGAGGATTGTGAAACAAAACCCATTCAAAAATGTGGGGGAGATTCACAAAGAGTGGACTGCAGCTGGAGTCAGTGCTTCAAGAACCACTACGCACAGACGTATGCAAGGCATGGGTTTCAGCTGTCGCATTCCTTGTGTCAAGCCACTCTTGAACAACAGACAGCGTCAGAAGAGTCTCGCCTGGGCTAAAGACAAAAACAGTTTCCACAGTCAGTGATGGTTTGGGGTGCCATGTCATCTGCTGGTGTTGGTCCACTATGTTTTCTGAGGTCTAAGGTCAATGCAGCCGTATACCAGGAAGTTTTAGAGCACTTCATGCTTCCTGCTGCTGACCAACTTTATGGAGATGCAGATTTCATTTTCCACCAGTACTTGGCACCTGCACACAAATCAAATCAAATCACCTTTATTTATATAGCGCTTTTAACAAGTCCAATTGTTTCAAAGCAGCTTCACATTGTTAACAGGAAAATAATGCAACAGAATTTGTACAGCCGTTCTGGTGAAACGGTGATGTTATCCAGCTAATTTCAAGTATCATATAGTGTCAATGCGGGCAGATCGGTAATATAGATGAAATTTAGGTGTCCCCAACTGAGCAAGCCAAAAGCCAGAGGCAACCAACCAAAGGCAACCAGAGGCAAGGAACCAAAACTCCTTCAGGGCCAAAATGGACAAAAAAACCTTGGGAGAAACCAGGCTCAGTCGGGGTGCCAGTTCTCCTCTGGCCGACGAACAAACAGTGTATGATTATAATTCTGGCAACATTGCAGGTCTTAAGTCATATTAGGTAAATAGATATTTGTAAGATTATTCGAAAGATTGGAGTCGTCACGCCGAAGACGGGTTTAATGAGGATGTCGTGTCGATGCGGCATTTACGGGGGGAGTTTATTTGACACGCTCTCTGCAGACATTTCAGGGATGCGTTGGTCATGTCCAGGCGCAGGTCCACCATCTGATCTGGATACGGCCCGGATCTGGCTGACTGCAGTAAACTTCGGGATAAACAGAGAGACTAACATTAGCGTAGATGCCATTCTTCTTATGATGTAACGAGTACATCAGGTGTTATGGGAAGTGTTCCCGGTTCCGGCTGACCTAGTTAATGCAGCCTAACAGTCATTTACTGATCTGAATAATAGAAATTGACAATGTTTTATGTGTAAGCCATAGTAAAGAGATGCGTTTTTAGTCTAGATTTAAACTGACAGAGTGTGTCTGCTTCCCGAACAATGCTAGGAAGACTGTTCCAGAGTTTAGGCGCTAAATAGAAAAAAGGATCGACCGCCTGCAGTTGATTTTGATATTATAGGTATTATCAACTGGCCTGAGTTTTGACCGCAATAGATGTGATTGAGTATAATGTGTTAAGAGCTCGCTCAAGTACTGGGGAGCTAAACCATTTAGTGCTTTGTAAGTAATAAGCAAGATTTTAAAATTTATACAATGTTTAATAGGGAGCCAGTGAAGTGTTGACAGAACCGGGCTAATATGGTCATACTTCCTGGTTCTAGTAAGAACTCGAGCTGCTGCGTTTTGGACCAGCTGGAGTTTGTTTATTAAGTGAGCAAGGCAACCACCCAGTAAAGCATTACAATAATCTAGCCTTGAGGTCATGAACGCATGAATTAACTGTTCAGCATTTTGCATTGAAAGGATGTGCCGTAATTTAGATATATTTTTAAGATGGTAGAATGCAGTTTTACAGATGTTAGAAACGTGGCTTTCAAATAAATGATTGGTATCAAAGAGCACACCCAGGTTCCTAACTGATGACGAGGACTTGACAGAGCAGCCATCGAGTGTTAGACAGTATTCCAGGTTACTACTTGCAGAGTTTTTTTGTCCAATAATTAAAAATTCATTTTTTTCTGAATTAAGTTGCAGGAAATTACTAGACATCCAATGTTTTATATCAGCTATGCATTCCGTTAATCTTGTGAAGTTTCGTCAGGGCGTGAAGAAATATAGAGCTGAGTATCGTCAGCATAACAGTGAAAACTAATGCCATGCTTCCTAATGATATCTCCCAGTGGTAGCATGTACAGGGTGAAGAGCAACGGTCCTAGCACTGAGCCCTGCAGTACTCCATACTGAACTTGTGATTGGTGTGACATCTCTTCATTTACTGCTACAAACTGATAATGTATAATGTAATGTCAGATAAGTATAATTTAAACCATGCCAATGCAATTCCGCTAATGCCAACATCATTTTCGAGTCTATTCAAAAGAATGTTGTGGTCGATAGTATCGAATGCAGCGCTAAGATTGAGTAAAACTAATAGAGAGATACAACCACGATCGGATGATAAGAGTAAATCATTTGTAACTCTGATCAGAGCAGTCTCAGTACTATGATACGGTCTAAATCCTGACTGGAAATCCTCACAGATACCATTTCTAAAAAGGAGCATAATTGTGAAGACACTGCCTTTTCCAGTATTTTTGATAGAAAGGGTAGATTTGAGATCGGCCTGTAATTGACTAATTCTGTAGGATCAAGTTGAGGTTTTTTTAATAAGTGGTTTGATAATAGCCAACTAAAAAGTTTTCGGTACATATCCTAATGACAAAGATGAGTTAATGATATTAAGAAGAGGATCTATGACCTCTGGTAGCATCTTTTTTTAATAGCCTCGTCGGTATAGGGTCGAGCATACATGTTGTTGATTTAGATGATTTAACGAGTTTAGCCAATTCTTCCTCTCCTATAGCAGTGAATGAA
Source organism: Paracanthobrama guichenoti (assembly GCA_018749465.1). NCBI lineage: Eukaryota > Metazoa > Chordata > Actinopteri > Cypriniformes > Gobionidae > Paracanthobrama > Paracanthobrama guichenoti. The sequence continues at coordinate 35,136,920 of CM031960.1, forward strand.
TGTAATTTTTTCTCAGTGACACAACAATGCTCTGTCTGATGTGATACTGTAGTAGACAGTTGCATGGTTATAATTTTCTTCCTAATATTATCGATCTTACATGTAAAGAAGTTCATAAAGTCATTACTGCTGTGCTGTTTACAACCATCAGAAGTAGAAGCTTTATTTTTGGTTAACTTAGCCACTGTATCAAATAAATACCTAGGGTTGTGTTTGTTTTCTTCTAAGAGAGTCGAGAAATAAGCAGATCTAGCAGTTTTTACGGCCTTTCTGTATGCGATCATGCTCTCTTTCCATGAATTACGAAAAAAACTCTAGTTTTGTTTTCTTCCAGCTGTGCTCCATTTTCCTGGCTGCTGTTTTAAGGGCCCGGGTGTGCTCGTTGTACCATGGCGTTGGACTATTTTGTTTAACCTTCTTTAAGTGCCGGGGAGAAACTGTGTCTAAAGTGCTGGAAAAAAGAGAGTCAATAGTTTCTGTTGCAACATCGAGTTCTTCTAAGCTATCTGGGATGCTGAGGAGATGAAACTGATGAGGAAGATTATTTAAAAAGCAATCTTTAGTGGCGGCAGTGATAGTTCTGCCATATTTGAAGCGAGGGGACGGCTTTGCAGCCTTAGCTAAATTAAGTATACATGATACTAGGTAATGATCTGAGATGTCGTCGCTCTGCTGCAGAATTTCAACGGTATCAACATTTATTCCATGTGACAATATTAGGTCTAGAGTATGATTAAGGCGATGAGTGGGTCCTGACACGTGTTGCCTTACTCCAATAGAGTTTAGAATGTCTCTAAATGCTAATCCCAATGAGTCTTTTTCATTATCTACATGGATATTAAAATCACCAACAATTAGTACTTTATCTGCAGCCAGTACTAACTCAGAACTCGGAAGTCAGCAAATTCTTTGATAAAGTCTGTATTGTGCCCTGGTGGCCTGTATACAGTAGCCAGCACAAATGTCAAATGGGATTTATCAATTACACTACATAATGCTACATAAAGCACCAAAATTTATTGACTATAGCTCAGCCTTTAACACCATAGTTCCCACCAAGCTAACCTCCAAACTCCTGGATCTCGGCCTGAATCCTTCTCTCTGCCACTGGATTGAGGACTTCCTCACTGGCAGGCCTCAGGTGGTGAGAATAGGCCAGTCCACCTCCACCTCCATCACCGTGAGTGTGGGAGCTCCACAGGGCTGTGTCCTGAGCCCCCTGCTCTACTCTCTCTACACGCATGACTGTTTGTCCACACACAGCTCCACCTCTATCATCAAATTTGCTGATGATACTGTTGTCCTGGGCCTCATTTCCAACAACAATGAGACGGCATACTTGGACGAGGTGGAGCATCTAACATCATGGTGCCAGGACAACTGTCTCTCTCTGAATGTTGGCAAGACCAAAGAAATGATTGTGGACTTCAGGAAGAGACAGCAACGGACATACTCCCCTCATGATCAGCGGGTCACCAGTAGAGAGAGTGAGCAGCTTCAAGTACCTGGGAGTAAACATCTCCGAGGACCTGACCTGGACTGCTCACATTCAGACACAGGTGAAAAAAGCCAGGCAAAGACTGTACCACCTGCGCCAGCTGAGGAAATTCAGGGTTTCACCAGCTATCCTGAAAACTTTCTATTTAGGTCGATAGAAAGTGTTTTAACTCAGTGCATCACAGCGTGGTATGGGAACAGCACCAGTCATGACCGCAAAGCCCTGCAAAGAGTAGTGCGCTTATCCGAGCGTATCTCAGGGTCAGCTCTCCCGTCTCTGCAGGACGCCTACACCAAACGCTGCAAAGGTAGAGCTACCAAGATCATCAAGGACTCTAATCACCCTGCAAACCCTCATTTCACGCTGCTACCATCTGGTAAGCGCTCAAGCCTGATGGCCAAAACTGAGAGACTCAGGAGGAGCTTCTTCCCCAGGCCATCAGACTCCTGAACTTAACATCACGTGACTTCACGTCCAGGATAAACATCGATACACTGACATTGCACTGCACTTTCTGTTCTCGTTGTTACTGTGTAACAACCTGTCATAAACCTGTTTGCACATTATACTCTTATACATTTGTTAACCACATATTTATAAGTCTACAGTTTACTCACTGCAAAGTCTACTTCAATTATTTTATTCCACTTTATCCTTATTTGTTACCTTTTTTTTTTCTCTTGACTTGATTATTTATAATTCTATAATATAGACATATATATATATATATATATATATATATATATATATATATATATATATATATATATATATATATATATATATATATATATATATATATATATATATATATATATATATATATAGTACTTTTTTTATATCCTATTTCTATTATAATTTCTTCCTTGTGTTTTTAACTGTGAATTTGCACTGTCCATGGAGCGGACCTGTTTACATTTCACTGCCGGTTGTATATTCTGTATATAACTGTGTATGTGACAAATAAAACTCTTGAATCTTGAATCTTGAAAACTTCAAAAGAATTATATTTGAAACTAGATTTCTAGTAATACTGAAGATATTATTATAAATTACAGCAACCCCTCCCCCTTTACCTTTCAGACGCGGCTCGTGTTTATAACAATAATCTTGTGGGGTGGACACATTTAAAGTAATGTAGTCGTCAGGTTTTAGCCAGGTTTCTGTCAAACACAGCACATCTAGATTATTATCTGTAATCATATCATTAACAATAAGTGCTTTTGGGGAAAGGGATTGAATATTCAGCAACCCAAGCTTTATCATTTGATTATCTGTATTATATCTGTTGTTTATTTGTTAGACAAGTTTTTACTGTTGAATGGTCTTGATGGTTTTTTGTATTTACTAATTCGGGGAACAGACACAGTCTCTATGTGATAATATCTAGGTGAAAGAGTCTCTATGTGTTGGGATTTATCTGACTTCTGTAACGGGAGACAGCTAGCAGACGGTCGGGTAAGCCAGTCCGTCTGCTTCCTGACCTAGGCCCCAGTTAGTCAAGGTTTAGCTTTAAGACTATATGCCAAATTACTAGAGAGAAGAGCGGCACCACTCCAAGAAGGATGGATGCCGTCCCTCTTCAACAGGTCAGGTCTGCCCCAAAAGCTTTTCCAATTGTCTATGAACCCTATGTTATTTTGCGGACACCACTTAGACAACCAGCCATTGAGTGATGATAGTCTGCTAAGTATCTCATCACTCCTTTTAACAGGGAGCGGACCAGAACAAAAAACTGCATCTGCCATCGTACTTGCGAGTTTACACACCTCTTTACTGTTAATTTTTGGTGATCTCCGACTGGCGAAGTCGAACATCGTTAGTGCCGACGTGAATAATAATCTTAGAGAATTTACGATTAGCTTTAGCACTTTTAAATTTGCTTTGATGTCAGGCGCTCTGGCTCCCGGTAAACATGTGACTATGGTGGCTGGTGTCTCTATTTTCACGTTCCGTGCCCTAGTTATTTCACCAATAACTAGGGCACTTTCAACAGGATTCTCAGTGGGTGCGTCACTGAGTGGGGAGAACCTGTTTGATGTTCTAATCGGAACGGAAGAGTGTTTTTTTGATCCGCGACTATGCCGCCTCACCGTTACCCAAGTGCCCTGTTGCATGGGCTCTACAGCCGGAACTGAACAATGTACAGAGTTCACTAAGCTAGTCGCATCCAAAGCAGTGTCTAAAGCTGTTACATTCGCACTACTCTCAAATAAAGTCTGGATGCGTGTCTCTAATTCTGAAATCTTCTCCGTCAGCCTGACTATCTCCTTACATTTATCACATGTGAAGCCCTGCTCGCCAACGGAGACAGATACACTAAACATGAAACATGCGGTGCAAGTGACAATGACTGGAGAAGAAGACATGGCTTACCGTATTTGTTGATTAATCCAATTTACCAAAGTTGTTTGATGGAGTCTATTTACTAATCCAACTCACCACAGTTGTTTAATGAACTCAGAAAACAAGAAACCTGGGTGCAGAGATGGCAAGCTAACAGGCTAGCGAAAAGCTAACGTGTGATAGTGATTTAGATTAAAAGCTAGTGATGTCAGATTTAATGTGGTAGGCAATGTTAGACAATATATGAAGATGACTAGGTTATATATACTGGTTGCCACAGTGCCAAAGCAACCAGTACCTGGTTTAAGGACCATGGTATCCCTGTTCTTAATTGGCCAGCAAACTCGCCTGACCTTAACCCCATAGAAAATCTATGCAGTATTGTGAAGAGGAAGATGCGATATGCCAGACCCAACAATGCAGAAGAGCTGTAGGCCACTATCAGAGCAACCTGGGCTCTCATAACACCTGAGCAGTGCCACAGACTGATGGACTCCATGCCACGCCGCATTGCTGCAGTAATTCAGGCTAAAGGAGCCCCAGCTAAGCATTGAGTGCTGTACATGTTCATACTTTTCAGTTGGCCAAGATTTCTAAAAATCCTTTCTTTGTATTGGTCTTAAGTAATATTCAAATTTTCTGAGATACTGAATTTGTGATTTTCCTTAGTTGTCAGTTATAATCATCAAAATTAAAAGAAATAAACATTTGAAATATATCATTCTGTGTGTAATGAATGAATATAATATACAAGTTTCACTTTTTGAATGGAATTAGTGAAATAAATCAACTTTTTGATGATATTCTAATTATATGACCAGCACCTGTATAATATGCCTGATTTTATACATTTTATTACTAAAAATGGTGAAAATGTATATATTTTTTCTAGCTGTATTTTCTGATTTATGGAGTGAGAAAAATATACATCTAAAACCATCTCTGTAAAACTTTTGACTATGTCCAAAAATTAAAATAATAATTTTGAACCTAGCTCTATACAATGTTCAGATTTTTGTTCTAGAACTGTATGCAAATTAGTACATATTTAATCAGATAATGCCTCATTTTTTAAACATAACATTTCAGAAATCTTGTAGTACAATTTTTTTTTTTTTTTTTTTTTTTTACAATTCTTAATGTAATCAATCAACTGGGGAAGTATGGTGATATCTACTAGTTATTTTTTACCCTATTCACCTGGTGTGTAGGGAGGGATGCACCGATTTTGACAAATGTTGCCGATACAAATAACTGATAATTCTTTATAATTGAAAGCCGATAACTGATATATTGGTCGATAAATCTAAATCCAAATTTTTATATAATTTTTGAGAGCCTGATTACAAAAACAAAAGTCTCACCATTAATAGCCATGTCCCAAACACACAATTATAATGTTCTCATAATTTTATGTAGCCTAAATGACAGACCTGTGCTGCGCACGTTGCACTATGATTCCAATCATATTTCAAGAAATTCAAAACCATCATGGCGAACAGTGCGCATCTGAAGGAAATAATACATTACTTAATATATTAGGCGTTAATATATCGGACAAATTGTCTTATTGGGCCGATAACGTTAACATTTAAAATGAACATATATTGTGCATCCCTACTGGGGTGTCTTATCTTAAGAAGCCATTGGTTTTACAGATAAGCTATAAAAGTTTATTCATATGTCATATGTAGGTACTGATGCAGTGGTTTGGATTAATTTGCATAGGGTGTATTACAGTAATATGGAGCATTTTTTGCACACACACTTAGTTTAGACATATAAATGAGACCTCAAACGCATGATGACACAGCTGTCTTGTCAACATAGTCTTGAATGCGTCCCAAATTATCCTACTTTATAGTTTTCTTTTGAAATACAAAATAACACAGAAAGAAAAACAAACTCGTGATGGAGTCTGTTGTGAAGAAGTGAGGGAGAGTCACATGTCACTGAGGGGATAAAAATAGCTGCAGTCTTTGTTCATATTGTCCACACTTAAGTAAACAGACCTCATATAAACTCACGATGAGGACAGCAGTGTGAACAGCTGGAGACAGTGAACTATTATCTTGGTAAACAAGAAGCCTTGGTTCTTGGTTAACCAGTCACTCTGGTTAGGCAAAGTAAACCAATTCATTGTCAACGTTTCCTCTTGTTACATCTCGGTCCAAAGGAGATGTCCTCAAGTGTTTAAATGGCATAACCAAAACTAAAGAATGCATAATATGTTCAGATAATCAAAAAGGCCTGAAGTTGTTTTCATAAACATCTGCTCAGGTCACTTATGAAACATTGAATGGTTGAACCCTCAGATATCCGCTTCATTCAGTCCTTCAAAGGTGTTTTAATTACATCAATCAACAAACAAGCTTACAGGTTCGATTTAAAATGTTAACATTAATTTTAAAACACTTCTGAAAATATGGTCTCTATTCTTCAGGAGTTAAAAATGGTACACTACAGTGTCATATTTAGTACTTCAATCACAGGGAGAAAAGACATGGAAACAAGAAAATGGATTTCTCTGAGGTGAAAAAATACATTTTGTGGAAATTTTCTATCTTTTGACAATTTTCAGGTGAAGGAGAGCTTTTTGGGAGCAAAACGTAATTCTAGTATCTCTCTCTCGCTCTCTCCCCTATCAATACATATATATATTTTATTTAATTTCTTTTGCTTATCATGTCATACAGGAAAGTTGGGGTATGGGATTGGGGCGTGACAGGCCAGATTTGAATCTACAGGTTCTCCAGCAAAATAATCTTATTCTAACTAATGTAATCCATAGATTGAAAGCAATACAAAAATGCATACTGTCATATTTGATAACCAGACTCAATGCCGCACAAGTCTCCTTACACCTGAACTAAACAATTAGGCAACGTTTTTTTTTACTTGACATTTTAGTATATTTGTCCTAATTTAACCCTAATATGCTGACATACTGAAAAACTTTGAACGCAAGACTTGTGTTTCTTGATACACAGCTGAATGAGAAACAGAATCTACCAGACACTGAGTGAGAACAGACATTGAAAGAAGAAATACATTTTAAATAATCCTTATAGAACAGAAGTCAATCCAGGGAAATTCAGTTTTTCAACATGTATTATTCCTCTCCCCTGAATTTCATTTTTTCAAGGAAGCATAGGTCAAAGATGATTCAGCAGATATAGAAACTAAGTCATGATGTTTCTGTTGAAGTCATATGACAGTCTTCTCTTAGCATTTGCAGCCAACTGCTGGTTAGACGTTGGGAGATTTGGAGAAAATCTGGCACTGGTCTTCCGTCGAACTGTCACACATTCCTGAGGGAGAAAAGGATGATATGTGGTTATAATATTGAAAATATACACTTATTTATGGTAAATATACTATAATATACTGCAAATATACCAACACCAAGCCCTATTTATGGTAAATCACTGTTTATAAATATAATATTTGCTACTTAAAATAATATTACAAGTAACTGAAAAGCTCAACAGAATTCAGTTTTCGCAAGTGTTTTCATCGTTCATTACAGCAAACTCACAGAGCTGGGACGTTCCAAATGCAGTGACTGAAGGAGAAGTTTACAGGACAGAGACTCCGCCCTCTTAAATTTCACACCAATCATCCGGTCCAGATCTTGGAGGCCATCAAGTAAGCTCTGTTCCCTTTGAGCCAAAGCAAAATGATTAACTCTGAATTTTATAGCATGTAACAAGAAGAACAAATACCATTATTGTACGTGAAATTACCAAATTACATTTTCAGACATCTCAAGAGGATGAAATACAGAATTTCATGCAAAACAGTCAGGCCTTTGTTTTTAATCTGATGCAATGCAGTAGTATCTTGTATTACCACAAGGTGGCAATAGATGATTAATTTATGTCAAGGGTTTTCAAACTGTTCCTTCCCAGCACTGCACATTTAGGATGTTTTTCTTACCAGCTGATGAGTTAATTCCGCTGAGTTACGTCTAAAAATAACTACACCTAATAGTAACTATTATAACTTTATAAATAATAAAAGGCATAATTAGTGCAGCCCAACTACAAATAATGCAACATACTTGTGCGCTCCTATATTGCTGTTTTCAGCTGGTCCTTGCAGAAGCTGCTTTAGTGTAGGAATGTATTCAGGATCTTCACAGGTAGACTTGTCAGAGGGAAAGGCCTCTAGAAAGACATTTGACTACACACACAAACAGTAAAGATCACTAATCATCAAAGAATCAACAGTGATGAGTTTTGAACATTCTTAAGCTTGCAACAACATTCTTGAATTTTAAAGGGTTAGTTCACACAAAAATGAAAATGATCCTATGATTTACTCACCCTAAAGTCATCCTAAGTGTATATAGTTGCATTAAAAATGTCCTGGCTTTTCAAAGCTTTATAATGACAGTGAATGGTTGTGTCGTTTTTGAAGTCCATAAAAGTGCATCTATCCATCATATAACTGCTCCACACGGCTCCGGGGTGTTAATAAAGGTCTTTTGAAGTGAAGTGGTGCGTTTGTGTAAGAAAAATATCCATATTTAAAACTTTATAGACTAAACTCCTAGACTAATCTAGGAGCCTAGACTAAAATAACTAGCTTTCGGCAGTCAGCGGTAGCAAGTTGACTTGCGCTAAAACAATAACCCCTGGCATGCGACGTACAGGAACATTGCAAGCTTTGACGCCTCTCGCGGATAGTGCTGGGCAACAAACTCAAGCCCCTCTTATATCGAAACCCTCCGCCATTTAAAATTCTCGTTTTAGACTTCTAATTCATGACCGGTGTTTTGTTTTGCTCCTATCCTCTGCGCTTCTGTGTTTGTCAATACGCATGTGTCAAGGGTCACTCGTTACCGCTAACTGCCGGAAGCTAGTTATTTTAGTCTATAAAGTTTAAAATATGCATATTTTCTTACACAAACGTGCCATTTCACTTCAGAAGGCCTTTATTAACCCCCCGGAGCCATGTGGAGCAGTTATATGACGGATAGATGCACTTTTATGGACTTCAAAATGACACAACCATTCACTGCCATTCTAAAGCTTGGAAGAGCCAGGACATTTTTTTTATATAAATCCGACTGTATTCGTCTGAAAGCAGAAAGTCATATACACCTAGGATGACTTGAGGGAGAGTAAATCATGGGCTAATTTTTGTGTGAACTAACCCTTTAAGATATATTAGTTTGATACTAAAATAATAAAACAAGCCTTTAATTAATGTTTGAATAGGATGAGAATTAGTATCACATGGCTCTTTGGAATATTTCTGACATGTAGCATATTTCTGGTAAAATCTTTGCGTATAATGACTGCTAAACTATACTATTTCTTTCTTATATCGTATGGTATCTTTCATTTCACATACTGTTATAATTTTTTTTTTTAAGTAATTTATTTATTTAAGTGGTCTAATAAGTGGGATAATGTACATTTATTATGTCAGGATGTTTGGGACCCAAACACAAAGGGGCTGGCAGAGGGATGACTTCTAATTTGCCAGTGGGTCTCTCTACATTTTCCTGTAGGGTTTTTTCAATGTATGAATAAAATGAGGTAAACAATGTCTGTGGTAAACATAACTTGACGATACTTGACGAATGTAAACTGCACACACCCACACCCCAAACGTTATTATCTAGTTACTTATTCCTTTTTAAAAATAAAAATAACAGCTTCAGAAATATCGCATTTTCGATATGGTGTTATTTACGCTGAGTAAAACTTTCAAGTGTTTACCACAGACCTTATTTTACTCATAAATTGAAAACCCCTATTATAAAATCCCATAGGAATTAGGCGAATTAGTCTTACGGGTTTTGACGTCATCCCTGCACCACTACATAGGCCTACTTCTGCTGCCTTCATGTGCTATTGAAATTATCGTAATTACGAATTTCCTAATTAAAAGTCGCCATGAACGCCTTCAAGATATATTTACCACTGGGAAGCTCGGGAATAATTTTGATACCCGAGTTCCCGAGTTGGACCGGGTATAACCTTTAAAGGCCCACTGAAGTGCCTTGAAACGCGCAGCATTATTCAATGTGTTGATGTAATTTCCACTGAAACAGGAAGACAGGGCGGGACATATCAAACAGCTCCTCCCCTTTTTAAAAATAGCCAAAAGCATTTTGTTTATAATCACAGCTCAGCCCGAGCCGTTGAACTCGGTAAAGCCGCAGTTTCCTCCTAATCTCAAACAGTTTTTCCTCCATATTGTTTTAAAATATAGCATTCTGTGCAGAATTCAAATGGTCCGATACAATTTGTGGTCTGCGCCGGCTCACGCATATGATCCGTTCTGTGCTAACGTGTCTCTGGACCGGAGCTGCGACCACAATGAAAAGCATATTTACACTGTCTGATCGCTCCCTATCCCCTATATAGTGCACTATGTGTCATTCACCATGTAGAAAATAGTGAATGTGTGAACAAATGACCGATTTCAGCCGCAGCTTCAGCATCTATTTATAATGTAGGGGGCAGGGCTTCAGATTCTAGAGAGCATTTGATTGGACAGAAAATCTGATGAGAAGCTGAAGTGCAGAGTGATGTCATCAAAATCATTGATCCATATCGGCGGAAGTGAGAGACTGTACGCTTTGAATGTTTATATGTTCTAAATGCAAATTTTGTTGTTTTGGAGCATAACAGTAACAGTAGCTTACAGATAACAGTAGAATATCGTAGAATATTGATTTCATGAGGACTTTAAACATGGTGGAGGGGATTGCTGCGGTGACTGCTATTCTTCATTAGTTTTTTCCACAACAGTCACATCACATTGTCTTGTCATTAAAGCATATTTACCTATATGAATAATCATTTAAAGCATATTGTATGCTTTATACACATGGGACACAAAATATGGGACACAAAATATCATTTTGGCTCTAATATGATATTCCCAATAAATAGGTAAGATTAAACCTGGTGTCCTCCATGATTCCTGTTCTTTCTGACAACAAAGCTGTTCTTTAATACTTCAGTGTCTTTAATACTTGAAAATAATCTGAAAACAATTATTGTAACAGAGTATAAATCTTTACCACATTATGGAGAGGAGAGAGGGAAAGGTTTGGCTTTTCGGTAGAAGGCCACCACTGGCCATCAGGCACGGTCTTCTGCTCCACAGTCTCCTGGCTGAAGGCAATCCATGTGCTCTCTGACTGCTGGAATGACTGGTCTGCCGTCCAATCAGATGCCCAGGATGCGGGTTCATTTGCATCAGTGGAACTTGTGCACCCCTCTGAGAGGAGACAAGGGTTCATGTAAGCCTTTAGAGTTTCATTTTCCTGAATCTCATACAAAATCTCTTAACAGTAGGCATTATGATGATGCAAAGAGCTTCTGCTAACTGCGGTGGATAGGTTTCACAAACTCAGCAACATGACGTGCAATAACTGACAGGCAGTGAAAGTGTTTACTCATACTTCAGTTCTCAGTTTTTGTACACTCTGTGAACAAAGTGTATATGTAGTTATTTTTAGACCATTGTTGAAAGGTACAACATATGCTCACTTGGGAAAATGTGCCTCTAGTTGCAGCATACAGTACAATTCACTGCAGTTTCCAGGTGAAATTACCACAAGTGGCAGTGAAACACCAACAACTTTTAATCCATTTCACTTAAATTATGATTACAGGGGCAGATCATTGATTAATAAAGACTTTAAGCGGTTCTAGCATGTTATGACCTCAAAACACTTTTACCATAGAGAGCAGGATTTGTAAACTAATTGTGGTGTCTGTATCACATCACCAGCTCCATATGTTTGGCATTTCTGACACTGTAAACTTTCTTTGTTGCTCACCTGGCATTGCACTTGTGATGTGGAGCGTTCGGGTATGAGTCTCGTAAAACACACGTCATGATAAATGAGCTCCAAAACTTAGAAGCAATCTAAAATGGCATGGTTGCTCCAGAAACTACGCTTTTATCTCACGTTTGCTAGTGTTAACACCATTTTTTAGGTTGTAGGTTTAGGGCTTAATGCAAGTAGTTTTTGAAATTGTATATGTTATTTTCAAATGCGATTAACCTTAAAGGGTTAGTTCACCCAAAAATGAAAATTATCCCACAATTTACTTGCCCTCAAGCCATCCTAGGTGTATATGACTTTCTTCTTTCAGCCAAACACACAAACATAAATATTTTGGCTCCTACAAGCTTTACAATGGGAGTGAATGGTACCTTAGATTTTGAAGCCCAAAAAAGCACATCCATCCAACATAAAAGTAATCCATATGGCTCAAGGGGGTTAATAAAGGCCCTTTAAAGCGAAGCGATGCTTTTTTGTAAGAAAAATAACCATAATTATAACTTAATTAAACTGTAATCATTAGCTTCTGGTAACGTCCATCTGTGCGTTCACAAGAGAGTCGAGTTCCAGCGAAAGCTTAGGTGAGAGTAGATTCCTCTCGCGGTTCAAACAAATAGGGCTGGGCAACAAACTCAAGCTCCTCCGATGTTTCTAATTCGTGACCAGTGTTTTGTTTTGCTCTATTCTCTGTACTTCCACGTTCATCAATATGTCATGCATCGGGTCAGAGGTCACTCTTGTGCCGGAACTAGACTCGCGTATGGCAGTTACCTGAAGCCAGTGATTATATTTATAAAGTTATAAATATGGATATCTTTCTTATAAAAACACGTTGCTTCGCTTCAGAAGGCCTTTATTCACACCCTGGAGCCGTATGGATTACTTTTATGATGGATGCATGCACTTTTTTGGGTTTAAAAATCAAAGTTACTATTCACTCCCATTATAAAGCTTGAAAGAGCCAAGATATTTTTTTATGTAACTCTGATTGTGTTTGGCTGAAAGAAGAAAGTCATATACACCTAGGATGGCTTGAGGGTGAGTAAATCATGGGCTAATTTTCATTTTTGGGTGAACTAACCCTTTAAGCATTAACCTTTTAGCGGCACTCACTGCTGTGATACGCACAAAAGCCAATGTAATAACTCACATTATTCCAATCAGATATGTTAAATTGCTTCCACAGAAAACGTACTCGTCATATAAAAGATTTACTTGCATGACCTAATTTCAAAAATAAAAAGTAGGTTAAACATGCTTATGTTGACCTGAATCACCTGGTTTTCACCTTTTTAGAGAGCAGGATTAATCCTGTGGATTATTATTACACAGTGGCTGCCAAAAAAAGAGGGCCATAAGATTATTAAAGGGATAGTTCACCAAAAAATGAAAATGTGATGTTTATCTGCTTACCCCCAGGGCATCCAAAATATAGGTGACTTTGTTTCTTCAGTAGAACACAAATGAAGATTTTTGTTGCAGTCTGTCAGTCGTATAATGCATGTGAATGGTAACACATGAGAGTATGAGAAACATGCACATACAAATCCATATTAAACCCTGCGGCTCGTGTCGACACATTGATGTCTTAAAACACGAACGATCGGTTTGTCCCAGAAACTGAACAGTAGGCTATTATATATTATCTAATTTTTTCTCTCTAATACACCATGTCCAACAGCCTTCAGCACGCGATCACTTCCGGTAAGTGAAGTTAATGTGCACGATATGGTGTAGAGCTACGCGCGAGAGATCACTTCCGGCGCTTGCGTAAACTACACCAGATTAGAGGTAAAAAATTATAGAAATTCCTGTTCAGTTTCTTGCACAAACCGATCGTTTCGTGTCTTAAGACATCAATGTGTCATCAAGAGCCGCATGGTTTAATTTGGATTTGTCTGCATGTTTTTTTTTTTTACTCTCATAGATTTTGTTACCATTCACATGCATTATATGACTGACAGACTGCAACGGTTGGAGTTAAAAATCTTCATTTGTGTTCTACTGAATAAACGAAGTCTCCTATATCTTGGATGCCCTGGGGGTAAGTGGAAAAGTATTTGGTTTTGACTGAGAATTATGGGCAGAAGACATAGTAGATGAATAAATAACGCTGTGTTTGTCCTCTATTTTGATCAAGCCGTTTCATCAAGATACACTGCCTGTGGCATTGGCCTCCCCTCTTGTCCCAATGGCCTTGTGTTTGTATGTCTTTTTAATGCTGCCTCCTGCCATACAACCCTCTACACACATCTTGGCAATAGAATCGCCATTGGACAGTACATTTTTTATTTACTCGCCAGACTGATATACTATTTTATTTATATTAGTGCTGTCAAATTGAATAATTGCAATTAACCGCATCCAAAATAAAAAGGGTTTACATAATGTATGTGTGTGTACTGTGTATAATTATTATGTGTATGTAAAAACGCACACATGCATGTATATAAGATTTTTATATTCTAAAATATTTATATATAATATAAATTATATAAATATATACAGTATATACATGCAAATATTTCCTAAATATATAGGTGCATTCAAATATACATAATTATACACAGTACACACAAGTATGAATACATATTTGATATTTTAACTGAACTAAGACATTGTTGGTCATTCAGTGTTTCTGTAAAGAATTATAATAGTAATAGATAATATTTCATTATTACAGCTTTCCAAGGTCATGGGTTCGATTCCCAGGGAAAAACAAGAACAGATAAAAATTAAAAAATGTGTACCTTGAATGCAATGTAAGTCTGCCAAATGTATAAATGAAAATGTATTAATAAAATAATACTACAACTAATAACAATATACAACGCACTAAGGATTGATGAGCTGCTGGGTTCAAGAATATTAATCACGTTGCCTGCGTTCGCTCGAACTGATTTGCAGAAATCAACAGTGAAGGTAATAGATAAGCACCAGCCAATGAGATTGCCGTTTGCCCATTAGTCCCGCCCACTGCTTGTGTTCTTAAAAGCTGAATAATTCCAAATGAACTCTGTTGTTTTGACAGGAAAATACAACAAAGAATATGGTTTACATGTAGCACGTCGATTCTGCGTGGTATTTAAGACTCTCTCTCTTTGCATGTGTGTGTGAGAAACACAGCCCTCTCAGCAAAGTTATGCGCCTTCACACTAGAGATTACAGTACGTCAAATACAGGTACGCTGCACATCCGTTGAGCTGAACTGAAATGGACAGATCGCTTGATGGACAGCGAAACTGTGTTCAGCAAGTGAAAATATATCTATGCTAAACTTTATTCTTAGCCTCTAACACACATATAGCCAATGGCTAATGATAGATATTATTTAGTCACCCAGAATGAAGATTTGCTTGCATATGTGAGTGATTTACTTGTATTGTAGAGGGTTGCCATAGGCTGGCACAAAGCAACAGGGGGAGTGATGGGTTGAGGGGGTAGGAATTCCAAGCAGTGCTTTAAATAATTAATATCTTCACATGAGGTCGGGTGAAGCGAGGGGGTCTGCAGGAATCCAGGTCAAACCAGACAGACTATTTAGTACTGTTACACTGGGACTGCATGTTTATCTGAGCACTCAAACCTAAACAAAGCCAGGTTCCTGCTCCAGAAAAGAACTTGTTGTACCTTCCATCTTAAGTGACAAAATATATTCATTACCCTGCTACTTTCAAAACAGTTTACTTACCACAGTTGTAATCCTCTCCCACAGCAGACTGCTGGACTTCACCGAACCTGTGCATCCACTGCTCCCCACCTGCCTGCATGAAAGCCCCAAACTCATCCTCCTCCTCCTCCTCACCCACATCAAGAGACCGCTCGTCAGCGGCCACCTTGTCCCAGTCGTCACCTCTTGCCGGCTCTGATAGCAACTCTGAGTTCACCAGAGGCAGCAAGTCTCCACCTCTAGCCCCCACCTCCCCATTGCTTAATGCTGGGATGGCTGTTGCTATGGCTGCAGTGGTGGTAGGGGCAGGATTAGGCTGGGAGTGAATAGTGGTTACAGTTATATTGGTTGTTGGTGTGCTAAAGCCTCGTGAAGAGGATTTGTCAGACTGCTGAACTTCCCCATGCTCAGTGATTAATTCCTTCCAATGCTGAGGTGAGCACATGGGCGGCTTCCACTTCTTCTCTGTAATGCTACATTCAACACCCACTGGAGAGCGGCCCTCCGGCATGACTGTATTCTTTGTGTCTGGAGATCCATCTCTGTGTGTTGTGAGGTCGCGGGGCTCCACCGAATGTAGATTCTCACGGTCCATTATGCGCTCATCTGGCCTGGTTTCTTGATTCTTCTGAATGCTGACAGAGGGAGTTTTAAAGGAAGAAGGACCTATGCTTGTCTCATTATTACAGTTTATAGTGGGTGATTTTATTTCTAGGCTTTCAAAGCTAGTCTGAGCAGCCTCAGATGCTACAGGCGATCCTAGGTTTGGCACATCAGCAACAAAGTTATGAATGTTCTGGTGATCATTTGATTCAAGATCACTAAACTTAGTGTCTCCTTGTGCATCACCATTGGCACAACTGCATCCTTCATCTATTTCAGAACAGTTATCGGATTGATTAATACTCATCGCAGCTTTAACCTGCTCACCTGGTTTGGCACATGGTTTGGCAGAAGAGCAGCAGCTTTGTACGTCCATGCTCTCGGGTGTAACAGCCCTTTTGTCTTTGCCCAACTCATTGATATCTTCCTGACTTGGATAGCTAGCACTGGTACCTTTCTGGTATTGGGTTATTGTGTTACCTGGTGTTACATTAAGTGGTTGCGTGTCTGTAATGACTGCATTTTTTTGGTCACCATGTTCCAGCTCAGAGTGCTGATTGACGATTTCCTCTTTGCCGTGAGCCGTTGTTCTTTTCTCCCCCAAGCCTGTTGTTTTACTGCACTTTCTCCATTTTCTTATGGCCCTGGGCTTGGCCTTAAATAGTCCTCCATCGTCTGTCCCATCCTGGCTCACCCTCTGTCCCCTAGAGGAGCATATAAGCTCTTCTTTTGCCCCCTCAAGAATGACGGTGTGAGTCCGTGGGCCTGTGACTCTCGCCCCAGCCCCTCGGTTTCCAACAGCACAGATGTAGCTGCCTCGTCCCTGGGCCTTGAGAAAGAGGCAGCGTGTCTGAGTCTGTCTGCCACCCCCTTCAGTGCCTTTCAAAGTGGCCACAGTTACAAGAGCACCAAGACCGCCTTGCCTGAACCCTGGAGTTCTCGCTGCACTATTTGTACTGTCCATTGTGTGCCCATAGCCACTGCTAGCCTGACCTGACCAGCTTCTCTGCCCCACCCTGTTTTCAGGAGGCTGTTGGCATGCGCTCTGTGCCCGAGATCCATTAGCAGCCTTTCTCCTGGCTTTAGAGTAGCCACCACTCACAGCCCAAGCTCTCAGGCCTTTAATCAGGGGTATGGCTCCAAACTCAAGGGCACTGGTCAATGAGACATTGGTTCTTCGGCATTCATGCAGTAGCTCCCGATGGGCCATGTCCAAGCAGTTATTGTTGTTGTTCTGTTGCAGCATTCTTCTTGGGGCAATAATATCAGATGCTGTGGTGGGTAAGAATGATATTTAGGATGTCAAAATCTTTAAATATTCCATTAAGGCACATCTTTTATCATTCAGCTATGGAATATATGCATTTATCTTTATGTAAGTTCAATATCAATATTTCATAGTTATATACAGACTGTAATTGTTGAATATTGCAATATTCAGTAAAAATGAGTATACAATGTGTAATGTATTTTATTTTTATACTTACAAATTTTTATACTTACAACTATATTTTAAAAGATAGTCATATCAAACCACGAAAAGATAGTTCTTTCTTCATTCTGTTTTAATTGTATTTTACACACACACACACACATACATATACATATATATATATATATATATATATATACACACACACACACATTTTATATATATATATATATATATATATATATATATATATATATATATATATATATATATATATATATATATATATATGCTATATATATCAAATAGATTAATCGTGATTAATTGCATCCAACATAAAAGTTTGTGTTTATATTATATGTGTGTGTGTATATATATGTGTGTGTGTGTGTGTGTGTGTGTGTGTGTGTGTGTGTGTGTGTGTGTGTGTGTATATATAAATAATATGTGAGTGTGTGTATGTATGCATGTGTGATACACACACACACACACACACACACACACACACACACACACATACATACATACATATAAACAAACCTGTGTTATTTTTTAATGCGATTAATAATGATTAATTGATTTGACAGCACTAATATTAGATAGATAGATGTTGTAATTATAGCCTAATTGTATTTTTATTTGAGTTTGTATTTTAGTACATCTTATTGTTTACATATTATCTTATTGTATACTGTTACTCTTAATTTTTTTGTTTCTCAAAATTAATTTCGCATGTCACAAACTATGTCACGATGATCGGAGGACGCTGCGTTACGTCGTCTACACACACAATACGTGCTCACATCACTTGCACCAAATCGAGAGTCTGTCATTAACCAATACTTGCCCACACCGATGTAGCCTATCTTACATGTAACCTCGGGAATTATGTGCATCGATTCTTTCTGTGGTTTCATATGCCAACATCAATCTTTATAAATCATAAATAACCCATCTGTTGTTTCTTTGTATCCTCTTACCTTTACAGCGTGCCAGTCATTTCCCTCAGTCACGAATCACACCATTCCAGCTGCCGTCCGCTGTGAAGATGCCGCTGCGCTGAAGGATTTAACCTTCATGAGGATTTTGGACTGTCTAGAAATGATGATATCCATATCACCACGTCGTTTTAAGACAGCATATCCGAATACAGAGCAGCGTGGGTTTGTAGCGTAACCTATTAATCCCATGTACATTTCATGTGCTCCATTAAAGTGAACGTCACGCTACACCTCCGTGTCTCCTGATAGCGCACTGGCAAAGCAACGCAGAGCCTCCGCAATCTAGTGCGTGCCATCAGCTGACCAATAGCCGAGCGTCCCTAACGCGCGTGCAGTGCTTTTATGCTTACGCACGAAGAGGACACGCACACGCGCCAACACATCATTCTTCATTAGAGCTTTTTCATTTTAGATCTTTTAGTCAGTTCCGGTAAGTATATCTTACCTTATGTTTAAAACCCTCTTGCTCTTTTGCTAGACTTCTTTCTTTAAGCCTAATAAATGGTAGTTCAATAGAACTCAATACAATACAAAGATTATTGTGATAACGTGGTAACCTATGTCTATACATAAGCACTTTAAATATAATTATAATCATTCATATGTCAACTATATTAATGTGTTTTGTAGTTGCAATACACAATGTAAATTTTTAAAGGGACGGTGCACTCAAAAGTGGAAATATAGGCTACTCATCTACTCCAAACCTGTATGACTAATATTCCCTCGGTGGAACATCAAAATAGAAATTATCTTCATTTTTCACAAGACTTGAATGGGCTATTTTTGAGGTATGGTTTTTAGTTGTATAGTTTAACAACTTGTCTCCTTTCAAAGTAATTGCATGGACAAAAACAAACAATGCATTCTTCAAAATGTCTGCTTTTGTGTTTTCATGGGAGAAAGTAATATGGGTTTTGAATGACATGAGGGTTAGTACATGATGACTGAAATAAACTTTTTGAGCAAATGCTTTCACTATACACTGTCAGAAAAAAAGGTACAGTGCTGTTACTGGGGCGGTACCCTAAGGTACAAAACCAAAAAGGTACTAATATGTACCTTTAAGGTACTATTACGCTCTCTTGAAGCACTGATATGAACCTTTAAGGTACTAATACGCACTCTTGAAGTACCGATATGTACCTTTAAGGTACTAATACGCTCTCTTAAAGCACTGATATGAACCTTTAAGGTACTAATACGCACTCTTGAAGTACCAATATGCACCTTTACGGTACTAATACGCAGTCTTGAAGTACCGATATGCACCTTTAAGGTACTAATACACACTCTTGAAGTACCGATATGCACCTTTACGGTACTAATACGCACTCTTGAAGTACCGATATGCACCTTTAAGGTACTAATACACACTCTTGAAGTACCGATATGTACCTTTAAGGTACTAATACGCACTCTTAAAGCACCGATATGAACCTTTAAGGTACTAATACTCACTCTTGAAGTACCGATATGCACCTTTAAGGTACTAATACGCACTCTTGAAGTACCGATATGCACCTTTAAGGTACTAATACACACTCTTGAAGTACCGATATGTACCTTTAAGGTACTAATACGCACTCTTGAAGTACCGATATGCACCTTTAAGGTACTAATACACACTCTTGAAGTACCGATATGTACCTTTAAGGTACTAATACGCACTCTTGAAGTACCGATATGCACCTTTAAGGTACTAATACACACTCTTGAAGCACCGATATGAACCTTTAAGGTACTAATACACACTCTTGAAGCACTGATATGAACCTTTAAGGTACTAATACACACTCTTAAAGCACTGATATGAACCTTTAAGTTACTAATACGCACTCTTGAAGTACCGATATGAACCTTTAAGGTACTAATACACACTCTTAAAGTACCGATATGAACCTTTAAGGTACTAATACGCACTCTTAAAGCACTGATATGAACCTTTAAGTTACTAATACACACTCTTAAAGCACTGATATGAACCTTTAATGTACTAATATGTACCATTTAGGGGTGAGTAAGGTACAAAGATGTACCTTTTCACTTTTGTACCTTAGGGTACCGCCCCAGTGACAGCACTGTACCTTTTTTTCTGAGAGTGTATTTGGTTGGTTTCATCATTCATAAGACATTTTTTTATTTGTGTTCAGTAATGCTGTATATTGCGATCTTGAGGAAAGCTCAGTGTTTGTATTGTTTGTGATTTTGCTTGCCATGTCAGTTTCAGAATTGAACCACTACTTGTCGTTAGTACTGTAATCATGTGAAAAATGAAAAATTATAAACATCAGGAAATAATTAGGTAAAACAAATTAAAATATTAATATTTTATTTAAGTGTTCTATTTTTGCATTAGATGGAAATAAGCATCATCTAAATGACGGTTTCAGAAAAGCAACACATTACAAACATGCAGTTCAGTAATGAAACCTTACTTAAAAATAATATACATATACATATTCCTAGCATGTAGCCTAGGCTAAATCCATCAACAGTTCATTTTAAAAGGGTGTTTTTGTTTGTTTTTTCCTCTTGAACAGAGAAAGGCAATCTGGTACAGCATATCACAATCCTTAGAAAATGTGATGGGAATTTTTATATATATATATATATATATATATATATATATATAGTTTGAATTTATCACAAAATATCAGTCACAAAAATACTCAACATCACAGGCTTCCTTTTTAGTGTCTTATCTGTACAGATCATGCATATAAATATGTAAAAATAATACAAATATTTCTAATAGCATCTAAAATAAACAGTTCATTAAACAACCACATAGACAAACCAGGCATCAAAAAAGCAAAGCAATATTTCCAAAATTCTGTAAAATTCTACAATTCAAATGGCATACTGTGCTAAGACTGCACAATAAAAGCAAAAAAATTAAAGTAATATGTCTAAATGTCTGTATCTTTTGCACAGATCTGTGCCTGTGTTGTATGTTTCTTATCTACAACAAAATATGTTTGATCAGAAAAATATTGATATAACTTATCAATTCAAAGTGTCATACAGAGTGGCATGAAAATAAGGTCTACAATGATTAAAAAATACTCTTTTTGTAGCAACATTTTCTTTATGCATAAGTTGTGTTTTTCTTGTTATTATTAAAATATATAAATTATAAATTATACTGAAATAATTGCCACTTTATACGGCCAATATATTATTACACTACCAGCTGTATGTCATAGTTCTGTAACTGAGATGCTTACTGTTTCGAACTGCTACTTTTTGTTTCTGAATACTTTGTTGTCTTAGTCACAACAGTAAGAGTTCCCTCTGTTTTAGTAATCAGATGCTCTGAGGACATTTCGTGGGTCAAATATTCAACGCTTGGCATCTTCATATAGAAACCTCCAGAGGCTTCCTCAATCGAGCAAGGCAGAGAGGACTTGCTTGGTTTTGGAGAGCTTTCTGGTGTGATGTGAAGGATGCCAGTAGAATGGGGACTAAGGGTAACCTTGGGTACTTTGAACCACGTTGCTTCCTCTCTTTCTTCACTCTTATTTACGGAGACAAATCCAGCTGATACTGTAGATGTTGGGGACTCTGATCCCTCACGTTCTGCTAGCATTTCGGTCCTTGCTTTTGAATATACTAAAGTATCAGTCTCTCTCATTGTGCCTGATATTGTCATTGTCTCTTTGCTTTCCCATGAGGTCTCCTTCCTGAGATGTGTCATGCTTGTTTCCATTTCCTCTTGCTGAACTATATCTTTCGAGTAGGGTGAGAAAAACTCCAATTTGGGAAATTTAAGCTTTCCAAGCATTGCTTTTTCATCTTTGTCACCATTTTGACTTGGACTTGTTCCATCATCAGACCCACTTGGTGTAACATCAAACGATCCTCTCTGCCCAGATGAAAATGTGACTTTTGGTAATTTAAGCTTACCAGTTTTTGACTTTCCTTCAGTTTCCACCTCCTCTTCCAAATGCACTGTTTTCCCCTTTTCATTTGATCGAGACTTGCCAAAACTTGGCTTCATTTTTATCTTTGGCAGCTTGTGTTTCTCATCTCCAATTTCTGCACTTGCTTCACCACCTACACTAGCAGAGCTCTCTGTTTGTGGATTCACCATAACAAATACAGCTTTTGTTACCTTTGGCATACGTGGGCCCTCGTACTCTACCTCAGAGTCTACGTTTATAGAGGGACCTTTTGATTTCTGAGAGATGTTAGCTTCAGGTGAACTTAAAGATGGCAGAGGTATCCCAAACTTTGGAATTTTGACTTTACCTGTCTGCTTTTTATCTTCTTCAGAGGGATTAGTGCCAACTTGGGTAGTCTCAATGTCGGTTCCTCCTTGTAAAAATGTAGCGTCTTTTTTTCCAGGCTTGGTTGTGTCAGTTTCCAATGCAGATACTTTTACTTTTGGCATTCCAATATTAAATTTTGAACCTTTAACTTTGGGCCCTTTTATTTTTTCCTTTGGTGCAGTGGGGCTAAGATCCATTTCTGGAAGTTCAGTCTTCTTTTTATTCTTTTTTCCTTGTTTCGATAACTCTAGATCCACATTAGGGCCCTCTATAGATGTAGTTGGCATCCTCATCTTTTTACCCTTTTTATGTGCATCCTTAAGGCCTGCATTAGCAGAAGGAACTGACATGCCTGCCTGTCTTGACTTTTCTAAATCTAGGCCTAATTTTGGGATTTTAACATTTGACTCTCCAGTTTTACCTTCTGGTAATGATATGTCTACCTGTGGTTTCTTAATATCAGGCTTTTTATGTTGTCCACCTTCTACTTCCACAGATCCTGAAGCCTCAGCATCGCCCGTTTTGCCATAGGGTAGTGATATATCCACTTTAGGCATTGTTATTTTTGGTAATTGAATGTTGCCACCTTGTTTTCTGACCTCTGTTTTTTCTGTATCCTCTTGTTGTCCTTCTAATGATATATCTACTTTAGGAATTTTGATATTAGGCACCTTGGATTTCCCTTCTTTGCCACACGCTCCCAGTTCAAGAGTATCAATGTCTTCTATTTTACCATGAGGTAATGAGATATCTACTGTTGGTAGTTTAATTCCTTTACCTTTTCCTTCACCTGGCTGAAGTTCTGGAGCAATGTCTTTAGATTTTATTTTTGAAAGGGATATATCAGCTCCACCTTCTAGTCCGGAATCTGGTGCATGACTTTCTCCTTTGCTTCCACGAGGTAGCGATAAATCTATCTTAGGCACTGTGATGTCTGGCATTTTTAATTTACTTCCTTTAGCTCCAAATTCTGAATCAGGATCATCAGTTTCCTTTGTTTTTCCATGAGGCAAAGATATATCAACATTAGGCACTGAAATTTTTGGCATTTTTAGTTTTTCACCTTTAATTTCAATGTCAGTGTTAGATGTGTCATTTTTCACATGAGGTAATAATATTTCCACTTCTGGCATTCTTAATTTACCCCCCCTTCCAATCTCCACCTCATGGTGACCTGTGTTACCTGTTTTTCCATGTGGAAGTGAAAGGTCTACTTTAGGGATTTTAACATGGGGGAAATGTACTATACCTCTACTACTATCAGTGTTTAAGTTAGAAGAGTCCTCTGGTTCATGAAGCTTTACCCTAGGCAAGGAAACATCTAAATCAACTTTTGGAACTGATATGTCAATAGTTGGCATCTTAGGAATTTTTAAACTGCCCTCATAACCTCTGATATCTGCTTCAGATACATCAACCTCAGTTTTTGGAAGCAATACCTCACATTCTGGAATATGCGCTGTTGGCAATGATATCTCAACTGCTGGCATTTTGACCTTTCCTTTGCTATCCACTGCAGGCATATCCATTTCTACATCTTTGAGCTTTGCTTTCGGAGTAGTTGTCTTGAATTTGGGGAATTTGAGCTTGTATCTGACCTTGTCATCAGGACCCTCCACTCTGATTTCTGGTTTTGTAATTTCTCCAGTGCCTGCCTTTATCTTCATTTCAGCTTCAGGGCCAATTATTTCAATATCCTTTTTAGATGTTCCAATGGATGGCATTTTAATTTTGGACTTATTCATTTTGGCATCTGTTTCCACTGATGGTAATGTTTTTTCTTTGTCCAAATCTATTGATAAGCCAGGACTCTCTAGATCTAGTTTGTCTCCACTTTTAATTTTTCTGCCAAATTTAGGGAGTGAAATTTTGGGCATTTTTACAGAGACGTCTGGAACATCAAAACTAGCCCCGGATGATGGTCTTCCACTCTCCGCCTTAAGAAGTTCAATATTGTCTCTATCACTGCCCTTTGCCTTTGGAAAAGTAAAGTCCAGGTCAACTTTAGGAGCGGATATGTCAACTGTTGGTATTTTCACAGTTGGCATCCTGATGTTACCACCTAAAGTGGCCTCAGGGACATTTAAGTCACTAATTTTGGCACCAGTAGCTTTGGTCTTAGCATCAAAATCATGGGACATTTTAGGTATTGAGATGTCTATGTCTTTCTTCTCTGACCCAACTTTAAGTTCACGCTCTGTCAGTTTCATTTTTGGTAGAGAGATATCCATAGAGGGCATGTGAAATTTTCCACCTTTGATATCGGGACCTTCAACACTGATTTCACCTCCTGATGGTTTTATTTTAGGCAAGGACACATCAAATTTAGGCATTTCAAATTTTCTTCCTTTTCCCGTATATCCTTCAACATCTACATCACCTCCTGCTCCTCCTCCTGGTAGAGAGATATCTATAGAGGGCATGTGAAATTTTCCACCTTTGATATCGGAACCTTCAATGTCTATTTCACCCCCTGATGGTTTAATTTTGGGCAAGGACACATCAAATTTAGGCATTTCAAATTTTCCTCCTTTTCCTGTATGTCCTTCAACACCTACACCTCCTCCTGCTCCTCCTCCTGGTAGAGAGATATCTATAGAGGGCATGTGAAATTTTCCACCTTTGATATCGGAACCTTCAATGTCTATTTCACCCCCTGATGGTTTAATTTTGTGCAAGGACACATCAAATTTAGGCATTTCAAATTTTCCTCCTTTTCCTGTATGTCCTTCAACACCTACACCTCCTCCTGCTCCTCCTTCTGGAAGAGAGATATCTATAGAGGGCATGTGTAACTTTCCACCTTTGATATTGGGACCTTCAACATTGATTTCACCTCCTGATGGTTTAAATTTGGGCAAGGAAATATCCACTTTAGGCATTTCAAATTTTCTTCCTTTTCCTGGATGTCCTTCAACATCTACACCTCCTCCTGCTCCTCCTTCTGGCAGAGAGATATCTATAGAGGGCATGTGTAACTTTCCACCTTTGATATCAGGACCTTCAACATTGATTTCACCTCCTGATGGTTTAAATTTAGGCAAGGACACATCAAATTTAGGCATTTCAAATTTTCCTCCTTTTCCTGCATGTCCTTCAACATCTACACCTCCTCCTGCTCCTCCTTCTGGCAGAGAGATATCTACAGAGGGCATGTGTAACTTTCCACCTTTGATATTGGGACCTTCAACATTGATTTCACCTCCTGATGGTTTAAATTTGGGCAAGGAAATATCCACTTTAGGCATTTCAAATGTTCTTCCTTTTCCTGTATGTCCTTCAACACCTACACCTCCTCCTGCTCCTCCTCCTGGCAGAGAGATATCTATAGAGGGCATGTGTAACTTTCCACCTTTGATATCAGGACCTTCAACATTGATTTCACCTCCTGATGGTTTAAATTTAGGCAAGGACACATCAAATTTAGGCATTTCAAATTTTCCTCCTTTTCCTGCATGTCCTTCAACATCTACACCTCCTCCTGCTCCTCCTTCTGGCAGAGAGTTATCTATAGAGGGTATGTGTAACTTTCCACCTTTGATATCGGGACCTTCAACATTGATTTCACCTCCCGATGGTTTAAATTTGGGCAAGGAAATATCCACTTTAGGCATTTCAAATTTTCTTCCTTTTCCTGTATGTCCTTCAACACCTACACCTCCTCCTGCTCCTCCTTGTGGCAGAGAGATATCTATAGAGGGCATGTGTAACTTTCCACCTTTGATATCAGGACCTTCAACATTGATTTCACCTCCTGATGGTTTAAATTTAGGCAAGGACACATCAAATTTAGGCACTTCAAATTTTCCTCCTTTTCCTGCATGTCCTTCAACATCTACACCTCCTCCTGCTCCTCCTTCTGGCAGAGAGATATCTATAGAGGGCATGTGTAACTTTCCACCTTTGATATCGGGACCTTCAACATTGATTTCGCCTCCCGATGGTTTAAATTTGGGCAAGGAAATATCCACTTTAGGCATTTCAAATTTTCTTCCTTTTCCTGTATGTCCTTCAACACCTACACCTCCTCCTGCTCCTCCTTCTGGCAGAGAGATATCTATAGAGGGCATGTGTAACTTTCCACCTTTGATATCAGGACCTTCAACATTGATTTCACCTCCTGATGGTTTAAATTTAGGCAAGGACACATCAAATTTAGGCATTTCAAATTTTCCTCCTTTTACTGCATGTCCTTCAACATCTACACCTCCTCCTGCTCCTCCTTCTGGCAGAGAGATATCTATAGAGGGCATGTGTAACTTTCCACCTTTGATATCGGGACCTTCAACATTGATTTCACCTCGCAATGGTTTAAATTTGGGCAAGGAAATATCCACTTTAGGCATTTCAAATTTTCTTCCTTTTCCTGTATGTCCTTCAACATCTAGACCTCCTCCTGCTCCTCCTTCTGGCAGAGAGATATCTATAGAGGGCATGTGTAACTTTCCACCTTTGATATCAGGACCTTCAACATTGATTTCACCTCCTGATGGTTTAAATTTAGGCAAGGACACATCAAATTTAGGCATTTCAAATTTTCCTCCTTTTCCTGCATGTCCTTCAACATCTACACCTCCTCCTGCTCCTCCTTCTGGCAGAGAGATATCTACAGAGGGCATGTGTAACTTTCCACCTTTGATATCAGGACCTTCAACATTGATTTCACCTCCTGATGGTTTAAATTTAGGCAAGGACACATCAAATTTAGGCATTTCAAATTTTCCTCCTTTTACTGCATGTCCTTCAACATCTACACCTCCTCCTGCTCCTCCTTCTGGCAGAGAGATATCTATAGAGGGCATGTGTAACTTTCCACCTTTGATATCGGGACCTTCAACATTGATTTCACCTCGCAATGGTTTAAATTTGGGCAAGGAAATATCCACTTTAGGCATTTCAAATTTTCTTCCTTTTCCTGTATGTCCTTCAACATCTAGACCTCCTCCTGCTCCTCCTTCTGGCAGAGAGATATCTATAGAGGGCATGTGTAACTTTCCACCTTTGATATCAGGACCTTCAACATTGATTTCACCTCCTGATGGTTTAAATTTAGGCAAGGACACATCAAATTTAGGCATTTCAAATTTTCCTCCTTTTCCTGCATGTCCTTCAACATCTACACCTCCTCCTGCTCCTCCTTCTGGCAGAGAGATATCTACAGAGGGCATGTGTAACTTTCCACCTTTGATATTGGGACCTTCAACATTGATTTCACCTCCTGATGGTTTAAATTTGGGCAAGGAAATATCCACTTTAGGCATTTCAAATTTTCTTCCTTTTCCTGCATGTCCTTCAACATCTACACCTCCTCCTGCTCCTCCTTCTGGCAGAGAGATATCTATAGAGGGCATGTGTAACTTTCCACCTTTGATATCAGGACCTTCAACATTGATTTCACCTCCTGATGGTTTAAATTTAGGCAAGGACACATCAAATTTAGGCATTTCAAATTTTCCTCCTTTTACTGCATGTCCTTCAACATCTACACCTCCTCCTGCTCCTCCTTCTGGCAGAGAGATATCTATAGAGGGCATGTGTAACTTTCCACCTTTGATATCAGGACCTTCAACATTGATTTCACCTCCTGATGGTTTAAATTTAGGCAAGGACACATCAAATTTAGGCATTTCAAATTTTCCTCCTTTCCCTGCATGTCCTTCAACATCTACACCTCCTCCTGCTCCTCCTTCTGGCAGAGAGATATCTATAGAGGGCATGTGTAACTTTCCACCTTTGATATCAGGACCTTCAACATTGATTTCACCTCCTGATGGTTTAAATTTAGGCAAGGACACATCAAATTTAGGCATTTCAAATTTTCCTCCTTTTCCTGCATGTCCTTCAACATCTACACCTCCTCCTGCTCCTCCTTCTGGCAGAGAGATATCTATAGAGGGCATGTGTAACTTTCTACCTTTGATATCAGGACCTTCAACATTGATTTTGCCTCCTGATGGTTTAAATTTGGGCAATGAAATATCCACTTTAGGCATTTCAAATTTTCTTCCTTTTCCTGGATGTCCTTCAACACCTACACCTCCTCCTGCTCCTCCTTCTGGCAGAGAGATATCTATAGAGGGCATGTGTAACTTTCCACCTTTGATATCAGGACCTTCAACATTGATTTCACCTCCTGATGGTTTAAATTTAGGCAAGGACACATCAAATATAGGCATTTCAAATTTTCCTCCTTTTCCTGCATGTCCTTCAACATCTACACCTGCTCCTCCTTCTGGCAGAGAGATATCTATAGAGGGCATGTGTAACTTTCCACCTTTGATATCGGGACCTTCAACATTGATTTCACCTCCTGATGGTTTAAATTTAGGCAAGGACACATCAAATTTAGGCATTTTAAAATTTCCTCCTTTTCTTGCATGTCCTTCAACATCTACACCTCCTCCTGCTCCTCCTTCTGGCAGAGAGATATCTATAGAGGGCATGTGTAACTTTCCACCTTTGATATCGGGACCTTCAACATTGATTTCACCTTGTGATGGTTTAAATTTGGGCAAGGAAATATCCACTTTAGGCATTTCAAATTTTCTTCCTTTTCCTGTATGTCCTTCAACATCTACACCTCCTCCTGCTCCTCCTTCTGGCAGAGAGATATCTACAGAGGGCATGTGTAACTTTCCACCTTTGATATTGGGACCTTCAACATTGATTTCACCTCCTGATGGTTTAAATTTGGGCAAGGAAATATCCACTTTAGGCATTTCAAATTTTCTTCCTTTTCCTGCATGTCCTTCAACATCTACACCTCCTCCTGCTCCTCCTTCTGGCAGAGAGATATCTATAGAGGGCATGTGTAACTTTCACCTTTGATATCAGGACCTTCAACATTAATTTCACCTCCTGATGGTTTAAATTTAGGCAAGGACACATCAAATTTAGGCATTTCAATTTTTTCCTCCTTTTCCCGCATGTCCTTCAACATCTACACCTCCTCCTGCTCCTCCTTCTGGCAGAGAGATATCTATAGAGGGCATGTGTAACTTTCCACCTTTGATATCAGGACCTTCAACATTGATTTCACCTCCTGATGGTTTAAATTTGGGCAAGGAAATATCCACTTTAGGCATTTCAAATTTTCTTCCTTTTCTTGTATGTCCTTCAACATCTACACCTCCTCCTGCTCCTCCTTCTGGCAGAGAGATATCTATAGAGGGCATGTGAAACTTTCCACTTTTGATATCAGGACCTTCAACATTGATTTCACCTCCTGATGGTTTAAATTTAGGCAAGGACACATTAAATTTAGGCATTTCAAATTTTCCTCCTTTTACTGCATGTCCTTCAACATCTACACCTCCTCCTGCTCCTCCTTCTGGCAGAGAGATATCTACAGAGGGCATGTGTAACTTTCCACCTTTGATATCAGGACCTTCAACATTGATTTCACCTCCTGATGGTTTAAATTTGGGCAAGGAAATATCCACTTTAGGCATTTCAAATTTTCTTCCTTTTCCTGCATGTCCTTCAACATCTACACCTCCTCCTGCTCCTCCTTCTGGCAGAGAGATATCTATAGAGGGCATGTGTAACTTTCCACCTTTGATATCGGGACCTTCAACATTGATTTCACCTCCTGATGGTTTAAATTTAGGCAAGGACACATCAAATTTAGGCATTTCAAATTTTCCTCCTTTTCCCGCATGTCCTTCAACATCTACACCTCCTCCTGCTCCTCCTTCTGGCAGAGAGATATCTATAGAGGGCATGTGTAACTTTCCACCTTTGATATCAGGACCTTCAACATTGATTTCACCTCCTGATGGTTTAAATTTAGGCAAGGACACATCAAATTTTCTTCCTTTTCCTGCATGTCCTTCAACACCTACACCTCCTCCTGCTCCTCCTTCTGGCAGAGATATATCTATAGAGGGCATGTGTAACTTTCCACCTTTGATATCGGGACCTTCAACATTGATTTCACCTCCTGATGGTTTAAATTTAGGCAAAGACACATCAAATTTAGGCATTTCAAATTTTCTTCCTTTTCCTGTATGTCCTTCAACATCTACATCTCCTCCTGCTCCTCCTCCTGGCAGAGAGATATCTATAGAGGGCATATGAAACTTCCCACCTTTGATATTGGGACCTTCAATGTCGATTTCACCCCCTGATGGTTTTATTTTGGGCAAGGACACATCCACTTTAGGCATTTCAAATTTTCCTCCTTTTCCTGCATGTCCTTCAACATCTACACCTCCTCCTCCTGGCAGAGAGATATCTATAGAGGGCATGTGAAACTTTCCACCTTTGATATCGGGACCTTCAACATTGATTTCACCTCCTGATGGTTTAAATTTGGGCAAGGAAATATCCACTTTAGGCATTTCAAATGTTCCTCCTTTTCCTGTATGTCCTTCAACATCTACATCTCCTCCTGCTCCTCCTTCTGGTAGAGAGATATCTATAGAGGGCATGTGAAACTTTCCACCTTTGATATTGGGACCTTCAATGTCGATTTCACCCCCTGATGGTTTTATTTTGGGCAAGGACACATCCACTTTAGGCATTTCAAATTTTCCTCCTTTTCCTGCATGTCCTTCAACAGCTACACCTCCTCCTGCTCCTCCTCCTGGCAGAGAGATATCTATAGAGGGCATGTGTAACTTCCCACCTTTGATATCAGGACCGTCAACATCAGTTTTACCTCCTGATGGTTTTATTTTAGGCAAGGACACATCAAATTTTGGCATTTCAAATTTTCCTCCTTTTCCTGCATGTCCCTTAACATCTACATCACCTCCTGCTTCTCCTTCTGGCAGAGAGATATCTATAGAGGGCATATGAAACTTCCCACCTTTGATATCAGGACCTTCAACATCAGTTTTACCTCCTGATGGTTTTATTTTAGGCAAGGACACATCAAATTTTGGCATTTCAAATTTTCCTCCTTTTCCTGCATGTCCCTTAACATCTACATCACCTCCTGCTTCTCCTTCTGGCAGAGAGATATCTATAGAGGGCATATGAAACTTCCCACCTTTGATATCAGGACCTTCAACATCAATTTTACCTCCTGATGGTTTTATTTTAGGCAAGGACACATCAAATTTAGGCATTTCAAATTTTCCTCCTTTTCCTGCATGTCCCTTAACATCTACATCACCTCCTGCTTCTCCTCCTGGCAGAGATATATCTATAGAGGGCATGTGAAACTTTCCACCTTTGATATCGGGACCTTCAACATTGATTTCCCCTCCTGATGGTTTAAATTTAGGCAAGGAAACATCAACTTTAGGCATTTCAAACTTTCCTCCTTTTCCTGCATGTCCTTCAACATCTACACCTCCTCCTGCTCCTCCTCCTGGCAGAGAGATATCTATAGAGGGCATGTGTAACTTTTCACCTTTGATATCAGGACCTTCAACATTGATTTCACCTCCTGGTGGTTTAAATTTGGGCAAGGAAACGTCCACTTTAGGCATTTCAAATTTCTTTCCTTTTCCTGCGTTTCCTTCAACATCTACATCTCCTCCTGCTCCTCCTCCTCCTGGCAGAGAGATATCTATAGAGGGCATGTGAAACTTCCCACCTTTACTTGCCCCTGTATTTTTGCCTTCAAGGTCAGTGTGTCCTTTCACCTTACCTTTTGGAAAGGACATTTCAATTGATGGCATATTTAACTTTCCTCCTTGGATCTGAGGAGGTTCAGCTCTCATTTCTCCTTCTGGAGCTTTTACATTTGGCAATGAAATATCAACTCTTGGCATTTCAAACTTTATATCTGTTCCAGAATGGCATTCCATATTAATGTTTGTCTCAGTTTTATCTTTAGGCAAAGAAATGTCAATGGAAGGTGTGTGAACTCTGCTTCCTTTTAACTCAGGTCCTTCAACATTGACTTTCACTGGTTTGGATTTAATCCTTGGAAGTGAAAGATTTATTTTGGGCATTTGAAACTTTCCTCCCTTTTTGACGGTGCCATCTCCCTTTACTTTTCCTTGTGGAAGAGAAATGTCAACATCTGGCATATCTATCTTTCCACCCTTCACTTCAGGTGCTTCAATATTGATTTCAGTCCTCGTTGATTTCATTTGTGGTAAGTTAATATCCAGTTTTGGCATATCAAATTTCCCTATTTTTCCAGAATGTCTCTTGACATCAACACCTGTGCCTGTTACTTTTGGAAATGATACATCAACGGATGGCATGTTGAATCTCTTGCTGTCAGGCCCTTCAACACTAATGTCTCCTGATTTGAGTTTAGGTAGACTTAAATCAAATTTAGGAATTTGCAACTTATCTCCATTCTCAACCTCAAGATTAATGTGTTCATGAGTTTTTCCTTTTGGTAATGAAATATCAACTCCAGAAATTATTACATCATGACTTTCAGAAATGATTTTATCCTCTGGCAATGACATTTTTAGATCAATTTTGGGCATTTCTGCTTTTCCAGAATGACCCTCAACCTCAACACCAGCATCTACTTTTCCTTTTGGTAATGACATATCAACGGATGGCATTTGGAATTTCTCGCCTTTGACCTCTGGGTCCTCAGTATTGATTTCACCTGTGGATAATTTCATTTTTGGAAGTGAAACATCTTGATGTGGCATTTTGAATTTGCCTCCTTTCCCAGACAGTTCTCCAACCTCAACCTCTGCTTTTATTTCAGGCCCCTCAGTAATGGCATACTCAGGCAATTTCACATTAGGTAAGGAGACACCTACGCTAGGCATTTTAAATTTTCCTCCTTTTCCAAACTGGCCCTCAATATCTGCACCCCCCTCTGTTTCTTTTGGTAAAGAAATGTCGACATTTGCTCCTTCTGCTTTACCTTTTGGTAATGAAATACTGATATTTGGCTTGTGAAATTTTCCCATTTTTGCTTCAGGTTCTTCAACTATGATTTCACCCTCAGGGGATGTAATTTTTGGAAGAGAGATGTCTAATTTTTTCACTTCAAATTTTACCCCTGTACTTGCATGCCCCTCAGTATCAATGTTTTTTGCAGCCATCTTTGGTAATGACACATCTAATGTAGGAAGACCAATGTCCATATCTGATGTCTCTATCTTGGGCACTGCAATGTCAAGTTTGGGGAGAGAAATCATATGCTTTTGGACCATGGATCCATCAATGTCATCTCCAATTTTTTGTTTTGCATCAAGGTTTAGCTTTGGTAATGATGTGTCAAGGTCAGCATCTTTGAATTCAGCCGTGCCCTTAGTTTTTGAGAGATGCAAGTCCAAATCCACATTTGGTGCTTTAATGTCAATCTTGGGCATCTTCAGTTTATTTTCATGTGTGTCGTTTTGTTTACTTGCCTCTCCATCAATTTCATCAGAATGACAAGAAAGTCTTACCTTTGGCAGTTTGAACTTTGGGATTGTCATCTTTGTATCTGAGACATCCGGATTCATTGTCGGCATTTTTATCACAGGACCCTCTCCTTTTCCTTTAACACTAACCTCAAGATTAGGAACATTAGTTTGAGCTTTGCCTTGAGGCATGGTCAAATCACACTCTACT
Source organism: Paracanthobrama guichenoti (assembly GCA_018749465.1). Classification (NCBI taxonomy): domain Eukaryota; kingdom Metazoa; phylum Chordata; class Actinopteri; order Cypriniformes; family Gobionidae; genus Paracanthobrama; species Paracanthobrama guichenoti. The sequence goes on from CM031960.1 coordinate 35,171,053, forward strand.
GACGGAGGTCTAATTTTGGCCTCTAGGTCTTTCACCTCGAAACTGTCATTTGAAGATTGTACCTCTAATTTTGACTTTTTCAATTTGGGGAAATTCATTCCAAATTTTGGACCTTTCGCCTTGACCTTTAGCTTTGCTCCAGAGGCCTCTCCCTCATGTGTCGCAACATCTACATTGACATTCCCTTCACCGACAGCAGCATCCGTAGCTTTTATTTTTGGAGATCTGATATTCCTCTTCTTCTTGCTACTAGCGATCACGCCCTCCAGATGTCCTGATACATCTGTAGTGGCCCTCTCACCTTTCCTCATCTTGAACTTTGGGAATACAAACTCAACATCAACTGGACTGAGGTCTGATTTGCCTGGCGAGCCCTCAGTGTCCAGCTCTGCCCGGGCTCTTGCTTTTTTGTTCTCTTTCAGTCTTTTCAATCCAAATCTTCCACCTCTCCTTTTCTTGGCTTTGAATGGTTTCACACTTTTGACACTCTGCAAGAGAAAGTTTATCATTCCTTCTAGTTTTCTACTGTTGTAATTACTTTTGTTTAATAATATAAATGCACTTTGGGCAATACTGTGGATGTTCAAAAAGTCATTCTATTGTATAGCAATATTTCAGCATGTACCATTCTTTGCATCTTGGCCTTAGGTCCTCTGAGCTCAAGATTTTGTGCACCTGGACGTATGCTGACTTCACTTCCTGGCACAGTCCTCTTCAAAAAGAAGGACACTTTGTAGGGTTCTGCACACTGAAGAATTTTTAATGCGTCCTCATATTTCACGTTATCAAAATACACCCTGGCACTTAGCAGTTGATCTCCTGCAATAACACATCATCAAAAATTATTTATAACTTACATGATTTCTCTTAGTACATCAGGAAACACAATGAATTCAGTACACCCGTATTCAGCACGGAATTGTTGTATATTAAAGATTGTGAGGTTAAAGTTGGTTCTCCCATTTGTCTCGTCTTTATGGAGCATTTGACGTTGCACTTTGTAATGTAAAATACAGTCCCTAGGTACCTTTCTGTAGGCTGAGGTGCTTCGCTGCTGGGGAGTCTCTCAAGACCTCTTTGATGAAGATGCCATGCTCCCCTCCACCCACCACACTGTACCCACTTGCTCCAACTTCAGCCTGTGTTTCAACAACCACTTCCACGAGCTCTGACAACTGGTTTTCCTTTTCCGCCTGCTCATAAAATTTACAAAGTAAAAATGCGAAATGGTGAAGGGTGAAGGTCAAATAAGTAATTTCATTTCAAAAAAAGGTTTCTAAGGGTGTGTTCACATTTGGCATGAATCCTGACGAATCCTAGTGATTGCTCTGTTAGTGCAATTCATTTGAATAAGTGTGAACGCTGCCATCCAAACCCTGGTGCGCACCAAACAAGTGGACTGAGATGGTAGCAGATCTTGGTTTGTGTGTGTTTTGACTCCTTTTTCTACACAGTTACACAGTTCTTCATGAGTTCTCAGCTGGTCAAAATACCATCATATGTAGGCTACACACACACAATGAGCACATTTAGCCCAGCACACAGCATTGTTTTGGATGTTCAGTAAGTTCCGTCCCAAAATAGGAAATATGTCATAAAAGTCAACCAATCAGGTTGTGAATGAATCCCTTTGACTTTAGGTTTGGTGAAAATGCCAATATGAATGCTAAGCAGACAAGGACAAAATGTTTTTTTGGTCCGGACCAACTAAACCAAGTGAACCGAACTACAAGTGTGAACACACCCTAAGGGTTTCTACACTGTCAGAAAAAAGGTACATTGCTGTAAAAACCGAAAAGGTACTAATACACACTCTTAAAGTACTGATATGTACCTTTTAAGGTACTAATATGTACCATTTAGGGGTGAGTAAGGTACAAAGATGTACCTTTTCACTTTCGTACCTTAGGGTACCGTCCCAGTGACAGCACTGTACCTTTTTTTCTGAGAGTGTAAAAGCTATTAGTCTTACATAACACTAATAATTGCTTTGAGTGGTATACCTTAATATTTTCATATGAGCTTAATTTTTTCATACTGTATTCCACAACAGTGATTTATTTTCTTACCCCATTCTTATTGTCTGTGTTGGAGGGTTCCTCCATGTCTGTGAGGGTGGATTGTGTGTCTCTAAGCTGGCTTCTCTTCAGACTCAAAACTTGTTTTAGTTCTGCATGAAGTTTTTCCTTCTGAACCTTGGAAACAAATGTGGAATAAAGATTGAGAGAGGTTAGAAATCCACATCTCCACATAAGCCCCTTTCACACGGGTAGTTCTAGGAACTAGCCACCAGGGTGTTTCCCCAAGAACTAAAGGTTCCCCTATAGGGCCGTTTTCCTAGTTGCATTCGCACCGCCAGTAGGAACTCTGAAGTGACGTAAGCCGCGCTTGTTGTTGTGACTTTTATTTTGACAGCGCGGCGAACATTTATTTTGACAGCCCTGAGCACGCTAGAGTTTGAGCACACAGCTCTCACATTCTCCGTCTTCATTAGCTTATGATCTGTTTAAGTGTCCTTTCTAATATGCTATTAGATAGAACTGTTATAGAGGTATAACAGTAGAAGGTAAACAGTGTATGAAAAAATATTAGCATTTTCTCTGTGGTTGATGCCCAATGTTGCTAGCTGAGCAGAAATACATAATCATGCTTTGCTTGCTCCCCTCAAAGGTGCGTTGGATTTTCTTCTTAGCACAAAGGTTGAGAGGTCCATCTATCACTGTTTTCATATTCATAGAGTTTAGTGTGACCAAACATCCTGTTTTCCCAGGACACGTGCTGTTTTCAAGTCCTGTCCTGGCCGTCATGGCTGTTTTTTATAAAGTGAAGAAAATGTCCTGGTTTTCATAATTTTTCATTGGGCCATTAAATTGATCGGTGTCCTGACATTTCATCCTACCCGTCAGATTACCAGGGCTTACTGCGCATGCGCACATCAATATCAATATTTAATATATATATATATATATATATATATATATATATATATATATATATATATATATATATATATATATATTTTTTTTTTTATATATATTTTTTTTATATTTACATAGTTTTAAGGGTAGGTTTAGGGTAGGGGTAGGTATGGATATTAATGAAGCCTCAAATCACATGAATATGATGCTGGTAGTACAATCAGATTTTTGCTTGTCGAATTGTGCTACCTACTGTTTTAATGGGAGGTAGCAAAATCTGACAAGGTAGGACAAATCAACAGAACACCGGCACTAGGGCAATCTACAAGTATCTAATTTCTGGGCCGAGTGTCCTGGTTTTCAGTAATCAAAATATGGTCACCCTAATAGAGTTAGTTTGTGAAGTAAATATATAGTTTATAATCTGTGTGTGTACACAGCTTCTTTTTTTTATTTAAATGGTGAGTACTGGTGCTTCGTGCGCATTTGGCCAATCAGCGTACACTTACGTCACTGGTAGTTCCTATTATGCTGGGTTAGAGCCTACTCTGAAGTAGGAGCTAATTTAGTCCCCCCAAAAGGCATTCCTAGAACTAAAATCGTTCCCAGTTCCTGCGGTGCAAACACGCCAAAAAGCGTGTATTTCCGGCATTAGTTCTAGGAACTATGAAAAGGTTCCTCCAGTGTGAAAGCCCCAGAGCTTGGAATTATATTTGTAGTACTCACAATTCGCTCTGGGCTGTCCTGTTCATCAGCAGAGATGCTGTGGTGTGTACTTAGATGAGGACCAAAGGGTGGTCTATCTGAGGGGGGAGAGCGTCTTTTGTTGTTTACCTAAGGCAGAGATAAGATTAATAAAATAAAACAGCCACTTTCTATTGGCTTTAAAGTGGTAATGGTTTGGCAAGTGGCTACCTACGGGTGAATCTCTGGTTTCTGTATTCCCATAACTGTCCTCTCTGTCAGAGTCTGAAATTAGAGCAGGTTTACAGTGTTAGCAGCCATCAGTCAAAAATAATTAATGCTGCCAGCATTTTTGATCATTTTCACAAAATTTCATGGCACCCAGAATATTTTGTTGTACGAATAGCTGAACATGCAAAATATCAAAAGAAAGAACAGACCCTCTGCTCTTTTTTTATCAACACTTAAATGTGGTTTCATAAAAATAAATTTTGAGCAAAATGAGTGAATGAGATGGGATTCAGAACAATGATCAAAACACAGATGGAGCAGATGGAGTCCATCAACACCCCCAAATCTTTACAGTCCTGTAGCTCGTCCTCGGTTGACATTTCAGTAACATTAGTCCGTTTTGATTTATATGCTATTTAATGGTGATGATCGTGTTATTTTACATATGCATCTGCTTGCATATGCTATTGCTTGTTTCTGCTGCTTCTTTCCTGTGTTTTGATCAGGTACTCTATCAGATGATGCGCAATAGAGAAAGCCATACATTTCCATCAATGGCAGGGAAAGTGTTAAGTAGGACTTGGTACATCTTTATTTGTAATTTCTTAATTACTTTCTATTGCCTTTTCATTAATGTTATATTTTCTGTAAGTAGTTTTTAAAAAATACTTTAAAGATTTGGAGTGTACTACAATTCACTATGCACATTCAATATAATTCAAGATCTGCTGTCACACATCACAGTTTACACCTGGTTGTAAAATGCATCTTAAATGTGTCTTCTGTGACCAACTGTGTTTGAATTTCAAGGGTATAGGGGGTCTAATTTCATGACTGAATACTTGCTTACCTCACTGTGCATTATGATAAGTGCAAAATAATATTTGTGCTTGATCCATGATCCTCTTGAAACTTTTTCAAACCCTTTCAAAGATATTTCCAGACCTTAATGCATGTCTCCTGCGTTGGCTAGCATAAATCTTAACTGTGTTGTTATCTATGAGACTAAAAAAAGATCATCAGGTTAGTAGGCCTGATGTCCTCTCTCAATCTGCATGGTTCTCATTCCTCATTCGGCAGTGGTGTCTGGTATCTGTCTCTGCCGTAAGAGAGCGCGTAGCAACATTAAGAGATCTGCAGACTAGCGAGTGGGTTATTTCTAATGGGCTCAGACACCCACGTTGGATAACCTGTTACACAAGACAGGAACACATAACATGACGCTAGCTAGCAGGTGTTCTGTTATCACTGTACCAGCTGTGTGCTTCCCTATTTTTTTGTCTTATTTAGTCCCACAACCCCATGAATGTAACTCATGTTATACTACTCATTGTTTTTTATAAATGTCATTACAGTCACTTTTATAAAATAAAAGCCTTGAAAATTGGTTTCTTTTAAAATTATATTGGTATATGCATGTCTGTGTGCCTGCGATGGACTGTCCATCATTCCAGAGTTTCCCTGCCTATGTCCTGACACCCCACAACCCTACACAGGACAAGCAGTTTGGAAAATGGATGTGTGTGTGTGTGTGTGTGTGTTTTCTGTTAGTGAGTGAAAGAGGCAGCTGTTCCCTAGTGATGCTATGTGTACAGAGGAGTGGACAGAAGACTGGAATGGTGCTGCACATAACTGATCTTTATATAAACACGCGCTGGCCTGACCTACATGTGCTTCTTTAATGACAGAGCTGTTAACACTAGAGAGCCTACAAATGCTGCCATACAAGTAACAGGCAAACCAGGTACACGTCAGCCAAACATAACGCACTTATGCACTGCTAACGAATGCTCCTGTTTTATAATTAACACCTGATGTACTTGAGAAAGAAGCTGTGAAACTTAAAGGTTTGTAAGAAAAGAAGAAAAGCTCATTTATACATAGATTATTGGGACCAACTGATGTGTAACATTGAGAACAGTGATACAGAGGGAAATTAACATGTGACTTTCCACTTCAGAACACACCTAATTTAATTTGTTCATCATTAATTTATTTTAAAACAGTTTTGATCTAAGACCTACAGTAGTGGCCAAAATTTATGCCCAGTCTAGGAAACGCTGCTGCCATCTGGTAAGCGCTTCCGAAGCCTGATGGCCAAAACTGAGAGACTCAGGAGGAGCGTCTTCCCCCAGGCCATCAGACTCCTGAACTCAGTCACTTAACATCACGTGACTTCACTTCAGGATAAACATCGATACACTGACATTGCACTGCACTTTCTGTTCTGTTCTCGTTGTTACTGTGTAACAACCTGTCATAAACCTGTTTGCACATTATACTCTTTATACATTTGTTAACCACATATTTATAAGTCTACAGTTTACTCACTGCACAGTTTATTTCACTTATTTTATTCCACTTTATTTTTATTTCTACTTGATTTATTTATAATTATAATATATATATATATTATATATATATATATATATATATATATATATATATATATATATATATATATATATATATATATATATATATATAGTACTTTCTTATCCTATTTCTATATAATTTCCTCCTTGTGTTTTTAACTGTGAATTTGCACTGTCCATGGAGCGGACCTGTTTACATTTCACTGCCGGTTGTATATTCTGTATATAACTGTGTATGTGACAAATAAAACTCTTGAATCTTGAATCTTGAAAATAGACATCTTCACCCTTTATTATATTTAAAATGTGTTAATAATGTTGTTAGCATATTGCGTAGTTGTGCTTGGAATCAATTGTTTTATTTGTAATTCTTGGAATCGACTCCATCAATTCCGGAACCAGGATAATTTCAAATCGAACAGCCCTACAAAATATTAATGACTTATTATGCTTTTTCCTGCCAGCTTTTTGTTTTTCTATATGCATTTTATTTTTGCATAGTAAATTAAAACCTGTAACTGTAGTTTGGCTATTTTTATTTTTGTTTGGCCAAATATTTTTGTCAGATTAATACCTTGACCATGTTTAATGTTTTGTTCTTCCCTCATATTTAAAGTATATCTCAAATATCTTCCTTATATCTTGATAATTTAATTGAATTTGTAGGGTTATTAAAAACAATTAATATCCCTTCAGGACATCACTTTTAGCCACTACTGTACTTTTGATATTGATGTTTACATTATACATTATATGTACACACACACACACACACACACACACACACATATATATAATATGCTTTATTGTTTTGATAAAATGCAGAAAATAGTCCACGTAAACAATGTGTTTCCAAACTGATTATGTATATACTTGTACAGAGCTTTTAGAATATTCTCTCCACATAAATTAAATTAATAAAAATTGAGTTAACTTCTGATTCAAACCAAATGCCTCAACCTCCTCTGTTCTATTATGTCCTATTGAACACACATGCCTGCCACTTACAAGGACAGCAGAGGACAGGGATGCAGTTTTGTTGCTGTTGATTCAATACAGTCACAAGATCATCTGGTATGAGAATAGGCTCTTGATAATGACCCAAGAACTACAAGTGAACCAATGCCCTGAGCCCAACAGTTGGCACATGGGTATCATATACATCCCTAATCCAAACAAAGACACAAGGATAAGTATGTGTCCTGAGATCCAATGGTCCAAAATAAACAAACTTTATGAAGGGTGACAAAAATATCCTAATTTAAAGATTAAATTAATTGCATTTTTTGTTTCTGATAAACACGTCAACCACTCAGTTAAAGTCACGGATGGTTTGCTGTTGTTTCTGACATTCTGAGACAGTCTGGATGCTCAAAAATATGAGTTTTCTGATTGATAAAACGTGCTAAAGTGTAAAAATCCTCTCTTTTGGTGGTTTAATTGGTGAGTCCATTATAAAAACAAATGTTGTTCCTACTGCAGACACAAAATTAACTTTTAATACATATGCACATCTTTGAGGTCAAGTTTGTGTCCTAAATGTTTATTGAATGAATTTGTATATATGCTCTCAGGCAAAAAATACAGTCTCTCTCTTCCAGGAAAATATTGGTGACCAATCAGATTCAAGGAAATGAGAAACAGATAGGCCTACATTTACAAAATATAAATGTTTATTTTGTTATCTGTGTGGGTAAAAGTAGCTTCTACAAGGGAAAATATGCAGAGGAAAATATCCCATTCTCAATTTGTCAGAAATTAGAGTATTTTTTATTCAGCACGTACGTCCGGCCTCAGGGGAGGTGCACATGATGCACTGGCCTCTCCTGAGGGTGTGTAAAGCCAAGGAGGAAATGCCTCCCTTTAAACAGGAAACTGGGATATTTCTTGAGATAATATAACACCCAACACCAAATCTGAGAGAAAAACAAGTTAATTAGTTAGTTAGTTAGTCCAGACAAGCAGGGGTGCGTAACTACCATACGATGCATCGTTGAAGAAATCGACTAGTCACCTGTTTCCTGAAAACGCATTGTCACAAATTTGTCGCTCAACCAAGTTAGTTAATGACGTCTCACATTTATTACACGGCTCTGTGGAATACTTGATTCTGATTGGTCAAACGCGTCATCCAGGTATCTTATCTTATTCATTAAACGTAGCTGCTGCCATTTTGAGACGAATGTTTTGCACACTGTAATGGTTTATAAGATAACAAACAGGTACACTTTTAAAACAGTTTAATCTTAAATCAATATCTCTTATCCCCATGATTATTTATGTGGTGAAATGTAATAAGTGTTATGACTGTACCATATCCCTTAAAGTATGTCTGGTTTGAACTTGTTGCTCCTATCCGGTTGTTATCGCAGAATAAACCCCTTCAGACTGACGACTGATCATCCTGCCGGATCGAGTTTATTCTGCAACAACAATAGGCTGTATGTACATTATCCCTTACTTAATCCATTTGAGATCGAATTATTGCTAGATTTTTTTTTGCTATAAATTATGGACATGGCATCTGAGGGCTAGTTCTTTATTTCCAGATCACTGCGTTCTTACGTACTAGAGCATGAATGCACAAAAACGATGCTTTAAATCTCTTGACAAACTAAAAGACTTAAATGATATTTGTATATATTAAAAATAAAAGTTTTATAGATTTTAAACAAATAGATTGTACTGTCATCTTAAGGATAAGTCCACGTCATTGAAACTATGCTTAAAGTCCCAGTGAACCGGAAGTAGCAAGTGAGTTTTCTTCAGTGCTGTGACGAACACTCACCTAAAGGATTATTAGGAACACCTGTTCAATTTCTCATTAATGCAATTATCTAATCAACCAATCACATGGCAGTTGCTTCAATGCATTTAGGGGTGTGGTCCTGGTCAAGACAATCTCCTGAACTCCAAACTGAATGTCAGAATGGGAAAGAAAGGTGATTTAAGCAATTTTGAGCCTGGCATGGTTGTTGGTGCCAGACGGGCCGGTCTGAGTATTTCACAATCTGCTCAGTTACTGGGATTTTCACGCACAACCATTTCTAGGGTTTACAAAGAATGGTGTGAAAAGGGAAAAACATCCAGTATGCGGCAGTCCTGTGGGCGAAAATGCCTCGTCGATGCTAGAGGTCAGAGGAGAATGGGCCAACTGATTCAAGCTGATAGAAGAGCAACTTTGACTGAAATAACTACTCATTACAACCGAGGTATGCAGCAAAGCATTTGTGAAGCCACAACACGCACAACCTTGAGGCGGATGGGCTACAACAGCAGAAGAACCACTCATCTCCACTACAAATAGGAAAAAGAGGCTACAATTTGCAAGAGCTCACCAAAATTGGACAGTTGAAGACTGGAAAAATGTTGCCTGGTCTGATGAGTCTCGATTTCTGTTGAGACATTCAGATGGTAGAGTCAGAATTTGGCGTAAACAGAATGAGAACATGGATCCATCATGCCTTGTTCCCACTGTGCAGGCTGGTGGTGGTGGTGTAATGGTGTGGGGGATGTTTTCTTGGCACACTTTAGGCCCCTTAGTGCCAATTGGGCTTCGTTTAAATGCCACGGCCTACCTGAGCATTGTTTCTGACCATGTCCATTATGACAACCATGTAAATATGATTCACAAAGCTTGAATCATTTCAAATTGGTTTCTTGAACATGACAATGAGTTCACTGTACTAAAATGGCCCCCACAGTCACCAGATCTCAACCCAACAGAGCATCTTTGGGATGTGGTGGAACGGGAGCTTCGTGCCCTGGATGTGCATCCCACAAATCTCCATCAACTGCAAGATGCTATCTTATCAATATGGGCCAACATTTCTAAAGAATGCTTTCAGCACCTTGTTGAATCAATGCCACGTAGAATTAAGGCAGTTCTGAAGGCGAAAGGGGGTCAAACACAGCATTAGTATGGTGTTCCTAATAATCCTTTAGGTGAGTGTATTTCTAAGTGAAAGGGAATATTGAACAGAGGGCAGGGTTTCACTTCAGCGCTCCTCCTCTCCATCTCTCGCTCACAGCAGACTAACGGTTGGACGGGAGGGGTTAAGGATATTCAAACCTAAGCCGTCAAACTGACATCATCTGAGAAGGAACGCCGTTTCCAGACCGGAAGTTACTTTTCAGATTTTGATTAAAGATTACAGCGACTAATTTTTTTTTTCTGTGTATTAACTTGCACAGATGAATTGTTCGGGGGTGTGACGTTATGATTGACAGCTGAGATTGACAGCTTCTCTGAGCAAAGCAGTCACTGAGCTGCCAACAAACTTTTTTGTGAACTTTGGGAGGAGATTGGAACTTTAACTTTAACTTCTACATTTCTATATCTGTTTATTTCACAATAAGTTCTGGGGCATGTGATTGATTAGGCGGGATTGTGGGCGGGACCTTGATATCGCGGCTCCACTTCGCACTCACTACTGCGCAGACTTGAGACCCAAGATGTCAGCACCATATTTGGACACTGATGGCTTCACTTACTTCAATGGAAGAGAGTGATGGTTTGTCATCCTTTTTTTTTACAGTCTATGGTTCAAACTCGTAGACATGAAGGAGTGTTCACGTGCTGTGAGATATGACGTTCTGGGCGCTTTCTTAGGATTACTTTTGTGTCTACTTGCACTTAAATATTTAAGTTGGCAAGGCTTAAAAATGTGCAAACTATCAACTTCTGTGATGATGCAGCACTGGCCCAGTTTTGTACACTTTTACTGTATTTTATGCACTTTTTTGTATTAACGTACAGTATGTCCACAAAGTATTTAAGTCATACTTCAGAATTATAAATGTCACTGCACTGGATAATAAAATCCAATCCAAGTGGTGGGTGGCACACGTTTCAAGCAAAAGATTTCACACACACACACACACACACACACACACACACACACACACACACACACACACACACACACACACAAAATAAATAAAATATTTTTTAGTTTTTAAATGGTAAAGTTGTATACATGAAGATATAAAAAGTATTTGGACACTTTCTGCAATGACACTACACAGGCCTATACCTTTTGGAAATGTTGTATATAATAATTGACAAAATGTGTGAAAGTTACATCATCTCATCCACAACAGCAGCATCAATCTGAACAACAGCATGTGGTTGTTCCTCTTCCAAACCAAATCTGACTCACGTGTAAGAGTCTGCATATTTTAGCGGCATCACAGCCTATCTATAGCGACATCGACAAGCCTCGACTCCAAACCCCCCATACCCCAACTCACTCCTCAGTGCACCGGTGTCCCATTAACACATCTGACTCCTGAAACGTGGCAGGAATGGCACTAGTATCACACACACAGACATTATTCCCATACTTGTGTTGGGAGGAGCTGGCTGAAGGCACATGAAGTATCAAAACATATCAAACTTCGCTGACAGAGTCTGCCAGTCATTCAGAGCAGAAATTCCCTTGGGGGGTTTTCAAATCTTTTGTTGAATTGCACATAATGCAATATTAATGAAGTGAAAGGTCACTTAAAGAAAGTACACTTTCATGACGTTTCTTAACACTTAACACTATTTGTGTCCTTGTTACAGTGTCAGGTAACACTTTATTTTAAGGTGAAGTAGTTACACATTACTACATGTAGCTACTTACTATAGTAAATAATAACAGTAAGTTATGCATAATTAACTAACTAACCTTAAACCAAACCCTAACTGAAACTCTATAATAAGTGTATGTAGTTATTAATATAACTCAGTACTTATTTGAGTAAGTTCAATGTAACTACGTCACCTTAAAATAAAGTGTAACCCAGTGTCATTATTCAGTTAAGTACGGAGTAATATCAATGAATGTACTTGGTTAGAATTAGGGTTTGGTTTAGAGTTAATTGCATGTAATTATGCATCATTTACTCATACAGTAAATGTCACAATGACACAGTAAAATAAAGGGTAACACTTTATTTTACAGTGTCCTTGTTACGCATGTAACATGCAGTTACCTTAGTAATAACAGTAAATTATGCATAATTACATGCAACTAAACCTAAACCAAACCCTGACCCGAACCCTATAATAAATAAATGTTGTTAATATTACTCAGTGCTTAAATATATAATCACACTGTAACACCTTAAAATAAAGTGTAAACAAATGCACTTTGTAATAATGTCAAAATAAAAGTTGTACTTGATATTTAATATTAATTTAAAATTAATATATATTTAAATGTATGAATTTACAACATCATAAATGTTTAATTGCATATATATTTTTAAATGCATGACAGAAATGACATAAAGTATATTTTAGTTTACCATAGATGCTTGTCAGTCCATTCGGGATATTTCAAAAACAATAGAAGTCATTATGAAATGACTGCCTATGATCTTGGTTCTTGATGAATCTGATTCTGTAGGAAGGGTCTTGTCCTTAACTCTCACTGTATTTCATCACATGCTGCTATCTTAACTATGGCATGTTGGGCCATGAACTCCACACAGTACCGTGAGACCGATCTTATGACCAGAGCCACAGCTGTTGCAACTGTGTAAGACTAATACAGGAGGATCTCACACACACACACACACACGCACACGCACACGCACACACACACACACACACACACACACACACACACACACACACACACACACACACACACACACACACACACACACACACACACACACACACACACACACACACACACACACACACAACCCTACTTAAACCCATCACAGAAACAGGACCAAACTGACAAAAATGACTGTTATCGCTATCCTTGTGTGGACATTTGGCCCACATAACATAGGGAATACTCATCTGGTCTGCCGTTATCATTATCAGCATTGATAGTTTCTTCTGTTATGAACTTATAATAACTTGATTAAGCACAAATTAAAGAATTGTACAGCAGCCAAAAACAATAACAGCACCAAAAACAGCTTAACTTTCTTAAGGTCTGTGCAAATCCTCCATTCAAGAGCTAAGCGTAATACCTAAATGTGATTCATATTTAGCTGTACAAGTTTCCATGTCAATCTGAGAGTCTTGTCATTGTCAGTGCCACCCAACGTAACCCAACACAAGTCATCTATTACCTACCTTTATTGAGTGTTTCCTTGTGCAGAATCAATTATTCCCTCAGTAACAAACTCTCTCTTTCTCCCCCCTACTCTCAGCCAGCTTATTCTCTGACTGACACGCACTGACCGGGACATTTGCAGAGTTATTATGGACTCTGATAGGGGAGGCGGTCAGCAACCCAATTGGATAAAGCCAGTGGGATGCCCCATATACAGAGGGTGAGAGAGTCTCAATTGGCAGTCTAATACGGACACAAACAGTTATCTATCATAACACAAAAGAATATGGCCTGAGATTTACTGTGAAACCAATAACATGTACTCAAACAAACAATATCTGAACATATGGTATAGTGAAAAGAAGCCAAAAATAAGATGGAATGGTGTTTTTAATTTTAGAGAAAATCACAGTTTCACTTTTCTGGTCTGGCAGCTGTTGTCTCGGGCTTAACACCGAGTTTAAAGTAGCTTTCTGTCCAACAGTGAGGTGTGTCTGCTTGTTTTTTAGGCATCCTGCCCATGTTGAAACTGAGCCGGGGTGATGCCCAAACAACTCAAACAGGTCACAAGATGCTGCCAAAATTCATTAGGCCCTCAGCGTGACATGCAGGTGGATCGACGGGGTCAAAACAGCACTTAAAGCCTCTAGCCAGGCATCTGCGTGTTCACATTGTTGTAATTCTGTTATTGTTCAGTAGGATAAGCAGTATAGTGGCTCAGATTGAGGAGGGGAGGCTTCTCTGGCACAAGGTGAGGTGTCCAGTTTATTAGCGAATGCACCTATCAGCAGAATAGCAGCCAAGAATCCAGAGCAGCTGGCCGTAGACGTCATGTGACACTGAAGGACTAACAGACAGGCAGTGTGATCACATGACAAAGCAAGCCAGAGGAAAGAAAAATGCATGTTTGTGTATACTGTCACACAAATTAATATCCTAAGTCTTCGACATTGATTCATCGCTGAAATCCTGTTCAAGATAAGCAAATATAGATCTCACATAGTTCCTTTCCTGCTCAGATAACCCATAATAAACCTTTACCATGTCAACAACTTCCCTCTTGAACTTCACCTCTCCTGACAAACTGGAGAGCAGATTAGTTTAAACAATGATTAGTTAGCTCTTTTATCACAATTAAGTGAAAATTAGGTTAATATTAAATAGTTTTAAAATTATTCAGTTATTTTTGTGCTGACATGAAAACTGCAATTAATAAATAATGATTTATTATTCCTTATGGTTTTCTTGTGTCCTTAGTTTCACGTTTCATTCATTTTTTCATATACCCTTGGCTAAAAAAAGCCCAGTCCTTAATGATGTCATCCACCAGGAAGTGACATCATCATCATCAGCAGGAAAACAACAAACATCAGTAAGTATTAGCTTGGGGAGTTCTGTGATGTTCTGTGATACTAATGGGTTTCATTAATCACATTTACGAAAATATCATTCTATATAATATAATTACAAAAATCTTTATTTAAAATTCATATGAACTAATTAGCTAACTCTCTGTCCCTTGCTAATTTTAGCTCTTTATTTTCTGTTGATTTTCTTGTGATTATGTAAGTGCAACTTATAATTTATAACGTTAAGGTGTCTAAGTGGAGCCCTGCTTGTGAAAAAGTAGAAGTACACATTAGCATACTTGTAAAAAGAGTCTGAGAATGGCACCAAATTCCAATCGGAATCTGAGAATGGCACCAAAGCACCTTCTGATCCAGATCTAACACTATATATATATGTGTGTGTGTGTGTGTGTGTGTGTGTGTGTGTGTGTGTGTGTGTGTGTGCACTCGTGTGTGTGTTACTGTATACATTAAAATGAGCTAATGCGAGACATTAAACCCAATGCCGTCTTAAACTTCCTGTGTATAAAATAAGTTTGAAAATAAAACCAAGGACAATGTATTGCAGCCACTCACTTCTATTACTGCAGATCTCTATATCCAGTTAGACATTACACGGATAATGAGCCCATTATACACCGGTGTCACCCATATGCACTTTAAATCTCAAGCGTTAAAAAGGGCCACTAGTGCTTGACCACGTAATGTAAGGCATGCAGGTAAAAAGATTAAATAGCAACAAAATAACACTGGACTTCTGATCCTTTGTATATTAAATGAATGGATGAACTGCTATCATGCTGAATAATTTAAACATGCTGTTCCTTGTGTGAGAAAAACAACAACAACACTTTAGCATACTTAGTATTTATTAAGAAATGTATTTACTTAAAGTGCAAACTGAATGTTGTTTTCAGACACTTAACTGCATGTTATTTTCAATTAATTGAAAAGTCTACATTTATTTAAAATGTTTTTTTGTTACTCAGTTTGGACTCAAGTACATCTTTATATGTAATTTCATAATCACTTTTACTGTCTTTGAAATAACAAGCATTTTTATTTGTAAACTAAAATATACTTTAATATCATTTCTATTGAAACTTGTATGTCATGTATCTAAAAATATATGTAATTAAACATTTTAATTAACAAAGTTGTAATTGAGTACATTTAAAATATATTAACTTTAAATACCAAATAAGACACTAGAATCAAGTACTTTACATGTATGTTAGTGTGTTAGTCAATGTTCTTTAAAGATTATTAAAAATGTACTTTAAAGTAAAACTTGGTAACACTTTATTTTACAATGTCCTTACATGCGTTACATGTAGTCACTGTATTAATAACATGCAACTAACCCTAAACCACACCCTAACCTTATAGTAAGTACATGTTGTTTATTACTCAGTACTTAAATGTATCATTACACTGTAACAAGGGGTTACACTTTATTTTAAGTTGTCATTGTTACAGTGTAATTATGTATTTAAGCACTGAGTAATATTGATTAACTACATGTACTTACTATAGGGTTAGTTGCATGTAATTATGCATAATTAATTTACTGTTATTACTATGGTAAGTACATGTATCAAGGACACTGTAAAATAAAGTGCTACCAAATAAAAAGTAACTTTTGTGTACTTAAGCATGTACTCTTTAAGTGCACTTAAGTGGCCTTTTATTTCATTAATATATTCTATTAAATCACAAAGAACAATACTTTCATGATTTGAAGTATACACTACAAGTGCACATTCAATACAATTAAGCGCACTTCTTTTTCTCAAGGGGTATTGTGTCAGCAAACCCACCTGCATCTGAAGAGGGCGTCCAGCTGATCCGGAAGATCCCTCGCAGACACTCACACATGGCAGATGACGAGATACACGCTCACGCTCACTGAACATGCATCACACGCACCACTACTACGGGTCAGACCTTGGGCCGGGTCTCTGCCTGGGTCTGTGAGCAGATCGCTTCCAGCGAGCATGAAGGGGAGACGGTCACTGACTCGGGAAGAGAGGGAAAACAGATTCAGGAGGGGGTCAGGGATCGAGACAGAGAGTGTGAATTCGGCTTTCTTTGTTGGGGGGCATGTTGGTGTCAAAAGTGAACGAGAATGCGGTCGTGGGTGGAGAAAAAAGAGATGGATGGGCAGAGGCCGACAACAGGGAGACACAGGGCAGAATGCTGCATTAACTGGCACTGAGAGTCAGCAGTTTGCGGCCCCTGACTAAAGCTCCTGCCCTTTGTTCGTCCGTGCGGTGGCTTTAGTCCCGGCCTTGTTATCGGGCTTAGTGAGAAACAGCTATCAGGGCTTCTGTCAGACAGAGCTCAACAGCTTCCACAATATAATTAAAAGAAAAACACATTCCCTCACACGCAGTCACAAACAGGCCAGAACCGGCACAGGCCTCTGCCAGCACTTCCTTAACTGCCATTGATTCCCAGAGTCTACATCCATGACGGATGAGGACCCGTCAAAGGATACATACGACAATATGCAATGATTATGGTTATTTTAAAATAGATAGTTCCAGTCCAAATTGGTCAAAACAGCAGTCATGCAATATAGTAACAGCTACGACACCAAAGATCAACATTTGTTTACATGTCATTGACTAAATCTAGAAGTTTGACTCTTACAACACATGTAGTAGTAATTGTTTAACGCAGTGTGTCCAAAAGGCCTGCGCCTGCATGTGCATTTATATTTATATGACTTCTGATTTGTAATGTTGCCTGAATCATAATCATACACTGTTTGTTCGTCGGCCAGAGGAGAACTGGCACCCCGACTGAGCCTGGTTTCTCCCAAGGTTTTTTCTCCATCATGTCACCTGATTCAGTTTTGGTTCCTTGCCACCGTTGCCTCTGTTGCTTTAGGCTTTTGGCTTGCTATATTGTATATAACTTTCTATTAAATTCTATTGCATTATTTTCCTGTTACCATTGTAAAGCTCCTTTGAAACAATCTGCATTGTAAAAAGCGCTATATAAATAAAGATGACTTGACTTATAGCATTCCTTTTGAAAAAGTACAAATTAGCATACTCTTACAGAGTAATTATTAAAGAAATAATATACTTTTAAGTGATTTATGTAATTTACCCTGTGATTTACTCACCCTCAAACCATCCTAGGTGTATAAGACTTTCTTCTGTCTGATGAACACACTTTGAGTTTATACAAAAAATGTATAACGTTAAATATCTAGCTCCCGCCAGACCGCCTTCCGTATTCAACGCAAGTGTAAAGTCTCTCGCAGCTCAAAACGCTTACGTCCAACGTCATACTGTCAGTTACGTTTTTTGTAAGTTGAAGCTACAAAAGATAGATATTTTACTTTATAAAGTTTTAAATATGGATATTCTTCTTACACAAATGCATCGATTCACTTCAGAAGGCCTTTATTAACCCCTTAGAGCCGTGTGAAGCACTTTTATAATGGATGGATGCACTTTTTGGGCTTCAAATTTTGGGCTGCCATTATAAAGCTTGGATTAACCAGGACATTTTTAATATAACTCCGATTGTATTTGCCTGAAAGAAGAATATCATATTTGTCTAATTTTCATTTTATGTTGAACTAACCCCTTAAGTATTTCATAATCACTTCTATTGTCTTTGAAATATGGTTAAAGTCTACTGCTGAATGTACTGACAAGCATTTATGGTAAACTGGAATCATTTCTGTTGAACTATATACATTTAAATATATTTGTACTTGCACATTTGATTGTAAGTTGCAATTTATTAACTTTAAAATGTAATATCAAATAACACAAGTACAATTCCACAAGTGCTTAACATGCTTTAGTATGTTAGTTAACATATCAAAATGTATTATTGAAACATAATGTACTTTATATCAGAACTATTAATGACATTATTACAAAGTGAACCTATTAAAAGTCTTCTTAAGTGTGTTATAAATAGTCCTAACATTATTTTATTTTAACATTATTTTTAGTTTAATATTGTTATTAAACATCATGAGAGTGCTCTTTAAGTACATTAAGTGCCATTTTATTTAATTAATGTTATTATCTAAAAGTATTATATATATATATATATATATATATATATATATATATATATATATATATATATATATATATATATATATATATATATAATAAAAAATGCAGATGTGGCTTATTATGAACTCCCACTAAAACATGTTTTGGACAGAAGCAGCTTGAATAATTTTAATTTTTCATGTATTAGCACCACAGAATCCAGGCTTGTGTTTGTAAACATATTCATAATTCATGCTCAGCGAATACCGTCTTAAAAATGCATGACTTCATACAACAACTAAAGCTACATTTTTGGAGTTCAGGCCTCTCAGTAAGACCTTTACATCCGTCTAATTAATACAAAATTAAATGCCAAACAACTTTATCATTCTATTGTATTGAACTCAAAGCCTCCTAACTACAATAAAAATACTTGATGTATAGCCTATCCTCTGTGCAGGACACGAAACATGATCTCTTTGACCAGAATGTATGCTGTTTAACTGCTCAAATCATAGTTTTGCCTCTATTCTATTCTATTCTATTCTATTCTATTCTATTCTATTCTATTCTATTCTATTCTATTCTATTCTATTCTATTCTATTCTATTAATCCTTTGACAACAATCATCCCGTACAGGTATAAAACAGCTTCACAAACGTCTTTTCAACCACACAGCATCATTAGTTCTGTCACAATAATTCATAATATCACAGAAGTACTGTGATCAAGATGTGTAGTTCATATATGAACACTGACGTCTAGGGTAGCGATCAGAATAGAGTAAACCATTTTGTAACTTGAGTCTTTAAATAAAGATTGTATTACATTGTTACGCCAGTTGGTGGCCACAAATGACTGTTAAAAATGTGTCATTGAATCGTTCAAAAAAAAATTATTCATCCATTAAACAAGTGAAATCTTTGAGTGAGTCATTGAATCGTTCAAGAGATTCGCTCAAAAACGCTTTATTCATCCATTAAACAAGTGAAATCTTTATGAGTGAGTCATTGAATCGTTCAAGAGATTCGTTCAAAAACGCAGATTCATCCATTAAACAAGTGAAATCTTTATGAGTCATGGAATCGTTCAAGAGATTCGTTCAAAAACACCGATTCATCTATTAAACAAGTGAAATCTTTATGAGTGAGTCATTGAATCGTTCAAGAGATTCGTTCAAAAACGCAGATTCATCCATTAAACAAGTGAAATCTTTATGAGTCATTGAATCGCTCAAGAGATTCGCTCAAAAACACCGATTCATCTATTAAACAAGTTAAATCTTTATGAGTGAGTCATTGAATCGTTCAAGAGATTCGTTCAAAAACGCTTATTCATCTATTAAACAAGTGAAATCTTTATGAGTCATTGAATCGCTTCAAGAGATTCGCTTCAAAAACGCTTATTCATCCATTAAACAAGTGAAATCTTTATGAGTGAGTCATTGAATCGTTCAAGAGATTCGTTCAAAAACGCTTATTCATCCATTAAACAAGTGAAATCTTTATGAGTGAGTCATTGAATCGTTCAAGAGATTCGCTCAAAAAACGCAGATTCATCCATTAAACAAGTGAAATCTTTATGAGTCATTGAATCGTTCAAGAGATTCGTTCAAAAACGCTTATTCATCCATTAAACAAGTGAAATCTTTATGAGTGAGTCATTGAATCGTTCAAGAGATTCGTTCAAAAACGCTTATTCATCCATTAAACAAGTGAAATCTTTATGAGTCATTGAATCGCTTCAAGAGATTCGCTCAAAAACGCTTATTCATCCATTAAACAAGTGAAATCTTTATGAGTGAGTCATTGAATCGTTCAAGAGATTCGTTCAAAAACGCTCATTCATCTATTAAACAAGTGAAATCTTTATGAGTCATTGAATCGTTCAAGAGATTCGTTCAAAAACGCTTATTCATCCATTAAACAAGTGAAATCTTTATGAGTGAGTCATTGAATCGTTTAAGAGATTCGTTCAAAAACGCTTATTCATCCATTAAACAAGTGAAATCTTTATGAGTGAGTCATTGAATCGCTTTAGAGATTCGTTCAAAAACGCTTATTCATCCATTAAACAAGTGAAATCTTTATGAGTGAGTCATTGAATCGTTCAAGAGATTCGTTCAAAAACGCTTAGATTCATCCATTAAACAAGTGAAATCTTTATGAGTCATTGAATCGTTCAAGAGATTCGTTCAAAAACGCTTATTCATCCATTAAACAAGTGAAATCTTTATGAGTGAGTCATTGAATCGTTTAAGAGATTCGTTCAAAAACGCTCAATCATCTATTAAACAAGTGAAATCTTTATGAGTCATTGAATCGTTCAAGAGATTCGTTCAAAAACGCTCAATCATCTATTAAACAAGTGAAATCTTCATGAGTGAGTCATTGAATCGCTCAAGAGATTCGTTCAAAAACGCAGATTCATCCATTAAACAAGTGAAATCTTTATGAGTCATGGAATCGCTCAAGAGATTCGTTCAAAAACACCGATTCATCTATTAAACAAGTGAAATCTTTATGAGTGAGTCATTGAATCGCTTCAAGAGATTCGTTCAAAAACGCAGATTCATCCATTAAACAAGTGAAATCTTTATGAGTCATTGAATCGTTCAAGAGATTCGTTCAAAAACACCGATTCATCTATTAAACAAGTTAAATCTTTATGAGTGAGTCATTGAATCGTTCAAGAGATTCGTTCAAAAACGCTTATTCATCTATTAAACAAGTGAAATCTTTATGAGTCATTGAATCGCTCAAGAGATTCGCTCAAAAAGTTAAATCTTTATTCATCCATTAAACAAGTGAAATCTTTATGAGTGAGTCATTGAATCGCTCAAGAGATTCGCTCAAAAACGCTTATTCATCCATTAAACAAGTGAAATCTTTATGAGTGAGTCATTGAATCGTTCAAGAGATTCGTTCAAAAACGCAGATTCATCCATTAAACAAGTGAAATCTTTATGAGTCATTGAATCGTTCAAGAGATTCGTTCAAAAACGCTTATTCATCCATTAAACAAGTGAAATCTTTATGAGTGAGTCATTGAATCGCTTAAGAGATTCGCTCAAAAACGCTTATTCATCCATTAAACAAGTGAAATCTTTATGAGTCATTGAATCGTTCAAGAGATTCGCTCAAAAACGCTTATTCATCCATTAAACAAGTGAAATCTTTATGAGTGAGTCATTGAATCGTTCAAGAGATTCGCTCAAAAACGCTTATTCATCTATTAAACAAGTGAAATCTTTATGAGTCATTGAATCGTTCAAGAGATTCGCTCAAAAACGCTTATTCATCCATTAAACAAGTGAAATCTTTATGAGTGAGTCATTGAATCGTTCAAGAGATTCGTTCAAAAACGCTTATTCATCCATTAAACAAGTGAAATCTTTATGAGTGAGTCATTGAATCGTTCAAGAGATTCGTTCAAAAACGCAGATTCATCCATTAAACAAGTGAAATCTTTATGAGTCATTGAATCGCTCAAGAGATTCGCTCAAAAACGCTTATTCATCCATTAAACAAGTGAAATCTTTATGAGTGAGTCATTGAATCGCTTAAGAGATTCGTTCAAAAACGCTTATTCATCCATTAAACAAGTGAAATCTTTATGAGTGAGTCATTGAATCGTTTAAGAGATTCGTTCAAAAACGCTCAATCATCTATTAAACAAGTGAAATCTTTATGAGTGAGTCATTGAATCGCTCAAGAGATTCGCTCAAAAACGCTTATTCATCTATTAAACAAGTGAAATCTTTATGAGTCATTGAATCGCTTCAAGAGATTCGCTCAAAAACGCTTATTCATCCATTAAACAAGTGAAATCTTTATGAGTGAGTCATTGAATCGCTCAAGAGATTCGTTCAAAAACGCAGATTCATCCATTAAACAAGTGAAATCTTTATGAGTCATTGAATCGCTCAAGAGATTCGCTCAAAAACGCTTATTCATCCATTAAACAAGTGAAATCTTTATGAGTGAGTCATTGAATCGCTTAAGAGATTCGCTCAAAAACGCTCAATCATCTATTAAACAAGTGAAATCTTTATGAGTCATTGAATCGCTCAAGAGATTCGTTCAAAAACGCCAATCATCTATTAAACAAGTGAAATCTTCATGAGTGAGTCATTGAATCGCTTAAGAGATTCGCTCAAAAACGCAGATTCATCCATTAAACAAGTGAAATCTTTATGAGTGAGTCATTGAATCGCTCAAGAGATTCGCTCAAAAACGCTTATTCATCCATTAAACAAGTGAAATCTTTATGAGTGAGTCATTGAATCGTTTAAGAGATTCGTTCAAAAACGCTTATTCATCCATTAAACAAGTGAAATCTTTATGAGTGAGTCATTGAATCGCTTAAGAGATTCGCTCAAAAACGCTCAATCATCTATTAAACAAGTGAAATCTTTATGAGTGAGTCATTGAATCATTCATTCAAACTGATTTTTCAAAAAAGTATTTATTCAAATTAATTGAACATTTAAATAGACTGCAGCAATTAACATTTTGCCAGAACCTCTAGTGAATTACATGCTATTTTGTTTAGTTGTCTAAAATTGTATTTATTCTCAATTTATTCAGAATCATGCAGCTCTACAGACAATGCAATCATTTATTTAACAGGACATTTATTTACAGTGGCAATGGCACAGAGAGATACAACAAGTGAAATGTTCCTCACAAACCCTATGCACAATAGCTATTTTGTATTACAATATGATAAAAGATTATTCTCTTACATTAAATATCATGTTCTTCTTCTATGCACAACCAAAAGTTTATCCCAAATACATATTTGCTATATACAACTGCTTCCACGTCTTCATAAAAGCTGTCCATTCTCAGTGGGTCTCCTGAAATGAAAGATTAGAGAGGATTATGAAGGCAGGCAAAATGTAACTTAACTGATTAACTGTGAATGAGAAACAAACAAATGAAAAATAATGACAAACTATATCTGACAAAAGTGTACACGTCAATTTAGATTAGAATCTCCTGTAGCGTCATTTTGAGGGTGTACAACCACATCACACCTCCACCCATCTTCCCATGGGTGCTACACACACACACACACACACACACACACACACACACACACACACACACACACACACACACACACACACACACACACACACACACACACACACACACACACACACACTTGTGCTGTCGAGGCGCCCCCGGCTGCAGAGTTTGAGCCTATAGTAAGCAGGCGCTCTGCGAGGTTTGGGGAGCTGCTCTGGATTGCTGTCTGCACCCTCGTCACCACACCAGCCCACTGACAGGACCGGATGGTAATTGAAGTGCAAGAGGCATCACATTCACACAGACAGAAAGCTAGTCTCCAAATCAAATACTGCAGATGTTGAAATGCTTGAGAACCCAAAGGTTGTCCACTGATTTGTTAGCTAGCAGCATTGTGCCCTTAAGTAAAGCACTTTTACTGTACTACTGTAGTTAAATGTATGTTAGCCACTTCAAAATAATGTGTCAGCTATATATGAATAATGTCAGCATGAAGCGCATTAAATCATAATTATACGCTACCCATCAAAATATATTTTGAAAGAAGTATCTTATGTTCCCCAGGGCCGCGTTAATTTGATGAAAAATGCAGTAAAAACAGTAATAAATATTACAAAATATCATTACAATTTAAAATAAATGTTTTCTATTTGATTATATGTTAAAAAGTAATTTACTCCTGTGATCACACGCTGGATCATCACTCCAGTCTTCAGTGTCACATGATCCTTCAGAAACATCTGTGGAAATAGTGATATTGTTTCAGAGCTATAGAAAAAGAAACCTTTTGTAACATTTTGTAAACAGTCTTTACTCTCACTTTTGACCAATTTAATCCATCCTTGTAAAATAAAAGTATTAATTTCTTAAATTAATACTTAAAGGTGCAGTGTGTAGTATTTATGTATATTATATTGCACAGAAATGCAATATAATGGGAGGAGCGAGTCCTCTCATGAGGGAACGTGGAGGTATATATGGACTCGAGACTCGGTGTGCCTCGCAGGTGACGCTCATTCTCAATCATGCACCGGTCTCGGTCGTTCCTCCCACGTCTCTCGCTCGCCAACCTCGCCAAAAAATGGCTCATTCTAAGGTAATGTAGATAGAAATGTGTGGCGAGGTTGGCGCGTGAGAGGATGAGCGTCTCGAGTCCCTATATGCCTCCGTGTTCCCTCATGAGAGGACTCGAGACCGCTGTGCCTCGCAGGTGACGCTCATTCTCAATCACGCACCGGTCTTGCTCGCTCCTCCCATGTCTCTCGCTCGCCAACCTCGCCACACATTTCTATCTACATTTCCTTAGAATGAGCCGTTTCTATCTCCATACACCGCGGGTCCCCTTACAGTGAAGTCGCCATTTTGCGCCGCCAAGTTTCTACAGTGGCCCTAAACCGACAAACTGCTCTACAGAGCGCTAGCTACTCTCTGATGACATCTTTGTCCTGTGTCGGCCACCGTAGCTTCTCTATGTGCTTTGAAAGGGAGGGGTGAGCAGTGGAATGAGCCGTTGGTTGCAATTCACAACCTCATCGCTGAATGCCACTAAAATTTACATACTGAACCTTTAAAGGCACATGTATGTTTTTATCGCATTTGATCGCATTTTCTAAACAATAACAAAGGTGAAGCTTGATGACGCTATGAAGGAGAGTGGAACGATGGGAGATGTTGTTTTTACCATCCAGAGATAGATGGATTTCACGAATCGTGTTCACGGATGAGGTAATGAGTTAGTTTTTGTATTAACTGTACGTTTGACGTCATCATAATGAATTAGCTGCAAGGAACGTGAAATGTAATGCTAGCCTGTTACTGATATGTGCCTATTTGTCAAATGATCTGATGGGTTAATGCTGCGTATGTTTAAAACAATAATACTAAAAGTACATTTGAATAAACCCACAGTATTTGCAACTAATGGGTGAGTATTTTTGAGCAACACATACTGTACAATACTGATTCTGTGTAACAAGGTTAAAGCATCAGGAAAGAAGGAGGCTTTTTTGGGATTTTCTGTACTCGCCAATGAATAATCATGATCCATGATGACTGAACGACACAACAGCTGCGTGCTAGATGCTGTGTAACCACACTGTAAAAATTTCAGGTCTCCAATTAAAAAATGTTCTAGTGACCGGTCACATCGAAATGCATCAGTTGGCCAAACTGAATTTCTGTGAATTGATACAATTTAATTCACATAAATTCAATTTGGCCAACTGATGCATTTCGATGTGACCGGTCACTAGAACATTTTTTAATTGGAGACCTGAAATTTTTACAGTGCACCATGTCCGCATTTGTCCACGTATGTTGCCATGGTTTCTACAAGCGGAAAAGGAGGATAGCGAGGATATTATGTCATTGATAGGCGACAATGACAAAGGGACGAGCCATTATTTAAAATTGGATTTACAAATCCTTGGGAACTTTTGGGATAATGTAAGTACACAACCGCATGAAATATATCACACTGTGCAAGTGGTTTTGGGGTATTTTATTACAAAAATCAACATATTGTGCCTTCAAACTTTTGTTTCCAATGTCTTCTTCAACACTGAAAATAAACCAGAAATGTGTCTTGAGCAGCAAATCATCATATTTCTGAAGGATCATGTGACACTGAAGACTGGAGTAATGATGCTGGAAATTCAGCTTTGACTTCACTAGATAAATTACATTTGAAAATTTATTTAAATAGAAAACAGTTCATTTAAATTATGATAATATTTCACAATATTACTGCGTTCACTGTATTTTTCATTAAATAAATGCAGCCTTGGTGAGCAGAAGAGACGTCTGTCAGAAACAAAGAAAATCTGAATTATTCCAAACTTTTGACTGGTAGTGCATGTGTAAATATACAGATCCACACTGGTCTGGACCTGGAGTGGGAATTTATTCCCCAAATAATCCCATAGAAGTCCCTTGTTGCTTTATTGAACTGGACCGTGGGTACAGCGAAATGAGTCGACTCTATGATCTTTAAGACTTCATGGAGGTCCAAAAGTGTCAATGATTAAATGTAGACAGAGCCAAGAAGATCAAAACAGAGATTTTACAGACGATTTAAAGAGGAGGGTGATGTGTATAAACACAGGACATCCTTGCAGTGACCCTCAGCGTCCATGGCAGTGTCCAGTCAAAGACACACCCTGACAGACCACGTACATCAGAAGGGCTGGCTAGTGATCGGCAGAAAAATAAACAGCTTGGCTCCACTTACGGGCATAGAATTATATATTCAGTAGCCTTAATATGGACGGCTTATATATAGTCTTAATTCTGTGCAATGCAGACTGCGAGCTCAAACAATTACATTTAGGTAGTGAAAGAGAAGCAAAAAGTGCACTTTTCTTTTTTTTTTTACTAAGTGTACAGTTCAAATACACTTAGTGGCCTTTTATTTCATTAATATTATATTACCTGCAAGTATTTTTTTATTTGAAGTATATAATATATATATATGCTATATTGTTCACTAAATGTTTTAACTATACAGTTATCAAGCACTAAAAACTAAAATCTAATTTAGAATTCCATTGTACTGTTAATGGAACCTTTAAGAAATTAGAATCCGTAAAGTTGCGATGTTATTTCTTCTCCATTGTGACGTATATTCGAAATAAGGCCACTTCTTGAAGGAGGATAAAAGGGGGCGGTACTTAATTGGAACGTCGTGGTTTGCTATTGGTCGACCTCACGTGAGTGACAGGCGGTCCCTCGCCAATAAACACGTCATCGGAGAAAAGAAGAGAGATGTCACTGCATAAAAGTCGAATATCGAATTGTGATAATGTGCACACATAAATCATTGGCGATAATAATAAGTAACGGCAATATTCAATAAAAAAACAAGTGTCTATTTTGATTTCATGCTGATTTAACGCTATTTGTAACATGAGTGAAGGAGCCAGATTTGTGGATTATATACTGCCCTGCCCTCTGGTGTAAAGTTATATACCAGACAAAAGATTTTAAAACTCGAATTAACTGTATTTTTTTCGAACATTAGTAAAAGAGGCAGAACTATTTAGCGTTATAATAACATACTAGCAATCAAAACACGCGAAATTAATTATGCGTGTTGTATCAATTAGTTGTTGAAAAACAACTTAAGAGTGAACACCAACAAGTGTCCAATGGCCATTCACTTCAGCGTCGGTGTAATTAATAATGATCAGTATAATAATGGTTTAATTCTCCCAAATCCCGTATGGTCAGAACAAACGCGACTTTACAGTCATTTTTCATTGTGAGTGGTTGGTTGAATAAAAACTAAAAACTCTAAAATATAAAAAGCAACACCCACCAACTGCTCTCAGAATAATTGAGATGAGTCTTATCACTCATATAGTATATCATATATTATATATATATATATGTGTGAACCATTGTGTAATTTACATTATTTCCCATGTTTTAAGTTTGAATTTCTTTCAAATAACTCAAACTTTCCAGTTTCTCGGTCAAATCGGCCGGGCTGGACATTTGATAGTCAATTATGAATGACCTTGGAGGCGTCGATACCCAATGCTGGAATAAAACAACGATTATATAAATGATCTCTTATTGTATGCTCGGAGAACACTCACCGCCATCTTCAGCTCCTTCTTGCGCTCCACCTCCACACACAATCACATCTTTTCCAACGGCATTCCGACAAGTCCCGCCCTTGATTCATCACTCTTTGCTATGATTGGTAAGGCTCTATGAACGACATCTTAACGGTCCAATCGCAGACTACACGTAACTCATATTAGCCAATCGTATACAAGGAGGCGTGGTCTGATGTAATAGTGGTGGTAGAAAATAACGCACAGAACACGGACAGTGTCCATCAGAAATTTCCATTTATGGAAATGCAGCCAATTTTAAAAATAGATATAATAAATGATTGGAACTAGCGTTGACAAATAAACAGTGCCTAAGTTTCTAAAAACAAAAACCTAACATTTAAAACAGAATTGATTAAAATGCGTGCATAAAGTGCACATGAACATTTCAATATAATAAAAATTACATTTGTCAACATATGAAAATACACATTTGTGAGTTATGAAGGCACAAAGTCGCAATCAGAATAATGAACACACCATGATGAATATTTTACATTGCATATGTAGAGAAAAATAATAGAACAAAAATGTGTTGTACTTATGATTTGACTTATTTCATGGCATTACACCTGTCCTAAACCATCTGAAATAACCTGTGCCTTTATAAACGCATTGTATGAAGGAAGTTCATTGCATTATCCCAGTCACTGTTTTCAACAGCATCCATAATTATTTTATACAATAACATTGCAATATTACATTTATGCATTTGGCAGATGCTTTTATCCAAAGCGACTTACATTGCATTCAAGGTACACATTTTTTGTCAGTTCTTGCTTTCCCTGGGAATCGAACCCCTGACCTTGGTGTTGCTAGCGCCACGCTCTTTTTGTTTGAGCTACTGGAAAGTATTAATCAAAGTCCATATTTAAACAGTGTCAAATGACTAGAAAATAGAGTTGCAATGTATCATGTGTTATACATGTTTGTGTTTATTTAAAACCAGTTTACAACTTAAAACATTACTACGCAAAGAAAAAAAAATTCTTAAATGTAAAATGAACTGAATTTGAAAATAATTCATTAACAGCCAATAAAGTGTGCAATTTCAAAAACACAAATGGTTATAAAAGTTAAAAACAAGCTCACACATCCCTCATTATTGCTCACTGTTCCTCATCTACATGAGCGCGGTGGCACTTTCACTTCCAGATTTAACACCTAATAGAAACAAATCATGTGTGATGTGCAGTTAAAACAGACCAGTGCTGTTGGCCAATGGTAGTGACATGACATGGTATCAAATTATAATTTTATTTTTTTAAATGAAGACTACTTAAGATGTATAGGACAGCACACAGCAATTATGAATTCACTTTAGAAAGAGAAATAAAACGATTCTTCCTGAGACACTACAGGTTCAACATGTTAAAAATGAAGAAGGCATTTCTGTTAAATGGTATTGCATGTCATTTAAAAATACATTTTGTGCAAAATACATGCAAAAAGTATTTCTATTATTATTGAAAAAATATGTCCTCTTGTTTAGTGCACTTTTATGAGTGCAAAAGTAGCCCATGGCAAGATGGTAATAGGAGCAGGTATTTTAGAGCCCAAAAATGGAGCACAGATCTATGCTGTACATGTCCTGAATACCATACTCCAAATGCCATTCGCAGTGTCTGGCACGGCACTCAACAGCGCCTCCTGCAGTGTGAAGGCCACAGCACAGACACAGCCTTGGCTAGCACATGACTTTACGGTTGGTTCTGTGGTTAATGTCAGTGCTGTACGGAGAGTCCCAGTCTCTCTCAAACACTGCCTGTAACTGCTCCTGCACTGTAGGGGCTGTGGACTGAGCAGAGGTCTGGTTCACCACTAATGCAGAACCAGCTGTGTTCACAAAGTAGTCACCTGACCAGTTAGAGGTACCTGGAAAGTATGGAGGCAAAATATCAGTAAAGCAACAAGAAAATATTTAGTCCCACTTTATATTGACTACATACTAACATTTAAATTAATCATTTGATACAGTGCACTTACTGTGTACACAATTTAAACATTTAAAAAAAAAAAAAAAAAAAAACCTGCATGTAATTGCATCTATAAATGCACTGTACACCCTTCCCTTACACCTTAAAGGATTCGTTCACTTTAAAATGAAAATTACCCCATGATTTACTCATCCTCAAGCCATCCTAGGTGTATATGTCTTCCTTCTCTCTGATGAACACAGAGTTATATTAATAAATATCCTGATGTTTCCAAGCTTTATAATGCCAGTGAACAGGGCTCACGAGTTTGAATCTCAAAAAAGTGCATCCATCCTTCATAAATGTACTCCACATGGCTCCGGGCTTTAATGACATGGCTCCCTTCGGAAAGGTGAATCGATGGGGTTTTGTAAGAAAATGTTCATTCAAAAAAAATGTATAAAGTTAAATATCTAGCTTCCGGCAGACCGCCTTCCATATTCAACTTACGGAAAAAGCGTAACTGACTGTATCACTAGGACGTACATTACACTTTCTTCGTAAGTTGAATACGGAAGGCGGTCTGCCGGAAGCTAGATATTTTACTTTATAATTTTAAATATACACAAACACAAACCCATCGATTCACCTTTCCGAAGGGCTTTATTAAAGCCCGGAGCCATGTGGAGTACATTTATGAAGGATGGATGCACTTTTTTGAGCTTCAAACTCGTGAGCCCTGTTCACTGGCATTATAAAGCTTAGAAACATCAGGATATTTATTAATATAACTCTGATTGTGTTCATCAGAGAGAAGGAAGTCATATACCCCTAGGATGGCTTGTGGGTGAGTAAATCATGGGGTAATTTTCATTTTAAAGTGAGCTAATCCTTTAACCCACCATTACTCTTAAACCTAACCATATCCATATCTCACCCCAATAGCAGTAAAAGCATTTTGCAATACAACGTGAACACAATAAGTATATTGTACCTACAACTTGTTTTTTGATACAAGTAGGCTACATAGTAGCTGCAAAGTTACATATCATAAAGGAAAAATGAATTAAGATTGTCCGAATTTAAAAATGTAAAAACAAAAAATAAGAGAAAAACGAGGCATACCTATATAAGCAACCTTATCTGTGACCATGTACTTGTTATGGTTGACTCTGGCAAAGGGAAGTTTTTTCTGTCGAGGGTTGGAAGGCACAGTAAAAATTTTCTGTGAGGGGGTAAACATAGTTTGTATTAGCTTATTGCAGTCATTGACTTCCATTCATACACATGCAAACGCGGGAGACAGAAAACACGATCAAGCAAAGAAGTTCCACATTTCACTGCGTTCCAAAGTCCATATTTGGTGCGACCAATAGAAGACTGATGAACCACAGCATGACCTTTCAGCGGAATTAAAAGAATCAAGCTTTAAATCTGCAGGACTGCAGTGTTACAGTAAATTTCCTATATTTACTTTATGATGTATTATTTGTTGAATTATGCTTTTAAAGGAACACGCCAACTTTTTGGGACTTATTCAGCTTATTCACCGTATCCCCCAGAGTTAGATAAGTCCATACATACCATTCTCATCTCCGTGCGTGCTATAACTCTGTCTGACGCACCCACTGCTAGCCTAGCTTAGCACAAAGACTGGAGGTAAACGGCTCCAGCTAGCCTACTGCTCAATAAGTGACAAAATAACGCCAACATTTTCCTATTTACATGCTGTGATGCGTATAGTTACATTGTGTACTAAGACCGATGGACAATTAAATGTTGCAATTTTCTAGAACGATATGGCTAGGAACTATACTCTCCATTCCTGCGTAATAATCCAGGAACTTATGATATCACGCAACGCCTGAAAATAGGCTAACTTCCGTCAACATAACCAATGTGACAACCTGCTAGCACAGAGAGCGTGCTGGGGACTATTTTCAAGTCAAGTCAAGTCACTTTATTTATACACTCACCTAAAGGATTATTAGGAACACCTGTTCAATTTCTCAATGCAATTATCTAATCAACCAATCACATGGCAGTTGCTTCAATGCATTTAGGGGTGTGGTCCTGGTCAAGACAATTTCCTGAACTCCAAACTGAATGTCAGAATGGGAAAGAAAGGTGATTTAAGCAATTTTGAGCGTGGCATGGTTGTTGGTGCCAGACGGGCCGGTCTGAGTATTTCACAATCTGCTCAGTTACTGGGATTTTCACGCACAACCATTTCTAGGGTTTAGAAAGAATGGTGTGAAAAGGGAAAAACATCCAGTATGCGGCAGTCCTGTGGGCGAAAATGCCTTGTTGATGCTAGAGGTCAGAGGAGAATGGGCCAACTGATTCAAGCTGATAGAAGAGCAACTTTGACTGAAATAACCACTCGTTACAACCGAGGTATGCAGCAAAGCATTTGTGAAGCCACAACACGCACAACCTTGAGGTGGATGGGCTACAACAGCAGAAGAACCACTCATCTCCACTACAAATAGGAAAGAGAGGCTATAATTTGCACGATATCACCAAGATTGGACAGTTGAAGACTGGAAAAATGTTGCCTGGTCTGATGAGTCTCGATTTCTGTTGAGACATTCAGATGGTAGAGTCAGAATTTGGCGTAAACAGAATGAGAACATGGATCCATCATGCCTTGTTACCACTGTGCAGGCTGGTGGTGACAATGAGTTCACTGTACTAAAATGGCCCCCACAGTCACCAGATCTCAACCCAATAGAGCATCTTTGGGATGTGGTGGAACGGGAGTTTCGTGCCCTGGATGTGCATCCCACAAATCTCCATCAACTGCAAGATGCTATCCTATCAATATGGGCCAACATTTCTAAAGAATGCTTTCAGCACCTTGTTGAATCAATGCTACGTAGAATTAAGGCAGTTCTGAAGGCGAAAGTGGGTCAAACACAGCATTAGTATGGTGTTCCTAATAATCCTTTAGGTGAGTGTATAGTGCTTTTTACAATGTCAATTGTTTCAAAGCAGCTTCACAGTATTAACAGGAAAACAATGCAACAGAATTAGTTTTGGCTGTACAGCTGGTCTGGTGAAAACGGTGATGATATCCGGTATATATTTTTAGGTGCTGCGTAATCTCATTGTACCGCTGTGTGTGACTGCGGCATTATTCAAAAAGGATGCATTTAATTGATCAAAAGTGACAGTAAGGACTTTCCCATTGTTATAAAAAAGGTAGCACTTTATTTGGCAGTCCTGCAACTTGCATAAATGCAATGCAACACAAGTTATGGCTTCTGAAGTTACATACAGACTACACAGCTCGTCAAACACTGAACGAGCAGTCCTGATGGCACTCACCACTTGAACGTCCAGCTTGCTCTTGTCCTGTAAGGAAGCGAGCGAGCGGAGGAAAGGGAACATGATTGGGTTGGTGCTGTCCCAACAACTGATCAGCAGACGCACACGAACCTTGCGCTCATAAGCCACGCGCCGCAGCTGGCTATCAATATCCGTCCAGAACCTGCAGGAAAATCAGGGAGAGCCAGGGTTAAATTTGATGGCCATTATAGAGGTTTAGTTTGAAAGTTAGGAACGTTCAACAGTCAGACAACTCCATGACTGAGACCATTTCACTGCCGGTTGTATATTCTGTATATAACTGTGTATGTGACAAATAAAACTCTTGAATCTTGTTCCTTTAAGACTACTGGGTCCTTAATGCGTCACTCTGACTGGGAGAACGATGCGAAACATAGAAAAAGCATTGTTGCAGGAGGATTATCATTCACTAAAAGCTTTGAAAGCTTTGTTGTGTGTGTTTGTCATTTTATAAGCTTTTTAAAAATATGTATTATATAGTTTTAGTTTTATATACACATGAAGTACATGAAGTTGATGTACTCAATGACATGAGCTAAATGAAAATGGGAAGCTAGCTGAAATAAGTATGTTTTTCTTATTTTATTTTATTTTATTTCAGTTAACGTTTATTTTGTTTAAAGAAAAAATGTCTCTTTTTATGGTTTTAGTTTCATTATAGTAATAACCCTGGTTTAAGTTGACATACTAAAATAAATTAAAATCACAAACTAAAACCAAAAATGTAATAAAACTATATAGGCATATTTAAAAAAATTAAATAAATAAATAAATATAAATTTTATATTATATATATATATATATATATATATATATATATATATATATATATATATATATATATATATATATATATATATATATATATATATATATATATAAGTTAACAAAAACTATATTGGCATATCAGTGATACCGAATAACACTGCTGCATGTGTTTTTAGATTTGGACTGGGGAGGGAGTTTTGAGCTCCCTCATGATATTATGAACCCTAGAATTACTGATTCAAAAAGCAAATGATATGCACATTTCATAATGAAGATGAGTGATTTTAGGCTGGTTGGTTATGAAACATAAAGAGGAAGTGGAGAATATTTCACAGACCTCTTGTGGCTGGAGAATTCCATAGTGGGAAGATAGTTCATCACAGCGATGTAGACAAACTGCTGGGCATCAGCGATCACACTGAGGACAGACTGCAGGTCTGAAGTCCTGCCCTCAGCGCACAGTGAAGGAGGAGAGCTCTATGTGACAGAGAAGAACAGGCAGCTTTTTTTAACTTCCTCTAGCTTGACCCATTAATACCGAAGAAAACTGCAACCAGCAGAGTAAACAACACCAGAACAAGGAACAATACATGTCACAAAAATTCCAGTTTTACATTCATCTTTGTCTTTGCTTTATTCCCTTTCATGGTTGAGCTGAATTTATTCAGTGTGTCAGTTCTCTCTTACTGATAGATAGACACTGGCATCGGTCCCGTTGAGTGACAGCTGCATCGGCGTGTCCTTATTGTACAGGGTGGAGTAGTTGCTGGGCCAGTGTGCAGGAACGGTCTTGGTCTGATTCAGGTACCAATAAGCCTCGAAGATCTTCCCAAGGTCCTCAGCGAGACAGCTGCAGTCATACACAACTGCACCCAACTCCTTCACCTGAGCAGAGTGAACATATAAAATACATACAACATATAAGATCAAGAAGATGTGAAATATGTGAAGTATTGGTGCTATTTCTGTAAATTCTCTAAAGACTAATCGCTAAAAAAGGTACTAGCACAAGTGTAGTAGTCTCCTCCTGTATTAAAATGTTGTTATTCACTACCATTCAAAATGTTTTTAAAGATATCTTTTGCTCACCAATGCCACATTTATTTAATCAAAATCCAGTAAAAACAGTAACATTGTGAAATATTATTACAATGTAAAATGTTTTCTATTTGAATATATTATAAAATGTAATGTATTCCTGTGATCAAAGCTGAATTTCCAGCATCATTACTCCAGTCTTCAGTGTCACATGATCCTTCACAAATCAATCTAACATGAGGATTTGCTGCTCAAGAAACATTTAATAATATCAATATTGAAAACAGTTTTACTGCTTAATATTTTTGTGGAAACCATTTTTTTTTAGGATTCTTTGAGAATTCTAAAATTATTTTTGCTGTATGAGTCATGTATGAGTAGGCGAGGAAGCAAACATTCCCAAACACTGATATCAAACCATGTGGCATTTAAAGGTTATAGGCAGCAATCCATGAAGAACTGATCAAGAATATGACTGACCTGTGTTAGTGACCTCCAGTCCATATTTGCACTCCCTATGTAAATGTGCTTTTTATCCACGATCCAGAATTTAGTATGCAGAACACCTGTCGTCAGCTCTCGCATATTCACCATCCGCACATCAGCTCCTGTGGAAATTAATACATTTATATAATACAGTATTCTGAGGTTTCTTGTTAAATACCTCAATGTTACGCTGACTTACCAGAAGCGATCAGGAAATTAATGTCGTTCAGAGGTTTTGTCTCTGACGGTTTATCGACTGCAATTCGGACAGACACTTTCCCCGAGAGCTGCCCCAATTCCTGCAGGATCTGCTCACCCTAAGACCAACAGATCACTTGGATAAAGGCTATGAGACACCAAACCGACGTAAAAGAACTAGAGGCAATGAAAGCACCAAAAAGCTGCACTTGAACCATAGACTGTAAAAAAAATGGACGTAGTGTCCGTGACGTCACCCATATGATTCTGAAGAGCAGTTTTGAAGGGTAAAGTAGAGACGAGCTGGCCGTTGCCATCTTGGCAGCACGTCATTGCACGTCACACCCGGACAACTGACAATGGGCAAAGAGGCGGGATGTGGGCGGAGCTGAGGTGACGCGATGACTAACAGACAGCGGATAAATGGCTATCCACCTGTCACTCAAAGTGGCCACGCCCTTAATTATGCAGAACTTTAAGGCTTTATATAATATAAACGAATGAGTTATAAAAAAACAAATAATCACCTCCCTTTTCTGCTGTAAAGTTGGGCATTTTAACATGGGGCTCAATGAGTTTCTGCTCCCTTTTGGAGTCTGTCTCTAGCGGTCAGTCGATGAACTGCAGTTTAAGTCACTTCTGTATTGGCTTCAACAGAAACTGGGAGAGGTTGCCGCTTGGCTTGAACACATCAAAAGGACTACTTGCGACTGTCAACTAGCATGTGCGTTCTGCATCTGCGTGTAAAGAAATAACTGTCTAGAGCAGCAGGTATCAATATATATTCATCATTCAAAAAGACAAACCGAAACTAGGACTGCAGGTATACAAACCATAAACAATGCAGTGCTTGCTTACCATTTTGAACATCAATCATGCTAATCACTTTCTTCATTCCAGGCGGCTCATGTTGTTATGAAAATATTTGCACATATGAACACTCAGGTGGGATGACATAAAATTAGAAAAGACTTCTGTCTTTGCCTTCTTTTTACGTCTTTTCTCACATTCATCACTTTTGCTTTTATTCTCATGCACAGACTCGTTCGCTAAGCTGAACAGCCAATCAGAGTTCTCTTTCTCAAAGCGGTTCAACTCAGTCGGCCAAAATACCCCCGACGGGATCCAACTAGTGCTGACGGTACTGAACACACACCGCAAAAACTGGGCCAGCTGACACTCAATGACAGCCCGACGCTGGCCAGCGGCCAACCTTCGGCCTGGTGTATCAGAGACTTACGCAATCAAAGCCTATTATTCAGTAAACTTCACATCCAAACCTGATTAGCTGTGGCCTCGTGTGTGTGTGTGTCGCTATTGGTGAGAGTCCAGTAGAAGGAGGCGATGTCCAGGCTGGTTTGAGCGCCAGATATAAGGTTGAGCCAGGCCTTATATATGGACTGGTGAGTGGTAGAGGAGTTAAACACCAGGCCCTCAGGAATACTCTCTACTAAAGCAATCCTGTAGATGACACATATAGTTGGCAAACAAAGCCACAGATGCAGACTTCATTGAAAGCACAGATGTGAAAACGTGTGCTATGGTTAACCTCATTTACCAGTGGACCACTAAAACACTCCAAAACATGAAGGCAGGTGTGAAAGTCAAACAAATAAAATGTTTGACACAGCTCTACCTGCAGGGATCAGTACAGGTTTCTCTGATCAGAAGATGCTGTCCAACCCGCTGTCCAGATGATTTTGAGGAGGAGGATGTTGCCATCGGAACAAGCAGGGTTTGGAGTGAAAGGAGTATCAACAAGACCGTGGTTAAACAGGTGAGGATGATCAGACACCTGTAATACTAAACACAGACATGGGATATGTTCAAAACGCCTGGGCAATGATAGAGATATGAGGGATAATGCAGTTAAATGGCCATTATACACAAATCAAACAGGACCCCAAAGTGGTTTATTCATATGATGACCATTTGTACATCATCCTGCTGATTAGACACATTGTTACCAAATAAACGGACATTTGATGTGAAATTATCATCAACATGAGAAGAAAAAGCAATGGAGTGAAACATGAGATACAATGTAACCAGTAGTTATACACAATATATCAGTGAAAAATTTGTTATCGACTAATATTAAAGATTGAATTGATCAATATCAGTTGCTATTGGACAAATATCAGCTGACATCGGATATTTATCCCTCCTAAGCTTTTCAAACATTGTTTCTATTTCAGGAAAATAGTTTATACATATTTTAGTTTTTTTATGTGTATATTTATCTCTTTCACTATCATTTGTATAATATGCAAAATTACTGTACTACAGCAAACATCTACACTTCTGTAAGTTTGTACAGAGAATTTATCATGCATTTGGGCCAGATTGGTGCCATCTAGCGAAAGAAGAAAAATAACATGACTTAGCATTATAACATGATTTTGACCTGATGACATCCATCCACCTGCGGAGCAAATATTCTAGATTTAAGCTTAGAAAAATATACATTTGGATATTTGTTTAAACATTATCCAACTATTATTTGTCAAAGTTTGGGATGCATTATTTATTGATATTTAAAACATTTTAATAATATTTCACATTTTGCAGTAATGCTTACAGTCACAGACTCCCAATCATTTCTGTAGGTGTGTGAATCTTTTGCACTCTGTATGCTTTATAGTCTTACCCCTTTATTTCTGTGTGTGTTTGTTCAACATTGTTATATTGATTTTATTCAACATATTTTACTTTAGAAAAAAAATGCTTTCCCATCCATTTCATCAGCTAATTTTAACCATGAACACCTAAACTGTGACTTCTTTTATGGCCACTTAGATTCATGAGGTGAAGTCCAGTTTTTTGATGCCAAAATGCCAAAAATGACCAAAAAGCAATTTATAAGACCAAGAACGAGAACTGTAATGATAACTATATTAGCGTCCACACCAGCGGACGATATAATTAAATGTATTCTAAGTGCAGTTTATGCCGTCTGTCTCTTTAAATGCTCGAGCTCTTAAAGCAGGGTTGATTCTGATTGGTTCATTAGCTGGAAAAATTTGTTCTGAAAGTGATTCCAACAATATTGTTCCTCTCTGCTTTATTGTTATACTTGTGTGGACTCTGCTATTCTTTCATACTTAGAACGATTTTTATAACATTTTTTTTTATTGGTGTGAACGGGCCTTTAGGGTTAATTGTGCGTGATCATTTCATATTTTTACATGCCATCATCTCACTTAAGGTTGATGTGTAAAAACACAAATTTCATGTCAAATTTCCAATCAACCAATTTTTAAGGTCAAATTTTGAATATTTTTCCTGATGAAAGAAATGCATAAATGAAGAAGAAAGCCAAAATATTAAATGTCACAGATGTATATTTACGGAGTAATCCACTATTTTGTAGAGGAGGGTGACAATGACAATTTGGAGATTTGGAGCCAAATTACAGGGGGTACAAATTACTCTAGAAAGATGCAGCATTAATTATTATCATAATTAATTGTATCATTACAGAATGATATCATAATTATCATTGATTATTACAAAATATCAAAATATTTTTTTTTAGCCGGGGACCTCTGGTTGAGTTGACATGGATTGACCCAATGAAGTAATAACGCTAATAAACACAAATCTTACACATTTTCCATACTTTAAAGTTGTGACACAAAACTTTAATTTGAGTGACCAATCAGGATAGATCTGATACCTTTTGTGAGCCTTGATGTGCTTCTCTGCTGAGCTCCGCGTCAACAAACTGGAGCAAAACATGAAAAACAAAAGGAATTGTAGTTAATCAAACAAATCTGCACATACATTTGTAAATTACAATCAATAGATAACACTTAAAAAAAAGTAACAATTTAAGCAGTGTGGGAAAAAAGAAAAATTCACAATCAATTCTAAATAACTTAAATGAAGACATAAATAATCATGGAATGTATAATCTACCTTTTCGTATGGTATATCGGACTTCATTGCGTCTATAGGTTCACCAGCACATTAGGAAGAAATACAAATCCTAAAAAATACAAGATGAGTCAGTCTTGCTGTGGGGAATCGGTGTTCATGCAAGCATGTTGTGTACGCGTTTGTGCACATCTGTGTATGTCGCCATTCACTGCTCCCTCCTGTTCCGAGCATTTCTATAGACACAAGCCTTTTGCCAGTTCATTATACAGAAAGAGCCAGACGTCAGCATTAGTGGCTACAGACTGAACAGCCAGGTGACTGACGCATGAGCAGTCTTGATGAGCTTGGCAAATCTTTCACACGTAGCTGGCATTCTGGGATGTCATCTGACTTAAAAGTGGAAGTGTT
Source organism: Paracanthobrama guichenoti (assembly GCA_018749465.1). Lineage (NCBI taxonomy): Eukaryota > Metazoa > Chordata > Actinopteri > Cypriniformes > Gobionidae > Paracanthobrama > Paracanthobrama guichenoti. The sequence goes on from CM031960.1 coordinate 35,211,411, forward strand.
TTTGAAGATGTAGGGAAAATGAAGAAATGTAGATGTGCAGGTTATGAGAGTCATGAGCACAGGGTCACGTGACTGAGGTTCCTGATAGTAACGTGATCTAGTGTGGTGTTTTCTGTTGTAGTTTGAGTAATCTTCTTGAAAGGAGGAAATGCAAGAAAAAGTTTCATTTAGCACACTCATAGTTACACATTATTTTTGAACTGCTGTATTAAGTCTAATCAATTTTCACAGTCGTTTTAGGGTCGTTCCTGTTATACAGTGACTTTTCTGTCTCTATGATTTACTTGCTCATATTTTCTATAAAATGAAGAAATGGCTTAAATTATATATTTAGGTCTTACCCTTCACTTAAACAGATATAATTAGACATTAAAAATACTATTTTGTATTTTACACCTCTTTATTGATATATGCATTACATTTTATCATGTCCTCAGTGCAAAGTAATCAACTTCCTAGAACTATAAACCATCAAATGAACCAAAAATATTTTTAGATTATGTTATAGAATAGGCTAAACTACCTCTAATCATACATATACATCATGTGAAACTATAGTTTTTTATTTTTTATTTACAATTTTCTTAATTTACTGTGTCCCTGAAGTCACCTTCCACCCTGTTAGTATGTACTTTCTCGACTTCCAAAAAAAGACCACAATTCCATTGAGACCATTTTTAGGAAATGACATCATTTTGTTAGTAAAAGCTTCAACTCCAAACTGAATGTCAGAATGGGAAAGAAAGGTGATTTAAGCAATTTTGAGCGTGGCATGGTTGTTGGTGCCAGGCGGGCCGGTCTGAGTATTTCACAATCTGCTCAGTTACTGGGATTTTCACACACACAACCATTTCTAGGGTTTACAAAGAATGGTGTGAAAAGGGAAAAACATCCAGTATACGGCAGTCCTGTGGGCGAAAATGCCTTGTTGATGCTAGAGGTCAGAGGAGAATGGGCCGACTGATTCAAGCTGATAGAAGAGCAACTTTGATTGAAATAACCACTCGTTACAACCGAGGTATGCAGCAAAGCATTTGTGAAGCCACAACACGCACAACCTTGAGGCGGATGGGCTACAACAGCAGAAGACCCCACCGGGTACCACTCATCTCCACTACAAATAGGAAAAAGAGGCTACAATTTGAAAGAGCTCACCAAAATTGGACAGTTGAAGACTGGAAAAATGTTGCCTGTCTGATGAGTCTCGATTTCTGTTGAGACATTCAGATGGTAGAGTCAGAATTTGGCGTAAACAGAATGAGAACATGGATCCATCATGCCTTGTTACCACTGTGCAGGCTGGTGGTGGTGGTGTAATGGTGTGGGGGATGTTTTCTTGGCACACTTTAGGCCCCTTAGTGCCAATTGGGCATCGTTTAAATGCCACGGCCTACCTGAGCATTGTTTCTGACCATGTCCATTCCTTTATGACCACCATGTACCCATTCTCTGATGGCTACTTCCAGCAGGATAATGCACCATGTCACAAAGCTCGAATCATTTCAAATTGGTTTCTTGAACATGACAATGAGTTCACTGTACTAAAATGGCCCCCACAGTCACCAGATCTCAACCCAATAGAGCATCTTTGGGATGTGGTGGAACGGGAGCTTCGTGCCCTGGATGTGCATCCCACAAATCTCCATCAACTGCAAGATGCTATCCTATCAATATGGGCCAACATTTCTAAAGAATGCTTTCAGCACCTTGTTGAATCAATGCAATTGTAGAATTAAGGCAGTTCTGAAGGCAAAAGGGGGTCAAACACAGTATTAGTATGGTGTTCCTATAATCCTTTAGGTGAGTGTATATAAACAATATTATATAGGTGCAGTTCCACACATTACTGATGGCAAACCATGCAGGACAATGATGGAAAACTCATCCACTGTTATGGTGTTCCACCCTGTTAGGCAAGTCATTTTTAAATAATAATTTGACAGCAATGTTAAATGTTTTGCATATTTATGTCTTATTTTGGGAGGTGAGGAGCATTAACAGCATATACAGCATATCTTTTATTATTTACCATCCTGCAAAAATGGGTACAAAAAGTACCTGTTCTTAATAATCAAGACATTATATTCATCAATAATTGTTTTGTTATTGTTTCAAGAATAAATAAAAAAGCAAACAAAAAACAACAACAACAAAAAAAACAACACCACCATGATGGCATAAGGGACATATACTATCCAAGAAAATCTTGCAATTGTTTAACATTTACATTATTAACATTTTGTGATAACTATGTATATGTCCCTAACAGGGAGGAACACCTTCATGGCCAGTGTCTGAACAATGAATCTACCCATAATTATTATTTCTTTTAGTCCCTGAGCTTGACCAGTACGTATTCCTAATAGTTAAACGTCACTATTTTGGTAGAATGCTAAAATCATGGAAATCATGTACTTTTTTCCCCTGCACTTATGAAGCCAAAATGTTACCGCATACCAGGAATGGGTCATTAATGGTTAACGGTGTAAAACCTACTGTATATATGAATTTTGAAGGCCCGAACATGATTAAAACTTTGCTGAAAAACTGGTTTTACACCATTTTCTACATTCCTTCAGTCTTCTGATTGATACTTTTTCTAGCAAGTAAAACTGGCTTCTGGTATAACTGTAAAACGGTCCTCGTTCATGTCGTGGCTCACGTGCCTTTTTGCTGTGAAAACTTATGATTGTTATATTTTCGTATTGTTATTAACATTTTAAAATGAAAAATTTAGGTTTACTTGATTATCATCCACGCATTTTTTTGAAAAATCATGTTAAAATGTGAGTATCCTATCCAATATGATACAACAGGCTTTTGAGGAATGTTTATTTTTCTTTCCATCATCATTACATTACATTAAACTGCATTATATGTTTTCCTCCCACAATTAAAAACTACATAGCTATACTGTTATAAAGCTTTTGGCCAACAACATCTGCACCAAATGGCATATTTTTTGCACAGTCTAAAAAATGCCGCCTATATAGGCACCTTACTAGGGTTTGGGACACAGCCATGGTCTATTTTTGCTTCCGTACGTGTACTGTACATCTAGTAAAGCACATATTAGTAGATGTTGCATACTGAATGTGCATACATAGCCTCTGTCAACACGGCTGAACTTGAAGAGTTGTAAAGACGAGGCATAGGAAATGAAGGACATACCTGTGATCTAACAGCTCACAAAGCAAACCATCCCGTCTGAGAAGCAAGCGGTATCTCGGCTATCAATGAGCTCTATTTATAGAGGAAAACAAGTGCTCTCTGTTGAAATAAACGAGGAGCGACCGGCGTAAACAATGAGTACAGTCCACTGCTGGCCGAGTACACCGTTGCCCTACTTGAGCTCCTAGCGAGTTCACTGCACTGGGTTCGTTAGTGTCACGTGATCACATTTTAAGTAACCTATGGGGGAAAGCCATGAGAGTGACGTAGGCTGTAGAAATTCCCTTCAGTTTTATCACGACTTATTTATATTGAGAAAACGGCACCAGAAACAACAGGACATATTTTTATTATTATTTCGCATATCATTAAGACTATTCTCATTGCCCCCTGGCCATTGTTGAATTTAATTTTGAATTTGAACGTTTTTATTTTTAAAGTTGACATTTAAAGCAGGCCTACATACAAGCTAAACTGACTAATATTACTTTTTACAGTAGGCCTAGTGTAATCCCAATATATTTTTGACATTTAAGAAGAATATCCTTGGTTTTTATGTTTCCTGAAAAAAAGTTTATTATTCGCTATAGACCTTATTCAGAGCAGCGCCATGCCAGGTAAGTTATGAAAGCGAGGCTGTAAGGGATAGACTTTTACCCTGTTTTCAATGGCATTCGCTGTAAAAAAAAAAAAAAAGTGTATACAGCTCCTAGATCACTTATAATTTCCCACAGCTCATATTTTCTGGAGGTTTTTTTTTTTTTTTGTCTCAGTGTCTCGTCAGCCGAACAATTCAAAAACACATGAAATAACAGCTGCAACCAAAAGATGTCGATGCTCAGCCTCGCTTTCATTCCCGTTAAAGGTCAGAATGGCGCCGCTACGAATGAAGCGAATTAGCTCTATTCTACGCAATTCAACAGCGTTTGCACGAGTACCTCATGTTATGAACAATACATTTTAAAAACAGTGGATAGTCATATATAGCTAGAGGCTAATATACACTCACCTAAAGGATTATTAGGAACACCTGTTCAATTTCTCAATGCAATTATCTAATCAACCAATCACATTTCAGTTGCTTCAATGCATTTAGGGGTGTGGTCCTGGTCAAGACAATCTCCTGAACTCCAAACTGAATGTCAGAATGGGAAAGAAAGGTGATTTAAGCAATTTTGAGCGTGGCATTGTTGTTGGTGCCAGACGGGCCGGTCTGAGTATTTCACAATCTGCTCAGTTACTGGGATTTTCACGCACAACCATTTCTAGGGTTTACAAAGAATGGTGTGAAAAGGGAAAAACATCCAGTATGTGGCAGTCCTGTGGGCAAAAATGCCTTGTTGATGCTAGAGGTCAGAGGAGAATGGGCCGACTGATTCAAGCTGATAGAAGAGCAACTTTGATTGAAATAACCACTCGTTACAACCGAGGTATGCAGCAAAGCATTTGTGAAGCCACAACACGCACAACCTTGAGGCGGATGGGCTACAACAGCAGAAGACCCCACCGGGTACCACTCATCTCCACTACAAATAGGAAAAAGAGGCTACAATTTGCACAAGCTCACCAAAATTGGACAGTTGAAGACTGGAAAAATGTTGCCTGGTCTGATGAGTCTCGATTTCTGTTGAGACATTCAGACGGTAGAGTCAGAATTTGGCGTAAACAGAATGAGAACATGGATCCATCATGCCTTGTTACCACTGTGCAGGCTGGTGGTGGTGGTGTAATGGTGTGGGGGATGTTTTCTTGGCACATTTTAGGCCCCTTAGTGCCAGTTGGGCATCGTTTAAATGCCACGGCCTACCTGAGCATTGTTTCTGACCATGTCCATCCCTTTATGACCACCATGTACCCATTCTCTGATGGCTACTTCCAGCAGGATAATGCACCATGTCACAAAGCTCGAATCATTTCAAATTGGTTTCTTGAACATGACAATGAGTTCACTGTACTAAAATGGCCTCCACAGTCACCAGATCTCAACCCAATAGAGCATCTTTGGGATGTGGTGGAACGGGAGCTTCGTGCCCTGGATGTGCATCCCACAAATCTCCATCAACTGCAAGATGCTATCCTATCAATATGGGCCAACATTTCTAAAGAATGCTTTCAGCACCTTGTTGAATCAATGCCATGTAGAATTAAGGCAGTTCTGAAGGCGAAAGGGGGTCAAACACAGCATTAGTATGGTGTTCCTAATAATCATTTAGGTGAGTGTAATTGTAGTATATACCAGATAATAAACGATATTATTATTGCTAATGTTAATTTGTTTTAAGTAATTACTTGCATGCATCTGTGTTGTAGGAACTCCTTTAGACTTTTGGAGCATGAAAAACATCTGAGAACGAACAGCTGCTTGAAGAACAGATGAAGCCTGTTTATTATGTTATGTGGGCTTTTCTCCAGCAGAGGGAGATGTGGGACTACAGTTCACTGTAATCTAACGCAGTGCGAGGCTGATAACTGAATTTAGTTTATGATGCCAAAACAAAATGTGGTGAGGTGAGAGCAGACATGAGAACAAATGTTTAATTATTTACTCGTGCTAATCTCTGGAGGCAGCTCCTTTAAATAATACTTCACCATCATCATCATCGTCATCATCACAAAGTGGCAGACGAAACTATATCCACATGGTGGTTTATGAAATGGCACTCCAGAAACCTCATGTATAGCTAGAGATTAATTAAATCATACTATATTTGATAATGCGCAGTTTGAAAGATTCAGGACTGAGTTAAATGTCAATCAATGTTAGCCTGGTAAATGTATAGCCTATTTCTCAATATTTTTAAGTCACAAAGCTAGAATCATATAATTGGAAAAATCATAAATCATAAAATGAACAAGCATGTGTATATGAAAAGTTTCCTTGTCTATCACACAGGGTTTTAGAGTGGCTCAGACCGGTATATCTGCCCTTGGGCTGTACGGCAGTTATGGGAGAGTCAGGAACCTGTCGCCTGTCCAGGATGCAGTCAGGTGTCTATTCTTAAAAAAAAGAAAAGGAAAGGGGACCTTACCGTTACTACACTGACATTAATGGATGAGTTTAGCATTTACAATGAGTTTAGCCTCTTCTTTTTCTGTCATTTTTGAAAAGAGTAAGAGTTATAAATATATCTGTTCAGCCGTTTAACAAAAGATAATATTGTTTTGTCTAAAATATTGTCTAAATAATTCATCTAAATTCATGATTCTTATAAAAATAAAAATGCATCATATAGTGGTTCATGACCAACCATCAACAAGAACATATTGCTACATTTTTATGACTCACATCCTCCTATAATTGGATTTCATGGATGACATGTATGTATATTCCTGTGCAAATTTTCCAGGAACTCTAACAATATATATATTTTTTTCATTGACGTTGTCATGTTTGAAATATTGTAATATTACAATATAATTGTTACATTATAAATATTGTGTCATTTTTATATGTAATTTCTTTGTAAATAATGAGAGAAAGCAATCGTTCAAGGCTCCTTATAAATGATTTTCCTGTAGGATCGTAGTAGGTTGTTGTGCTGCTATAAGTTAACCATCCGTGTCATGCCGTGTCAGTAGTGTGTGTGCAGTACAACAGGTTACTTCATTAGTATATTCACCTGTAAGAAGACACTTCAACAAGAACTAAGATAATAGTCAAGTTACTAATAATACAAACAGTTATGTTCGGCTGTCTGCATTTTGAGCTCAGAAGTAGATTTGTGTTTATGAATATGTGAGCTGTTGAAAATGATTTTTAAAATCCCTATGACCACGCCATGACTGTTTATCCTGTGCTTTTATTAAAGTATACACGTCATAATGCCCGTGTTCTCCTCTGTTCTCAGGTTTTTCTCCCCTGTACACATCATAAACCCAGGTTAGTTATTTCCCACCTGCCCATTTGCTTTTACCTGTTCTGAAACGAAACATGCGTTGTAAACCTGCCTCTCATAATCCCACAAAACTTATGCAATTTCCTGGCAGATGAAAGGACACTTTAAAAACACACTTTATTGGCAAATATAGTCCCCCTCCACCCTGCCATTGGAAATCTCCTTCAAACAGCCTGTGCGCGTGTGGAGAGAGAATGAAAACAGGGCAGTATTTGCTCTCTGGGTCTGTATCTCTGATAAATGTCACCTGCATTTTCTCGACTGGGTACATTCATTCACAATAGAGACTTGAATGTGTGTGGTAGGGTGAAACGAGCATGAAAAGACAGATGCACACACACGCAGTGTGGTGTAAATGTTGACTGAGAATGATTGTAGGCATGTATTATCATATGTGCGAGCTTCGGAAAACTCCTCACCTTTGCCTGTTTGTCTTCAGGCTTCTTTTTTTTTTCTTCTTTCTGCCAGGATCAAGGAAAAGAGAGAAACCTACATCTATGACCAGCCAAACACGGAAGTAACCAGTACACACCTGGAGTCATAAACTGTGGCAAAGGGCCAAGCCTTTGGAAGCACAATTCCTGGTAATGAGTAAATAGTACAAAAAAGTGATAAAGTGATAAACGCAATAGGAGTGATGGGGATATGTGTGATATGGTTTACTCCACTATCTGAAATGGTTTACTATAGTTTGGATGGCTTTTATGTTTTCTTATGTGACCTAAATAGTGTTTCTGATACTGTTCCAATACATGGTGCACGGTTATCATACTTTCTCATAATAATAGTTTATAAATATGTGATTTTATATATAATCTTTTGATATGTGTAGTGAGAGTAACCAACCCACATTTGTTCTGAAATACTCTAAACGTGGCTATGAAATAACCTGCACATCAGGTTGTTGTGTTGGCCACCTGCATCATCCCTGACCAGGATGCGGTTTGTAATCCTGAGGCTCGGAGCCGACCATTGTCAAAGTCACAGAGCGTGGAAAGATTCCAGACACAACCTGAACACACCCGCTGCATTTATATTACACAGCCTCTGGCAGACCTCGCCCTTTCCAATACAGATTCATCCCGGCTTATCTTTACAGTGCGGTTCTCACGGGTGAGACGTCAGGTCCGCTTCAACCAGATCTTGATTAGGAGAATTAATAATGATCTGATGCTTAAGGTGAATTACAACACTATATTTTTTAGTCTTTGATAGGCTATTATAGGTCTATACCCCTTGTAGTTTTTCTCTATGCACTACCAATAAACCTAAGTTATACTGAATTGTATTATAACGAAATAGACTGAATTGAATAAAACTGATTGGACCGCTATGATAACCCATTACCCTTTTATGTTTCTCTCAATGCACTATAACAGGGATTCACAAACAAGATTTGGTATCACTTTAGATTAGGAAACGTATTCACTATTAGCTAGGAGCTTTCCCTCAATAATCTCCTTATTACTGCTTATTGATACTTAAGAAAGGCAGTTGTTGTAGTGGTAGTATAGCATTAAGGGATTTAGAATATCGTCATGCAAAATAAATCATTAATATGTGCTTTATAAGTAATAAACAGCCAATATCTTATCCAAATCTAAAGTGTTACACAAGATTTTAACTTCATATTTCAGTAATTTAAAAAAATTGCATTCTCATGCAGGTAAACTAATCAAATATTATGAGTATTTGTTAAGTATGTTATTTTGATTTATTTTAGAAGTTATTATTTTTAATTTTTTTAATTTTACATGTTTATGATTTAATTAATCATTAGCTTTTCATCAAATCTGCAGTTTCTTAGGTAATCCCAGTTTGGGAAATCCTGCACTGTACAAATACATCTAAATTTTAAATTTAATTGAAATTAAGTGAATTGAGCCTCAACTTTAAAGCCTTAAGTCAACAGAAAACAGTTACAAATAAACCTATATTGTTATGGAACTTAATTATAATGAACTGAATTAAATTGACACTTGCAACTTTAAAACCTAAAGTCAACTATCCTGGTAACACTTAACAGACAGTACTGTGCAAAAGTCTTAGGCACGTTGGTATTTTCACACAAAAAATGTCTTTAAGCCAGTTATTTAAATCTATTACTGTAGTGTGTCAGCAGGAAATATCAGTTTACATTTCCAAAAATTCATTTTGCAATTAATTGTAATAATCCAGTGAGAATTATTTTATTATTATTTTTTTATGCACAAGAAGTCTGCCAGCAGCCGGTATGATCTGATCTCACCATCATGGAGTCTGTCTGTGATCACATGAAGAAACAGAAAAAAACTGAGACGGACTAAATCCAGAAGAACTGAGGCAACGTCTCCCAGACACCTGAAGAAACCTTCCTGCAGAACTACAGGACTGTGAAAAGGTTAGGCACTTGTCAGAATGCTGTCAAAAATAATAACATAAATAGCTTTTATTTATGAATGAACTTCTATAAACTAAATCAAATGGATATTTGGGGTGAGCACCCTTTGCTTTTGTCACCTCATCTGTTCCTACACCTGTTCCTGTAGTTCTGCAGGAAGGTTTCCTCAAGTGTCTGGGAGACGTTGCCACATGTTCCTACACCTGTTCCTGTAGTTCTGCAGGAAGGTTTCCTCAAGTGTCTGGGAGACGCGTTGCCACATGTTCCTACACCTGTTCCTGTAGTTCTGCAGGAAGGTTTCCTCAAGTGTCTGGGAGACGTTGCCACAGTTCTTCTGGATTCAGTCCGTCTCAGTTTTTTCTGTTTCTTCATGTAATCACAGACGGACTCGATGGAGATGAGGTCAGATCTCCATGTGGAGCATAGAGACTATTGTCAGACTCTTTATGCATACACAAATCTCACTGGATTATTACAATTAATGGCAATTAATTTATAAATGTAAACTGATATTTCCTACTGACACACTACAGCAAAAGATATAAATAACTGGTTTAAACACTTTTTGTGTGTAAAAATACTAGCGAGCCTAAGACTTTTGCACAGTACTGTACAATAATTAGTTAGCAATACATTTGTTACAGTACTTATTCATTTTTGTTAGTTAATACAATTTTAAAAATACAAATGTTCATTGTTAGTTCATGTTGGAGCAAGTCCAATAAATAACATTAACTAAGATTAATAAATGCTTTAGAAGAATACGTCATTATTAGTTTATGTTAACTAATGTAGTTGAGCCTTATTGAAAAGTGTTACCAACTGAACCAACTATATACAAACCTAAATTATATATTTAATTGAATTGAATTATATTGAAGTGAACTGAATTGAGAACTGAATTGAGAAGAACTACTGTAAGGCTGTGGTTTGAGCCCAACCAAACACCACCCTTACAGTGGCTCTTCTCAATTCAGTTTTTGTTTTCACGTCATGAGATTCCCACGTTTCCCTTGTGTTCATGCCATGTGCTTTTGTTTTCATTTGCGTTACGTTCTCATTGGTCTATTTGTTTCATTATGTTCAGGTGTTGCTCATCTTTTGACACTGTGGTCACTGCAGTGTCCATGTCAACCTAGTCAAGTTTAAGTTGTTTATTTTCAAGTTATTCATAGTTTTGATTCACTTGACTGCTGCGGAGCAACCAGTGTCAGGGTTCTGTCACTTCTGTTTAGCGTATTCTTGGGTTTGTGACAGAACTCTGTTTTTGTGTGAGCACATGGCTGGTATTTGTCTTTGCTCCCTGTCCTGCTTCATGTTCTTGACCCTTGTGTTTGTCCATATCTAGTTTGGTTTTCCCCCTCGTGGGTGTCTGTGTTTTGTTTTATTTTATGTAATAAATCCTCATATCCTCCTGTAATTGAGTCCTCACTCCTTTCTATTGTACCCTACCGTGACAGACCACAAACACAAGAATACGCTAAACAGAAGTGACAGAACCCTGACAACATAGACAGCCATAGAACTGCAGCACCTGTCATTTAAACAAAAATGTGAACAAGATGCAAGTTTTGGGCACTTGTGATTCATGGCAGCTGCTGCAGTATTTCTATCACTAAAAACAGTGGAACGTTTTTAAAAAGGATTGCACCAATAAGGATTAAATTAAGCAAAGTTTAACGCTAATCAAGGATTTGTTGATCTTTGTCTTATTTTAAATCGAGTTGCACCACTTCATTTTAAACACAGATTAACTACGCAGAAAGACCGAATTAAGGGGCTGATCACCCCCAATTAAGGGGGTGAACCGACGCCTGGCTAAAGAATCCTTATTAGTGGAACCCACCCGTAAAACACAAAAACAATGATATTAAAATATCAAATTCAGTTTACACCTTTTTGATGATGCATACTATTTACAGACGAGTAGATGAGCCAAGAATATGAACGCAACACGTTTTCTTTATAATGGTTTTCGAAAAACACTTAATGAGAAACCTTGTGTTGCATTAGTATTTTCATTTGCTTGCCTGTACAAAGTATGCAGCATCAATAAGGTGTATATTGAATTTGGTCTTTTAATATCACTGTCTCACTAAATTAGAACTTACTACACACCTGGAAAAAATGACTGGCGGGCAATGGAGGAAAGCCTTGTTTTGCTCTCCAGGTTCCTATAAAGGTGTGACGTCACGTGAAAACTATTGCTTTGTGTACTTTTTGTTCCCCTTTGAACCTTTCAGTGCTAAAAGAACCATTTGAAGAACACTTTATTAACCCATTTCCACTATAAAGAACCTTTTGTGGAAATGTGTCCTGTTTAAGGTTCTTTATGGAAACATTGATGCCAACAAAGAACCTTTTTTTTTCTAAGTGTATGATAAATGTTTACCCCTTATAGTTTTTCCTCAATGTATTATACAAATAATCCTACATTGTATTCAACTACTGAAGTCATTCACTTCACAATTAAGTTTAACTGTTTCTGAAGTTCCTCCTAACTGTATTTTCTTTGTATTTGCAGGTGACCCCAGTTTGAGTGGGTGAAAGAACAAGAGAGAGCAAGACAGCAAGAGAGAGAACGAGATTCTGAACAGTTTGTTCACCCGGGTGAAGGCTAGAAGATCAAGGTGGGTCACAGTGTGGAGGAGGGGATGCTGGGGTATAGGAGGATTGGTTAATGGAGGTTTGAAGGTGTAGAGTGGCATAAGTAACTCATTACCCCGCCTGGTCGAACAAGGGCCGTGTGCGGGAAGGGGTGGACCGGTAGGAACCGGGTTATTGATCCAATCTTCAGTGTGTGGCCCACTCACACTCCATGACACAGAGTGATAAGCCATGATTGAGCAACTCAGCTGTGCAGACTTCGAGTGCAGACTGTGCAAACCCTGCAGTGTCAAATTGAAATTAAGGTCGAATCAATGTTAAACATACAATACACACTTTTTAAAGTCAGATTTCAAAGGTCAGAAGTACCTGCCACAGCCATCACACGCATTATCAAACAGTTTAGTTCCAGTTGTGCTAAATACATGATATAGCAACAACTTTGTGTGTATTTAGGATTAATGCTAGCTGTGAAATTAGCCTTAGCAAGACTTTTTTTTTTTTCAAAATGCTCAAAATGTCAGAGCAATAGCCTTGTGGTCAGTGGCACAGTAGTGATTTGGGCGACCTGAGCTCTCCATTCAGTCCCTGCCTTTTACTGAACTCTCTTAAATAAACAAAATTGATCTAAACATGAGTTTTGTCCGAAATTACAAAAATGACAAGAGTTTGGTGCATGTAATGTTCACCATTGGGCAATGTTGGTAAACAAAAAACAATTACATAAATGTAAATAGATTTATTTATTTAAATTACAAGATTTTGCTGTGATGCATCTATATAAACTTTTGAACAATGTTGGTAAACAAACAAAAATCTAATACATTTAAAACTTAGACAAATGTATTTATTTAAAAGACCAAAATTACAAGATTTGCATGTTCACTGTTGGACAATGTTAAGTAAAAATTGACAAATTAATTAATTAGTTAATTATCTTACTTATATAATATGCATGTGAAAGTATGTTTTAAGAGAGTTTATGTCCACAGGGCCAAATGTGCCTTTAGCTGAGATACCCTTTAATCAATGTTTTATGTTCTTTATTATTTTGTTATGCAGAAACCATTTCGTAAAAGTTACTCAAGGTATGTGATGACAGTTGTGGCTCAGTGTGTCGCAGTCGCTCCTCATGTGTTCCCACCTAGCCTTCTTATCTACCTGATGGCTAAAAGGTGATGCATAATTTTTTCATTGTTAAAATACTTCTCTAATCTCCTATCCAACGGCTCTATAGTGTAAAAGGCACGTAGGAGTGGGCTGGATACCGTTATATGCTGATGAATGTAGGCTGGTCTCTTAGTAACGCCAGGTCATTGATATCTCTACTCCAATCCTCCCTCTGTTTTGCGGTTGTTCTCTCTTCTCTCTTCCCCCTCTCCCCGGTCATGTCTAGTCTTATCAGCTGCTGTCCTTGGCCCCCACACCTGTAACAGAGGGCCACAACTCAGCACAGGCTACTCATTAACCAGTATTTCCTCCTGCACAACAGACACAGCTGAGTTTTGGACGACGCACACTCACACCAGGCCATCGGTCTGCGCCTCGGCCGTACAGAGGTCATGGGTTTTGGCTCGTGGTCTGCCAAAACAACACAATCTCATGGCAACATTTTTAAGTTTTGGTGAATTTGTGGATAAATCATATGAATTTTGCACGATCTCATTTGTGCATTTTCTGCTTGTGCTTATGTTTAGGGGCGGACCTTCATGCTTACCTTTCCTCCCCTAAAAATAGTACACTGTAAAAAAAGTAAACTGTTTCAAAGTTTAGAATATTCCAGTACATTTTAAAATACTATTTCAATCATTCTACTTGTCAAATTTCTTATTTAATTCAATGTGTTAATTGCCGTTTCTAATAATTGTTTGTGAAATTTACTAGCAAATTCAGTAACTCCAAAAATCCAAACAAAAAGATTTTTATATGCATCACATCAAATTCATACGAAATCATTGAATTAACTTAGTAAAATAAATAGTTGCCAAAACCAAACCCAAAAGTCTGATATTTGTGATTGCAAAATTCCAGAAACTCAAATCTGGTTGCATGTAATAATAAATTGGGGTGACCATATTGTGCTTTTAAAAAAAGACAACAGTTGTTAAAGGTGCTGTATGCAATTCTTTGACTGTACTAAAGCATTAAAATACACATACTTGTTTCTCTGAAAAAGCAATGCTACAGCCAGTTATTCTACTTTGAAATGTGTGTTCCATGTCAGAATGTCTTTGTTTTGGTCTGTGTGATTCCGCCCACTGCCAGTTTACCCAACAGTATTTCAACACCACAGGTTGCCAATTGGTTTAAAACACAGTGTATTGCAGCAGTCATGGAAGCCAGCAAACAAACTGGGTCAGAGATCGCAGATTCTACCCAACCTAAAAAGCCTCGACATCCATTTAAATATCTCTATGAACGGGTACATATAAAAATGCAGATAAATCAGCCCATCAGTGTGTAAGTCTCCTCCTTTCATTGTCAATTTGCGCTCGATCGTTCCTGTTGTGTGTCCTCAATCTGGCAACCCGTGTGGCAAATCCTGAGGAGGAGGGGCCGGGGGAAACAACTTTCTCCAATATTTAGAATTTGGACTGCAGTACTTATTTTAACCAGTAGCTATCAATATTACATACTGCACCTTTAATACCCTATGCATTAACTACACTCACCTAAAGGATTATTAGGAACACCATACTAATACTGTGTTTGACCCCCTTTCGCCTTCAGAACTGCCTTCATTCTACGTGCCATTGATTCAACAAGGTGCTGAAAGCATTCTTTAGAAATGTTGGCCCATATTGATAGGATAGCATCTTGCAGTTGATGGAGATTTGTGGGATGCACATCCAGGGCACGAAGCTCCCGTTCCACCATATCCCAAAGATGCTCTATTGGGTTGAGATCTGGTGACTGTGGGGGCCATTTTAGTACAGTGAACTCATTGTCATGTTCAAGAAACCAATTTGAAATGATTCAAGCTTTGTGACATGGTGCATTATCCTGCTGGAAGTAGCCATCAGAGAATGGGTACATGGTGGTCATAAAGGGATGGACATGGTCAGAAACAATGCTCAGGTAGGCCGTGGCATTTAAACGATGCCCAATTGGCACTAAGGGGCCTAAAGTGTGCCAAGAAAACATCCCCCACACCATTACACCACCACCACCAGCCTGCACAGTGGTAACAAGGTGTGATGGATCCATGTTCTCATTCTGTTTACGCCAAATTCTGACTCTACCATCTGAATGTCTCAACAGAAATCGAGACTCATCAGACCAGGCAACATTTTTCCAGTCTTCAACTGTCCAATTTTGGTGAGCTTGTGCAAATTGTAGCCTCTTTTTCCTATTTGTAGTGGAGATGAGTGGTACCCGGTGGGTCTTCTGCTGTTGTAGCCCATCCGCCTCAAGGTTGTGCGTGTTGTGGCTTCACAAATGCTTTGCTGCATACCTCGGTTGTAACGAGTGGTTATTTCAGTCAAAGTTGCTCTTCTATCAGCTTGAATCAGTCGGCCCATTCTCCTCTGACCTCTAGCATCAACAAGGCAACAAGGCATACTGGATGTTTTTCCCTTTTCACACCATTCTTTGCAAACCCTAGAAATGGCTGTGCGTGAAAATCCCAGACCGGCCCGTCTTGCACCAACAACCATGCCACGCTCAAAATTGCTTAAATCACCTTTCTTTCCCATTCTGACATTCAGATTGGAGTTCAGGAGATTGTCTTGACCAGGACCACACCCCTAAATGCATTGAAGCAACTGCCATGTGATTGGTTGATAAGATAATTGCATTAATGAGAAATTGAACAGGTGTTCCTAATAATCCTTTAGGTGAGTGTAATGTTAACGAGCCTCATATTTTGGTGTTTAATTTAGTTAAGCTCACAAACTGATTTACACTTTTATTTGCCACTGACACGTGCAGCTTTGCAGGTGATCCTGACCAGGGGTGCGTTTCCCAAAAGCATCGTTAGCCAACTATGGTCGCAAGTTCTGTCATTATCAACATAGTTTATCCAGTCTGTGGTTCCCGAAACCATCGCTCCAGTGAACATTGGCAAACGGCGTCGGAAACTTGTATGGTTGCAACGACAACTCTCGGCCTGTGGTTAGAAGCAGAGTTTCTTGTTTGCATGACGTGGACTTAATAAATCTTTATCTTGAGCAAAATAAGCAAGCTGACATTTAGTACAATCTATATCTTTTATTTAGAATACATACAAATGTCATTTATGTCTTTTAGTTTGTCAAGAGATTTAAAGCACTTTTTTTGTGCGGACGTGCTCTAGTCCTTAAGAATCTGGAAATAAAGCAAAATAATTCATTAAAAGCAGATATTACTCCACCACCTGCGTGACATCATTAACCAACATGGTTGAACGGTTGATTTCTTCAACGATGCATCGTACTATGGTAGTTAAGCAGTGAGTTACGTCATTGTACGGCAAATGCACCCCAGGATGAAAGTGTGGGAATATTTCAGTGACTTTACATTTTTGTTTTGGCACTGTAAATGGAGACAGCCATTTGCAGAAGCTGTGCTTTTTACAAGACGTTTTCATTCCGGTGAATGAGGCGAATTCTGGGTGTGAATGCTGTGATCTGTTGACATGAGTGAATGTGAATCTGACATTATGCTAAGGGCAGTGATTGACAAGTAGTTTGACCAATGGTGTGCAGGCATTGTACATAATCGACCAATAGAGTGCTGCAGTGATAAATGCGTTGGTAAAAATACACCAACCCTGAAGTTAACAAGTTTCTCTCGACAAAAACCCAATAGGATTTTACATTGGCTTTTGGATTATTGCAGAAATTAAGCTCTGTGTCCAACTAATTTTTTTTTTGATTTTTAAAAAGATTTTCAAAAGAGTTTTGTTGATTATGATACTCTTCACAAATGAGCACAATTCTATGACTATTGAAGCCTAAATACAATCGGCAGAATTAAAAAGCTAAACGTAGGCTATAAATGAAGTGCTACGACTTCAACATCACCACCATTAAGCTTCTGTCAACTCTTTATTTAAAAACATTTTCACTGAAAGTTTGAGTGCATGTGATGCAAGAGCGGGGTTATAAACACAACGAGGCTGTGAAAACGTGAAAATATCTTGAGCTTGCATTTACCACAGACCTTATTCAATGCATTTAACCAAAACACCCATCAACTTCAAGGCGATGTTACACGGCTCAAATGTAAACTCGTTTCCAGGGTTTGGTCTACAAAAATACATAATCCCAACAGCAACGTATTTTGGCATGTGAGACAGAGAACGATCAAAGCAACGCATACACGTACATAACGTAACATAGAGAACGTCAATATCGTAACAAAGCCAAATCCCAGACATTTTAGGCAATTTAGAAATCCAAGCCAAGTCTGATAAAGGCCCACATAAATATCAAATTTCCACATGATTTGTGACTTAAAGGTAAAATGCTTCATGTTAACTAATTAACCAATGTTATCAAGATGTTAGAATGCCTTTCATGCCATGTCTAATGCCCAGGGTGACGTAAACTTCCTTATAAAGCCTTTTTTTCTGGCTGCTTTCTTTAGTTCCTGAAGGAATGTTGCCATAGCAGTGTTAGAATGGATTGCTTTTGTTGGGTGGAGCTCAGACATGGTCATTACAGAAAGATCCTTCATCTTACCTGCCGGGGGGTTCGTGCTCCGTCCCGGGACTTGACCAATCATTAATAAAGATGGTATGTGACTGTGTTATCAGTTGGCTTTGGGCCAGGTCTGTGAGTGGGACTGAAAGTGTTATCTGTCCACAGTGGACGACACAAGCACCTCTTAACCTCTCCAACTTTCACAATAAATGCTCAAGGGAACACTTACCTGAACCAGGGGTCGCTCAATAAAATTTAGTTTACAAACCCTTATTTGCATGCTTTGCACATTGCACTTCAGAAAATATATCGAAAACGTGTCATTTGCATTAGTTCCAGCTCTGCCTGTGGTGTATGTGGTGAGTCACATTTAAATGGACCAAACAATCAATAGATTATCAAGAAGAACATTCAGAGAAGAACAGCCTCTGTTTTTCTGTGATATCTGGAAACAGACACATCAAATCTACAATTTAAAGGGACAGTTCAGCCAAAAATTATTTTGTTCCAAACCTGTATGACTTTCTTTCTTCTGTGGGAATACAAACAAGGAGGAATTTTTCAAATGTTTTTGTCTATACAAGTCAATGGGGTCCAATAATGTAAGTATTTGTGACTTTCAATATTGTGTTCCACAGAAGCAAGAAACAGGCTTCGCACAGATACTGTAAAATGAAATTTTTTGGTTTTCAAGGACTGCAATTAGAGAGCTCACTTATCAAACAATATCTTTATTATCTTTCAAATTGTGGTATCTTTAACCATTGAATGGATACTATGACAAAGATATCGCTTTCCTTAGATAGTGATAGCGTTTTTTTCCTTTCCGTGAAAAGATTGTTTTATCGATATTAATTATCGAAATTAAACGTTAATTTCATATACACTGTCTTTCAATAATTTAAGCTCTTTTCAAGTACCTTTTCATAAATATGGCTGGTTTTCCAGGCCTTAAATGTCAAAAAGTCAAGTACTTCAAGCACTTTAAGCACCTTGTACCAACCCTGAAGAAAGTCATACAGGTTTGGAATGACATGAGGGTGACTGTGAAAACGGCAGGTGCTCTTCAGCACCGCAACGTTTTTAAAGTACTTTTTTGTCCCTTGTTGTGGATGATGAGATGGCTAAACCACATAGAAAGAGAGGACGGTTGGTCGGTGGGGTATTTGTCCCGCCCCTCAGCCACTGTGATTGGACAGCTGGGTAAAAAATGGCAATGATGAATCAACTCTCGGTGACCAGAAAATATGCGGCACTCCCATTGAAAGCAATAGAAAAAATATGCAAGCCATAGGAAAAAAAACACTTTGGTGGTCTAAATGAATTAAACATTTTTGGCTGAACGATCCCTTCAAGTGCAGAGCAATAAAAACTTGCTTGTTTGATATGAAACCCCGGTTAACAAAGCAGGTTATAGCCTAGTCACATACGAGTACACTCAAAAAATGTTGGGTTGTTTCAACCCATGTTTGGGTCAAATATGGACAAATCCAACCACTGGGTTTCAAATTTAATAAAAAAATTTAAACCAACAATTGGATTTGTCCATATTTGATCCAAACATGGGTTGTAACATTTTTTTGGAGTGTAAAAACGAAGGCAAGTAAAAATATTTCAGCTCTTCAATGGCATCAGCAATTCTGTGAAATTCAGATCAGTAAGCGTGTGCGGATCCTCAGCCAAACTCTCTATGTTAGCTCAGCGCTTTTCTCTGTGGTTTCACCATACAGAAACCTGCCCTGCCACTCATCAAACACATCCATCACTAGGTCATACATCACAACTGATCACCTTCATTTGTGTACCAATGAGAGAAGAGAAGAACCTGATATAGACTATGGAAGAGTTGAACGCCTTCGTCTGTTCACAATAATTAACCGTCTGGGATGCCAAAACTCTGAGTCTGGCACAATATTTTACAGTCACACTTTGTTCCTCTGGTCATGTTGCTGTCTGGAGACCTTCCTGGTTTACCTCATCCATCTGCACCATCAGGTTCTGTCCAAGGTTGATGATCGATCCTGTGTAAATAAAAAAAGACATAAAAACTAGTATTTCCAACACAATCTCATGTCAATTTGTTTTGGCAAATTGGTGTAATTCATATGATTTTGTATATTTAGGGGTGGGGTTAGGGGCAGACCTTCAAAACTCTTGGATGCATTTTAAATGCACTTCACATCTTTTTGAAAATCCAGCATTTAGTTGATCCTGATAAGTCACAGTTGTAAACACGACGGCGTTCTTCTTCCATGAGGGGGTTTGGCTTCACGGCATCTTTGTTTTTAGGTGGACCATTTAGATGGACACACGCGTCTCCCGGAAATCCTGGAGAATTCAACCAATCAAATGAGGACTTTGAAACTCCTGAAGTGTTTCCAGTTTTGTGGGCCATATGCATCAGACATTGTGATGTCTGAGGCTGAGACTAGATGTGTATAAGCTTTATCTGAAATTTCCTATGGACTTTTAGAAAAGAAACTGTTAATACAAAATTTTCACACACTTACTAGTATATTTCATTTGCCACAAACAATGTACATCAGTGTATATCACAGAAGAATTTAGTTTGGAGGGTCAGAAAGTCATGAAAACTCCACTACAGTGTCATTTCCATCACATCTCAAGTTATGTCATTTTGTTTAATATCATTCTGTAATGCAAATGACTGATGGAAATTACATTTTTAGAAAAAGTTGTTCTCTTTAATCCTTATAAGGCTAATGTCAGTCATTTTATTTACCCTAAATATGTGCAATTAGCTCATATTTTCACATAATTTCTCACTATTACAGCTTGATTAGAAATGATGCACAATGAGAATATTGTTCACAAGGAATTTTACCTTTAATTTAGTGGTGAAGATGATGCCACAACTGAAGGAGTCAACCCAGTGTTGAATTTGTTTTATAAAAATATGCCTGTATAGGTAGTTTTTGTTATAATTTTTATTTCAGTTTTTGTTATCCTGTAAATAACTTAAATGGCAACCAACAGAAAGTACATTTTTAATGTTTTAGTTTTAGTTAACTAATAGCCCTGATGAGACCTTCATGTAAAAAAAAGAAAAAGTTGTTGGTTTTGCCATGTTAGAAGCTTTTGTCAGCGAGTCCTTCAGCTGTTACGTTCTCAACTGTCCCATCACAAAGGTGTCTGTGCTCCTGAGAGTGTATGTGTGTTTGCATTTACGTGTGCTGGATTACACGGGCTCTTTCAAGACCAGTAATGAGAAGTGAGCTTACACTTACCCGACATCCCGGTATTGGCCAGGGCAGGGCCGACTCTCACAGAGGCCTCGAGTTGATCCCATTAAAAGCAATCAGCCTACTGTTTGCACAGTGGTAAAAGCTTTAAAGCTGCCCTCCTCTCTCGCCTGCCTACCCCCTGCTCTCGCTCCGACCAGGTGCGGGGCCTTCAGTTCTCTAAAGCATACGGCACACAGTATATACTGTTGTTTTGCTTTACATGAGGAGCCCGGAAAATAAATACATGATGTGCATTTACATTTAGATATTTGAAAGAAATGAGACTTTACATTAAAATCTTATGAGAATTCGAAAACACACACCATGTATGAAAGAAAAATCACAAATGAGAGACCTCCAGCTTCCAAGAGTTTTCTCCTATTAAAACACCTTCGTAATCTCACATACGTCTCCTCGAAGATTCTCAGTAATGTCTCAAAATATCCCACCAACACTTTACAATAAAGTTCCATTAGTGCACATTAGTTAACTATATTAGTTAACCTGAACTAACAATGACAAATACATCTCATTTCTTACATTTGTTATTCTTAGTTATTGTTCATTTACATTTACTACATTATTGAAAATAAAAAGGGTTACAACATTTTTAAGGTGTCCTTGTTGCAGTGTAATTATACATTTAAGTGCAGCATAATATTAATTAAAAAAGTTGCTGCCTTCAATTTTTAACTACAATCAACTTGGATGTTTAAGTCATTTCAACTTGAATTACATTTAACTGACTTAAAAAAAGAGTGTTGAGTCTGTATAAAAAGTTGAAAATTGCTTAACTTATTTTGATGAGTTAAAGCAATGTAAATACACGTCATAACTTATTGATCATATCATTTTGTTACAGTGTATACGTATAGGGTTAGGATTTCGGTTTGGTTTAGGGTTAGTTGCATATAATTAACTAAAATAAACTGTTACCAAAAATGTTATCTGTTAAAGTTATTTAATAAGTTAACATAAACTAACATGCACAGTTGTGCTTTAATAAAACTAGTGTTCTCTAATAGAACACTTCATATTTTAAGGTGATGTTGCTACCTTGTAATTACACAAATAAGTATTGAGTAATATTAGGGTATGTTTACATGACAATGATGTACTAAAAATGGACAGATGACAATGCTGTCAAAACGATCCCTGTTCACACAGATCTGCAAAAACGACTAAAAACGCTGTATTCTGCTGCCTTTACTTTGTAAAGATGCATGCACATCAGTTTATATGGAGACGATAACGGTATTGTTTTCAAAACTTTGAATCCCATTTTCAAAAGTTTGCATGTTCAAGCCCATTTTTAGTTGAAAAATGGCATCGCATAAAAAGCCCCTTAATAAACCACATGCACTTATAGGGTTAGGATTAGGGTTTAATTAGGGTTAGTTACTTGTATTACTCAAAGTTTACTGTTATTACTATAATAGTAATAGTGCATGTAACTTCTATAATTGTTATACTGCACTCTAAAAAATGCTGGGTTAAAAACAACCCAAGTTGGGTTGAAAATGGACTAACCCAGCGATTGGGTTGTTTTAACCCAGCGATTGGGTTGTTTTAAGAAAACATTTAACCCAACCGCTGGGTTAAAACAACCCATTTCCTGGGTTAAAACAACCCAATCACTGGGTTAGTCCATTTTCAACCCAACCTGGGTTGTTTTTAACCCAGCAATTTTTAGAGTGTGTAGGGGACGCTGTTATGCACCTTCTGAAAAAGTCTTTGAAAAAAACTAGACCACATTCATGTGTTGATAAAAAAAATGCATGAAGCGAGAATAAAACATTTTTTTGTTGTTGTTGTTGTTGTTTAAAAGCAGAGGCTCTGTTCTTTGATATATTGCATGTTAGATATTCATACAACAAAATATTCTGGGGGCCATTACATTTTTGTGAAAATTATCAAAAATGCTTTAGGTGGCTGGCAATGTTTTATAAAATGCTGGCAGGGAAAGAGATACATCTCCATATGAACATCAAATCTCATAAAAAATCTTAATCCTGGGTCCCTCTGTCCTCGCACGAGGACATTATATTTTAGTGAATATCTCTGACACCATACATGTCACAGTCTGGATGTCCTGTAAAGAGCACATTCAGGGCTTTCAGAAATATGTTCTGAGGTTTCACCAGGACAACAACTTCTTCTTGGTCTTTAAAAATGACTGAATGATCAAATTTTGTAATATTTATTATTATCATTTAAATGTGACTAATTTAAACGTTTGGTGTGACTACACCAAACGCTGCAAAGGTAGAGCTACCAAGATCATCAAGGACTCTAATCACCCTGCAAACCCTCATTTCACGCTGCTACCATCTGGTAAGCGCTTCAAGCCTGATGGCCAAAACTGAGAGACTCAGGAGGAGCTTCTTCCCCCAGGCCATCAGACTCCTGAACTCAGTCACTTAACATCACGTGACTTCACGTCAGGATAAACATCGATACACTGTCATTGCACTGCACTTTCTGTTCTCGTTGTTACTGTGTAACAACCTGTTATAAACCTGTTTGCACATTATACTCTTTATACATTTGTTAACCACATATTTATAAGTCTACAGTTTACTCACTGCAAAGTCTACTTCAATTATTTTTATTCCACTTTATCCTTATTTGTTACCTTTTTTTTTCTCTTGACTTTATTTATAATTCTACAGATATAGACATATATATATATATATAGATAGTACTTTTTTTATATCCTATTTCTATTATAATTTCTTCCTTGTGTTTTTAACTGTGAATTTGCACTGTCCATGGAGCGGACCTGTTTACATTTCACTGCCGGTTGTATATTCTGTATATAACTGTGTATGTGACAAATAAAACTCTTGAATCTTGAATCTCTTGAATCTTGAATCTTGAATCTAATTTTCAAATTGTCTGTCCTAAATCAACATCTATGTAATGTCAAATGTAATGGGGTTTCTAATGAAAATATGGCTTTCTGTTACAAAATGTTTTGTACATTGATTTCATACACGTCCTCAATAGAACACACCGGGACTTAAAGCATGTTTATCAGGAGACACAAGTGAATAGGGAAAGAAATTACATATCAATGTTCCTATAAAATATTAGATATTATTATGAAAATGTTGCCAATTATTACTCCCATTATTACACTTCTTTTTTCATTGCATGTCGCTCCATGAACACATTAACATGCAAATTAGATACAGTGTACAGTTCGATACATTGCATTGAATGGGAAAACCCATGTAGTGCCCTTTTACCCACATACTTCATGAAGTAAAATGGTATATCAATTCAACAATTAAACAAAGTTTCATGAAAACTGAAAATTGATTGGTGAATGAAAAAAAAAGAAATCCCATTGTTTTTGCCTGTACATGTCATTTCATTTTTTTTTTTTAAAGAACTGAGTCCTGGTGTCCACTTACAAGGACATAGCATAACATGAATAAAATATTTTTCAACAAATCTTTTTTTTTTTTTTTTTTTTTTACATTGGTTTCTTATGCTCTAAACTATGCAATGACATGAAAAAATACTAAATTCAAAAGACTTTCCTGGGTCTTAGGAGGTTAAACTCTAAAGCTTTACTGTACGTCAGTTTTAATTTTAAGAGAAACATCTGAGACAAAGTTAATATTTAAATGAGGCATTAAATGAGAAGGATCTAATAACAGATACTGAGCAATAAAATTTCCTCTTGGATGTCCTGATTGGTTCATTGACACAATATGTGCCTGCTTGCCTTTTTATTTAATCACATTCTACACTCTCAGAAAAGAAGGTACAAAAGCTGTGCACTGGGGTGGTATCCTTTCAAAAGGTACACCTTTGTACTTTATTTTCCCCTTAAACGGTGCATATTAGTATATATATGCCGCCAAAGTTTTTTTACCTTTTCGTGCACAGCTTTTGTACCTTTTTTTCTGGAAGTGTATTTCAACCCTCATCTTCATGGTAAACATTCATATTCATACTCTTGGTTATTGAAAAGCCAACGTTTTTATCCACCAGCACATGTTCTGCTGCCATTATTGTCTCTGTCCTCTACATCTAATCAACTGCTCAGGTGTCAGTGAACAGAGCCACGCATCTGCCTGCTGGGTGAGTAAATAGTAGGTACAATACCTACAGCCTGACCAACCATTCCCGTTTCTCTTCTCTCTCCCTCTGTTTTCAATCCCCTCTGTTTCTTTGGAGTGGTCAGGCATTGTATTTACCTGAGTGATCTCCCTCCTCATCCCTTCTTCATTCCACTCTGGTGGCTTTAGTCCATGACCCCACCCTTCTGCTGATAAGACTGTAGGAAGACTTCAAGACTCACTGTTTACTCCAGTTAAGAACTCTAAAATAAACATGAAGAAAAGAAACCCGATGCCAAAACCTTGGCTCTCCATGAAATCCTGATCATAGATAATGAACATACATACAGAGCAATCTTGAGTATCTTATGAAAAGAATGTCCAGATCATATTTCACCACATAATCAAATGAAGGAAATAAGAAATTAAACTCAATTTCCTCACCAGTGCTTGCTAAAAATGTTGCCTGTCAGCATCAGCATTTTGATCATTTTCACAAAACTTTCATGGCCCCGAGAATATTTTGTTGTATGAATATCTGAACATACAATATATCAAAAGAAAGAACAGCGCATCTGCTTTTAAACAAACAAACAAACAAACAAACAAACAAACAAACAAACAAACATTTTATTCTCGCGTCATGCATTCTTTTTTATCAGCACTTGAATGTGGGTAAGTTTCATTTTGAGCAAAAAGCTGAGAAAATCGTCTTTTTGTCAAAGACCACGCCCGGATTCAGAACGATGATCAAAACGTAGATGGAGTAGGTCAAGTCCAAAGCTTCACAGTCCTGTAGCTCGTTCTGTGTCGACATTTCATTCAGTAACATTTTTTATTTATATGGTGTTTAATGTTTGATGATCGTTTTATTTTACAGGCACATAAGCAATGCTTATATTGCTTGTTTCTGCTTCTTCTCACCTGTGTTTTCTGTACTATTCTGTACTCTTTCAGAAGATGCATAATAGTGCCCCCTACCATACAACAGTGAAAACACAGATTGCCAGAAAAATTTGGTGGGGAGTTAAGATTTGCATAAAGAAAGCAAAGCCTATATTAAAGGGATAGTTCACCCAAAAATGAAAATTACTGACATTCTTTTTTCAGACGAATACAATCGGAGATATATAAAAAAATGTCCTGGCTCTTCCAAGCTTTATAATGGCAGTGAATGGCTGATTTTGTTTTGAAGTCCATAAAAGTGCATCTATCCATCATAAAAGTGCATCTATCTATCATAAAACTAATACAGGATGCTCCGGCGAGAATATGCTAGGTCTCGCGAGAACCAAGTTTTGTTTAGCTCTATCCTCTGCGCTTCCGTGTTTGTCGCCAGAACGTCGCCATGTCATACGCTGGAACGCCAGTCTCTCGTGAACGCACGTACGGCAGTGGAAGTTAGAGATTTAAATAGAGAAGTAAAGTTTTAAATATGGATATTTTTCTTACACAAACACATCGCTCCGCTTCAGAAGGCCTTTATTAACCCCCGGAGCCGTGTGGAGAACTTTTATGATGGATAGATGCACTTATATGGACTTCAAAACAGAACTTCCCATTCTCTGACAATATACACCTAGGATGACTTTAGGGTGAGTAAATCATGGGATAATTAAAATTTTGGATGAAATATCCCTTTAAAACTATTGTTTTTGCAACACTTTTGTAGTATTTTCATGAAAATTAAGCACATTTCTACCTAATTCTATGATCAGTTTTCGTATTTTTGTATTGCATTTGTATCTTATTACTATAATGGGAACAAACAACAACAACGATATATCATTTAACCGTGGCAGTCAAAAATGACACTTTTTAAAAAATGTTATTTCAATGAAATTAATGTTATATATTTTAGTTCAATAATGTTTTTATTTTATTTAATATTTTGTATTTTTAAGGTATTTTATGGTAAATTATATTTATGCAGTAGTTAAAATGCATTTATTCACTTTTTGAGCGAACTTAAACTGACTTAAGTTTGGTCTCTTATTAAAGAGTGAAACAAAGTTAATGAATTCTACATTTATTGTTATGAAAATTGCATTTTATATAAAATACATATTATAGGCTATATACTCTAAAACGGTGAGAAAATCAAAGCCATAATCTAAACACGGTGTGTTAAAAAAATTGTGCTTTATAACTAAAAAAGGACCTTTCAGTAAAATTTAGTTTGGGCATAGTACCCAAAGTTTCCACTAGATGAAATGTGTTCCCTTTCAGTCGGTCACGTCGGAACTGACCGACGAATTGGGATCTGTTTTCAGAGACCAATCTGCTTCGAGTGTTTCTAAACGAGCCAATATCGATTGGCATGCGGTCCACGCTCCGCCCGCTGTCTTGGGTATAAATCGAAGTGGAATACCGCATCCTCGCTTTCTTCCGAGCCGAACCCTGTTGTTGTCTAACGCTGGGTATCTTGCGAAGAGTGTTCTCTCAAAAAGACGAGTCGGGAAGGATCGCCGACTTCCGGTGCGGGTGTGACGGGCGCGATTCAGCGGGTGGTCGCTTCTCGAGGATCAGCTGTTCTCAGCCTGCCTGGGCGTCCTCTGAGTGCTCACAGCAGGCTTGCACCTTTGAACTGCTGTGAGCCGCGCGCCATCTCCCTGTGTGCTTCAGCACTATTAGAGCTTTCTTTCCTCTCTAAAAGAGCAAAACACGGTTTGACCCTGCATCTCCAAGATGTCATTCAAACCGTGTGTTTCTGGATGCAGTCGCTTCCTGTCCCCAGTTGACGTTCACGATCGTTGCCTCACGTGTTTGGGCGTTCAGCACGCTGAGGCAGCTTTTGTGAATGACTCATGTTCCCACTGCGGGAACATGACCATCGCAGTCCTACGGTCTAGGCTCGATTACCTCAAAAGGGGTGGAGTCCCATTGCGCATCCCCCGATCTAGTGGTCTCCCGCTGCAAAGCAGAGGGCTGCTACTTTGGCTGATGCCTTTGGTGGAGACCTGAGGGTAACTGTGAGGGCACCCCCGACGGGACACCAAGCCCCTCGGGACCCTCCCCCCTCCGCTGCGCCGGTGGAGCTTCCAAAGGAGCGTCCTGGTCCCTCCCATGGGGGGCCAGCTGTTACCTTTGGAGCTCCGGCTGAGGACATGATGTCGATTGCTGCATCGGGGGACGAGCTAATGGACTCTGGAGATGAAGACTCGGCTGCGTTGCCCCCTTCGGGTGTGGTAGCGTTGCCCGAGCCTGATCCAGAGCTCACGGCTATGCTTTCCCGGGCTGCCGCGAGGGTCGGGCTCGAGTGGAACCCTCCACCGTGTCCCGAGCCCTCGCGGCTGGATGATTGGTTTCTCGGAGCGGCCCGTGCTGGTTCTCAGCGCCCCGCCCCAGTTCCATTCTTCCCGGAGGTGCATCAGGAACTCACGAGGTCGTGGCTGGTGCCCTTCAGCGCCAGACATCGATCGACTGGTTCCTCCGTCCTCACTACCCTCGATGGCGGCGCGGCTAAGGGCTACATGGGGATCCCCCCAGTCGAGCGGTCGGTTGCGATGCAACTGTGTCCCAAGACCGTCACCGACTGGCGGGGTAACCCACGTCTCCCCTCCCGGGCGTGTAAGTTCTCGTCCGCGCTGACGGGCAAGGCTTACACAGCCTGCGGAGAGGCCGCGTCGGCTTTGCATGCCATGGCGCTCCTGCAGGTTTACCAAGCCAAAGCGCTCAAGGAACTGCACGAGGGTAGTTCTGACCCAGGTAGTTCTCGATGGCCCAGCAGTTCTCGATGGCCCAGAAGCAGACGGAGGCGATCAAAAATATCCTGCCCCGACGACCTGCTGCTGCCTCCACCCAGTCGTCAGCTCCAGCGCCTCCGCCTGCTCGTCGCCGAGGGCGTCCCCCTGCGTCCGCCTCTGCCCCTGCTAAGCCCAAGCAGCAGCCTCCACCCGGGCAGCAGGGCGCCGGACGAAAGGGGGGCGCCCAACCCGCTCAGGGCTCCTCTAAGCCTGCCGGCAAGCGTAGGGGCAAGCGGCCCTGAGACGGGCAGCCCAGGGACGAGAGGGACTGCTCGACGGGAGGTGGTGTCCGCACCTCTCCCCACCCCCCCGGGAGGAGGACCGGGGGGTCTACACACACACAACACCCCTGCCGCTGGCTCTTCGGAGACTAGCGGTACCCACATACTCACTAAGAGAGCAGTTTCCTCCCTCCCTGGGCTCCAGGAGGCCCAGGCGGGCAGTGTGCGACACCCCCGGGCCTTGCCACTCCTCGCCTCCCCTCCTTTCGCCAGTGGGCAGCAGTGTGGGTGCCTCCAGGCCTTCTCACCCACACTCTGTCCAACCCAGGAATGCTCAGTCGATTTTCCGGGCCGCCTCCAGGCCTCCCGGGTCGAACTTGAGTACTCCTCCCTCCTGCCTTCCCAGGCAGGGGCAGCAGAGTGGGCACCGAGGACGCAACCAAGCCTTCTCACCCACTCTCTGCCCCACCTGGGGAGGCTCAGACAACACTCCGGGCCGCCTTCGGGCCTCCCGAGTCGGGTCTGAGTCTCCCACCTCGCTGCCCCACCCTGGGTACGTCTGTGGTGCCGATGGTCCCGCTTGTCTGGTTCCTGGGGGCCTGGCTAGAGCTCCCCAGGCCGTCTCGCTGGCTCATCCGTACCATCAGACTCGGCTACGCGATTCAATTCGCTCGCCGGCCTCCCAAGTTCAAGGGCATCCTCTTCACCTCTGTGCGGAGCTGCGATGCCCATGTCTTGCGGTTAGAGATCAAGCCCTACTGGCGAAGGCGCGATCGAGCTGGTTCCTCCAGCCGATATGAAGTCAGGGTTCTACAGCCCTTACTTCATTGTACCCAAGAAAGGGGTGGGTTGAGACCAATCTTGACCTGCGTGTCCTGAATCGGGCCCTGCACAAGCTCCGTTCAGAATGTTGACGCGAGAAACGCATTTTCGAATGCATCCGTCCCCAAGATTGGTTCGCAGTGATCGACCTGAAGGACGCGTACTTTCATGTCTCCATTCTCCCGAGACACAGACCGTTCCTACGCTTTGCGTTCGAGGAGAAGGCATATCAGTACAAAGTCCTGCCCTTCGGGCTGTCCCTGTCGCTCCGTGTCTTCACGAAAGTCACGGAGGCAGCCATTGTTCCGCTCAGAGAACGCAGCGTTCGGATCCTCAACTACCTCGACGACTGGCTCATACTCGCCCAGTCCAGAGAGCAGTTGTGCGAACACAGGGACCTGGTGCTCCGTCACCTCAGCCTGTTGGGCCTTCGGGTCAACCGAGAGAAGAGCAAACTCTGTCCCACACAGAGGATCTCTTATCTCGGTATGGAGCTGGATTCGGTCAATCGAACTGTGCGCCTCACAGAGGAGCGAGTTCGATCAGTGCTGAACTGCTTGAATACGTTCAAAGGCAGGACAGCGGTCCCACGGAAGTTCTTTCAGAGGCTCCTGGGGCATATGGCATCTGCAGCCGCGGTAACGCCGCTCGGATTGCTACATATGAGACCGATTCAGCACTGGCTTCACGGCCGAGTCCCGAGATGGGCGTGGCAGAGCGGCAAGTACCGGGTCTCAGTTACCCCTTACTGCCGCCAAACCTTCAGCCCGTGGGCGGACCCTTTGTTTCTACGGGCGGGAGTGCCCCTAGAACAGGTGTCCAGGCATGCTGTGGTCTTCACGGATGCCTCATCCACCGGCTGGGGGGCCACGTACAACGGGCATGCAGTTTCGGGTCTGTGGACGGGGCCCCAACTGCATTGGCATATCAATTGCCTAGAGCTACTGGCAGTACGTCTTGCTCTGGGCCGCCTAAAAAACCCGCTACAGGGCAAGCACGTACTGGTCCGCACGGACAGCACTGCGGCCATTGCGTACATCAACCGTCAGGGTGGTACATCAACCTACGCAAGTATGCGTTCCCCCCAGTGAGCCTTCTCGCACAGACACTGTGCAAAGTCAGGGAGGACGAGGAGCAGGTCTTGCTAGTTGCGCCCTACTGGCCCAACCAGACCTGGTTCTCCGAACTAACTCTCCTCGCGACAGCACCTCCTGGCCCATTCCTCTGAGGAAGGACCTACTTTCTCAGGGACGGGGCGCACTATGGCACCCGCGTCCAGACCTCTGGAAACTCCATGTCTGGTCCCTGGACGGGACGCAGAGGTTCTAGGTGGTCTACCACAGGCAGTGGTGGACACCATCACTTCTGCTAGAGCCCCCTCTACGAGGTGCCTCTATGCATTGAAGTGGAACCTGTTCGTTGAGTGGTGTTCTTCTCGCCACGAAGACCCCCGAAGGTGTTCGGTTAGCACCGTGCTTTCCTTCCTGCAAGATGGGTTGGAGCGAAGGCTGTCTCCCTCCACCCTTAAAGTGTATGTCGCAGCAATAGCAGCATATCACGATGCAGTTGATGGTAAGTCCTTAGGGAAGCACGACCTAATCGTCAGGTTCCTCAGGGGTGCGAGGAGGCTGAATCCTCCTCGTCCAAACCCGGTTCCCTCTTGGGACTTAGCTCTGGTGCTGAGAGCACTCCAGAGCCCTCCCTTCGAGCCTCTGCAGTCCATTGAGCTGAATATCCTGTCCATAAAGACAGTACTCTTGGTTGCATTGGCCTCCATCAAAAGGGTAGGGGACCTGCACGCACTTTCGGTCAACGAATCATGCCTAGAATTCAGGCCAGGTAACTCTCACGTTGTCCTGAGACCCCGGCCCGTATACGTGCCCAAGGTTCCCACCACTCCTTTCCGGGACCAGGTGGTGAACCTGCAAGCGCTGCCTTCGGAGGAGGCAGACCCAGCCCTGGCTTTGCTCTGTCCCGTCCGCGCTCTCCGTGCCTACGTGGACCGAACTCGAAGCCTTAGGACCTCAGAACAGCTCTTCATCTGTTACGGAGGCCAGCAGAAGGGAAAGGCTGTCTCCAAGCAGAGGTTAGCCCACTGGATAGTGGATGCTATTGTCTTGGCGTACCAGTCCCAAGACGTGCCCTGCCCGTTCGGGTTGCGAGCGCACTCAACTAGGAGTGTAGCCTCCTCCTGGGCGCTGGCTCAGGGCGCCTCGCTAACAGATATATGTAGAGCTGCGGGCTGGGCGACACCTAACACGTTCGCTAGATTCTATAGCCTCCGTGTAGAGCCGGTATCTTCCCGTGTACTCGCCCCCAGTGGCCAGTAGCGCGAAGTGCCCGTTCTAGTGTCGGCTTGCGACGCCATTCCCGCCCCCTGGGCCGGATGCGTGCGTTATTTATCTCCAGTCGTGTTCCCCAGAAAATGGTGAACCCTGTCGAGCTCCTCCGTCACCCCTTCGGTGTCAGACGTTGCGCCCGTCTGACGCCAGGCCTGCACACGTATGCTTGTGGAACGTGTGTGTAGGCTGGGTTCCATATGTAGCGGTTCCCTAACAGCAACCCCATATGTGTATTCTCCACGGTACCAGCTACCCTACTCGGCTAGCCCCGTGTCTTTCCCTTGACAGAGCTCGCTCTGTCGTCTCTGGTGGTGTTCTTCCCCCCTGGAATCAGGCTGGATCCACCCCAGAGACTGCCATATGTTGTACTACCCTGATAGGCTAGTCCTTATGTGTAATTTGCCACCTCTCCCTCCGTTGAGGCACGTGGCCCCGCAGCATTCCGTTCCCAAACGGGTACGCTTTCCCAGCGTTATCCAATAGTCACTCTGAGTGGGTCTTGCAGGAACAACAGTGACTGTCCTTCCCTGCCTGGAGCCCTGACTTCCTCTCCAATGATGGAGCGGTCCAGTGAGCTCAAGCAGGGCGCTGGAAGGGCCAGCATCCTGGCGTGTTGGTAGGGGATCCCAATTGCCGGTCAGTTCCGACGTACGTCGAACGTGACCGACTGAAAGGGAACGTCTCGGTTACGTATGTAACCCTCGTTCCCTGAAGGAGGGAACGGAGACGTACGTCCCGTCACCAGGTGCTGTGCTTCAGCTGAAGGCCGAGCCACTTGTTTCGGCTCCTCAGTTGAAAAGCGAGGATGTGGTATTCCACTTCCGTATTTATACCCGCACAGCGGGCGGAGCGTGGACCGCATGCCAATCGATATTGGCTCGTTTAGAAACACTCGAAGCAGATTGGTCTCTGAAAACAGATCCCAATTTGTCGGTCAGTTCCGACGTACGTCTCCGTTCCCTCCTTCAGGGAACGAGGGTTACATACGTAACCGAGACGTTTCCCATTCGTTTCCAATGCGCTCATTTTTGTCCGCGAGGAGTACAAGTGTGACTTTTCAGGACCATTTAAACTTTTTGAATCATGTCCATGCTTTTGTGTGTGTGTATTCACATAGCAAGTGCCAAAACCTTTACCAAGTTTCGTACCATTCGGGTGAAGTAAAAAATTCAAAAAGTAAAAAATGATGTGTTACAGTACTTTACAGTATAGTGAGAACCTAATGAAAATCACCATGTCCAAATGTATTCGTTTCACAAAAAATTGTCCAGATGTATTAATATCACAAAAAACACAATGGGTCACACTTTAGTTTAGGGTCCAGTTCTCACTATTAACTAACTATTAACTATAACCTTTGCCTCAATAAGCTCCTAATTACTGCTTATTATTAGTTAGTAAGGTAGTTGTTAAATTTAGGTATTGTGTAGGATTAAGGGATGTAGAATATGATCATGGAGAATAAGGCATTAATATGTGCTTTATAAGTGCTAATAAACAGCCAATATCCTAGTAATATGCATGCTAATAAGCAACTAGTTAATAGCAAGAATTGGACCTTAAAGTGTTACCGAAATATCGACATGTCATTGTGAGATTTACCAAATTACTGTAACACCCAAATTATACATTGTGATATTATACTGACCTGAATTTATTTGTCACACTCATAATAATGTCATATTACATGCATAGCTCACCAAGGGTCTTGGCTAGTGCCCTAACTATCACAGTGCAGGTCACTCTGGTCCCTAAGACCATCCACCCACATGCCATATTGAGCAAACACGAGGAACAAACAGTGGGGTGTGCCTCAGATACCCCTCTCTCTGTCTCTCTCTCACCCTCCTCCTCCCGTCTCTCCATCTCCCGAGCACTCCGCCCAGCGCCCAGGCCATTAGCAAACACTCAGAACAAAGGGGCGGATGAATAATCGGAGGGAAATGTCAACGTTTCATCATGGCCGCCCGGCTGCGGCAGTTATCCATTAACCACACAGAGAAGTGCTGTATCGGCCAATCACCTAAACCACAGCACTACAGTCACAGAGACAGGTGGGGACATTGTGGAGGTAGACAGAAAATAGAGACACGTTTTGGAAAATGAAAAAAAAAAGAAGAATAGAATTCATTAATAGCATTCATAAATAATGAAATCTAAACAGTGATATTTTTGATAAGCAAGGTTAGGAAAGAAAAATCACAAATGAGATCTCTTTAATTTCTCAATGGTTTATCGTGAGTAAATTGAGACTTTCTAAAATGCCCTGCATCTCAAAAGTTTCTCCTGAGAAAAGACCCAAGTAATATCAAATGCATCTGCTAACATTTCACAAGAAATCTCAATAATGTCTCAAATTATGCTCAGATTTACCTGCAATCAACATTTTTTCAGCTCTATAAAAGATATTGTGTAATTTGTCTATTTTTATTTCTTGAAAGAACTTCTTGAACAAGTTGATATTGAACACTTTACAATAAGTTCCTTTTAGTTAATGTTAAAGCATTAACTAACAATGAGCAATATGCGTTTGTTATTAATCTTTGGTAATGTTAGTTAATAAAAATGAACTATGCATTGTTACAGCAGGCTTTGATTTGAATAATTTATTAGTAAATGTTTAAATGAACATTAGCTAATAGTGATACATGCTTTAGAAGTATGTATCCTCGTTATTTCATGTTAACAAATGTTATTGAAATGTGTTTCAAAAGTGTTATTGAAATGATACAGAACTGATAAATGTAAGCTGTAAAGAGAAACTTCTGACCAACACTCATTGATGTAAATGAGGCTTCGATCTATTTATTTGCTTTCATTACATATAGGTGCACTGTACAAAAGACAGTGTGTTGAAAGCAGGTTTGGGGAAGGGCGAGGCAGCAGCACACCGGGTTTTTTTATTACAAATGAAGCCGAGCTGAGGACCCGGAGAGCCAGAGGCGTGCAGCCCAGGGCTGGGGAGGTAAATAAGATGTCTAATTCATGAAGCGGATGTTTTGAAGGAAACTGTCTGAGGATGTCGCTATGCAGACCTGCTCTCCGACTCTGCCCTTCCAACCTCCGTCTCTGTGCAGCCATGCCTGTCCCACTGGCGTCGCAGTATGCGTGTGAGCGTAAATGTGTGTTTGTGTGAATAAAAGTGTATGCGTATGGCCCCAAAAATAATTTTTGACCCCTAAGGCACACACAAAAAAAATGCATTTATCAATGTATTCCCTTGTGAAAACGACGTGTGCTCTACTGTACTTATATGCACCTGTTGTATACTTCAAATCTTAGTATATTTTTAAAAACTGTACTTGCTGATAATATAATATTAATTAAATAAAAGACCACTTAAAGGGATAGTTCTCCCAATAGTGAAAATTCTGTCAATATTTACTCACCCCCAAGTTGTTCTTAACCTGTATGAGTTTCTTTGTTCTGTTGAACACAAAATAAGATATTTAGAAGAATGTGGGTCTGGTCCCCATTGACTTCTATGTATAGAAAAAAACAATACTATGATGGTGGGTAAATTATGACAGAAGTTTTATTTTTTGGTGAACTATTCCTTTTATTGTACTTTAAGAGAGTATACTTTTATGATTTATATTTCACACTTAAGTACAATTTTAAAATGCGAACTTTGTAATTAAAAGTTTTTGTCATCCTTTTGTAATGGATGGTGGTTGTAGTTAGCGCACAACAAATAGGGATATCCAAAAGAACAGTCTTTTATCACAAATCTCAAGAGACAGCCTGCACACAAACTGGAACGACAATGAACTGAGAAACCTAAGGGCATAAACTAAACAGACCTCACCCCGGGAAGGCATGTCCTTGTGCTGTAAAAAGAGTCGAACTGAGGAAGAAGGGAGGGGGCTTTGGAGGCAGGCAACGGGCTGGCGAAGGGTTGGACTCAAGTGGAGATGATGGCGGGGGAGACCATGGTTGGCAATGATGGTAGGAAGAGCAAGAAAAGCCAGGTGGGGACGCAGAACACAGCCAGGATGAAGGCCCACGGTGGAGTAGAAGGAGGGAGGAACCATGGTGGAGACCCAGGGGGATGACAGACTGAGATGGAGCTGATGAAAGTGGAGACCCAGGTGGAGCTTAAGAGCCTGTTAAACCTTACGTCACCGATGATCTGAAGACCAAGGTGTCACAGCAACGAGTCTAAGGTAGAGCCAGGGTGCCAGAGGACTGAGGTGGACTCAGTGGGACAGAGGACCAAGGTGGAGTTGGAGTGAAGGTGGAGCCAGACGGAGCCGAAGGAGTGGAGAGACAAAGTGCAGCTGAAGACCCGGAAGTCTGTAGCTCAGGCAGAGCGGTGACTGACTAAGGCAAAGCCGGAGGGACGAGGGAGCCCGGTGGAGCCATAAGGACAACAGTCTCAGGTGGAGTCGAGGGAAGGAGGAGCCAAGGTTGAGCAGACTGGTTGACGAGCCGAGGTGGACTGACAGACTTGGCGGCTGGAGGCCAGGGGATCCTCTTGCCAAGGTGGACCTGGAGACCGGAATACCCAAGGCGAGATCCACACAGCGGAGTGGAGTTAGAGGAGGAGCTGAAGGGAACCAGCAGAGGTGGGGGTGAAGGACTGGCTGTGGTATTACTTGAGACCCAGGAGACTTGGAGCTGGGCTGAATTAGCAGATACACAGGAGACTTGGTGCTGGGCGGGACCAGTGATGATGCAGGAGACTATGGGGATAATCCTCTTCCAAATCCTCATAAAAAATACAGAGGCCAGCTACAGCTCACACTCAGCAGTGGGTGTGTGGGCGGGGCTTCATTCCATAGTCCCGAACTCCACGGTCCAATGGCACAGACGAAGTTGTAGGCTGGTCAGACTCTGCGTTGGGCTCGTGTTTTGGGGCAATGGTTGGCTCAGTTACTCCTTCTAACACTGACCTTGCGACAGGCTCTGGCTCCGTGTCTACGGTGGGCTCTGGCATACACTCCGTGCAAGGTGTGGGAGGCAGCTGGCTGTGCTCTGGGTCCGGAGTGGAGCTGGTGATGTCCTCCTCAGCGGGGAAGATGGTGAACGGAGAGATCCATTATTCACCAGAACCCACTCCGCAAACGCGGTGAAATGCCCCCGAGGACCATGTCTTTATACACTTATTCAGTTTCATACAATGCAAGTTTCAACAGACATTAAAGTATATTTTAGTTGACCATAAATGTTGTGCATGTGCCAGTAAACTTTAACCATATTTCAAAGAAAATAGAATGAAACATAAAAATAAGCAAGTCCTACTTTAAGTGAATCAAAAGGCACTCTTAAGTACAACTGATTTTTATATAATTTTAAACTATAATGCATTTTAATTTTATTGTAAATAACATGCAATTAAGTGTCTGACAACTTCAGTTCACACAAGTATATTTTTATTTGCATAATAAGTAAATACTTTTTAAAGTATGCCAAAGTGTATTTCTTTTTCACAAGGGTTAGATCATAGATTTATTTTAAAAGACACTTCCCCCTCAAAATGAAGATTGTTAGTATTTGGAGACTTTTATGTGAATTAATGTGATGAACTACACCTGTGCAGATGCTGACAATCAGACATTTTAACTGTGGCTTATGTGTTCAAATACTTCTTGTGGCAACAGTATAGGCTATGGAGACGCCAGCATGGGCAAAATATATTTCTGTCCTATTCATCATCTGTTAAAATGAATGGCAAGAACGCAGCTTGGCATAGGTGGCTGTTCTTTTTCCGGTCATTAGTGCTCCAGGCAGGTAAGAATACTTCCTCTAGGTGAGATGCTGGAAAGTTAGCGTCAGGACGGCTGAAGTATGAAGGCCCGGAGCAGAGCCTGCTAAACTTAACTGACCCACACAGGTTCAACCGACACATTAAAACACTATTTATCCTTTCCTATTTGTTCACCTATTTATGTTGCCGAATGGGAAGGATTTTTTTTTCAGTGTGGAATGTCTGTATGACAGAGATAGAAAGAGAGAGAGAGTGGGGAGAGAGAACAGTGAATGGGTCGGTGTTATTTATTTAGTTTGGAGCAGTGAAAAATCACCCGCCGTATCACTAATTCCGTCTCCCCCTGGCCACCAGACGAATGAAAGCACTTTGAGGGCCAAACAGACCAGAGCAGTGTGTGCCACACTACAGTGGACATACACTATCCAGCTGCTCTCATACACTCTCACACACTCCCTCTCTGTCTCTCGCACAAATACTCACACGCAAACTCACACTCAGGCAGAGGTGTCAACCACACCGCACCCATTCAATGGAAGGAAAACGGTGTTGTTTGTACTTTTATGATTTAAAAACACAGATTCTCTTATTTTTATACATTTCATTATGATCACTTTCATATAAGAATTATATGAATACACATTAAATATAATTAGGATGGCCTATATAAATTCAAGCTATTATTCAAAAGTAAAAACATATAAATTATTTGTTGAAAACTGTTCTTTTCTTTTTAAATATGTACATAATTGTATATAAATGGACAAAGATTGTCATACATATATTCATATATATATATATATATATATATATATATATATATATATATATATATATATATATATATGTGTGTGTGTGTGTGTAAGTGTGTGTGTGTACTCGCATGTGTGTGTGTGTGTGTGTTTGTATATATATAAATACATTTATATTTTAAAATGTAATTTTGAATTTTTTTGTTTTTGTAAAAAAATTATATAATTGTATATAATGCACAAAAATGGACAAATATATTAATATAAATATTTAAACTATTAATGCATTATATATATATATATATATATATATATATATATATATATATATATATATATATATATATATATATATATATATATATATATATATATATATATATATATATATATTATAATAGTAATAATAATTAATGCAGAATGGCTTTATTGAATAAATTCAAGCTATTATTCAAAAGTCCAATAAATTATTTGTTTAAAATTGTTCTATTTTTTATTTATTTATTTTTATGTGTAGGCTTACATAATTGTATATAAATGCATACAAATTGTCATACATACATTATATAAATATATAAATATCTAAATGATTAATGCATTTAATGTTTTTTTGTTCTTTTTTCCTGCGTTATATGGCTGACTTTGACTGAATAAATATATATATATATATATATATATATATATATATATATATATAGAGAGAGAGAGAGAGAGAGAGAGAGAGAGAGAGAGAGAGAGAGAGAGAGACAGAAGAAGGCTAAAAGGTTGAGTGAAGTTTAAGCAGCCATGAGTCATGAATGAGCACACATTGTTAGCTCAGTGAAAATCCTCGCAAGTTCTTGGAAAAAAAAGTCCTGCGTGACACCAGGATGCAAGACAGAGCAGAAAAAAGAGCAGAGAAGAACACAGCTGTGCTTCTGCTAACACTGCAGCTCCAGTGTTAATCTTCAGCACAAACGATCCCGCACAACACATCTGCATCAGTGCATCTGATGCTCAGACTCATCTACGGCATCGAAAGCCTTTCCATATTTCCTCTCCTACCTTTGCTATTTTTCATCTTATACCTTTCTCTGTTTATCATCTTTTTTTGGCCTTCACCTTTCCTTCATTTGAATAAAGTACACAGCCCGTTTACGGGAACTACCATGGAAAACCATCACTCCTGGCCCCTGTTTTCCGCTCTCATACTCGCCACTTTTTTTCCAAATGGTTTTTGCGAGCCCCGCCGTTTAGAAGCCTTTTTAATTTTACTCTACACAACTACCAGCACCTAAGAAATGGACAGCGGTGAAGAAGGAGGCTAAATATAAACCTGTAAAAGGTAGCTTTGTGAAGGCGGGCGCTGGAGAGAGTGAGAGCTAGAGAAATTCTCCCTGCGGCCTAACTGCTAGGAAGGAGCCAGGGGCCGAATTTTTTGCCCTCAATGAAAGAAGCGATTGTCCGGGGCCCTGTAGAGCCAGGAAAGTTACCCCAGTGGTCTGGTCCTATCTGGCAGGAATGCAAAAGAGAGAAAGAGAGGGGGACAGACAGACTCACATTCGTTTGGTCAGATACCTTCAACCCTTCAGGAAAAAAGCAGCTTTTGAGGTGTTTATAAATATCACCTGTGAAGCGTGCAGCAGGCTGACTTAAAATGAGCATGTTGGGAATGTTCAAAAAAGACTCTCAACTTGTTTGTTTAGACAGTGGCCAGAAGGAGAGGAACAGGGGAAGAGTGGAGGGGAGAGAACAGGTATTTTAGGAGCAGACTTCATTGAGAAGAAGGCCCCATTGATGATGATGGTGAGGAGGGGATGCTCTTAGGAGAACATGTTAAATTCACAGGGAGCCACGTTGCGCTCAACACTGCTCTGCTGTTCGTCCGCCACGGAAATCCACAAATCTCTGCGCCGCACTACTGCCATTTCAAAACCCTTGTGAAAAAAAGTGCACTTAATTGTATTGCAGAGACTACACTTTCATGGCTATGTTTCTTACACAGAGGACTTTGTAGTAGTCAAATGAAAACTTTTACTTTAAAGTACATTTAAAGAAGCACATAAAGCACATGATTATATTTTTAACTATATGTGTTATTTTATATTACATTAAAAGTCAGTTTTAAAAATGCAACTTCATAATTACAGAGGTGCAATTACAAATTTATTTAAATACATGACATACAAGTTTCACTAGAAATGACAAAGTATATTTTAGTTGACCTTAAATGCTACACTTCATCCATACTTATTTCCAGTAATTATCAAATTACATATAAAGATGTACTTGAAAATTACCCCATGATTTACTCTCCCTCAAGCCATCCTAGGTGTATATGACGTTCTTCTTTCAGACAAATACAATCATTGTTATATAAAAAAACGTCCTGGCTCTTCCAAGCTTTATAATGGCAGTTTGGGCTGCCATTCACTGCCATTATGATGCACGGAAGAGCCAGGACATTTTTTAATAAAACTCGATTGTATTCGTGTCTCAAAACGATTGTGTTCGTCTGAAAGAAGAATGTCACAGACACCTAGGTAAATAACATTTTCATTTTTGGGTGAACTATCTCTTTAAGTCTTACTTAAGTCAGGGTTGCTGAAAGTCAAGTTTTTAAAGTCAAATTCAAGGCTTTTTACGACCTAATGAAAGAAAATGAACACTGCATAGAGGTGTCAATAGTGAGAATTTTAGCTGATATTTTGCTGAGTGTGTCTTTGTGCTGGTACCATGGCTGGTTTAGGCCTGTTGTGGACAGCTGACTTGTGAAGACATTCATATTATTCATATTCTATGCGGTGGTCAGTTCACAGCAGTGACAGAAATTAACGTTTTTATTAAGGGGCAATATTTGTGACCTTAAATTGATTTCCAGGGGCATTTTTACCTATATATGGGCATTTTTTTCTAAACTTATTGAATGTATGCATCATCCTTTTATATCAAATTCAATTAAATTAGAATAATAACACAGTATAGGGTTATTATAAGCCATTATCCACAAATTTGCCTATCCAGAATTGCATGAGATTGTGTTAGGGTGTGTGATTGACTTCAAATAGGGTGTGTGGTTGATTCAGCCCATGCCATCAAAATCTCATTCCAGTCAGAGAAGGGGACCAAAAGATATCTCTTTTGACTTGACCCAAAATACCCTAGCAACCACCCAGAGCAGCCTAGCAACAAGAAGCAACATGTTAACTACCACTCAGAACATCTCAGCAATGCTCTGGCAATCCGCCACAACATACTAGCAAAGTTATGGTACATTTTGCACAGGTAAGCACTATTCAGATTTGAAAATCTTGTTAAAAGTTTTTTCATGTGCATTAAGGCAGATCTGTGTATGACGCTCACAGAAACAGCGACAGCTCCAGTCGCAATGAGCTCTGCTAGACATTACCTCTATTCATCCCTCGCCCTCTCTCTCTTTTCCCCCTCCACTCCAGCCATGGCTGTTTATGGACCCCAGCAGCCTAAAAACAGATAAATGGAAAAAGGGAGGGAGGAGAGGAAAAAAGGTAAAACTCTGTTCTGTCCTGGATGAGCAGAAATCTGGAGAAATCTCCACCCTAAAACATCGACAGGTATAGACTTTAGTCAGGTTAGACGCCATATTGAGTTTAACATGGATAGAGACAAGGCTGTGAGGGGTAGTTCACCCAAAAATATGAATTCTGTGAAATTATTCACCCTCATGTCGCTCCAAACCCATAAGACTTTCGTTCATCTTCGGAACACAAATGAAGATCTTTTTGATGAAATCTGAGAGCTTTCTGTCCCTCATCTAACATGCATCTAACATCTAACATCATGGTGCCAGGGCAACTGTCTCTCTCTGAATGTTGGCAAGACCAAAGAAATGATTGTGGACTTCAGGAAGAGACAGCAACGGACATACTCCCCTCTCATGATCAGCGGGTCACCAGTAGAGAGAGTGAGCAGCTTCAAGTACCTGGGAGTAAACATCTCCGAGGACCTGACCTGGACTGCTCACATTCAGACACAGGTGAAAAAAGCCAGGCAAAGACTGTACCACCTGCGCCAGCTGAGGAAATTCAGGGTTTCACCAGCTATCCTGAAAACTTTCTATTTAGGGGCAATAGAAAGTGTTTTAACTCAGTGCATCACAGCGTGGTATGGGAACAGTACCAGTCATGACCGCAAAGCCCTGCAAAGAGTAGTGCGCTTATCCGAGCGTATCTCAGGGTCAGCTCTCCCGTCTCTGCAGGACGTCTACACCAAACGCTGCAAAGGTAGAGCTACCAAGATCATCAAGGACTCTAATCACCCTGCAAACCCTCATTTCACGCTGCTACCATCTGGTAAGCGCTTCCAAACCTGATGGCCAAAACTGAGAGACTCAGGAGGAGCTTCTTCCCCAGGCCATCAGACTCCTGAACTCAGTCACTTAACATCACGTGACTTCACGTCCAGGATAAACATCGATACACTGACATTGCACTGCACTTTCTGTTCTCGTTGTTACTGTGTAACAACCTGTTATAAACCTGTTTGCACATTATACTCTTATACATTTGTTAACCACATATTTATAAGTCTACAGTTTACTCACTGCAAAGTCTACTTCAATTATTTTATTCCACTTTATCCTTATTTGTTACCTTTTTTTCTCTTGACTTGATTATTTATAATTCTACAGATATAGACACATATATATATATATATATAGATAGTACTTTTTTATATCCTATTTCTATTATAATTTCCTCCTTGTGTTTTTAACTGTGAATTTGCACTGTCCATGGAGCGGACCTGTTTACATTTCACTGCCGGTTGTATATTCTGTATATAACTGTGTATGTGACAAATAAAACTCTTGAATCTCTTGAATCTTGAATCTTGAATCCATTGACCGCTACGCAACTGCCACTTTGACGCTTCAAAAAGTTCATAAGGAGATCGCAAAACGAATCCATATGAATTGAGAGGTTTAGTCCAAATTTTCAGAAGAAACTCGATCGCTTTATATGATAGACAGATTGAACTTAGGATCTTATTTACATTTAAACATTGATCAACGAACATAAACAGAAGCTCAACCGAACCTGCTTGATGCATGAGAACAAACCTCATTAGTTCTTCTTACGTTTGAGCTTCTGCAAGAGCCAATGAGGTTCATTCTCGTGTTACGCAGCACATTTGAGCTTCTGCAAGAGCCAATGAGGTTCATTCTTGTGTTACGCAGCACGTTTGAGCTTCAGCGAGAACCAATGAGGTTCATTCTTGTGTTACGCAGCACGTTTGAGCTTCAGCGAGAACCAGTGAGGTTCATTCTTGTGTTACGCAGCACGTTTGAGCTTCAGCGAGAACCAGTGAGGTTCATTTTCGTGCTGCGTAACGTGCTGCGTAACACGAGAATGAACCTTTATTGGTTCTCGCTGAAGCTCAAACGTGCTGCGTAACACGAGAATAAACCTCATTGGTTCTCGCTGACGCTCAAAAGTGCTGTGTAACACAAGAATGAACCTCATTGGCTCTTGCAGAAGCTCAAACGTGCTGCGTAACATGAGAATGAACTTCATTGGTTCTCGCTGAAGCTCAAACGTGCTGCGTAACACGAGAATGAACCTCATTGGCTCTTGCTGAAGCTCAAACGTGCTGCGTAACACGAGAATGAACCTCATTGGTTCTCGTTGAAGCTCAAACGTGCTGCGTAACACGAGAATGAACCTCATTGGCTCTTGCAG
Source organism: Paracanthobrama guichenoti (assembly GCA_018749465.1). Taxonomy (NCBI): domain Eukaryota; kingdom Metazoa; phylum Chordata; class Actinopteri; order Cypriniformes; family Gobionidae; genus Paracanthobrama; species Paracanthobrama guichenoti. The sequence goes on from CM031960.1 coordinate 35,255,696, forward strand.
AAGCTCAAATGTGCTGCGTAACACGAGAATGAACTTCACTGGTTCTCGCTGAAGCTCAAACGTGCTGCGTAACACGAGAATGAACCTCATTGGCTCTCGCTGAAGCTCAAACGTGCTGCGTAACACGAGAATGAACTTCATTGGTTCTCGCTGAAGCTCAAACGTGATGCGTAACACGAGAATGAACCTCACTGGTTCTCGCTGAAGCTCAAACGTGCTGCGTAACACAAGAACAACCTCATTGGTTCTTGTAAAAGTTCAAACGTGCTGCGTAACACAAGAATAACCCTCATTGGTTCTTGCAGAAGCTCAAACATGATGCATAACACGAGAATGAACCTCATTGGTTCTCGCTGAAGCTCAAACATGATGTTTAACATGAGAATAAACCTCAATGGTTCTCGCTGAAGCTCAAACGAAAAGAAACTGTTTGAAATTGTTGGCAAATATACCTGGCATTGTACACGTAACAAGATATATTTGTGGGAGTGGAATGTACAGATGTGTGTGTGTGTGTGTGTGTGTGTGTGTGTATGAGAGCAGACATGAGAGAATGTGTAAGTGCATGAGGAAGGGAAGTATTCGACGCATTCCAGTGCTACGGGTAGTGAATGATGTGATTCTCTCTTTCTCACACGCGGGTGTTGTTTTTAGACCCTCGCGCTGCTATAAGGAGAGGAGGGTGCTGGTGGACCATTAATTTGGCCCAGCTGGATTCCTGTCATTGCTAATTGGTGCAAACGAGGGGAACCTGAGATTGACAGGGCACGAAAACAAACCCCCCCAGTAACGGGACCATGGCAGGGGCTGGGAAGCTGGAGGGGGGCTGAGAACTTGGCGACACTTCAGATACTTTCACCTATATCCACCATGCAGAGATGTTTATCTGACCATCTTCAGTGAGGTGTCGTGCATTGCTACACTTTAAATATAATTGTCAAGAGCTACAGTTGTGGCCACAGGCAAAAAGCCTTTCGATTGAACGCATCACTCAATTAGCCGAGACAAGCTGGTACATTACAAGTATAGCAATGCATATACTTACCCCCACCCCCACCCCCTTCCTCCCCTCCAGGCGATGCATGCAAATGAGACGCTGCTTTCAAAGAAGTTTACTTAAATGAAGAAATACAGGAGTTGGCTTTACGAAGTAAGCGCTTTATACTATTGTAGTAAGCTAATAAAATATATCAAGATTAAGATATTATGATTTGACAAGGAAGGATATGAAAGACTTGAATTTTGTGACAACCTGTAAGTGGCCAAATACTGTATATTATAGTAACAGATATTTAATCGTGTGTGTGTGTGTGTGTGTGGGGCCAAACCTATTTCCTACACAGCCAAGTTACCCTTACAAAAATAAGTATACTTCAAGTTAATTTTATTAAGTATGCTTAAGTAAAGTGCAAGTATGTTTTTAAGTATACTTTATGTATTAAGTATACTAATATCAATGTACTAGAAGTTTCAATACTACTTGAGACTAAGTTGGCCAACTTTTTAGTGTATAAAAGTAAACTTTTAAGTATACTTTACGTTGTAAACTTTGAGTACACAACACATTTTTTGTTTGTACTTATAGGTATTATACTTGTGTGCTCTCAGTAAACTTCTAGTTTAATAGTTTTATACTTGTATACTTGTCTTTAAGTGAACATATCATACTTATAGTTTACTTTTTATATATTATTTTTGCACTTTAAGTATACTATTATGTTCCTATTTAGGTATTAATTTTAAATTCTTGAAATATACCTTTAACTGTGCTTTAATTTTAACTTTAATCTTTCCAATTTGAAAACATTTTACTCTTGCTTAATGCATCTTTTTATCAACACTTGAATGTGGGCAAGTTTCATTAAAAAACAAAATTTTAAACAAAAAGCTGAGAAAATCATATTTTTGTTAAAGACTAAAATCGTCCAGATGGGATTCAAAATGATGATCAAAACTCAGATGGAGTACATCAAGTCCATCAACACCTCCAAAGCTTCACAGTCGTTTCCTCGACTTTTCATCCGGTAACATTAGGCAGTTTTGATTTATATGCTGTTTAATATTTGATGATCGTGTTATTTTACATTTGTGTAAGCAATCTTCTATCATGTGTTTCTGCTTCTTCTTCCCCTGTGTTTTGATCCAGAGATTCTGTACTAGATTATGCGTAATAGCACCACCTACCATATATCAGTGAAAACATGGCTTGCCGGAAAATTCAGTCAATGGCGCGGAAGAGTAAAGTAGATTTTAAGTAAAATCCTAGCCTACACAAAAATTCAGATGCTCAGAATTAGGAACATTTCTGTTCTCTTTATAAATCAATATTTTCAAACAATGTACGTTTATAAGAAAAAGTATTTAATAGGCTACTAAAATCAAAAGTTTAAGTATACTTAGAAGTATTTTGATCAAAAGATTGAGTACATGTATAGGCCAAATATACTTAGACTTTTCTGTCAAGTCAAGTATACTTAAGTGCAATTTTAAGTATATTTATGACAAGTATTAAAAGTATGAAAGTATACTTTCTTATTTTAGTTTTTTTTTAAAGTATACTAATAGCACACTTGAATAAACTTATTTATCACTCTATGGCCTCTTTATTTAATTTTAAAGTGGTTTGGTCAAAATAATTGAGAAATTCACACAAATTACGCAGGTAACACATAACCAGACGTTTATCTGCATGAAACGGTGTAGTTTTGCCTTTAAAAGTATGTAGATTAAGGACTGAGAGAGCTTTACAGCTCATTTAAAAAAAATAGCAATACAATTAGCACTTTAACAAATATACTAAAAAGCAAACACCTTCACGTTGCTGCTTATTAAACAGGTTTGCAGTTCTCTAGAGAAATGCAGAGGACTGTTAAAGTATAGCAATTAACATGATAAATAATTGATTGAATCATTGACATGCGAGAATGAGTATTCATGGTCTGGATGAGGTCATACATGAGGGGGCGGAGCCTGTGACTGACTGAAACCAATGATTCTAATGTTTGTGTGGACGCACAGTGTGTGAGCAAGGAAGAGGGGGCGTGTTTTGCTTCAGCAGAGAATTCAACACAATATATCTGCACCTGCTTGTTATCATTCTGCCATATTTTTATGCTTGTGTTATGACCGACAGTCATTCGGCTGTAGTCTTCAGATCAAACTCCACTCTAACACTTTTACTTTAGACCCACTAACCAACATACTTGACACTCAGATGAGCCATTTTTATTACTTTCAGAGGAGTGTAAGATGTTAAAACCTGGCTAGTGGCTACGTTTTTAAAAGCTATTTAATAAAATGCAGTAATATGATGAAAATTAGTAGCAATCCTAATATAGGGATTCAATAGGTGCAGACAAATGAGACATTTTGAACTAGTCAAAGGTTTTTGTAAGGGCCTTTATTAATTCAGTCAGTTACTTGATCTCAAAAGTGTCTTCAGAGGTCAAAGGTGAGGTTTGAGGGTTTGTATGTCTGTTTGAAGACACTATGGGAATGAACTCAACAGGAATGTCTGTGCACATCTGGGGTCCATGTGGACACAAGGGGACAGATCAGGAAGAAAGTGTCAGTCTTGACTAGACCAAAAGACAACACAGCCTGACTTGACAACCACTATCCATGGCCTCATAAATCACCAAAGCACTAACACACACTCACACATATACACACTAACACAGCATTCTCTATGGGACTTTTAGACCATATAAACCTTTTTTCTTCAACACAAAAGAGTAATTTCAACATAGTTTGTTTCGTTTTACCACCAGTAAGGCACACACACATACACAAATGTATTCACTTAGTCTGATGTGATAAAAACCAAGTAGGCCTAGAATTCATTACTTGAAGTATGCATTATTTTAGGGATTTCAACTTTACTAAATACTGTTGAATACTTGTTAAATAATATGTATTTACAATTTCATTTAGACCATCTAAGTACACTTTGCAGGTCATTAAAGCTGCAATATGGATGATTGTTTGGTTAAAAATTAACTAAATTCTATTTTGAGCCAGTAGCCTACATAAAAAACTCAGTGTTCAAATGTCACTTCTTGCCTTATGATATGTTCATTTCGATTTTGAACGGTCGGGTCGTATTTCGCAGGAAATCCAAATCTACGTAATTAGCTTTTGCCTGTTTACATCATGCCCTTAAACAAAAGTCTACTAGTTAGCTAGTTAGCATTTAAAATAGAAATCTCTGAACAGCAACCCTTACCCTTCTTGGGGAATATACTGTCAAAATATAGAAACCTTGAAATGAAGAGTTTGCGATCAAACGCGTACAGTACAAAAAAACAAAACAAAAAAAAAACATTAGACAGCAACAGCAACATCAGTAGATGTGATATTGAATTGAACAGATGTCATTTTTCTCCCAAATTCATTTTTGTAAAAATGTTCTTACTGTCCAGATCTGCTTGGATATGGTGATCCCTGGAAACCATGGAGATTCAAATATCAACCACAGATGGCCATAGAGAGTTTCTCTGTGGAGTTGCACAAAGTTTTTCATTGCAGCTTTAAATCTTTGTTTTTATCTTTCTAACAAGCATACACCCCTATAACCAATTTTGACCAAAAGCATTTTTATTAATGCATTAAATCATTTCATGTATAGTCTACACATTGTTAGTAATAAACTGTGAACGGTCATTCTTTTGTCATAAATCAGGTTAAATTTCAAATTAATACATTTCAGAACAGGTTTCAGTTTAACGCCTACTGATGTGAATAAACAGCTAGGTTTCTTTACAAAGTTTGTGCACACTTGAATGAGAAATTTCATGAAGAAAGAAAAGTTTACTTTTATATATCGAAAGTATATTTAAATGGGGATACTTTTGACTTTCAGTCGTTTTTATATAAAATATATAGATAAAAATACCCATATTTTCACTTAAATTCCTATGTACTTTTACAAAGGAAATTGACATTGTAAGAGAATATTTCAGTAAAGCTATGTGAAGGATTTGGAGCATTTATGTATAGATTGGTCTAATGTGTGTGTTCAAGGTAGAATGAGCTGACTCCATTGACAGACTGCATTTGACTGCGTCTATGAGGCCTATACAGTGACGAGAACACCAGGTCTCTGTTTTGTTGACACAGTGATCAAGCCAAGATCAATCTGCCTCTGAAAGGAAAATTTAATCATGCTGTCCGGCTGTCGTTGTCTCTGTCTGGCCTAATCAGCAGCCATTTTACCTTCACCCACAGCATGCCATAGAGCAAAGTCCAGCTCTTTATCTGCCTTTAACCTGCACACTATGAATGCTCTCTGTGACACACACTCGCTCGCTCTCTCTCTCTCTCTCTCTCTCTCTCTCTCTCTTTCCCGCTCTTGTTTATGTTCTTTTGCTGGCTCAGTTTCTTCACCGAAACCTGTTGTATACAGCCAGCCAATGGAGTGACAGTAACTTGTGCTGGAAATAGTTTCTGGATTGTTTGAAGTAAAAATACACTGGAAATATTGTAGTGCTTCGGGGTGAATGAATAGACACTGAGGGCGCATGCAATACATCAATACTGGTTTTTCAATGACTGATTTTAAAAGTTTTACATTTGGTCTCATCCACCTTGATTATTTGGTTTGATGCTTGATTAGATCCTGTAGATATAAATGACAACAGTTCACTCAAAACCACATTCATCACTAAACATTCATACTAATAGTCACTTTCCATTTCAGAGAGAGAAAAAAACATTTTACTGATATGCAAATGCTTCAAATGAATGTCACTCTGACAGACTTTTAATGACTAATATGCAAATGCCTCATCTATCACCATAAATGACTCAAACGTCAGCACTCATAAAGAGGAAAAAAAAAAGAGTCTAAATCCATCCGCCTCAGGGCACACCTTGAAAAAACCTGACACCTAAGCAATGGCCTGTGGCATGAAAAGGGTGGCGTTCTTGTGAGGCCCATGCGAGCACGTCTTTAAAGAACACCCGCAAAAGTCAACAAAGCACACCCCTCCTACAGGATACAGTTAAGGATGCTGTGCTCGGCATTTGCATAGCACATCTTCTGGGACAGCCAAGTGCATATTTTAGGTCACCTTTTCCTTATTTCCAGTTTTGCCCTCTTAACCGTTTTGCACAGTCTAAAAAGAGGCAAACAGGATAGAGGTAATCAGAAACGTGGCAAGACTGAGGAAGCAAAAGAGATGAAAGTGATTTTATACATGAATGTCTCTTATCAGCGTCTGGTGTCCTATCAGCAGAATATGGCTCATAACAGCCAGGATTAATACTGCAAGAACGGAAGTTATTACTCACCTTCATGCTGTCCAGTAAAAGGCCAACGTCACAAGTGTGATGTTTTTCCATCCACTGTGTAGCACCTGTCACACTTTGGGAACACGGGTGGTTTAGTGTATGACACTATTAGGCCTGACATGGGTCATGATTATTAATATTCCTTGTGGGAAAAAGTGTGCTTAATTGTATTGAATGTACACTTCAAATCATAAAACTTACTGTAATATACAGATAATATACATTTTATTTTAAGGTGACGTAGTTACACGTTACTACATGTACTTACTGTAGTAATAACGGTAACACTTTATTTTACAGTGTCCTTGTTACACGTTACATGTACTTACTATAGTAATAACAGTAAATTATGCCTAATTACAACTAAACCTAAACCAAACCCTAATCCTACAGTAAGTACATATAGTTAATTAATATTACTCAGTACTTAAATATATAATTACAGTGAAACAGTGACACCTTAAAATAAAGTGTAACCGTAATATCATTAAGTTATGCATAATTACAAGTACCTAAACCCTAAACCTTAAAATAAAGTGTAACCCCAAACACTAACTCTAACCGTATCTCTATAGTAAGTACATGTAGTTCATTAACATTACTCAGTACTTATTTGAGTGAGTACAATGTAACTGCGTCACCTTAAAATAAAGTGTAACCAGAGGCCACTTAAAGAGTTTCTTAACACTTTTAAAAAGTGCACTTTGTAATTATTTCAAGTTTTACTCTAAAGTAATTTTTAAATCATTATATTCTAATAATGTTTTGTGTTGCTTTAAAAAGTGCTCTTATTTATTCCATATTTGATGTTTTTACAAACATACTAAAGTACTTGATTATGTGTGCTATTCAATATTGCATTTAATGTTAATATATTTTAAAATGCTTTGGTAACACTTTAGTTTAGGGTCCAATTCTCACTATTGCTTATTAGCATGCGTACTAGTATATTGGCTGTTCATTAGTACTTATAAAGCACATATTAATGCCTTATTCTGCATGATCATATTCTACATCCCTTAATCCTACACAATACCTAAACCTAACAACTACCTCACTAACGTTTAATAAGCAGTAATTAGGAGTTTATTGAGGCAAAAGTTATAGTTAATAGCTATTTAATACTGAGAATTGGACTGTAAACTAAAGTGTGAGCAATGTTTTAAATTGCAAATTGGTCACAAGTGTGTACTTACAAATGTATGGCATACAAGTTTCAATAGAAATGACTTTAGAGTATGTTTTAGTTTACCATAAATGCTTGTCAGTACATTTGACATTAAAAGACAATAGAAATAATTTTGAAATTACATTTTAAAGACATACTTAAGTCTTACTTAAGTGGGTTAAAAAGCAGTCTAATTGCATTTAATTCGTTTATTTCATTCAAGTGTGTTCTTATTTCGTACTCTTTTTAAAAGTGTGCTAAAGGTCCCAGTGTTGTTTAGGACCCTACTGACTTTAATTGCATGGACAAAAACAGTTCTTCAAAATATCTTCTTTTGTTTTCTGTAGAAGAAAGAAAGTCATACAGGTCTGGAACAACATTAGAGTGTGGATTTTGCAGTGAGTTATTCCTTTAAGATTAAAATACTCTAAGTTCTTAATTAGGTCACAAAGGAAAAAGTACATTCCAGTTTAGTCATGATGGGAAGGGCCCTCTGTTATATCTGTTATACTTGTCCCTAATTTGCCATTGTGTCACTGTGGAAACCATATCAGCTGCGTATTGGCGTATCTTATCAGGCTGGTGCCCCAGCAGCAAGGTCCCTTTGTGTTTCTCATGAAGAAATAGCTACTATATAGATTCCCACCAGGAGACCCAGGGCAGAGTCTACTTTACATTCCCTCTTTTTTCTCCAGCCATGTCTATCTATCATCCTTCCCTCGCTTTTGCATGTGATCCGCTCTGCCTTTGAAAAAGCTCTACAGAGTGACGTGACGAGAGAGAATGGTTTCACGGCTCTCTGTGATAAAGCAAAAAAAAACACTGAGCTGAACCGCGTGGCTTGAGAGTTCTGCTCGCCTTCCGTCTCAGAGGACGAAGAGAGACAGGGTGGGATATTTCACACCAAAATAAGAAAGAACACAATAAAACACGTTTAAAATGATTATGAAAACTTGAGGTATAGATGATTCATTATTGCCGGATGCTCTTGGGACAATAAAACATGATAGGGCTGTTATCCTGACAGATGGAATATGGTTATTATATTGCTTATGCTCATTTTACAGTAAGGGTCTTCAAAATGTCACTTCAGATTGTGATTATTTTATTTAGACGCATAACAATTTGACAGCAGAACTAACTGTAGTTTATAAGTTTATGTCAAACCTAATGATCATGTTAGTTGATCTCAATTGTTAAAATCAGGGCACTTATTGCTTATTTCATCACTTGCAGAAACGGGACCTTTAAAGGCCGTACACTTAACTTTGAACCTTATCTACCCCTAAAAGGTGCATATAGTGTAGTAATATGTACTTTCAAAGAACTACAATGAACCTTTAAAGGGGTAAATAAGATACATGGTTAAACTTTATTTCACAGTGTCATTGTTACATATGTTACATGTTACTATAGTAATAACTATAAATTATGCATAATTACATGCAACTAACCCTAACCCAAAGCAAACCCTAAGCCTGTAGTTACTTAATATTACTCAGTACTTAAATGTATAATTACACTGTAACAATGACACCTTAAAATAAAGTGTAACCCTTTATTTTAAAGTGATGTAGTTACATTGTACTTAAGTAAGTACTGAGTAATATCGATTAACTACATGTACTTACTATAGTGTTAGGGTTTGCTTTGGGTTAGGGTTAGTTACTTCTAACATGTCACCTTAAAATAAAGTGTTACCGTTCTGCTCATCCTTGATTAGATGCATTATAATAATTAAAGATATCATACAAATGACAACAACATATAAAAACTGCACTGTTCATGTCTAAGATTCATCAGTCCATTTTTTTTTTTTTACATTTTACTTTAATAAATATTAAAACATTTTCAATAGTGTTATTGTTTTAGGAATATGTATATTTTAAATAACTCCAAAGCATATGTGAGAAGTTTTTTTAATAAGAAGAGAACATAACAAACATTAAGAACATACCATGAAACGATCAACCAAATAAAAGCAATATATATATATATATATATATATATTAAGACACTTATCTTCTAAGCCCAACGGCCAAAAAGCTGGGTTTAAATAAAACTAAACAGTACAAGAACATCAATTCTGACCTGCTTTCTTACAAAATTCAAAAAGACTTGCAAGAAAATGTGTTTATGACATGATGGCTTGAGACAAAGTGTTTATTATTAAAATGCTTTAAAATCTCTGATGGAGATTTTAAATGACAAGATCTTACAAAAATACATCATGGCAATGTCATTAGGGTCTGTATAGTTTTCTGATAAAAAGGTAGTTACAAAGCATTTTTTGTAACAAAACAATGCCACCCCTCCCCAACAGTGAAGAACAGAGGTCACTAGTGCAAAGTATTGTATGGAAATGGCCCTTAGTGCACTGTCTGCTGATCTAAGTAAGAGCCGAAGCTGAGCTGAGCACACTGGAGCAACAGTGAAAGGTCTTTGACATCTTTTTCGTGAGCGTTATTGCCAGTATTTCTAAAAAGGGAAGTCTGAAAACAAATAGCTGGATTTACCACAGTTCAATCCATCCTTGTCAAACTTTTATCTCTTTATATATATATATATATATATATATATATATATATATATATATATATATATATATATATATATATATATATATATATAAAATTCTTCAGAATATACAAAATGACTTCATGGCCAAGTGTAAAAAAGTAATTCTTCAGCTTCTCTAAGGGACAAGCATATGATACACACTCTCTTTACATGTGCACTGTATGCAGTGCACTTCATATGAACACGCGTTATGCTGTAACACAAAACAGGAGAGTTTCCCTGTAACACAGTAACACCTGCTCACAGCAGTAACCTGAACTCAAACGCTTCCGCAATCATGCTCACGTCCTCTTATTGTCACATTGTTTACGTAACTTCACGACACAAAATCATACAAGATATATTAAATTCTTCCCTTCATAAATAAATGCCTGACTCCTGCTCCCCAAAAAAACTGTATATACACATGGCATCATTTGTATACATCTCCTGTGGTACATCCGAAACCAAAATGTTAAGTTCCTGAATATATGTTAATTAAATTAGTTTCTGTAAAATAGCACTGGAACTCGTCCCTTGGTTCTGGTGAAAGCATTTTTCACTCTTAAAAATGAAGGTTCTTTATTGGCATCTGGTTCCATAAAGAACCTTCAACATCCATGGAACCCTTTCAAAGGTTCTTTTAAGAACTGTTTCCTGAAAGGTTCTTTGAGGAACCAAACGTGTCTTTTGAAACCTTTATTTTTAAGAGTGCAGGAAACTTAGTTATTGATGGCAAAGCAAGCTCTTGAGTTGAAGATGTCCTGCCATTAAGAGTCTGTAGAGTTCAAATGGCTGGTGAGCACATTAGGATGCATTGAGGACAGACCTGCTGTAGAGGGTCTGGTAATACGCACCAGAGTCAATGGCGGACGGACCAGCACTGTCATAGATCTGTTTGGCGGCCATGGGAGAAGATGTGGTGTAGCTGTTGTAAGCCATCACTTGGTCCTGGTACGACTTGAGGTCCATCTTCTGTTCGTTGGACATGAGATTGGTGATGGAGAACGGATGGTTGAAATTGTAGTGTGGGTCCATGGACTTCAGGGGGTCGTTCTGCAGGTCCAGGTGTTGCATCGGGCTGGCCAACAGGTGAGGGCTGCTGCCCATGCCCTGAGAGTGCAGGTGCGAGCTGGACGGGGGCATGGAGGAGGACACCGAAGACGGGATTGGCACTGGCGAGCTGTGTGAAAGGTTGGGTGCTTGAGACGGGCAGTCCAGCTGCACCAGGCTCCTCTGCTGCTCCTCCGAGGCTGATCCTGCATGGGAGCTGTCGGAATGGGCAGAGTCGGCACCTTCAGAGCCGGTGGCTGGACTGTGCTCCTCCTGCATCCCCTCACCGCTGTGGCTGCCCTTGGTGCTGCCGCCGCCCTCCTGGGACTTCGACGAGCTCTTCTTCCCAGATTTGTCCTCAATCTTGAAGCGCTTCTGCCGACGC